>JAIFGZ020000161.1:497500-1697500 GCA_019925245.2 Oryza australiensis | reverse complement strand
TCCCGGTTGAATCCACCAAACGGGACGAAAGATTGCCGGGCAGCCACGTGGCGCAGGTAGGTGGACATCTTTAGTCCCGGTTGAAGCCACCAACCGGGACTAAAGATGTTTTCCCGCCCACTGAAATTCACCTCTAGTCCCGATTTGTTTTACAAACCGGGACTAATTATTATAATGCCTTATTATATTGTATTTTATATTCATATATAATTATAATGTTCATATGTTGATATTGTTAGTGATATGCCCTAGAGGCAACATGGAGATGTTGGATATCACGTCAATGTTTATGTATAAATGAATAAAGTGTTATTCAGTTCCATGAAATAGACATCTTGTATTGATCAATAAGTACGTGACTTATTTATGAGACTCTTTATGTATGAATCTATTTCTAAACGATCCCTGATCATATGTCATATTGTTGGAACAAATATGATTCTAAGATCGGCATGTTTATTGATTGATGATCATGTCTCATGTCATAAAGATGATTGGCTATATCGAGAGTCTGGAAAAACTAGGTTTTCCCCTTAGCCAAGAGTTGGCTACTGATGTGATTCTCCAGTCGCTCCCTCCGAGCTTCGAGCCATTCATATTAAATTATCACATGAACAATATGGATAGAACCTTGGCTGAATTGCATGGGATGCTAAAGACAGTGAGGAGAGTATCCGAAAAACGGTCATCATGTGATGATGATGCGAAGGCAAAGCGCAAACCACTGTCAAGAAACTTTGCACCAAGAGGAAGTTAACTCCCGATGAGATCGCGAGTGCCTCCAATGCAAAGAAGGGCAAGAAGGGGTCGGCGGCATCGATGCCGTTTGCTTCTATTGCAAGGAGACAGTCACTGGAAGAGGAACTGCAAGAAGTACATGGAGGATCTCAAAAAGAAGCAAAGTACGACTTCGCTCGGTATTAATGTTATAGACATTAATCTTGCTACTTCACCTACTGACTCTTGGGTATTTGATACCGGATCGTAGCTCATATTTGCAAATCGTTGCGGGAATGAGAAGAAGTAGAGGATTGAGAAGGGGCGAGGTGAACCTGCGCGTCGGCAATGGAGCAAGCGTTGCTACGCTTGTCGGCACGGTACCACTTCATCTACCTTCGGGATTAGTTTTGGAATTAAATAATTGTTATTGTGTTCCAACACTATGTCAAAACGTTATTTCCGCTTCATGTTTGCAAGCGGAAGGATATGATTTTAGATCAATGAACAATGGTTGTTCAATATATCTCGAGATATGTTCTATTTTCATGCTCCATTGGTGAATGGATTATACGTTTTGAATCTTGAAGTGTCTCCCATCTATAACATTAATACAGAAAGACAACTCTCTAATGATATAAACCCCACGTTTATCTGGCATTGTCGCTTAGGCCATATAAATAAGAAACGCATGGAGAAGCTCCATAAGGATGGATTGCTTCACTCTTTTGATTTTGAATCATTTGAGACATGTGAGTCTTGTTTACTTGGTAAGATGACAAAGGCACCTTTCACGGGACATAGTGAGAGAGCAAGTGACTTATTGGCACTCGTACATACTGATGTATGTGGACCAATGAGCTCAACGGCCAGAGGTGGTTATCAGTACTTCATTACCTTTACCGATGACTTTAGTAGATATGGTTATATCTACTTAATGAGGCATAAGTCCGAATCCTTTGAAAAGTTCAAAGAATTCCGAATGAAGTACAGAATCATTTAGGGAAAACAATCAAGTTTCTACGATCGGATCGTGGAGGGAATACTTGAGCCAAGAGTTTGGTAATCATCGAAAGATTGTGGAATTGTTCCACGTTGACTCCACCAGAACTCCACAATGGAACGGAGTGTCCGAACGGAGAAATCGCACCTTGCTGGACATGGTGCGGTCGATGATGAGCCAAAGTGATCTTCCGTTATCCTTCGGGGATATGCTCTTGAAACAACGCTCACACTAAATAGAGTTCCATCTAAGTCGGTTGAAAAGACACCATATGAGATATGGACAGGGCAACCCCCTAGTTTGTCTTTTCTCAAAATTTGGGGATGTGAGGCTTATGTAAAACGTTTACAATCGACAAGCTCACACCCAAATCGACAAGTGCTTCTTTGTGGGATATCCTAAGGAAACTAAGGGATATTACTTTTATAATCGGGAACAAGGCAAAGTGTTTGTCGCCCGACACGGTGTCTTCTTGGAGAAAGAGTTTCTTTCAAGAAGGGTTAGTGGGAGCAGGGTGCATCTTGAAGAAGTTCAAGAAACACCGAAAACGTTTCGGCGACCACGGAACCACAACAGAGGAGCAAAGTGTTGCGCCACCGGTTGTAGATACACCACCCACGGAGGTCGAAAGATCACGTCGTGCGCCGAGTACACAAGCGGAACAACGTGATATATTGTTGTTGGACAACGATGAACCTAAGACCTATGAGGAAGCGATGGTGGGACCCGATTCCAACAAGTGGCTTGGAGCCATGAAATCCGAAATAGAATCCATGTACGACAATCAAGTTTGGAACTTGGTTGATCCACTGATGGTGTCAAAACCATTGAGTGTAAATGGGTTTTTAAGAAAAGGCCGATATGGATGGAAATGTTCACATCTATAAGGCACGATTGGTGGCGAAAGGTTTTAAACAGATTCAAGGAGTTGATTATGATGAAACCTTCTCGCCCGTCGCAATGCTTAAATCTATTCGGATTATCCTAGCGATTGCTGCATATTTCGATTATGAGATATGGCGGATGGATGTCAAAACGGCTTTCCTAAATGGAAACCTAAGCGAGGATGTATACATGATACAACCTCGGGGTTTTGTCGATCCGAATCGCTGGAAAGATATGCAAGCTACGAAATCCATTTATGGATTGAAGCAAGCATCTCGGAGTTGGAATATTCGTTTTGATGAAGTAATCAAAGGGTTTGGTTTCATCAAAAACGAAGAAGAGGCTGTGTTTACAAAAGGGTCGTGGGAGTGCAATTGTATTTCTAATCTTATATGTGGATGACATATTATTGATTGGAAATGATATCCCTATGCTAGAATCCATCAAGTCTTCATTGAAAAATAGTTTTTCCATGAAAGACTTAGGGAGGCAACATATATATTGGCATTCGGATCTATAGAGATAGATCCAAGAGGCTAATTGGATTAAGCCAAAGTACATACATTGACAAGGTGTTGAAAAGGTTCAACATGCATGATTCCAAGAAAGGTTTCTTGCCCATGTCACATGGCATTAATCTTAGCAAGAATCGGTGTCCTCGGACACATGATGAGCGGAATAAGATGGGTATGGTTCCATATGCTTCGGCAATTGGATCCATCATGTATGCCATGCTTTGTACACGCCCGATGTCTCGTACGCTTTGAGTGCTACGAGCAGATACCGTCGAGATCCAGTGAAGGTCACTGGATGCCGTAAAGAATATCCTTAAGTACTTGAGAAGAACTAAGGATATGTTCCTAGTCTATGGAGGTGAAGAAGAGCTCGTTGTAAGTGGTTACACCGATGCTAGCTTCCAAACGGACAAGGATGATTATAGATCGCAATGCGGGTTCGTGTTCGCCCGAACGGAGGCGCATCACGGAAGAGTTCCAAGCGGGATACGTTGCTGATTCTACAACGGAGGCCGAGTACATTGCTGCTTCGGAAGCGCAAAGGAGGCGTTTGGATCAAGAAATTCGTTTCGAGCTTGGTGTGATGACTAGTACGACGGTCCAATGTCTCTCTATTGTGACAATAGTGGAGCCATTGCGCAAGCCAAGGAGCCGAGGTCACATCAGAAGTCCAAACACATACTTCGGCGATATCATCTCATCCGCGAGATTGTGGACAGAGGTGATGTCAAGATATGCAAAGTGCACACGGATCTCAACATAGCCGATCCGCTGACAAAACCTCTCCCTCAGCCGAAGCATGAGGCGCACACAAGAGCAATGGGTATTATATACTTACATGATTGACTCTAGTGCAAGTGGGAGATTGTTAGTGATATGCCCTAGAGGCAACATGGAGATGTTGGATATCACGTCAATGTTTATGTATAAATGAATAAAGTGTTATTCAGTTCCATGAAATAGACATCTTGTATTGATCAATAAGTACGTGACTTATTTATGAGACTCTTTATATATGAATCTATTTCTAAACGATCCCTGATCATATGTCATATTGTTGGAACAAATATGATTCTAAGATCAGCATGTTTATTGATTGATGATCATGTCTCACAGATCATGGGTATGGAGATACCAAATCAATAAACATGGACACATGTGTTGGAGAACACATTGTTGGATAGACCCACCATGAGACACTATAGGAATTAATGTGTCATTAGTTGGTCTCGGTAGTGTTGGTACAAAGTCCTTAGACCTGAGATCACCATGGATTCCAACATGTGTAGTAGCCTACTTTGGGACTACCAAACGCTATTCCGTAATCGGGTAGTTATAAAGGTAGTTTTCGGGTTTGCTATGAAACATGGAGTGGGATGTGAGTGATCAAGATGGAATTTGCCCCTCCTTTGGAGAGATATCTCGGGCCCCTCGAGGTGATGGATTATGGAAATGCATGGCCATGCTAAGTTGATTGAGGAGTCAATCAACGGACGGATAATCCAATACGGTTCGAGTGAATGGTTAAGCTATTGAAGGGATGGCACACATCTTGCCTATAGCTTAACCGGTATCGTGAGGCAAAGGGATTTGTGTACACATTATAGGTTCGAGCTGATATTATTCTTGTATACTATGGTGTCAATATGTGCTTGCTAGGCGCCGTGTGACGGGTCGGCTGAGTTGGACTCGAGCCGACGATCGGCTAAGTTAGACTATAGCCGAAACCGAGTATACCTGAACCTACGGGTCGCACGCTTAAGGGGATAGAATAGATATTCGAGTTGGACTCGGATACGGCTCGATCGGATAGGGATCCGATCGGATAGAGTCCTATGGGCTTACGACGTATGGGCGGCCAACTCTATGAGATACGGATGAGATCCGATTCAAAATAGAGTCCTAATCGGCCACTAGTCCCAGTCGGCCAACTCTATATAAAGGAGGAAGGGGTGGAGAGCTGCCATACGTCAATTGCATCGCGTGCAACAGAAGTCGTCGAGATCAATCTCCACGGAAACCCTCCCCACTTTCGAGCCAAACCCTAGCCTTGCATCGCGTGCTAGCACACGGGTGTACGGCGTTTTGTCCCCCGGACGTGTGGATACCGGTAGAGGCGCTGCTACGTTGCGCGCGCTGTTGATCGGCTTCCGGATCGGTGCAATCGGAGCGATCGGCGTGGTGGGCTCGGCTGCGGTCGGGCGCATTGGAGCGAGGCATGAGAACGCGGCCGGACGACTCGAATCGGCTGATTGGCGTATCGGCTGTCTCCGGGAATCGGCTACAGAGTTCCGGATCGGATTGCCCTGATTGGCTATTCCGCTGCACTCTACTCCAATCGGTAACGATCTATCGGCCCTTACTTGCAAGTGTTCCTGGTTTGCGCGGTAAAAAGTTTTGTTTTTGGCTAGCGTAGCCTCCGCGTAACCCTTCGATATATTTTATATTTATATATAATTAACATATGTTCATATGTTCATATATAATTAACATGGTGTTTCAGTAAAAGATGTATGCCCCCAATTCGAATGAAGTCAACCCATTGGCATCTGAAGGAAAGTCTGTTCCTGTGGATAACACCAAGGTTTTGGATGGGATCATAGATCTTGAAGGACAAGATCAGGTGGATGGGGAACCTACTACTATTGATAGTACCAAGGTTCCTGATGTAATTATAGATCTTGAAGAAGGTCAAGTGGAAGACATGGATCTTTCAGATGATGATGTGGTTGTCGTAAAAGATGAGCATTTCGATGCTTCTATCCAGTCCAGGACCAGTGTAGCAGCTGTACAGACTCTACATGGTGTTTCAGTCGAACACATATAAAGGTAATGGGCTTGAGAATGGCAGTTGTGCATCAAAAAGTATCCTTATCGAAGAAATTGGTATCCTCTTATATGAATTCTTTGTCTCAATTTCTATCTTCTAATGTACTCACATCGAAGAGCCGAGTAGTCCTGCTATCGCCAAGATAAAAACATTGCTGCTACCAATCAGGTTGTTTCGTTTTGTTTGTTCCTTGACATGGTGCGTTTAGCCATCAGAGGAGTTAAAAGAGCCCGAGTAGAATCAACTGAGCCTTCAGTTCGTGTGGTTTACAGCAACTTGACAAGGTTAAACACAAGCTTCCTTGTGCTGTGTAGCCCCAACATTGAGTGATTATACCAATACTACTACTACCTATGGATCATTGGATCCAGCTGAGACGACGATCGAGCACGGATATGCATGTCGTTCGCCAATCGAACAAGAAATCTCTCCTATGGTGGCCGCCGACGGAGGTGGTGGCAATGATTCAATAATAGATTCAATATATTTACAATAGATTCAATAATTTACAATAATTTGTAATAAATTCAAATGACAGCAATAATATTCAATGATTCAATTTAATTTACATCATCCATACATAAATTTAGCTATGTAACATTTGTACTCACGTACTTTCTCCGCACAATTATTCCTTCGTTATGATCGTTGCGTGAGTAAGGGGTGTCCTCATTTGATAGGAGGATACTCGGGTCAACCGCCACTGCGAACGGAGGTTGCCCGTCAAACTGATCATAATCTTCGTCGGTTCTATCCTCGACTCCCACGATTTTCCTTTTGCACAGGAGAACCACGTGGCGCTTTGGCTCGTCGAATCCTTTCCCCTTCTTCGATTTGCTAGCCATGTCCTTGACATAGAAAACTTGTCGTACATCATTGGCAAGGACGAAAGGTTCATCTGAGTATCCAACCTTGCTCAGGTCGACCGTTGTCATCCCACTTGCATCAATGGTTACGCCTCCACCACTGAGCCTAACCCACTAGCACCGAAACAGTGGGACCTTCAGAGGTCCATAGTCCAGCTCCCATATGTCATCGATGTTGCCGTAATATGTGCTAGCCGTACCGTCGTATCCCACGGCATCGATGCGGACAATGCTGTTCTGATTCATGCTCTTTAAGTCTTGGGCCCGTGTGTAAAATGTGTACCCATTGATTTCATATGCCTAGAAAGTGGTGATCGAGCACGATGGTCCCCTCGCCAAGAAGGCTAGTTGTTGGTCAATGCTCGCGTTGCCCATGAGACATTGTCGCAGCCAAGCAGGGAATGCATTGATGTGATGGCATGTAATCCAGACATCCGTCTTACCGATGTTTTCCGAGTAAACAATCGCCAAGTGCTACTCGATGTAAGGAGCCACCAAGGAAGATTGTTGTAACACGGTCCAATGTGCTTTCCTGTACAAGTCATTGTCTATGTTCATTATTGTCTTCCTTCCAAGAGTTCCCTTCCCCCGTAGTCTACCTTCATGGCTTGATTCAGGCACCCCGATGGGACGAAGGTCTTCAATAAAGTCGACGCAAAACTCAATCACCTCCTCTGTTCCATATCCATTGGCGATGCTGGCCTCCGGACACGAACGGTTACGAACGTACTTCTTTAGGATGCCCATATACCTCTCGAAGGGGAACATGTTGTGTAGGAATACCGGACCGAGGATACGGATCTCTTTGACAAGGTGGCATAGGAGATGCATCATGATATTGAAGAAGGAAGGCGAAAAGATCATCTCAAAGCTGACAAGACATTGGACCACATCATTTTGAAAGTCTTCTAGTCTGTCTGGATTGATGATCTTCTGTGAAATTGCGTTCAGGAAATCACATAGCTTTGTTATTGTTGCCGGGACATTATCGGGAAGGATACCCCGAATTATAACGGGAAGTAGTTGTGTCATCAGCACGTGGCAGTCATGGGACTTTAGATTTGTGAACTTCTTATCCTTCGTGCTTATTATTCCCTTTATATTCGTGGAGTATCCAGACGGTACCTTGATGTTCTCCAGGCATTCAAACATTATTTCCTTCTCTGTCTGCTCAGAGTGTAGCTGGCTGGACTTAGGTATTGGGCTCCTTTTTCCTTTGGTTGCGGGTGAAGGCGTCGCGTTGTGCCATATGTTTCAGATCGTTATGTGCCTCAAGTGTATCTTTTGATTTTTCGTATACACCTAGGAAGCCAAGCGAGTTTATGCAAAGGTTCTTGGTGAGGTGCATCACGTCGATTGCGTGGCGGACGTCCAAGACTTTCCAGCAGGGCAACTTCCAAAAAATTGACTTCTTCTTCCACATCGCCGCGTGACCACCTTCACTTGCTATAGATTGGTTGTCGGGTCCCTTTCCAAATACTATTTTGAGGTCTTTCACCATGGCAAACACGGCCTTTCCGTTGCGATGCTTTGGTTTAGTATGATGGTTTGCCTTTTGATCAAAATGTTTGCCTCTTCTCCGACGGGGTGGCTTGCAGGCAAGAAAGCGACGATGGCCCATGTACACTACCTTTTACGGTGTTTCGGTACGTACACTCGGTCTCATCCATACGGTGGGTGCAAGCGTTGTACCCCTTGTTTGACTGTCCGGATAGGTTGCCAAGTGCAGGCCAATCGTTGATGGTAACAAACAGCAACCCTCGTAGGTTAAACTGCTCCTATTTATTTTCATCCCACACGGGAACACCTTCTTTCTTCCACAGCAGTTTTAGATCTTCGATCAGCGGTCTCAGGTACACATCGATGTCGTTACCAGGTTGCTTCGAGCCTTGAATAATAACCGACATCTGAATGTACTTTCGCTTCATGCATAGCCAAGGCGGGAGGTTGTAGATACACATCGTCACACGCCAAGTGCTATGCCCGCTGCTCATCTCTCCAAAAGGATTCATGCTGTCCGTGCTTAAGCCGAACGTTAGGTTTCTTGCATCCTCGTCGAAGTCTTCAAATGTTCTGTCGATGTTTCGCCACTGTGACCCATCGGCGGGATGTCTCAGCATGCCGTCCTGTAGGCGTTCTTCCGCGTGCCAACGCATCATTCTTGCATGCTACTTGTTCCTGAACAGACGCTTCAGCCGTGGTATTATAGAAAAATACCACATCAACTTAGCAGGGACCCGTCAACTTCGCCTGGATCATCTCGTCTGATCTTGTATCGAAGTGCTTTACAAACCGAACATGCTTCTAGGTTCTCGTACTCCTCACCGCGGTAGAGGATACAATCGTTAGGACATGCGTGTATCTTCTGTACCTCCAATCCTAGAGGGCAGACTAACTTCTTAGCCTCGTACGTTGATTCTGACAATTCGTTTCCCTCTGGAAGAATGTTCTTCATGAGTTTTAGTAACTCACCAAATGCCTTGTCACTGACATCATTTTTGGCCTTCCATTGTAAGAATTCCAGCGTGGTACCCAACTTTTTGTGCCCCTGTTCACAGCCTGGGTACAAGGACCTTTTGTGGTCCGCCAACATACGCTCCAATTTTTGCACTTCCTTTATGCCTTCGCAGTCCCCCTGTACGTCGCGCAACATCTGACCAAGGTCATCGGCACCGTCGTTTTCTTCAGCATCCCCACCCGCCTCGCCCACTGTATTCTCTTCAAACCCACCGTATTGACCACAGTCCGGAATATTGTCGTCGTCTTCTTCATCTTCTTCCATTGCAACCCCCACCTCTCGTGCGATGTCCAAGCAATTATAGTGAGGCATGAATCCCGACCGAAATAAGTGGGCATGAATAATTCTTGATGTAGAATACTCCTTCTCGTTTTTGCACTTTTTACATGGACAACGTATGAAACCCTTATGCTTGTTGGCATCGGCCACACTCAAAAAATAATGCACGCCTTGAATAAACTCTCTCGGCCGTCGATCCGCGTTGTACATCCATTGCCAATCCATCTACATGGAATGCACAAAAATTGTAAAAAAATTCACGAAATTCAAATCTTTAAATATTATTACAATAGTTATATATATATAATCGAGACAATTATTATATACTAATCCAACATACGTAATGTGTTGTTCTAAAAAAATAGAATTATTTTTAAAAGGTCTTTTAAAGTGATAAACATAAAGTTAATTAATTATTTTGCATCTATTTTAAAAGGTCCTTTGTCATCTATTTTATAACTTTTTGTCCAAAAGATTCTCTCTCATCATTTTCCATAAATATTTTTTGAGATAAAATTGTACGGACTAAATTCCTATAAATGTTACGTGCTAAGCATACTTTTCTTCCTCTTTATTTTCCCCAACTTTTTCTCAACACAATATAATGTGCTTAGCGAAATAACTAGTCCAAACAAATTTTCTCTCTCCTCATGTTAAAAAAAAATCTAGAGATGAAAATGTATAGAAAACAACCGTAAAATACGAAGTGCTAAGCATAGATCATAAGAGGAAGAAGTTGCTAACCTTGTAGATAGCAAAAATTTATGTATTATCACCAAAACAAAATTACAAAAATTTTGGCAGCACCTCCCCTCTAGAGAAAAATTTTGAAGACAAGTGTAGGCGGCTCGGGTGGAGGAGGAAGAAGGAGTTAAAAAGAACCCCATCTTTAGTCCCGGTTGGTGTTACAAACCGGCACTAAAGAGAATCTCTAGTCCCGGTTGGTGTTACCAACCGGGACTAAAGATGGTGTCAGAGGCTGTCAGAACCTGTCAGAGCGCCAGGCATCTTTAATCCCGGTTGGTAACACCAACCGGGACTAAAGATAACATCTCTAGTCCCGGTTGATGTTACCAACCGGGACTAAAGGTGCCCGACGCTCTGACAGGCTCTGACAACATTTGAACCGGGACTAGAGGTGATCTTTAGTCCCGGTTCGTAACACGAACCGAGACTAATGTTCCTAGAAATCCGTAGACTTTTTAAACCGAGACTAGGGATCATCTCTAGTCCCGGGTGCAACTCAAACCGGGACTATGGTTTTTGTCACTTCAACCAATGATGGTTTCTCTAGTAGTGCGCATTCGCCCGGTGTTTACATGAACCGTATGGATTTGTCCGGCGTTTGTTTTCTAAATCAGTGTGCATACTTTCTCTCCCAAAATCCACCCATCCCCTTCCATGGAACCATCGAAATTCCACCCCCAACAGCCTTGAAGGGCTGCTCCGCCACATCTTCACCCACCTCCATTGCACCTGAGCCATTACCCGCACCGGTCTACTACCATGCCTATTGCTAATTGTACTTCCCTGTTTCAAAACGTAAAAACTTTTAGCTGTGAATCTCATAGCTAACACTTGCTATATTTTGAGACGGAGGGAATAGTTTCTATTTATCTCCTAGTAAATCAAATAGAAAACTTACTGCAGATGTTCATATCTGTGCGTCTAAGTACACTGAATCTAGCTAGCTAGATAGGAAGATTGTCTCTTGTGGATAGTTCTCAAAAATAAGAACCGAAATTCTTATTGGCTACATAGTGTATAAACAGTGGCGGACCCAGGAATTTTTAGTAGCCTGGGCGAATCTACGAGTGCTTGCTGGAGGAGTATCTCGTTCCATAAGGCATATTTATAGGTTACGTTCATAGGGCACCAAATATGACATATTATATTTAGGTTACATTCGTAGGACACTTTACAGTCTACCAAATAGGACATATTAACAGTTCCATAGGTCATCAAATAGGACACTTTTGTAGACTGTAAACTGCTTATGTTGTGGCCACCATTATATTACTTTTACTTTTCTGACCTTTGAAGATCAATGAAGGTTAATATATTCAGGCGGGCTTGTATTACAAAGGTTAATGAAGGTTAATGTAAACTGTAAACTGCTTATTTACCAAATTGAGCACCTTAAGTTCCATAGGTCAGCAGCAGCAGCAGCAGGAGGTCAGTAGCAGAAGCAGCTAGTGAAGCTTCCATAGGATGCATGTTTTTCATCGGTTCATCCTTTGAACAGTAGGCAAAACCCAACCAGCAGCCACCAATAATCGCCTCCGCGCAGCAGGTGTTTCTTGCCTGGTAATCTCTTTCAAATTCAAAGGGTAGCAATTGGCTGGTGTGTTTGGCAGAGAGCAAGAGACGGCCACCCGGCGGCTTGTCGAGCTCTCCTGGACCAAACACTGAATTGATAACTTTGGAAATTAGTAGAGAGCTAGTCAGGGAGAATTCATTATTGCTGATTAGAGAAGAAAATAATCGAATAAGTCATCTGTATTTCTGACAGAGGCATAGATGTAGGACTATGTTGCTAGCTAGGTCCTGGCTGACTTACAGTAGGCTAGTTCCTTGTCTCTATTCCTTAGCAGCCTCTATATGGGAGCTTGACTGCTGACCTTGTATTTTTGTCACAAGATGGATTTCAATGCCACACTAATCTCCCCATAACTGAATTGTTAATTTTGTCACGCGAGCCAAGCAAAATGAATTATGCATGGCTCGATGCATGGGTGTGTTCCCCTATATAAAGGGCTCCAAATTAAGCTAGGCTAGTTCATCAGCACCCAAGCAAAGTAGCAAATTAACAAGCTAGCCAGGTCGTCACTGCTACTGTCTGCCTGATCGAAGAAGTAATTCGCTAGTTGATTAGCAATGGAGTACGGCTTCAAAACCCTAGCAGCTGGAGTGGTATTCGTCGTGCTGCTCCTGCAGCAGGCGCCCGTAATCTTGGCCACCGACGCGGACCCTCTCCAGGATTTCTGTGTCGCCGACCTCGACAGCGAGGTGACTGTGAACGGGCACGCGTGCAAGCCGGCGTCCGCGGCAGGCGACGAGTTCCTCTTCTCGTCCAAGATAGCCACGGGCGGCGACGTGAACGCCAACCCGAACGGCTCCAACGTCACGGAGCTCGATGTGGCGGAGTGGCCGGGGGTTAACACGCTCGGCGTGTCCATGAACCGCGTCGACTTCGCGCCCGGCGGTACCAACCCGCCGCACATCCACCCACGCGCCACCGAGGTCGGCATCGTGCTCCACGGCGAGCTCCTCGTCGGCATCATCGGCACCCTCGACACCGGGAACAGGTACTACTCCAAGGTGGTTCGGGCCGGTGAGACGTTCGTCATCCCGAGGGGGCTCATGCACTTCCAGTTCAACGTCGGCAAGACGGAGGCCACCATGGTGGTTTCCTTCAACAGCCAGAACCCCGGCATCGTCTTCGTCCCGCTCACATTGTTCGCCTCCAACCCGCCCATCCCGACGCCGGTGCTCGTCAAGGCGCTCCGAGTGGACGCTGGCGTCGTCGAGCTGCTCAAGTCCAAGTTCACCGGAGGGTACTAATTATCCGGAGAACATTTTCTTGGTGGTCTCTGCTGGTTCTATTCTACCAGTGGCGTAATTAAGCTATGATTATGAAGTTGCATGCTAATGCTGTTTGGTTGAATAAACATTGGCCTCCCGTGTCGCGAGCGGAATTAAAATGTACTACTTTGTTCTGTTTACTTGTTTACAACGAAATAAATATAAGTGTTTTAATTTTACCAAGTACGATAAATTATCTTTCATTTCATTGATTTTCAGATGTCAATGTTAATATGTTATTCATGGTATCTAACGAGTATACATAGGTGAATTATTTCTTTCATGGTCTTACGGGACGTGACAAATATTTAGTTCAAAGGATTTCCAAAGAAACTTTTATTGTTCCAACTGATTTGATTCATGTCCCGAACTGGTTATTATGGACTCACACCGCTCTGGATCTAAACATATTTGAATCCAGATAGCATGTATCATCCGCGATCAAACTCCAAGCACATCATTCATTAGTATAGAAACCCTAAGAGGTTGCCGATTGGAAACCTCATAGGTGACGGATTTTCAACCGGCATTCTATTAGCGACACTGATGAGGAGAATCAAATGTTTAGGAACCAATATTTTTGATGTTTCATGAATCAAAAAATATATAGCTGGCTCGATGCATCGGCTCAAATCGAGCCGATGCTTCGAGTGTTTCCTCCTCACTCTCTAGTTCGATCGATACTCAAGAACAACCACACATAATAACATCCAAGAGCAAGATCAAGGTCACCCTCGAGATCAATTGACATCATAGAATTATGAATATATATATATATAATTCACAAAGTCAACATACACAAAATCAACAACAAAAACATCCACACATTAGAAAAAATTAAGAACACACAAAACTAAACTGCCATCGGCCGCGCATGCTGCCACACCGCTGCCGTTGCCCCTACCAGAAGAGGGTGGAGAAGCCGCCATGAAGGGACTCGCCATTGGCCGTGCACTAGATGACGTTGAGGGGATTGGCTGCTGCCGCCATTGAGGTCATCGAGGGTGAATCTTGTTAGAGGGTGCTGTGCGAGGGCCAAATCCGGAGGCCCTTGAGCTTGGGCCCATCAGATTTGGCATCGGCGCCATTGTCCTTGCCGTCGCCGATGAATCTGACAGAAAAGGCCGAATTCGTGGCCATAGCTAGGGAGAGGAGGACAGCTACCGTCGTGCTGCTGGGGAGAGGTGGGCTTGAGGTTGAAGTCTATCGGATCTGGCATCAATGTTGTCACCAGAGAGAGGAGGGTAGTCGCCGTCGCTATCGCTTTGCCGGGGATAGGCTAGCCACCACGGAGAGAAGGGTCATCAATCGCTGGGCGTCGGTTGGGCTTGGAAGTGGGGACTAGGAGAGGGAGAAGTGGAGAAGTGAGAGAGATAGATCGAGAGCTAAGGGGTTGAGTTTGAGGGTAAGGATAAGAAGAAAGAGAACGTGGCTAGAAGATATTTTCTTCCTCATGTTGCCTTTTTTCTCCGTGCACCGCATGCTCGGCTCATAGTCATTTGTGTCGGCTTAAGAAAAACCAGGAGATATGATGGGTTTATTTGTGCCAGTTTCTTTATAAACCGGTACTTATATTATCTATGTTGGGTTTTTAAAAAATTCAGCACATTTAAGGGAGTTATAGATGTTGGTTTAAACATCTCATGTAGGATGTTGGACAAACGAGAAATGCCTCATATGTGCCAGTTTTTGAAAACTGACACATATGATGGTGTCTCTTATTAAGAGTTCTGTAGCAGTAATGATTGATCCAATACATATAGCATATATATAGCTTTCTACATGTCAATTAGTTA
The DNA here is from genome assembly GCA_019925245.2 of Oryza australiensis. Taxonomy (NCBI): domain Eukaryota; kingdom Viridiplantae; phylum Streptophyta; class Magnoliopsida; order Poales; family Poaceae; genus Oryza; species Oryza australiensis. The sequence continues at coordinate 1,682,506 of JAIFGZ020000161.1, read as the reverse complement.
TCTATACCTGGTTCAACCTTTTTTCTTCTCGAGAAAAACCCAAAGTTCGCAATGAATGACAAAATAGTATTTGACCCACCTTTAACTAATTAATATTGCAATAACTTTTTTTCGAACGCGCAAAAGGATTGCACGTCAATATATTAGAAGAAAAAACTGGTTCGAATACACAACACCCCACAGACAACCACACCGACATCTATCAGGGTAGGGGAAGGGAAGAAAACCTAAACAGGCGGGTGTACTCTAAGAGAAAAACGAACACCTAAAGACAGGACTGGAGGCAAGGTCCTCCTAATCTCCCAAAAAAAACTCCAAAGGAAGCAGAGCCTGCTAGGGACCACAACCGGCCCTCCGCTCCGATGGAGTCCACCAGCACCAGAACCGATGAGAGGTCCGGGTCAAACACCCTGGAGTTACGCTCCCTCCACAGGCTCCAGGAGACCAGGAGAACTAGGGGATTGAAACCCGCACGTAGGCGGTCCGGCAAACGTGACCTAGAGTCCGGCCACCGGTCCTGAAGCCTTCTGCCAGGCGGTGGAGAAATGGGCGTCCAACCAAAAGGGGACAACACATGGAGCCAAACCTACCTAGCAAAGACGCAACCAAGGAGGATGTGGTTGGCCGACTCCAGCTCTTGCGCATAGAAGGGGCAGGCTGAGTGTGAGTCAATGCCATGCTTCAGAAGAAGATCGATCGTCCAACAGCGCTACTGCAACACCAACCAGAGGAAGAACTTGCACTTAGAAGGGCCCTTAGCATGCCAAAGGAGAGATGCACATGCCATGGGGTGCTGGCCAAGAAAGAACATCCGATACGCCGAACGAGCCGAGTAGCATTGGTCGCTCGCCAGGCCCCAAACCAAATGGTCCGGAGAGCCCGGCGAAAGGTGAACCAGGCTGACCAAACCCCAAAGAAGAAGAAACTGGGAAATAATCGGGGCATTGAGAGCACCGCGGACGTTCGAAACCCAGGCATTACTAGCCAAAGCTGAGGCCACAGAGCGTGACTCTCGGATTCGCTGCGAGATCGCAAAGAGAAGATCCGGAGCCAAGGAGGCAACTGAGTGGCCGTCAAGCCAACGGTCGGTCCAGAAGAGGATGGACTCCCCATTGCCCGGCACAAAGAAGAAGGATGCCGCAAACAAGTCAGCCACAATCCGCTCAACACGGGCCTTTAGGCCTTCCCAACAAGGGTGCCCAGAGCATTGAAGCCAGAGCCAGCGGACCCTCAGAGCGAACCCCGCCAATCTAATATCAGAAATGCCCAGGCCACCTAACTCCTTGGGACGACAGACATTCGACCAGGACACCCGGCGCTGCCCCCCAAGAGCCATATCCGTGCCCGTCCACAGGAAAGCCTGCCGCTTCTTGTCAATAGATTTAATCACCCAGCCGGGAGGCCGATAGCCAAGGAAACGTGGACGGTGATAGAGGAAAAACGGACATTCAACCAGATACCCGACACCGACCTCCAAGAGCCATATCCGTTCCCGTCCACAGGAAAGCCCGCCGCTTCTTGTTAATAGCTTTAATCACCCAGGCTAGGAGGCCGATAGCCAAGGAAACATGGACAGGGATAGAGGAAAGAACAGACTGGATGAGGGTGGCAGACCGGCCAAAGTAAAGAGACGCCCCTACCAAGGTGGGAGGCGAGCGGAGACCTTGTCTACCAACGGCTGCAGGGCCGCCTTGGGCAGCTTGCAGACGGAAAGCGGGATACCGTGGTAGGAGCAGGGAAAATCAGAAATCGCATAGGGGAAGCACGACTGCACCAGGTCGAGGTCCTTCGACGAGCAACGGATCGGGGTAATCGAGCATTTGGTAAAGCTGGTGCGTAACCCCGAGGCCGCCCCAAATGCCAAGAGGATGCCCTGGACAAACTCGAGGTCCTGGCAAACTGGAGAGAGGAAGAAAACCAGGTCATCCGCATAGAGAGAAGCGCAGTGCCGCAAGGCACGGTCGTTAAGCGGCAAGAAACCACCTAAGTCAGAGGCTTTGCGGAGCATCGCATTAAGTACCTCTATGAATAGAATGAAGAGCATTGGAGATAGAGGGTCTCCCTGCCGAAGGCCTTTCTGATGAGGGAAGCGAGGACCTGGCACCCCATTTATCAACACTCGAGAGACGATGCACTAAAGGAGAGGGAGATCCAATCACGCCAACGCTGACTGAACCCCAGATGAGCGAGGACCTCTAGCAAGAACGGCCAGCTGACTGTGTCAAAGGCCTTCACGATGTCCATTTTCAGGAGGATGCGGGGAGTGCGCCTAGCATGGAGAGCCCGAGCCGCAAGCTAGACAAAACGAAAGTTATCGTGAAGAGAACGACATTCAACGAAGGCACTCTGATTGGCCGCAACGAGCCCATCGAGATGAGGAGCGAGACGGGAAGCAAGAATTTTGGAGAACAACTTTCCAAAACTGTGAATGCGGCTGATCGAAAGGAAGTCCTTAACATTCACTGCATCGTCCTTCTTAGGGAGAAGAGAGATGAGACCATCATTGAGGGAGGAGAAACCCCAACCATTGAAAATTGCAATAACTTCTTTTGTACAACAAGCGTGCACCATTTCAGGATATGAAAAAATTATCTTGTGACTTGGAACTATACACTACAACAACATTATGGTCTGTTGGGCTAGACAAAAGGTGGTCTTAACTCTTATAGAGTGTATATTGGATGCTTTTATCTGTTGCACGTACGCCATATAGTAAAGTTTGATAATTTATTGATAAATATCAGTATTTTCTAATCACGCAATCTAATACAGAGTCTGAACCCCATGACAAAAATTCTGGCTCCGCCACTAACGCCAGATAGCAAGTGAGCGCACGTCAGCTCCGTCATCTCTTGCTGTGGGCAAAGGAAGAGGCCCATGCATGTACTGCTAGAAGTCCAGAAGAGTTTGTGGGCTATAACACATCGTGCAAATTAATGCAGTTGTAGCCGGGCGTTGCAGGATGAACTCGCTAATAAATTGCTAATACTGATCAAGGGTCAACATCGGCCTAATTCGACTTGGCGTGGTCATACAAATTTAGCAACCTACTTTAGTGCCACCAATCCACAAATTTGTATACAAATACCACATCTACATTGCGATGGTTATAGCTTTGTATGGTTTGAAATGTAATTGTCAGGATTATAAGATTCTGAGTTACCGGAACACATGAAAATTGTCAGTTCTGTGAATGGATGGATTTTTAAAATGATTTTTCAGGCACCAGCTTCTATGGGCAACTAAAAAATTTGTATGTGAAATTTAATCCGACCATATATACAGTCCTCCTTTTCTTTTTGCAATCCTGATCAATAATCCTCAAAAAAAACCACCATACTATGACATATATTACCCAGCTAGTTTCTGTTTAGCTCTTGGAATTAAATTAAAGTAGGAGCGCACAATTTCATGCCCTGAACTTTTCCCTTCTTTACCTTTAATGCATTTAATAAATTGCCGAAGAAATTGTTTAATTTAACATAGAGTGAATCCATGATTAAAAATCCTACCTAAATAAGTGAAAAATGCTTGGTGTGATTTTTCTTGCTAAAATATATTAACTGGATTTTTAATGGGATTTTCAGAGCAAAAGAAAATAATTTTAATAAATAAAAATCAATTATCAAAATTAATTAAATTTGAAATCCTTTTCTTTTTTCTCCTTGGTCGTTGGGCCATTTCCGACCCAACTCCCCCCGTGCGTGGGATCTTGGTAGGCCGGCCGAAGGCCATAGCCCGCTAGCCGCCGCCCCTCTCCTTTCTAGGGACGCCGACAGGTAGGGCCTACTTGTGGGATTCGTCCCTAACATCCGGCCGAGAGAGCGGGCCGACGTCGTCCACATCGCCGCCTCTCTCGCACCTCATGTGCCTGTCGCCCGCCTCGACGCCGAGACCCACTTCCCTCACTCCGCCCGTGCACCCACCCATTTCCCCTCGATTCGAACTCGAATCGTCGTTGATCGCTACGTGCTCCTCCCACTTCGCCGGCCATCTCCGCCACCTTAGGCCATGATCTAGCCGCCTCGAGCCCGTAAAAACCATCCCGGGCTCCCTTCTTCCTTTTCCACCATTCGCCACCGCTCCCGTGGCCCATGTCACTCCGCGCCGCGCTCAACCCAAGCGCCACCGCCATTTCACCATCTTCGGTCGTCGCTCGACACCGCTAGAGCCATCGTCGAGGCGCCATCACCGTTGTCGGCTTCACGAGGTCGAGGAGCCCCTTGGCCGCCGCTTGGTCGTCGCTCCTTGTCGTCGAAACCGCCTCTCCTCGAACGCTAGTGAGCTTTGCCATTTTTGTCTCTTTTGGTCGGCATTTCTCGCTGCCAGAACTCCCATTCCCACTCTAAAATCCCTTCCCTTCTTTCCTAGGTCATGCCGGTGCCTATTCGCCACCTCCACCATCCTTCGCGTTCGCTGATTCGCGCCATCGACGCTGTCCAAAAAGCTGGCACCTTTGTCCCCGCGCCTCCTACGCCCGCCATTGCGAGTACCTAGTGAACCGCCCTTCCCTTCCCTTTTTTCCACCGCCGCTCCGTGCGCCCACCGCTGCACCGGATGGTCGCCAGTATGAGCACCGTCGCCTTCCAATCGGGATGGCCGACTGCCGATCGCTGTTTCCTTACCGTCCGATCTGCCCTAGGGCAGATCGTGGCCATATGTTCCACCACCCACGTGGTTGCCGTGTGGCCGTCGCGTGGGTGCCATGTGTGCACCATGTGGTGCACTCGCTTTTGGCCCAGTGGATTCGGTCCACCGTGCGCCGCTCATCTTGTGTCACGGACGGGTAGGCCCCGCTTGCCGGCGCTGGTCCCTGTCCAGTGGTGGTTAGGGGAAAAGAGGGGGCGGCCGAGGACTAAGTGGCTATTTTCCTATAAGTATTTATATGTTTTATTTACACGTATGGATCTGTGTATTGATTTGTCATTTTGTGTACCCTGGTTGATGCTTGGACAGGGATTAAATACACAAAATAGTATGTAAATTCGGTTTGAATTTCTGGGTGTGACAGAAGGTGCGCTCACCGATGGCTGGAGAGAGGAGACAACGACGACACGGCGATCTCGGCAGCAAAGATTAGGGAAAACGGTGGCCGGGGAACTATGGGTGGCGGCGCACATGGTGGTGGCGACGGATTGGAGCGGCGAGCGGCAGGCGGTGCGAAAATGCCAGACGGAGTGGGAAAAGCGGCGGCGGCTTCGAGATTGCGGTGGATGCGTGGTTCCGACGGTGTTTCACGGCGGGCACGGGATGGCCGGGGTTTGCGCGAGCATGACAAATGTGGCGGGGAAGGCGGCAGAGCGGCTAGTCGGCTAGTGCTATGGTGGTTGGCCGCTGGAGGCAGCCAAAAGTGGCAGCGCCTCGGGGGCACGGGGAGGGCACGATCCAGTGGTGGTTAGGGGAAAAGAGGGGGCGGCCGAGGTCACTCTCGGGATAGCGAAGCCGATGGTGGCGGAGGATTGGCGCGACGGAGCGACGTGTTAGGCGAAACGGGCGGCGGAGTTGTGGAAATGGCTGCAGCACAGGGATTCACAGCATGGGACGACGGGGAGCTCGGGAGTGCGGAAATGGTTGAGAAGAAACGAGCGAAGGTGCAACGGATGCTTTAAATGGGCTCGAGAGGCAGTGGAGAGGCCGAGGGCGCGGGTATGGTGGCGACAACGTGGGGTGCGGCCGGTGTGGGCGAGAGAGGCGGTCGACGCCGACTTCCGCGGGGAGTGGGGGAGGTGGAGCGAGGTGCGGGGCGGAGTGGGCGGCACGAGGCGGCGCAAGGAGTGTGCGAGGACATGGGGCGGCCATGGCGGTCTGGTGGCTAGAAAAGAAGGGAGGTTGGGGATGACCCCGACAAGTGGGGCCTACACAGTCGGCGAGAGGGAGAGGACGGGGACCAAAGCGGACTTTGCGCAAGGAGGAAAGCCGGTGGCTTCGCGCTCGGGCCGGACCAGGGAGGAGAGAGATGGGGAGCAAAGTAGACTTTTGGAGGGAGTGGGCCAACGACGGCCCAAGAATAGGAAGGGATTTAAATTGGTTTTTTATTTATTTAATCAGATAAATGATCTTTGTATTTTTATAAATACTTCAAGTGCTAAAATAATTCCAAGAAAAGTTCTAAAAATAGAAGGACATTCAAAGTATTCCATAAAAATATAAAAAGATCATTTCCTGATTAAATAATTTATTTTAAATAATTACTGAAATGTTTTTGTATTATAAAAATTATTTCTAGAGCTCCAAAATTTTACGGAAAATTTCGAGAGTATTTAAGGGCATGGAGAATGTTACAAAAATATTTCCAGCAATGATGTTTAAAGGAAATTTTAATTTTTCTATTAAATTCACTTGATCAATTATTTTTATTTTTATTTAATTTCTAGAAAATGCATTTTTAAATGATTTTTAATCCCGATTGAAAATTGGGGCGTGATAGCCGGAGGGGGGCAGCGGGGGACCGGTGGCGGGCGTCGAGGGCCGCGGCGACGGGGGTGGCGGTCGGGGACTGCGCGCGGGCGCCTCGTGGAGTCACCGCCGGGAGCCGCGGCGGCGGAGCGGCAATGGCGGGCGACGGCGGGCCCGCGACGATAGGGGTCGGGGACGGCGCAGTTGGAGTGGCGACCGTAACGGTTTCAAGTGTGTTTTCAAGTGGCGCCGAGATGGGCTGCTAGGATATCAGGACACTCTTTGCCGAGTGCTCGAGTTCTGGCACTCGGCAAAGACAGCCTTTGCCCAGGGGCACTTGGCAAAGAAGGCCTTTGCTAAGTACTAGATCAAGGGCACTTGGCAAAGACAGACTTTGCCGAGTGCCGGACCACGAGCACTTGATAATAATTGGATAACGAGCCTCTACCCCGTCAACGGATAGGGAAAAGTTTCTTTTTCTTTCATTTTTCGCAATTACAAAATTTAAAATATATCTATTTTATATTTTGTCGTGTTGTTTTTTTCGAGTGCTATGCTTGGCAAAAAACTCGTATTTAATGCAACTAATAATTTAAAAATTATCAAATGGATCAAAAAATTACCAAATTTGACATAAACCAATTTATGCTAACTATTGCCTATAGAAAACGTTTTGAAGTCAAACCCTAATTCGGCCGCCACTTTTTCTCCAAATCCTACCGATCCTTCTCAACACTTCTAATCTTGTTCGGAGAAGCTTCAGTTTGTGAGCGTCATACATGAAAAAATATTCAAACCTTCTCAATTTTTTACCATGGCCTTGACGTATGATATCATGACATCCTCACAAATTTCATGATTTTCGGACTTCGTTTGCTATTTTTACAACCTTTTGGTCCACGTTTGTGATCGTGTTTATTGAAGAAAATCTTGAAATTTTTCTTTTCATTTCCCAGATAAGGCCTCAAACTGAACTAATAACATAAATATTATTTTCCACTTATTTTATTCCATTATTTCAATCACTTGCAATTCACATTTGACACTTGGCAAAAATTCCTATAAATACAATAAATCAATTAAATATAGCAAAACATATTAATAAAAATAGAAAATTTTAAAATTAAGGACCACATGTTGTATTTAGAGAGCGAAAAAGTTTGGAGGGCAAAGGAGAAAAAACTTTCAAAAGTTTGCCGAATATCGAGAAAAACACTCGGCAAAGAGTAATTTTGCCGAGTGTCGGGATGGGGCACCGGCAAAGAGGCCATCTTGCCGAGTGCCACGGTGGGGCACTTGGCAAAAAGGCCATTTTGCTGAGTACCTGAGTAGGGCACTCGACAAACTATTGTAGGAAACGGTGATGGATTGATGGGCGTTAAGGGTTTGCCGAGTGCCAAATAAAACACTTGGCAATTTTGGTCGTTTGCCGAGTGCCTACGTAGGGCACTCGGCAAAGAGCCCAATTTGCTGAGTATTTTTTGTTGCCGAGTGTATGCACTCGGCAAATATTGTAGTTTTCCGAGTGTTTTTGTTTGTCGAGTGCCTACTCGGCAAATAAGTGTTTGTCGAGTGCTCGATGGAATGCACTGGGAAAACACTGGGGCACTTAGCAAACTTGGGCTTTTCCGTAGTGATTCCACCCCCCAACAGCCCTAGAGAGCTGCTCCTCCACATCCTCGCCCGCCTCCGTTGCACCCGAGCCATTACCCACACCTGTCTGCTATCGTGTCGATTGCTAATTGTATTTCTTCCGTTCCAAAATATAAAAAATTGTAGCTGTGAATCTCATAGCTAACATTTGCTATATTTTGGGACGGAGGGAATAGTTTCTATTTAGCTCCTAGTAAATCAAATAGAAAACTTACTGCAGATGTTCATATCTGTGCGTCTAAGTACACTGAATCTAGCTAGCAGGAATATTGTCTCTTGTGGATAGTTCTAAAAAATAAGAACCGAAATTCTTATTGGCTACATAGTGTATAAACCTACATGCATGTTTCATCGGTTCATCCTTTGAACAGTAGGCAAAACCCAACCAGCAGCCACCAATAATCGCCTCCGCGCAGCAGGTGTTTCTTGCCTGGTAATCTCTTTCAAATTCAAAGGGTAGCAATTGGCTGGTGTGTTTGGCAGAGAGCAAGAGACGGCCACCCGGCGGCTTGTCGAGCTCTCCTGGACCAAACACTGAATTGATAACTTTGGAAATTAGTAGAGAGCTAGTCAGGGAGAATTCATTATTGCTGATTAGAGAAGAAAATAATCGAATAAGTCATCTGTATTTCTGACAGAGGCATAGATGTAGGACTATGTTGCTAGCTAGGTCCTGGCTGACTTACAGTAGGCTAGTTCCTTGTCTCTATTCCTTAGCAGCCTCTATATGGGAGCTTGACTGCTGACCTTGTATTTTTGTCACAAGATGGATTTCAATGCCACACTAATCTCCCCATAACTGAATTGTTAATTTTGTCACGCGAGCCAAGCAAAATGAATTATGCATGGCTCGATGCATGGGTGTGTTCCCCTATATAAAGGGCTCCAAATTAAGCTAGGCTAGTTCATCAGCACCCAAGCAAAGTAGCAAATTAACAAGCTAGCCAGGTCGTCACTGCTACTGTCTGCCTGATCGAAGAAGTAATTCGCTAGTTGATTAGCAATGGAGTACGGCTTCAAAACCCTAGCAGCTGGAGTGGTATTCGTCGTGCTGCTCCTGCAGCAGGCGCCCGTAATCTTGGCCACCGACGCGGACCCTCTCCAGGATTTCTGTGTCGCCGACCTCGACAGCGAGGTGACTGTGAACGGGCACGCGTGCAAGCCGGCGTCCGCGGCAGGCGACGAGTTCCTCTTCTCGTCCAAGATAGCCACGGGCGGCGACGTGAACGCCAACCCGAACGGCTCCAACGTCACGGAGCTCGATGTGGCGGAGTGGCCGGGGGTTAACACGCTCGGCGTGTCCATGAACCGCGTCGACTTCGCGCCCGGCGGTACCAACCCGCCGCACATCCACCCACGCGCCACCGAGGTCGGCATCGTGCTCCACGGCGAGCTCCTCGTCGGCATCATCGGCACCCTCGACACCGGGAACAGGTACTACTCCAAGGTGGTTCGGGCCGGTGAGACGTTCGTCATCCCGAGGGGGCTCATGCACTTCCAGTTCAACGTCGGCAAGACGGAGGCCACCATGGTGGTTTCCTTCAACAGCCAGAACCCCGGCATCGTCTTCGTCCCGCTCACATTGTTCGGCTCCAACCCGCCCATCCCGACGCCGGTGCTCGTCAAGGCGCTCCGAGTGGACGCTGGCGTCGTCGAGCTGCTCAAGTCCAAGTTCACCGGAGGGTACTAATTATCCGGAGAACATTTTCTTGGTGGTCTCTGCTGGTTCTATTCTACCAGTGGCGTAATTAAGCTATGATTATGAAGTTGCATGCTAATGCTGTTTGGTTGAATAAACATTGGCCTCCCGTGTCGCGAGCGGAATTAAAATGTACTACTTTGTTCTGTTTACTTGTTTACAACGAAATAAATATAAGTGTTTTAATTTTACCAAGTACGATAAATTATCTTTCATTTCATTGATTTTCAGATGTCAATGTTAATATGTTATTCATGGTATCTAACGAGTATACATAGGTGAATTATTTCTTTCATGGTCTTACGGGACGTGACAAATATTTAGTTCAAAGGATTTCCAAAGAAACTTTTATTGTTCCAACTGATTTGATTCATGTCCCGAACTGGTTATTATGGACTCACACCGCTCTGGATCTAAACATATTTGAATCCAGATAGCATGTATCATCCGCGATCAAACTCCAAGCACATCATTCATTAGTATAGAAACCCTAAGAGGTTGCCGATTGGAAACCTCATAGGTGACGGATTTTCAACCGGCATTCTATTAGCGACACTGATGAGGAGAATCAAATGTTTAGGAACCAATATTTTTGATGTTTCATGAATCAAAAATATATAGCTGGCTCGATGCATCGGCTCAAATCGAGCCGATGCTTCGAGTGTTTCCTCCTCACTCTCTAGTTCGATCGATACTCAAGAACAACCACACATAATAACATCCAAGAGCAAGATCAAGGTCACCCTCGAGATCAATTGACATCATAGAATTATGAATATATATATATATAATTCACAAAGTCAACATACACAAAATCAACAACAAAAACATCCACACATTAGAAAAAATTAAGAACACACAAAACTAAACGCCATCGGCCGCGCATGCTGCCACACCGCTGCCGTTGCCCCTACCAGAAGAGGGTGGAGAAGCCGCCATGAAGGGACTCGCCATTGGCCGTGCACTAGATGACGTTGAGGGGATTGGCTGCTGCCGCCATTGAGGTCATCGAGGGTGAATCTTGTTAGAGGGTGCTGTGCGAGGCCAAATCCGGAGGCCCTTGAGCTTGGGCCCATCAGATTTGGCATCGGCGCCATTGTCCTTGCCGTCGCCGATGAATCGACGGAAAAGGCTGAATTCGTGGCCATAGCTAGGGAGAGGAGGACAGCTACCGTCGTGCTGCTGGGGAGAGGTGGGCTTGAGGTTGAAGTCTATCGGATCTGGCATCAATGTTGTCACCAGAGAGAGGAGGGTAGTCGCCGTCGCTATCGCTTTGCCGGGGATAGGCTAGCCACCACGGAGAGAAGGGTCATCAATCGCTGGGCGTCGGTTGGGCTTGGAAGTGGGGACTAGGAGAGGGAGAAGTGGAGAAGTGAGAGAGATAGATCGAGAGCTAAGGGGTTGAGTTTGAGGGTAAGGATAAGAAGAAAGAGAACGTGGCTAGAAGATATTTTCTTCCTCATGTTGCCTTTTTTCTCCGTGCACCGCATGCTCGGCTCATAGTCATTTGTGTCGGCTTAAGAAAAAACCAGGAGATATGATGGGTTTATTTGTGCCAGGTTTCTTTATAAACCGGTACTTATATTATCTATGTTGGGTTTTTAAAAAATTCAGCACATTTAAGGGAGTTATAGATGTTGGTTTAAACATCTCATGTAGGATGTTGGACAAACGAGAAATGCCTCATATGTGCCAGTTTTTGAAAACTGACACATATGATGGTGTCTCTTATTAAGAGTTCTGTAGCAGTAATGATTGATCCAATACATATAGCATATATATAGCTTTCTACATGTCAATTAGTTATCTATACCTGGTTCAACCTTTTTTCTTCTCGAGAAAAACCCAAAGTTCGCAATGAATGACAAAATAGTATTTGACCCACCTTTAACTAATTAATATTGCAATAACTTTTTTTCGAACGCGCAAAAGGATTGCACGTCAATATATTAGAAGAAAAAACTGGTTCGAATACACAACACCCCACAGACAACCACACCGACATCTATCGGGGTAGGGAAGGGAAGAAAACCTAAACAAAGGGTGTACTCTAAGAGAAAAACGAACACCTAAAGACGGGATCGGAGGCAAGGTCCTCCTAATCTCCCAAAAAAACTCCAAAGGAAGCGAGCCTGCTAGGGACCACAACCGGCCCTCCGCTCCGATGGAGTCCACCAGCACGAGAACCGATGAGAGGTCCGGGTCAAACACCCTGGAGTTACGCTCCCTCCACAGGCTCCAGGAGACCAGGAGAACTAGGGGATTGAAACCCGCACGTAGGTGGTCCGGCAAACGTGACCTAGAGTCCGGCCACCGGTCCTGAAGCCTTCTGCCAGGCGGTGGAGAAATGGGCGTCCAACCAAAAGGGGACAACACATGGAGCCAAACCTACCTAGCAAAGACGCAACCAAGGAGGATGTGGTTGGCCGACTCCGCTCTTGCGCATAGAAGGGCGCAGGCCGAGTGTGAGTCAATGCCATGCTTCAGAAGAAGATCGATCGTCCAACAGCGCTACTGCAACACCAACCAGAGGAAGAACTTGCACTTAGAAGGGCCCTTAGCATGCCAAAGGAGAGATGCACATGCCATGGGGTGCTGGCCAAGAAAGAACATCCGATACGCCGAACGAGCCGAGTAGCATTGGTCGCTCGCGGGCCCCAAACCAAATGGTCCTGGAGAGCCCGGCGAAAGGTGAACAGGCGACCAAACCCCAAAGAAGAAGAAACGGGAAATAATCGGGGCATTGAGAGCACCGCGGACGTTCGAAACCCGGGCATTACTAGCCAAAGCGAGGCCACGGAGCGTGACTCTCGGATTCGCTGCGAGATCGCAAAGAGAAGATCCGGAGCCAAGGAGGCAACTGAGTGGCCGTCAAGCCAACGGTCGGTCCAGAAGAGGATGGACTCCCCATTGCCCGGCACAAATAAGGAGGATGCCGCAAACAAGTCAGCCACAATCCGCTCAACAGGGGCCTTTAGGCCTTCCCAACAAGGGTGCCCAGAGCATTGAAGCCAGAGCCAGCGGACCCTCAAAGCGAACCCCGCCAATCTGAGATCAGAAAATCCTAGGACACCTAACTCCTTGGGACGACAGACATTCAACTAGGATACCTGACACTGACCTCCAAGAGCCATATCCGTGCCCGTCCACAGGAAAGCCTGCCGCTTCTTGTTAATAGCTTTAATCACCCAGGCTAGGAGGCCGATAGCCAAGGAAACGTGGACAGGGATAGAGGAAAGAACAGACTAGATGAGGGTGGCAGACCGACCAAAGTAAAGAGACGCCCCTACCAAGGTGGGAGGCGAGCGGAGACCTTGTCTACCAACGGCTGCAGGGCCGCCTTGGGCAGCTTGCAGACGGAAAGCGGGATACCGTGGTAGGAGCAGGGAAAATCAGAAATCGCATAGGGGAAGCACGACTGCACCAGGTCGAGGTCCTCCGACGAGCAACAGATCGGGTAATCGAGCATTTGGCAAAGTTGGTGCGTAACCCCGAGGCCGCCCCAAATGCCGAGAGGATGCCCTGGACAAACTCGAGGTCCTGGCGAACTGGAGAGAGGAAGAGAACCAGGTCATCCGCATAGAGAGAAGCACGGTGCCGCAAGGCATGGTCGTTAAGCGGCAAGAAACCACCTAAGTCAGAGGCTTTGCGGAGCATCGCATTGAGCACCTCTATGACTAGAATGAAGAGCATTAGAGAGATAGGGTCTTCCTGCCGAAGGCCTTTCTGATGGGGGAAGCGAGGACCTGACACCCTATTTATCAGCACCCGAGAGACGATGCACTAAGGGAGAGGGAGATCCAATCACGCTAACGCTAACTGAACCCCAGATGAGCGAGGACCTCCAGAAAGAACGGCCAGCTGACTGTGTCAAAGGCCTTCACGATGTCCACTTTCAGGAGGATGCGAGGAGTGTGCCTAGCATGGAGAGCCCGAGCCGCAAGCTAGACAAAGCGAAAGTTATCGTGAAGAGAACGACATTTAACGAAGGCACTCTGATTGGCCGCAACGAGCCCATCGAGATGAGGAGCGAGACGGGAAGCAAGAATTTTAGAGAACAACTTCCCAAAACTGTGGATGAGGCTGATAGGATGAAAGTCCTTAACATCCAATGCATCGTCCTTCTTAGGGAGAAGAGAGATGAGACCATCACTGAGGGAGGAGAAACCCCAACCATTGAAAATTGCAATAACTTCTTTTGTACAACAAGCGTGCACCGTTTCAGGATTCTGGAAGATATGAAAAAATTATCTTGTGACTTGGGACTATACACTACAACAACATTATGAACTGTTGGGCTAGACAAAAGGTGGTCTTAACTCTTATAGAGTGTATATTGGATGCTTTTATCTGTTGCACGTACTCCATATAGTAAAGTTTGATAATTTATTGATAAATATCACTAGTTTCTAATCACGCAATCTAATACAGAGTCTGAACCCCATGACAAAAATTCTAGCTCCCCCACTAACGCCAGATAGCAAGTGAGCGCACATCAGCTCCCTCATCTCTTGCTGTGGGCAAAGGAAGAGGCCCATGCATGTACTGCTAGTAGTCCAGAAGAGTTTGTGGGCTATAACACATCGTGCAAATTAATGCAGTTGTAGCCGGGCGTTGCAGGATGAACTCGCTAATAAATCGCTAATACTGATCAAGGGTCAACATCGGCCTAATTCGACTTGGCGTGGTCATACAAATTTAGCAACCTACTTTAGTGCCACCAATCCACAAATTTGTATACAAATACCACATCTACATTGCGATGGTTATAGCTTTGTATGGTTTGAAATGTAATTGTCAGGATTATAAGATTCTGAGTTACCGGACCACATGAAAATTGTCAGTTCTGTGAATGGATGGATTTTTAAAATGATTTTTCAGGCACCAGCTTCTATGGGCAACTAAAAAATTTTTATGTGAAATTTAATCCGACCATATATACAGCCCACCTTTTCTTTTTGCAATCCTGATCAATAATCCTCTAAAAGAACCACCATACTATGACATATATTACCCAGCTAGTTTCTGTTCAGCTCTTGGAATTAAATTAAAGTAGGAGCGCACATATTTCATGCCCTGAAGTTTTCCCTTCTTTACCTTTAATGCATTTAATAAATTGCCAGAAGAAATTGTTTAATTTAACATAGAGCGAATCCATGATTAAAAATCCTACCTAAATAAGTGAAAAATGCTTGGTGTGATTTTTTTGCTAAAACACATTAACTGGATTTTTAATGGGATTTTCGAGCAAAAGAAAATAATTTTAATAAATAAAAATCAATTATCGAAATTAATTAAATTTGAAATCCTTTTCTTTTTTCTCCTTGGTCGTTGGGCCGTTTCCGGCCCAACTCCCCCCGCGCGTGGGATCTTGTTAGGCCGGCCGAAGGCCATGGCCCGCTAGCCGCCGCCCCTCTCCTTTCTAGGGACCGCGACAGGTAGGGCCTACCTGTGGGATTCGTCCCTAACATCCGGCCGAGAGAGGCGGGCCTGACGTTAGTCACATCGCTGCCTCTCCCGCACCTCCTGTGCCCGTGTCGCCTGCCTCGGACGCCGAGGCCCACTTCCATCACTCCGCCCGTGCACCCTGCCCATTTCCCCCTCAGATTCGAACTCGAATTGTCGTTGATCGCTACGTGCTCCTCCCACTCTGCCGGCCATCTCCGCCACCTTCGGCCATGATCTAGCCGCCTCGAGCCTATAAAAACCATCCTGGGCTCCCTTCTTCCATTTCCCCCATTCGCCACCGCTCTCCGTGGCCCATGTCACTCCCGCGCCGCTCAACCCAAGCGCCACCACCATTTCACCATCTCCGATCGCCGCTCGACACCGCTAGAGCCATCGTCGAGCCGCGCCATCGCCGTTGTCGGCTTCACGAGGTCGAGGAGCCCCTCGGCTGTCGCTTGGTCATCGCTCCTTGTTGCCGAAAACCGCCTCTCCTCGATCGCTAGTGAGCTTTGCCATTTTTGTCTCTTTTGGTCGGCATTTCTCGCTGCCAGGAACTCCCATTCCCACTCTAAAATCCCTTCTCTTCTTTCCTAGGACATGCCTGTGCCTATTAGCCACCTCCACCATCCTTCACGTCGCCGATTCGCGCCATCGACGCTATCCAAAAAGTTGTCACCTTTGTCCCCGCGCCTCCCGCGCCCGCCATTGCGAGTACCTGGTGAACTGCCCTCCCCTTCCCTTTTTTCCACCGCCACTCCGTGCGCCCACCGCTGCACCGGATGGTCGCCAGCATGAGCACCGTCGCCTTCCAATCGGGATGGCCGACTGCCGATCATTGTTTCCTGACCGTCCGATCTGCCCTAGGGCAGATCGTGGCCATATGTTCCACCACCCACGTGGTTGCCGTGTGGCCGTCGCGTGGGTGCCATGTGTGCACCATGTGGTGCACTTGCTTCTGGCCCAGTGGATTCGGTCCACCGTGCGCCGCTCATCTTGTGTCACGGACGGGTGGGCCTCTCTTGCCGGCGCTGGTCCTTGTCCCTCGCTGAATTTAAAAACTATATTAATTTATTTTTAAGTTTTTAGCTAATACTTAATTAATCATGCTCTAATACATGTTTCGTTTTGCGTGTCAGAGAGAAGGGGTCCCAAACACACCCCAAGAATAGTCCACAATACATAAATCACAGCCACAATCCACAATCCACAATCCACAATCCACAATACATAACCACAATTCACAATCACATAGTCACAATCACAATCACAAAGAAAGCATAAATTACCGAGGTGGAAATGACGGCGAAGATCCATGGTCATGAGTGGGGTCATTCGATGCCGCCGATTGAGGCCGCACAAAGGAGAAGAGAGTAGCATCGATATTCAATTTTTCTAAGTATTAAAACATAAAATCTAAAACATTACAAATTTTATTACATCATACTTGACAAGATAATAATATAAGAAATAAAACTACGAGGTTGTCAAGTGACTCACGGAGTGCCTACAATAGAGGGTGGAGGAGTGAATAGCACCGGTGGCACAGGATGACCCATGTTCTGAGTAAAGTTTGCATGTACGCATACATCTAACTCATCCTCACCTCCATCTCCTCCCGTTTCCTTCTCTCTTCTTGCACCACAGCCTAAAATATTCCATCCCAATGTTACAATGCGAAGCAAACACTCGTCAAATATCAATGAATGATGGATAAAACCAAAATTTCTAACCCTGAGTTCATTGATCTCGGACTGTGCAGCGGTCGGTCGTGGGCGTATGGCCAGGCTTGAGCTCATGCTCCTTGCTCGAATATGAGACACAGTGGGTGTAGTGGTCGTGTCGATTATGTTGTCGCCAATCCAGAACCACCCATGCTCCTTGCCTCCTCCCACCCTCCTGACGACTTCTCCATCAAGATCCTAGGTGCTCGGATCTAACTCTGGCCCATGGACCTCCCTTGCCATAGATGTGTAATCACTGAGACGGTTGTAGACGCTCGCATTGTTGTACGCCGAGGGTGGGTCCTCCGGGTTGTAGTCGACATCGAACGTCGCCTTGCCCTTGTGGGCCAAAGCCCATGCCTTGAATTGGGAGATAGGCTGGCCATCATGTCATGCCGATTGCGAATAAAACTGCAATATGATTAGGAATTATGCAGAATTGGGTGTTGGAATGTAAAATTGAATTCGCGTACCCATCTAGGTGCATATTGGTTGAGGCTAAGGCTACCTTGGTGGTGTGGTGCACCTGGCATCATCAAACTCCGCTCTCGGCAAGCGGTGTGTGTCTAATTGAGCACGAACTTCTGATCCTAGGCATGTTGCTCATCATATCCCACAAAACCACCTCCTTCTTCATTGATCTCGAGAGCATCTAACTGAGCATGAACCTCGTCACCTGTCATCATCTGCGGTGTAGCCTCGTTAACTATGACATCTTTCGTAAAGTTCATGATGTCTCGCCTGAATGGATGGTCAAGAGGGAGGAATTGTCGATGTTTGTCGAAGAAGAATACTTACCACCCTTCACCAACCAAATGAACTTCAGAGCTGCTTTGCATACTGGGCATGGAAACTTCCCATGAACACACCAGCCGCAGAATATCCCATACGCCGGCAAGTCATGCAGGGAGTTATGGTACCAAATATGCATTTTAAAGTTTGTCTTTGTATCTCGGTCGTATGTCCATACACCTTCCTCCCAAACACGGACCAAATCATCAATCAAAGGCTCCATGTAAACACTCATGTCATGTAAAGCCGTTGGATCCTCGGTATAAACGGAAGGTACCATAGGATCTTCACGGGGATTGCGAGCTGCCTCTTATGACCATCACCAGAGTCTACCTCCACGAACCTAGAGGATACACACTTTGCACAGTACATTGCTTCCGCATGCTCTTTCCTATATAGGATGTATCCCTTCGGATAAGCATGTATTTGGTCATATGGCATCTTAAGTGCACGAAGGAGCTTCTGTGCCTCATACATGCTCTTTGGCAAAATATGACCATTCGAAAGCAAGCTACCAACAACTGTCAATATAACATCAATGGCCTCTATACTCCAGCTAAACTGGGACTTTACGACCATTAGGCGTGCAATGGCATCCAATTGAGAAACCTTGGTATGCCTGTGAAGGGGTTGCTGTGTCGTAGACAACATGTCATAATACGCCTTTGCGGTAGCCTCCAGCTCCTCCTCCCTACGTCCTTCATCGAAGTGTGCTTCATCATAGTCATTTAATATGTCTCCTACCTCGACATCAGCATCAAAATCCTCGATGCATTGTCTCACGACCTCGTCTCTCCCACGGTGGGCTTCACCATGGAAGGTACACTGGGTATAATCTACTATAAATCCATTCTTGCAAAGGTGTTTACCCATGATCTCTTTTGTTTGTCGCTTCATGTTTGCACAAGTGCTATAGGGACACCAAGTGGTACGCGCTCCTTTAACCTTGGCAAATGCAAGTTCCAAGAAAGCATCGGTCTTCTCAATCCATTCATTGGTCAACAAACCGTGACTTGAGTGGCCCGTGTACATTCACTCACGGTCATCCATCCTCTAACATATTGAAGAATAATATAAAAATTATTTGCATCTATCGAGTGCCTATACTGTCTAATAGGTAAAGATAGGTCCTAATCCCACCCGAGGATGTGTAGATGAGTTTAGTTTCCATGCTCTAGTACTCCGCTCTGAGATAGAATTTTGGCAGCACCTCCCCGCTGTTCTCCAAATATATGTCCTGACAGGGAGATTGTGTATCCGAAGAACAACAGGGAGATCCTGCTGAAATTCTGTCTCGGATCGGAGTACTAGAGCATGAAAACTAAACTCATCTACACATCCTCGGGCTGTGCAAAAAACGTGGACAATTCAAAATAGATATGATTTAAGATATACAAGAATCTGCATATTTCCAGCTGTATCTCTTTCGAACAGGAGATGCCTAACTAGGTTACGTTATATACGTGCAGCCGGTGGTGAAGGCAACGACACATATAGAACATGGAAGCACGGCTCGATGGCCAGCACACAAGCGACGACAAGGCTACGCAATGCAACTCCGTTCCTCAGCTAAAAAAAGGCTTCGAATCTTGAGCTCACCTTAGGGCTTGTCGGAGTCGGCGCGATCACCGAGGCGGGGTCGGGCGGGATCGACGTGGATACAAAATTCAACTTGAAACTCGCCACAACTGCTCAGACACAAGATAGACAATTTTTATGATAGCATTCATTATTGTAATCAACTATTTACATATATTCAACACAAACTTTAACATGCTTTTTGCCTATTATCTCTTTCAATTGACGGATGTGCTTGGCAGAGAGAGATGACCACCCGGGCTTATCGAGCTGTCTTGGACTAAATAAACACTGAATAGAGCATTGGAGAAGTGGCAGAGGCGCTAGGGTTGTTTGGATGGGTGAGAGGAATGGAGAGGATAAGGTTGGCCTGTGATTTTGTGACAGCTCCTTGTCCTCACGTTTTCTTTTTCTCCATGAAATCCGCTTCATTCCACACGCTACTCCCTGCTTTTCTTGGGCGCCACAGGTACACCTTAGCCGACAAATTTTGTGTGTGTGAAAGAAATGGCAACAAATTGTGCGTTTGTAATGAACTGGTGACAGTTGAGTCGTCTAGCAAAATAAAAATTGCCGATATATATTTTGTAGGCATTTCTGTATGGATTTGCCAACACATTAGGGTAACCTGGCCTTTCTCCAACTGAGCTCTGTTGGGAAAATTAGGTTATCGTGTAGTGTGATGCAATGAAAGCCAGTAGAAGAAACGATGTTTCGGTTTCAGCCGATCCTTTCCAATGTGCCGTGAAATCTGAAGGCGTCATTGTTCCATTGAACTGGGCTCTGCAGTTACCAAAGTCAGAGAAGTCACTGCTTACTTAGCCCCTAGAGATAAAGATAATAAACCAGTGAGGATTACAAATTGGATGGCAAATAAGCGAAGCAAGAAACGTAACCAACTACGACACACTCTCTCCCCCTCCCTGATACTGAGTTTGTAGCTTATTTAGACGGATCATCATTTCATTGATACGTTTTTTTCATAAAAGCCTAAAGATAAGTTTGAAGAATATGAAAGGTTGCTGGGGATGCCAACCTCTCCCATCCTAGCTTCTCTTATTACCACCCATTTATATCATATAGGAACAACTATTGACTGGAGCTTCAACATCATATCATCACCTAACAAATTACCCCGGACGTCTCTTACATCTATCATAGCCCACACAATTTTGTTTTACGGTTTAATTAAACTGCACATCGAATACGACCTCTTCTTATTTTCTTTTAAAAAAACATTAGATCAAGTGCTTGATTTCTAACGGTATTTTGCTTCTCCAAGCATCTTGATTTTTTACATGTTAGTCTTTTTACAAACTTGTTTATAAATAAACCTTAAAAAACTTATTACATGAATATATCTTTTTCTCGACGTCAAGGTCCAATGTTTTGGCATTAATGACATGGACGTCGATACTCGTGCTCTGTCTGCCAAAGTCAAGTCACTGATGCGAAAGGATCTATTTATAAAAAATCTAAAAAGTTCTAAACTATAAATATTTTTCTTACAAATAAGTCCTCGATGCAGTGTCGACGGTGTTGTCCCCCTTCATATCATTGACTTAGTTTTTTAGAGGGGACGAAGGTGTCGGCGCCAGCGTCGTTAGCGTCGAGACATTGAACCTCAACACCAAAGACTTTGACGCTGAGAAAAGATCCATTCATATAATAAGTTAATTTAGAGGTCTGTTTATAAAATAATTTTTTAAAAAAATACAATATAAAAAATCCAGCTCCAAACATAAGTTCATAGCTCTGTCAATCACCCCACCCGACGAAGGTAATGAGTCTATACAAGGATTTGCAGTGAATTTGCCCCCCATTTACCATGTTTCCAAATGAGGTTGTCTTGGTCTCATTTAAAACTACCTCCTTTAGCAAACTTTTAAGCCTTTAATAGCTATCTTTTAAATCGTACGTTCCGTCTGAAACTCGAAGTTCCATTCCGTTCCCTCTATCACTTCTCTTACAGTATTTTTTTATTACAAATCTTTGCTACTTAAAGAATGTAGTGATAGTCCTGTTCTCTTTTTTTTCACCTACCTATTTTACCCCTCGCTTTTGTCGGTTACCATTTTTATTTCCTCTGCACGAGTGCACGACCTACTCCGATCCCCGTTCAGCAATGAAAAAAAATAACTGAAAAACAGAAGTTTGTTCCGGGAAGGAAATTCACAGGGCCTCAATCATTACCTTATTCGAAAGGTCTTGCTCCATGTTCTCCACAAATTTCACGGCAAACCGATCTAATTCGTCAAATAAAGTAACAGTGGCGATGCTCCGGAGATTTATAGATCTTCAAGCACCCTTTCACAGTGTCTCACATGTGCCTCAGCTTCCTGCTGCAGTGCCAATCGTGCCCTTCACAATCATTAAGCCCATTCTTGTCTGATAAAGATGTTAATTTTATCTTGGTTTTTGTTTACATGCTTTTAAAACTATTTCATAAAAAAATATTTTATATAAAAATGCTTTACAATATCAGATAAAAGGTGGGGTTCGTTTCTACTAAACATGAAGACGAAGCTGGGACACGAAAAACATGAGAGTCATTAGCATATGATTAATTGAGTTTTAATTATTATAAATTTAAAATGAATCTATCTGACATTTTAAAACAACTTTCATATAAAATATTTCATACAAAATATAACATTTAACAGTTTAAAAAATATGCTAATAAAAACTGAGATAAAATCTATATTTAATCATGCTAGATTTTAGCAAACAAAAGAAAAGAATAGCTCCAAAAGACTTGCTATCGTGATGGCCAAACCAGCTAACTCGCAAATTTAGCAACCTGAGAGCTAGGCCATCCTCCCTCGTGCGTGTCCCACACCCCTAAGCCACGACCTCCAATGTCATTGTCGGCCTAAGCAACCACCTCATTGTCAGTGTCCCCGATCTATTGGACCACATCCCTCATCATTGATGTACCAAGATCCACCTGCCCTACCCGTTATCAAGCTCACTCCACTACCTGGTGCCAAGCTCCCTCTGCCTCCCCTCAACATCATTGAGCAGCACGGTCTCTAACATCTACTCCCTCTTCTCCTCCCATCCATTGTTTAGCTCGCTTTGCCGCCTGCTTGCGAGCTTCCTTCGTCGCCTGTTGTTCGGTTTCCTCATCCTCCTCCTCCTCGTGCCAAGGACTCCCTACTCTTGGCCAAGCTCTGTTGCCTATTGTCGAGCCTCGTGGGCCACCGCACTACCATCATGACCCGTTTGCCAGCTCTGCCAAGCCAGTCTCCTCTTGCTAGCGGTGGAGGTGATGGGTAGGGTTGGTGGGGAGGGGAGATCAATAGAAGCGGTGCAAAAGAAGGTGGAAGGAGACTGACATATGAAACCTACTATTATATTGGAAGTATAATGCAAAGTTTGTTGGAGTCCGAGTCCGATTCTAACAAAGTTTCCTTAGCATTACAATAGGTTTGTACATATGAGTCCGAGTCCCGACATGGAATATGACTTCGCCTATGCCGTACGAGAGGTCAAGATCAATGTTCCACATATCTTAGATAGGAAGTAGCTATATTTATGACGCCACGTAGTCAAATTGCTTTTACACTATAAATTACGATTACTTATACTATAATCACACTGTAATTTCAAACACATGCACTATAATTACATTGTAAGTTTTAATATTTAAATTGTAATATTTCTATATGCATAAGAGAAATCAGGACCAAACTTTACTCAATTAATAATATAGTCATTCCTCATTCCATCTTTCCAAACTAATAATAGTGAGTTGTAACTGACACATATTTTTTATTTTAACACAATGTGTTGTAATTTAGAGCAAAATTTGATATTAATATGTATTTAGCTGCATCTCTTACTCTCACTTTAGCATTTTTATTAGTTTAAATTTGAAAATCGAACTTAATAATTAGCGAGTTGTAAGTAATATGGATTCTTCTTTTAATCTAATCAACTATATATAATGAAAAAATAAATTCAGAGCATGTTTATAATTAAATTTTAATATCTAAAACAGTTCATTAAAAATATGACGCTATACACTACTGGAGAAACCATCATTGGTTGAAGTGGAGAAAACCACAGTAGTCCCGGTTTGAGTTGCACCCGGGACTAGAGATACTAGAGATGATCTCTAGTCCCGGTTTAAAAATTCAATGGCCCTCTAGGAACTTTAGTCCCGGTTCGTGTCACGAACCAGGACTAAAGATCACCTCTAGTCGCGGTTCAAATGTTGTCAGAGCGTGTCAGAGCACCAGGCACCTTTAGTCCCGGTTGGTAACACCAACCGGGACTAGAGATGCTACCAACCGGGACTAAAGGTGTCCGGCGCTCTGACACGCTCTGACAACATTTGAATCGTCACCTCTAGTCCCGGTTCTTGATACGAACCGGGACTAAAGGTCCTAGAGAGCCGTTGAATTTTTAAACCGTTGCCTCGGGACTAGAGATGCCATCTCTTGTCCTGGTTGGTGTTACCAACTGGGACTAGAGATTTTGCTTTATATACTCCTTCTTCCTCCTCCATCCCGAGCCAGCCACACTTGTACATCTTCAATTTTTTTTCTCTAGCTAGAGGTCCGGTGCTGCCAAGGTTTGGTGATAATACACAAATATTTGCTATCTACAAGGTTAGCAACTTCTTTCTCTTATAGATTTACAGTTGTTTTCTATACATTTTGTTATCTACATGTCATGTGCTATCTACAATCTTAGCACTTCGCATTTTGCGGTTGTTTTCTATACATTTTCATCTCTAGATTTGTATGCAAACATGAGGAGATGTTTTCCCACCCACTGAAATTCACCTCTAGTCCCGGTTGGTTTTAAAAACCGGGACTAATTATTACAGTGCCCTATTATATTATGTTATATCATATATAATTATAATTATGTTCATATATATAATTAACATATGTTCATATAATTAAAAAAATTATAAATTGAAATAATAACATATAATTAACATTTGTCATATTCCAAACTATTTAAAATTAAAATAATAACATATAATTAACATTTTTCGTATTTAAAACTATTTTAAACCATAAACCCTAAACCCTAAACCCTAAACCATTAACCCTTAACCTAAACCCTAAATCCTATTTTAAACCCTAAACCCTAAACCCTCGTGCGGCCTGCGTAATTGGCATGTAGAAGTACTACGACACGAGCTGGAACGTTACTATCTTCTCCTTTGATCTAACATCGTCTCTCATGCTCTTGGAGGCTGCTCCGTTCTCATCACTGTAATAGAGCAGTGGCAATCCCTTCTCACTTTGTTCTACCTTGTTCTCCGATTGCTCCATCTCATCCCAATACTTCATCACATCATCTTCAAAGATGGCACCAAGCTCGTCTGCATGGCAAGAAACAAGTGTCTAAGCAACACAAATCCAGAAAGCACCATTCCTTTTCGATTAGAAAAAAGAGAGCATCATTCTTGCTCCGAGTAGAAAGAAAAGAATCATACCTTGTAAAGCGTTGCTTTGCATGACAGTAGAGCAGAATGGCTGAGGATGGAAGCTCGGGAAGGAGATACTGGAGAAGAGAGCTTCCTCCTCAAGCAGGTAACTATCAGGCCAAAGGCTAGTGCAATAAGGCCACCAGCTAGTTCATGAAAAAAAGGTTAGATCAATAACAGATAAATAGATAAACAAAGACAGTCTTGTAGCCAAAAGAAGCTACTGCTATAAAATTTTCTCAGCGATGAGCTAGTTAACCATATGCATGATGCAAGACAAAACTGCATTTACCTATGTTCTTGGGTGGGCTCCATTCTTTCAAGAGACATGAAGCAAATCTCACACTCCAATGAGTCGGGATCAATGAAATAGCTCATCTTAGTCGTCTCAAACGTATCCACATCCAGCTGCTCCTGATGATCCGTGGAGAGGCCCCGACGCCTTCTTCCTACTTTCTTCACCGATCTTGGTCTCTTCAACATGTCATGATCCATCATAGTAGCCTTCTTCACCGATCTTGGTCTCTTCAACATGTCATGATCCGGATCACGGTCTTTTTTCTTGCTTTTCTCCCTTTGCTTCATAATCTTTTTGTCTTGCTCTTTCTTAGAGTACGGCGTAGCAGTACTCGTGTATCTCCATCAAACTTTGAATAGCGAGAGATATGGCAATGATTGGATAGTGCAGCTATATATGGCAATGATGGCTTGCCTCTCCCGTTCCCGTCTCAATGCCTCGGCGGCGCCATAGAAGCCACCGGTGACGTGCACGACGACAGACTACCTCTATCCGCTCGCCGTGATCGAGCAGTACTACCCGCCGTTGCCGCCGCAGTCTTTGCTTCCGTCGCCACCGCTGCCGCCGGCCTGCGGCGGCAGTGGCGGCGCCGCCCACCCGGCAGCAGCGTGCGGGATGGCAGGAACCCGGGAACGCCGCCCACCCGGTCCGTGATCCGGATCATTACATGTTGAAGAGACCAAGATCAGTGAAGAAGGCTACTATGATGGATCATGACATGTTGAAGAGACAAAGATCGGTGAAGAAGGTAGGAAGAAGGCGTCGGGGCCTCTCCACGGATCATCAGGAGCAGCTGGATGCGGATACGGATGAGACGACTAAGATAAGCTATTTTATTGATCCCGACTCATTAGAGTGTGAGATTTTCTTCATGTCTCTCGAAAGAATGGAGCCCAGCCAAGAACATAGGTAAATGCAGTTTTGTCTTGCATCATGCATAAGGTTAACCATGCTCATCGCTGAGAAAATTTTATAGCAGTAGCTTCTTTTGGCTGCAAGACTGTCTTTGTTTATCTGTTTATATGTTATTGATCTAACCTTTTTTTCATGAACTAGTTGATGGCCTTATTGCACTAGCCTTTGGCCCGATAGTTACCTCGCTTGAGGAGGAAGCTCTCTTCTCCAAGATCTCCTTCCCGAGCTTCCATCCCCAGCCATTCTGCTCTTGTCATGCAAAAACGTTTTACAAGGTATGATTATTTTCTTTCTACTTGGATCAATGCAAGAATGATGCTCTCTTTTTCGCCGTTGCCGCCGCCCCTCCCCCACGCCTCCCGCTCCCCTTGCCGCCCTCCCCGATCCCCACGCTGGCCGGCTGCCCCTAAACCCTTAAACCTTGCCTCCTCCACGCCGCCGCCCGCATCCTTGCCGCCGCCGTCACCTCCCCCTCCATGCCGTCGCCGCCGCCGTGGCCGCCGTCGCTGCCGTGCTATGTTTAAATTTGCAAATTATGTGAATGTGAATCAATGAGGAGTATTTGAATATGATTTCGATGTGTATGTGTAAATTTGTGAATATGATTTCGATGTGTATGTGTAGATTTGTATGGACTCTATTTGTAAATGGGTTTATTTAAATTTTAATGCATGAATATTGTGAATTGTGAATTTTGAATGTGTATTTAAATTTAAATACATGAATAGATTTAAATTTGAATATGTATGTGACTTGTGAAGTTTGTATTTTTGAAAGAACGAGAACGATAAAATCAACAAACGGATGTGAACGGACGGACGAACGAACGAACGAACGAGTGTTCGTTCGTTCGTTCGTGGACGAACGGACGGACGGACGTACGGACGTGGACGAACGGACAGACGGACGAACGAACACTCGTTCGTTCGTTCGTTCGGTCGGTCGTCCGTTCGTTCATTCGGTCGGTCGTTCGTTCGTGGACGAATGGACGGACGGACAGACGTACAGACGGACGAACGAGCGAACACTCGTTCGTTCGGTCGGTCGGTCGTTCGTTCGTTCGTTTGTTCGTGGACGAACAGACGGACGGACGGACATACGGACGTGGATGAACAGACGAACGAACGAACACTCGTTCGTTCGTTCGTTCGGTCGGTCGGTCGTTCGTTCGGTCGGTCGGTCATTCAGTCGGTCGGTCGTCCGTTCAGTCGTTACTACGTACATAGGCATGCAACGTCCTCTCTCTCCTCTCCTCTCCACTTCCTCTCCTCTCCACCTTATCTCCCTCACATCATTCTCCTCTCTTTCTCTCCTCTCCTCCAGATGATCGTACTCACGGACGTCAACGAACGTTAGAACGAACGGACGATAGTTTAGGATTTGGGTTTGGGTTAGGGTTAAGGGTCCGAACGAACGGACATGAACGAACGATAGTTTAGGGTTAGGGTTGGGGATAAGGATCCGAATGAACGGAGACGTTAACGATAGATTGAACGAATAGTCGGTCGTTCGGTCGTTCGTTCGGTCGTTCGGTCGTTCGTTCGTTCGGTGTGGATGTAATCCAGGAAGTGACTTCTGAAAAATATCATCATTGTGGATGTGCACAATTGGATCTAGTGTCTGTCGTATTTCATCTATTTTTTCCATCTTCTTCTTTTTGTCTATGTTTTTTACATAGACATACATGATATTCCTGAATAATTGATACATGTATTAACCGAATAATTTTTTTCAGAATTCTTTGATTAAGTCCTCAACCCCCAACAATCAAATGGTGAATTGTGATGAGGAACAGTTTCTCCTTGATGAGATCGCATAAGGAACAGAGTTTTACAACGAGGAGGGACACGAAGATCCAGATCAGTACCTCAACAAGGAGGGGAACGAGGGGGGAGACCAGCAGAGGAACGAGGAGGGGAATGAGGGCTCCGCCTCTGCCTCCACTGGACAGAAGAGACCACGCGGCCTCAGCAAGAAAATAGAGGGCCGACATGTCATAACGGAGGTGGCACCTGACGGTTGACCAATTGCCCCAGAGGACGCCGTAAGGAAGTTTGTGGCGCACAGTGGATAGGTGGTGAGGGATCACGTGTCCATAAGCGTTGCCAACTGGAGGCGGTCAACCAAAGGAGGAGAGGAGCAGAGCTATCTCCCAGACTCAGAGAAAGAGATGCTGTGGACGACAATGCTGCAGACGTTCACCATCCTAGACTCAGATCAGGCAAGGGTCAAGGAATGGACGTTGAAGAAAATGACAAAGCTTTTCAGGAACTACAAGAAACAGTTACACAAGAAATATATCCTGAAGGGCCAGACACCAGACTTTGACAAGTTCCTAAAGCTCAGAGATCATTGGGATGCTTTTGTTGAGCACAAGACCAATGAAGAAGCACAAGCTATCATAGAAAAGAACAAGGCCAACGCAGCCACAAAGAACTACCATCACAGGCTTGGGTCAGGTGGCTATAAAAAAGCAATGGAGAAATGGGAAAAAATGGAAGCCGACCTAGAAGCATGGGATATCGTTCCAGGCACAGCAAACTGGCCGGAACGATCAAAGAACTGGTTCTATGTTCACGGCGGCTCACTTAATCCCGTCGATGGCACAGTGATCTTTGGTGATGAAATTCAAGAAGCCGGACGAAGGTTAGAGGAGGCGGTGCAGGCCAATTCCTCTGGCGCGTTCAAGCCCGATAGAGAGAAGAACGAGCTAATGCTCGTCCTCCAAAACCCAGAACACCCGGGGCGTACGCGAGGAAAAGGCGTCGTCCCCTGGAAATACGGGTTCCAAGCTGACGTCGACACATACAGGAGCTAAATGAGGTCAAAGCGAGAGAATGATGCTAGATTCGCTGAGATGGAAATGAAGCTCTCGCAAATCGATCAGATTGTCGACGAAAGGGTGGCCCTAAGGTTGGCTGAGGAGCGGAGCCAGTGGGTTAGCCAACAGCCGGATCCAGCAACAACCGCACAACTCCAACAGCAGTGCAGCAGCTGCGCGTCTACTGGAAATGAAGATGAGTTGGCCCCACAAGCTCAACCGGATCCGCCATGCCCCGTGGACGACATCACATAGCGGACCCCGTGTGAGCTGCACATCCCGCTGAAAAACATAACAATAAAGGTATGTTCGTATTTTTATGTTGTACGCATATTTTCTTGAATAACTTGTCAATCAACGTTCATTACTAACTAATAAGCAATCTTCTCGAACAGGTCGCGTCGGGCATGGCTATTCTAGTAGCCCGAGACGGCACCTACCACTCCCGGCCCGTTTCACCTCCGTACTCGAAGGTTGAAATTGAACAGGTGGAATGCGGATATGAAGATCTGGAGCTGGATATCCCCGAGGAGACGGGGAGACGACGCTAGGAGAAACGGCTCATGGAATATTTCTCTAGTGGAAGATCTTCATAAAATTCCCCAGACAAACAGCGTCTCCTATCGTTCCACCGCCCTCGCCTCCACGTGGGTCGTCTCCTCCGCCTCCTTCGCCGCATCCGCCTCCTGCGTCGCCTCCACGAGCACCGACTCCTAAACGGCCGTCTCCAACTCCACCACCTTCTAACCCTCCTCCATCGCCACAACGAGCACCGACTCCTAAACGGTCATCATCAAAGAGCGCGCCTTCAATATCAAGCGGTCGTCCAAGAAAGACTCAGAGAATTGAGAAGACGCCGCCACCCGCACCAAAGCGGTCGTCCAAGGCTGCTGGCAGGGCGAAGAAAGCGGGCAAAGATGTACCCCAGCTTGGCATGCAGCCACAGAAGCCTCTGGAGTTCAGCACGATTCCAAATATTAGAACTGATTTAAGACAATTCATGCAAGAAGCTGAAATTAATATGGATCAATTACACGGGCGTGCACCCCTGGTGAAGGCTCCGCTTAAATACAAGTTCAAACTTGGAAAGCCTCTCGTCAAGCCGGATCTCGTGAAAAGGCTTCCAACTCAAATGTACCCCTTCCATCAGTGGTACATACAACGATCCAGCAAGGGTGAAGACATGATAACATGCAAATATTCAATTGACTACTTCTTCGATGAAGATGACTACCTCTCTCTCCAATTTGAAGATATATTCGACCTGTACCAACTTGATGCCCTCGACGCCTCACTTCTAACCGCACGGGTTTTATAAGTATCGCCATGTTATTTTGTTTCTTACCTCCTTGAATTTAGCTGACTAAAATTCTTTTTAATCGTTGTAGAATGGCGATCCAATACGGCAACAAGCACAAATGCACCAAGCATGGATTCATGGATCCACGCAAAATTAATGGCCCATTGGTTGATCAGTTTCCTAATGACACCGTGGACAACATATACAACACGCTTGTGAAGCAACACTTCCGGTCCTTCATCCTTTTGCCCTACAATACTGCGTAAGTTTTTTCTTTCTTTCTGAACTAATTTCAATCCCGTGCATACATAAAGTTTCATATGTGGCATCGAAACCAATTTGCAGATTCCACTGGATTCTGTTAGTACTTGACATGGGTTAGTCGAAGATCCATGTCTTTGACTCAATGGATAAACCAGAGTCCACGTACTCCAAGATATTTGAACTGTTTAACAAGTAATGTCATCTTACTTTCTA
The DNA here is from genome assembly GCA_019925245.2 of Oryza australiensis. Classification (NCBI taxonomy): domain Eukaryota; kingdom Viridiplantae; phylum Streptophyta; class Magnoliopsida; order Poales; family Poaceae; genus Oryza; species Oryza australiensis. Next base: position 1,651,959 of record JAIFGZ020000161.1, on the reverse strand, counting down.
TTGTATATATGCGGTTCTCGGATAATTACGTGCTAACTTTCAATTGCATGTAGGGCATGGGAATGACTTTGGGTCACTGTTCACGAAAATTGAAAAGATAAGCTCTCTGTGCGGATGAAGTTTCCAGTGAGTAACATGCCTGCTCCTAATTTGAATTGAATCATTATTATGTTCTAAAATATGAAATGCATATTAAATCTGTCGTCATTTCTCTTTTAGTGTGCAAAACAGTCGCAGGACACCAACCTATGTGGATATTACGTCTGCGACTACATTCACCGCTTTGTGACCGAAGTCAAAACTGTCAATGATATAGATGTACGTATAACAGCAATTCATACATTACATCTCGATCTTTTATTCACTTCATATATTTATTTTCTCGTTTATTCTAATTAATGACAACTTATGCGAGTAAGAGACGACCTCCCCACGAGACTTTCATACAAGCCGCTCGGGAAGAATTGATGGGATTTATTAACGAGCGGGTTGTTGATCCCAGGGGAGTTCTTCATTAGTTTTAGTAGCCAAACCACTCCATCCACAAGAAAGTAGATTAGAGACAATTTTTTATAAGCTAGCTAGAAAACATGTATGAATATTGTACATATTTTAGTAATATATGTATATTTTCTTTCTTAAGTTCATTTAAATATGTGTAAATTATATATTTATACATATATATATATATATATGCATGTTGCATATATATGTATATGTGTAATATAATATATGTGTGTAATATATATATATATAGCAGTATTGTTGGAGAAAGGACAAATTAAAAAATAAAAAAAATCTTTAGTCCTGGTTGGAGCCACCAACCGGGACTAAAGATGGCGGAGCCGGTCACGTGGCTCTGCCATCTTTAGTCCCAGTTGGTGGCTTCAACCGGGACTAAAGATGCATCTCTAGTCCCGGTTATTTAATCGGGACTAGAGGTCGCTTATCTCTAGTTTCGGATTCGTAGTTCCGGTTTGACAATCAGAATTATTGAGGGTTACCAACCGAGACTAATGTGGTTTTCTCCAATAGTAATATTTAGAAAAGTGTATGTGAAACCCCGTATCAATTGCATAGAAAAAATAAAATAAAAAACATATATACTCCCCTCTATCTCTCTCCTCACTCTCCCTAATCTCCGGTCCCCTAATCTATGGAGAAGCGTGCGGCCTCCATCGTCACCTCTAGCTCCAGACATGGCTTCTTCCCCTCCAGCTCCAAGAGAGGCGCCATCGACCTCTGCTTCTTTAGGGGCACCACCTTCCTCCACCATCCCCGCCGCCCAGAGCCGCTAATGCTGTCAGAGGGAACGAGCCCTGTGGCCGTCAACTTTGGATGGTTGAAGAGAGAGGAAGGGAGCCAGTGTCACCATGAAATTGATGGTGTCACATCGTGTAGATCCGCTCTGTTGCTGCCATCGGAACCTGCACCTCCACCATCGGTCTCCACCGCCCGTAGCCCATCCGCTTCACCGTCGAGATCTGCCACCCACGGCCAAAACCCGCGCCTCCCCTTGCAGCCTACCACGGCCTAGATCTGGAGGGAGGAGCACCAGGCCGAGGTTAGAGCGTTGAAGCGCCTCCTGCCGAGCTCGTCCCTGCTTGTGGGACCTCAAGCTATTGCCGCTGTCGTCGCTGGGCTCGAGCTTGACAAGGTGGCCGATGGGAGCTCGAGCTCGATGGCGAAGCAGAGATGCTGCTCGACGCGTAGCCAGCTCGGTGAGTGACGCAGTGGCCCTGCAAGGGCGTGGCGGCGACCTTCTCGAGGCTGCGCCCGCGACTTCCCGAGACGGAGAGGAGGAGCGGCTCAGTCGATCGGTGGCCCAGTGGCCAGTGGCACGTCGGCGTAGCGCAGGTGACGAGCAGCAAGCGCACGGTCCTCACGCCGACATCGGAGCCTTCCATCTGGAACCAGCCGCGTGCAGCAACGAGGTCCGCCTCCTTATCCCCTCGAGCTCCGATGGCTGGACCGCTGAAACGATGGCCAGCGTTAAGATGGAAAGGACGAGGAGAAGAGAATAAAGAAGAAAAAAAAGACAGACACGGGGCCCCTACCCTTAGGTGGGACCCATATGTCAGTATCATTTCTGCTGATGGTCCACTGACCACTGTGGCATGCCATGTTTGCGGGTGGAACGATATTTATATTTTAAGAGTTTAGTGACCTATAAAATAATTGGGCAAGTTTAGAATTGCTCATACATTTAATTATATTATATATGTATTAATAAAAATGTCCGTGCGTTGCAACGGGACGACGACATAGAAAGGAAGCGGGCGGTGGCGCGGGAGCTCCGAACGGCGACGGGAGAGAAGGCGCGGCGCGCGCGGGAGCTCCGAACGGCACGACGGGAGAGAAGGGCGCAGGCGTGGCGCGGGAGCTCCGAGCAACGACGGGAGGAAGGGGCGCAGGCGCGACGTGGGGTGCGGCGCGGATGGGGACGGATGAGAGGGGCGCAGGAGGTCTTTTTTTCATCCAAGCCATTTTTTTCTTTTTAGTATTGGGACTGCGGGTTAATTTTATAAACACTCAAGGGTTTTCTGTAAATAACCATGTGATCAAAAATTTTGGGTAGAAACACTGTTTATTTTATAGATATTTATTATAGAGTTATAGATTATCCATACAACGTGCTTCTATATACATATGATAAAATTTGATGTAACACTCTAGTTTTTAAACTAAACCATAGGACACTTTAATTTCGTGGTTACTTAAAAAAGATAATTCGACCAATATTTTGATATGTCCTCTTTCAATGTCGAGACAAAAGTTTAGAAAAGTTGATGTTACCCTCAGGCCATCTAGCAGGATTTAGATTGAAACAAATTTTAGCTGAATTTAAACATGTGTTGCAAAATTCAAACCTTATCCCAAATTGCGTAAAATGACAATTGTCAAAGGAAATTATAAAATCAATAAAATAAAATTTGAGCAAATATTGATTGAATTTTAACAAATTTTTATAAAATGTTTTGGATTTACACAATTTGGGAAAAGTTTGTAATTGTGCACAAAAATTGTTTATATTCAGCCAAAAAATAAAATTTAAATCTTTCATGGTAGCTCAAGGATAAAAATGTCTTTTGCAAAAGTTTTCTCTTAACATTAGAAGAGGATATATTAAAGAAATGGTCAGAGTCTTTTGACGAACAATTAACTAGCGTGTCATGAAACAATCTAGAGTATCATAAAGCAAATTTTACCCCTATATAAAGGGCTCCAAAGCTAGCTCGATCATCGACACCCAATTAGCGAAGTATATCACTAGCAAACAAGCCTTCTCATTCTCAAGAAATAGACCTGAGACCGGAGATATACATAGAAGCATTGGCTAGCTTTGCTAGTTGATTAGCAATGGAGTGCTTGAAAACTACCCTAACTGGGTTGGTGTTCGTCGTGCTTCTCCTGCATCAGGCGCCGGTGCTATGGGCCAACGACCCTGACCCTCTCCAAGACTTCTGCGTCGCCGACCTCGACAGCGAGGTGACGGTGAACGGGTACCCGTGCAAGCCCACGTCGGCGGCCGGCGACGAGTTCCTCTTCTCGTCCAAGTTAGCCACGGGAGGCGACGTGAACGCCAACCCGAACGGCTCCAACGTCACGCAGCTCGACGTCGCGGAGTGGCCGGGGGTGAACACGCTCGGCGTGTCCATAAACCGCATCGACTTCGCGCCCGGCGGCACCAACCCGCCGCACGTCCACCCGCGCGCCACTGAGGTCGGCATCGTGCTCCACGGCGAGCTCCTCGTCGGCATCATCGGCAGCCTCGACACCGGGAATAAGTACTACTCCAAGGTGGTCCGCGCCGGTGAGACGTTCGTCATCCCGCGGGGGCTCATGCACTTCCAGTTCAACGTCGGCAAGACGGAGGCCACCATGGTTGTCTCCTTCAACAGCCAGAACCCCGGCATCGTCTTCGTCCCGCTCACATTGTTCGGCTCCAACCCGCCCATCCCGACGCCGGTGCTCGTCAAGGCGCTCCGGGTGGACGCCGGCGTCGTTGAGCTGCTCAAGTCCAAGTTCACCGGTGGGTACTGATGACAGAGTATTTGTATGGAAGTCTCTGCTGGTTCTATTCGAGCTATGGTTTGTGCACTGTATGTTATTGTATATTGAATAAACACGGCCTCGATCGCTCGCAGGTTACTAATGTGAAGAGAACTATAATGTATTATTACTACTACTTTCTTCTGTTTTCCTGTAATAAATTATAAAAGGCATTTTACTGAGTATAACTAGTTATGTTTCCACATATTGTTGTCAAATTTCAATGTGAACGTATATAATTCATGTATCTAACCCAGTTTAATATATAACTTCCTCTCGTAAAAAAATAATAATATTTAAGAGTGTTGCTATTCTATAAGATCCCATTCAGATAAGATAATAATAAGTAGTTATCAGTTCTGATGTTCACATTCACAAAACATATATCGTGTCATTTCGAGTGATACTTAGGGGTATTAGGTTTGAAACCACGCGTGTACCAAACGAACCCCCATCTCCTCACAGTGGTACCACACTGTGGTACACAGGCCGCACTAACTCCTTGCCGTCATCATCGTCCTCGTCCTTGCCATGGCACGTGGCCTTTCTGTCCTCCTCGGAAGTTACGAGCTTGGCATCGTGACGACGCTATAGTTGTTCGATGTCATCAGAATACTTTGCATGATATGAGATGTCGTTCGAGTGCTAAGGGGTTGTGACATCCTCCACACGAGTGGGTGCGTGCGGCGATAGCGTGGTACTACACAAATGCGATCTGCGGGATCCAAGAGCACCAAAACTGCAAGAAATACGGCCGCCCCAACCTTGGGTTCCTGTGCTGACAGCTGAAGTAGTGCAAGTTGTCTGACCTCATTTTGGTAACGCTTGGAGATGGGGCTGTCTCCTAGCATTTTTCTTAATGTCTTAAAATTACTGTATTATAGACTCGTTAGATTTTATAAACTTATTTTCTTATAGAAAAATTATGGTTAAAGTTTTAAAAGTTTAAATAAATTTTATATTAAACGTCAAATATTATTTACTGCAATAGAAAATCTGATGAGTTACGGGATGGCAATGAAAATTTTCCCGCTGCTAACAAATAGATCACCCACCAGAAAACAAAAAGGAACACGAGAAGAATAATTGACAATAAACCTGGCAAGATAAACTTATCCACCTACTATACAAGTCTGAATGAAAAATTGTTTTGTTATCCCTGATTTATAAAAACCAAACTAATCATCTACCAGTATTTGAGACTCTGGCGCCAGAGGCCTCGGGATTCCCGTTCCACGTCGCGTTTACATGATTTCGCGCGATGCCTCACGTATCACATCTCGGACGCTGCAGCCTCGCTGCCCTCCCGAACCAGCGCCTTCCACTTCTCGCGGACGTCGGCGCCGCCGCGCACGAATTCCACGAACTCGTCCAGGCTGCGGTCGGAGCTGCCGCCGGGGCCACCGCGGCGCGCGCGGCGTCGCTCCACCGCCGCGCCTCGCCGCGCGCGCGGCCAGCGCTCTCTTTCTGCTCCATGACGTCCCGCACGCACCGCTCGATCTCGCCGCGCAGGAACATCCCCGCGGCGTCGTCGCGGAGGGCGCGCACGCCGGCGCCCCAGGCACGCTCGACGAGCAGTGCGTTGGTCGGCTGGTCGGTCCACAGCGGCAGCGCCACCATGGGCACCCCGAAGCCGAGCGCCTCCAGGGTGGAGTTCCAGCCGCAGTGCGTGACGAAGCACCCCGTGGCGCGGTGCGCCAGCACGTCCAGCTGCGGGCTCCACCGCACGACGAGCGCGTCGCCCGACGCCGTCGCGGCGTCCAGGAGGTGGCGGGGCAGCTGCGCCTCCTCGGTGGCCCTGACCACCCACAGGAACGGCCAGCCGGCGGCGAGGAGACCGCGGGCGAGCTCCTCCGTCTGGGCGGCGCAGAGGGACGCGAAGCTGCCGAAGGAGACGTAGGCGACGGAGCTCGGCGGCTTGGTGTCGAGCCACTGCATGCAGGTGTCCTCCGGGTCGAGCAGGTTCGCGCCGTAGGTGAAGCGGCCGGTGGAGCCGTCGCCGTCGCCGGCGGCGGGGAGTGGCACGCATGGCCCGATGGCGCGGGCCTTCCACTGGGTCGACAGCCCAGCCAAAATCTAGAACAGCACGATCAGAGTGTTAATTAATTAGTCCATTTTGTCGAGTCAAGTGCAATCGGCCACGTGACATTAAGGAAAATATACCGTGCAAATTACATACTCCATCCGTAAAAAAAATCATCGATCTTAGGTGAGAATTTTATATTACCTAGGACTTGTCCATATCGTTATTTTAGGTGTTGTTAAGTTCTCATATTGATTTTTTAGACGAAAAGAGTACGCGATATAAATAAAAAATTTAAAAATAGATGTATAATATTTATTTACATACCGTAATTTTTACTCATTATTAAATAAAAATATACTCAATGTAATTTTTATTTTTTATTCTACGATAGTTGTTGGGTTTATACATATTGAGTTTGCATTATGTATTTTCTCTGACATTAATAGGATTTTAATAATTTTATGATTTCAAGTTTGGAGTAAAAAAAGGGATTGACTGTGAAGGTTTGAAAATGCACAGGGCCTATATTGCTACATATGCATATATACTGTATCCTCTAAAATGGCATCCATGAATCAAAAGCAGATAGGAAATTCATAACGGTTGTGTTCATTGTTCAACAATCAACCAGCCACCCTGGTGAATTTCTCCATACCATCTAAATTTCTAGCTGTTCCGTTAGTTACACAGACTTGGAGACCCTACCACATCTATGTGATCCCTAGGCCACAGTTGGAATGCAAGAAATTTTTGTGATATCTACGGCTACTCCTTCCTTTCATAAATAACTAACCGTTTTGACTCTAAGTTGTATACTTTAAACTACAATACTTTTTAAGTAATCGAACTATTTAGCATCAAAGTAATATAATTAGATTTGTAATCAGATGTGTTTTACTAATATCTTGCAAATCTATTTGCTTTCGTATCCTTAAAAAATACATTGCGGCTACAACAAGCACAACTGATCGGCCAACAAATTCTTAATATACTTTCATGTTTCAATTATGACTTTAGTGACACGGGTCTTCCGAGCAATTGTCGCAAGCTCTGAACTGCCACAGAGGCAGCGGCAGCAGCGCAACCGATCGGCCAAAAATTTCTAATACTAGACTTCTATAGGACTTTGGTGACACGTGCCTTCACGACAACCGACCCCTCTCCCACACAGAAAGCGTCGCGCCATTCTCATCATTCCAAATGTATCAAGAAAATTAAATCATTTTGAAAAGGTATTTTCATCGGTTGAGAAAATATCCTCTTTCGTGTATGTCACATAAAAGTTATAAAAAATTTTTAAAAAAATTAAAAATATTGATTAATATGAAATATATCATTACACAAACATTCAAGTTGTATAAGTTATAACAAAATATTTTCAGTTTAGTTTGTTCTTTTTTTAACTTGCATAAATTGAATTTGGCTTTACATGTTTGTGATAGGAGTGGGCATAAAACGCGAGCCTGAAACCCGACCCGAAAAAAACGAACCCGAATCCGAAATACCCGAAACCCAAACACTAATTTCGGGTAGAAAACTTGAAAACCCAAAATTATTTCGGGTTAATCGGGTCGTAAGTCGCGGTACCCGATAACCCGAAACACTCGAAGTCATAGCGATGCGGATGTGGGTCTCAGGCCGAAAAACCCTAACCCTAACCCGGGTCGCCCGTCGCCCCTCAGGGCGACGCCGTCGCTGCTCCACTCGCGCCTCGCCGCCGGTTGCCCCTCACGTCGTCGCTAATCGCCTCTCGTGCTGTCGCCCCCTGCCCCTCGCTGCCTCGTGTCAATCCCCGATCGGCACGAGTCGCCGCTCCGCCGTCACCGATCGCCCCTCATGTCGTCGCCGGTGTGCGCGAGTCGCCGCTCCGCCGTTTCCGGTCGCCCCTCGTCCCTCGCGCCGTCGCCGATCGGCATGAGTCGCCGCTCTGCCGTCGCTCGGCCGTCCCTCACAGCTCCAGCTGTTCGGGTTATTCGGTTTACCCGAAACCCGAACCCAAAATTTCGGATAATAAGGTGATCGGGTAATATTTCGGGTATAATTTTTGAAAACCCAAAATCCAAAAACCCGAACAACCCAACCCAAATTTTCGGGTGAAACCCGATTGCCAGTGCTAATTTGTGAAGTGATATATTTTATATTACTTTTTTAAAAAAATATTTCATGTTAATCTATATTATAAAAAAATTTAAAAATATAACTATTTATATGGTATGCGAGTGACAAGAAGACATCTCCTCGAGAGATAAAAATCCATATCCAATCATTTTTTATACCAATCGACAAGAGGGATTTATGAAAAACCCAAAATATTTTAGTCTGACGCCGTGCCCACACCCATGCATAAATAAGAACTACATTGCACCCATCCGATTCTAGAGTTCTGCACATATACTTGGGTACGACAAAGTAGAGTAAATTGATTTCGAAGAATTTATCCAATCGTTTTTTTTCTACCAAAACTATATGACACTCTCACATTCCAAGCAGCCCGGCCAGTATAGGATTTATCAGCTTGTCCCAACTGCCAACAGTTTATACATATATGAATGCCATCAAAAGCTATATGCATGGACCATGATGCTACTACGAATCTATTGTATGTGAGTAAACAATTCGTTGAAAAAATAATAATACGCTTTAAAAATTCGTTGAAAAACATAAATATCCAGTTTATTCTTCACTTACCTCGCTCTCCAGCTCGTCGAACGAGTTGAAGAGCACCCAGTCGTCCCTCCCCGCGTCGGCGAACTGGCTGAGTGCGAACACGGCGAGCGTCGGGTACGGCCCGTCGCCGAGCACGAACGACGGGAGCTCGCGCCTCTCCATCTCCGGCAGCCCCGCGAGCGCGGCGCTCCTGGACGCCGGCTCCGGCGCCGGCGCAGGGGTCGGCACGGCGAGCTTCCCCTCGTGGACGTAGTGGTACACGGCGCTCACGGCGCACGACTGCGTGGAGAACGCCACGGCCGGCAGGCCGAGCTCGCGCCCCACCCGCCCCGCCCACGGCGCGAACGTGTCGTACACCACGCACGTGAAGGGGAGGTCCGCGCCCGCCTCGGCGGCGACGAGCCCGGCGAGCGACGCCGCACCGGCGTCGTCGAGCGTGGCGAGGTACTCCTCCAGGCTCGCCGCCGACGCGACACCGCCCTCGTCGTGGCCGTCGGAGATGGCCTCCACCCGCACACCCGGGCCGGCGTCGAGACCGCCGCCGCCGCCGGCGGCGGACGACGTCGTCCGCGCGATGAAGCGGGTGGTGACCACGGTCACCGCCACACCCTTGGACGCCAGCTTCCTTGCGAACTGCACCATCGGGTTCATGTGCCCCTGGCTAGGATACGGCACGACAAGGACATGCGCCATGGCTGGAAGTCTCTAATTCCTCAAGAAAAGGAAGAAAAAAAACAATCTGTAGCAACAGCGGCAACGTTGGAGATGATCACGACGAGATCGTCATATAGTACAAATGCTAAGTGTGAACTGGTGACTCGTTTCTGAATCGTAATCTCCCCCTGCTGGCGCCATTAAACTCCGGTAGCAACGCCTCCTTTTGGAGCGTGGGGCCCACCTGTCAGTCTCAGCGAAAACGCAGCACAGGAGTGTGCAGCTCAGAAAATGGCTGTGCTAGAAGAGGGATGAGAAGTCTCGTGGGCATTGGCACGCATAGCATGCATGGTTTGGTTCACATCTATATATGCAGTGACAGTTGTCAGGTGACCTGGAGGAAAGACAGCTGGGACATTTACCTTTGGAGAGGGAGCACATTTGGCATATTTAAGCAGTGGCAGATAAGGATGGACCCACTCCAGAGACAAGGCCTGGGTCGTCCTATACATCGTAATATATGGTATATTATGATGGAAAATTATCTCGGTCCATGAACTTTCAGGGTTCGCTGATAATGTCGGACGCAGAAGTTTAAGGCTTTGTAATTACTCAATAATTTCTTAATAAAATTCATCACGAGAAAATAAAATAATGTCAGGAGGAGGAGTGGATTTGTCGGGAAAAAAGACAAAAATAAAGTATTAAATCTAGCTAAGAATATAAATATATCTACATATATCAAACTGTTTTCAAAAGTTTTTAGGTATGTGAATACCCAAGAGCCCCTGTGTCCGCCCTTGGTCAAGATAGTATTAGCTTTTATTTTTTAAACGAAAAAATGACACGAAAATATCTTTTCATTAAATATAAGGATAAAAAAATCCTAAGACGGAAAAGAAATATTAACAGGATAGTATTAGCTTTTAAGGATATCTTGAACTAGCAGCAACTTCATTGATATTGTTTGAGTAAGACACCTTATTTGTTTTTTTCTTTATAAAAAACAAACTAGCTGTCTCACTCAAACAATTTCAATTCAAATTTAGTTTGCTAGCTGAGTTGCTTCGTCCCAAGGGAACAAACAAGAAAGCTAATGGTAGGAAAAAAGGAATTTTTGTTATTTATAATTTTAATTTTTTAAAGATTTATAAAAATAATTTTTGAATTTGAAAATTTACAAAACTAGTCTCTTTCCGCCCTCGGGAGGACGTGATTGGATAAAACGCCTCCTCGAGGACGTTTTATCCTACGTGATAGACGACCGTGGTGCCGTCGCGCGCGGCGAAATTTTGCGGCGGCCCTCTTCCCGCCCTTGGAAAGGGCGGTTTTTCATCGTGCGGGCCGCCGCAAAAAGGCGATCGGCTGCATTTTGCAGGCGGCCCTTCCCCCTTACAGGGCGTTTTCCTGTTCATACGGGGCCGCTGCAAAGGGCGCGCCGGCTTTGCGGCGGCCCTCTTCCCGTCCTCCGGAAGGGTGTTTTTGCCCGGCGTATATAAGCCGAGAGTCAAAGGTTTTGTCCTCATTTACACCTTTCCAAATCCAGAAAAGAACAGAGAGAGAGTGAGGAAGAGGAAGGAGCGCGGTGAAGCCTGCTGGATTGCGTACTTCATCCGAGATAAATGCAATATCCCGTCATTATTTTTTTGTTAGTTAGTATGTAAATGCAATATTAGGAAGAATATATTTTTTAATATTTAAATAGTTATTGAATATTTTGTTATAGATTTGTAAAATAGATGATTTAATTTAGATCAACAAGGATAATTTAATGGATATTAACATAGGTAGAATAGGTAGATCAACTTAGGTAGAATATGTTTGGATCTAAGTGTAAATTATGTGAGTAGATGGTAAGCACTATAGATAATCGTACGTATAATTTCGTTGATAATCAAAATATGTGTAGATATAAAGTACGATTTAATTTAATTTAGTTTACAAAATTTGGCAAATTGAAATGAACGAGGTACGATTGGCGGTAGATGAAACGAACAAATCGATTTGGGATATTTTAAGATGTAGACCAGAGAACATATTGTTAAAGAAATTAACTTAGGCACGGAATCATCTAGGCAACATATTCGTAGTATAGAATAAACTCAGCTTCAATTTGTTTGTCAGGCACTATGGCAAGTAAGATCATATTTCAGATAGTTCACGGTGAAGGCAACGTTAGATACGGTCCAGAAGGTGTAGATCTGTCAGAATTTAGGATGAAATCAAAGGGCATCGATAGGCCAGCCGAGAAAACATTTGAGTCAGTGTATAGTTGGTTGCTATGTGGATTTAAAGTGGATACAAGAGTGAACACAATGTCTCTATCCATTGTAGAGTCGTGCAACAGAAGGATATTATTGGGAACTTATGCCTATAGATAACACTGAATCGTGGAGACGTTATGTAGACATGGCACTTGAAAGGTCCTGGCCCCTTGTTATTTTTGTGGCACTGCACGAAATCGATAGCAGTAATACAATGCAAACAGAGTATGGTGAAGGTCCGAGCAATGAAGCAAGCTTGGAGGAGGCGATTGGTGTGGCAGACAAGGGGGAGAGAATCGAAGCAATTGTTGAAGAAATGGAGAGGGAGGATTCTGAAAATGAGCAGGCGGAGGGCGATGAATCATCGGACGAGGAAGAAGATGTCATGCCCGTCGATTGGGAACAAGCTGATTTCTCTCAGCTTGTTATCTCGAAAGGGCAACATATTTCATTTGAATACAAGGACAACGAGGTCATCCAGGGTGCTAGGTATGCTCATAAGGAAGACATGGAAGAGGCAGTGAAGCATTGGGCGGTCTCTTTGCATAGAAAGTTTAGGGTGGTGAAGTCTACGAACTATGTGTATGATGTGAAGTGTATGAAGGATGATTGTCCGTGGCACGTTCATGCATACAAGGGGAAATGGAGTGACTATTGGAAAGTGAGCATTGTTGGTGAGCACACATGTCTGTTGCCGGGGATAGATAAGTACCACCGCAACATCACCTCGGCGTTTGTTGCCGGTGAGATGTACAGCCATGTTGTTAAAAACACGAATTTTGAACCAGGCTCCATTATTAAGCACATTGAGAACAAATTCAAGTATACTATTAGCTATGCGAAGGCTTGGAGGGCGAAACAAAAGATATTGGAGATGAGATATGGCACATTTGAAGCATCGTACGACAATTTACCTCGTCTATTAGCCACCATTGCTCAGAGAAACCCCAATACCTACTACGACATTCAGACCTTTCCATCATCTACTGATTCGAGCAAGAGCGTGCTGCGAAGAGCCTTTTTCTCGATTGGTGCTTGCATCAACGCATTTGTGCACTGTCGCCCTGTGCTGTGCATAGATAGAACCTTTCTAACAGGCAAATACAGAGGTCAGATACTGACGGCGATTGGAGCAGATGGGAACAACCAGGTGTTACCTATGGTGTTTGCATTTGTCGAGAGTGAGAACACGGAAAGCTGGTATTGGTTCTTGGAGAGAGTTCGATGCCAAGTCGTTCGTATGAGGCCCAATGTTTGTCTCATACATGATCGTCATGCCGGCATGCTGAGAGCAATCGACTATCTTCAAAATGGTTGGCCGGAGAGGGGACTTCCAGCTAGGTGGCATGATGTTCGGAGTAGGTGGTGCATGCGGCATATGGGAGCCAATTTCTACAAACAATTCAAGAACAAGCACCTGATGGATCTATTCAAGAGGTTATGTGGTCAAAATCAAGAGCAAAAATCGAATGAGATGTGGAGAAGGTTGGATGAGCTGACAACGAAGCAAACCGACGAGCAATCTCGTTTGCCACAGGTTGACGAGCCTGCAGTACCTCTTGGTCCATTGCATAATGACCCGCCAACAATGAGAAGGAGGTCTGCACCATCAATACATAATTTCTTCCACTGGATAGAGAATGAACCGAAAGAAAAGTAGTCTCTGTTGTATGACACTGACGGAGCTCGATATGGTATAATGACAACCAACCTGGCCGAGGTGTACAACTGGGTGATGCGAGGAGTTCGGGGGCTTCATTGGTGGGTATTGTGGAATTTATCCTTCATGGCACTCAGGCATACTTTAGGGATAGATTTAAGAAAATATCCCCTTTGATGGTCGATAACAACATTGTATTTGGCAACGTGGTGACGAAATATATGCAAGACAAAATTCTAAAGGCTATGAAGCACAGAGTAATCCCCCAAGAAACCCAAGTTCATAGGTACGAGATCATGTGTGTCGACAGGAGAAGGCGCGGCATCAACCGTGTTCAAGCTGTGCAGGAATGTGTGCTTCATGCGCATGGTGGTTGTAGTTGCAGCTGTATGAAGCCGAAGCTTAGACATCTGCCTTGCTCACACGTCCTTTCCGCAGCTGGGGACTGCGACATAGTTCCAGATATCTATGTGTCACCGTACTACAGGAAAGAATCAATTTTTCATACGTGGAAGGAGGAGATATATTGTTTTGGGATATCTGGATCGTACACAACACTGCGGCCACAAGTGTTCTACATTCCAGATCCGTCGAAGTTAAGGATGAAAAAGGGACGTCGTCAGTCGAGACGCATCAGAAACGACATGGATGAGCCGGAGGCCGAGGGAAGGACCCTACGTTGCAGCAAATACGATGAGCGCGGACATACATACAAAAAATGTCCGAAGAATTCAGAAACTTCAACCGTCGCAGGTGCAGGGCTTTCCGGATAGCCCTCCGATGGCAGCCGTCCATCGGGAGAAGGAACAACAACAAGGCGACCACGTCCTAGACGTGCTCGTGCGGCGACTACATCGTCCGCTGGCGATGCAATGGCTTGATAATTTTGTTTGCCCCTTTCAATCTAGTGGTGATCCGATATTTGTAATATTTGTTATGTTGTTGCCATCTGTCGTGCGTGTAATATTTATCATTGTGAGACGTAAACTATTTTATTGTTGTTGTGATACTTATATGTTGTGTTTGGTAGTTTGAATTAAGACGTGCACTTTTTTGTAATGTTGAGATATAATGGACCATTTATGTCATGTATTCATGTTGTTTTTTCTTTTCTTATAAATTGCTTATTAATGTATTCATGTATTCATGCAGGTATGGCGGACGATACACCAGCGCTTTTCAGCAGACATGTCGACAGGGTGCACAGGTCATACTTGTCGGCAGTGCAGGGTGCTCAGCTGACCACCTCTCGTCCACGGCCGTCGCGCGAGTTGTTGCGTGTTGATCCGTGACACGTTAAGTGGTACGATCATACTCTTTTCATTTATTGCAACATTATCATTGTGAGACGTAAACTATTTTATCATTTATTGCAACATTATTATGCTTGACACTAATATTACACTATGTGTATGATATGCAGGTTGCGTGAGTCTGGCCTGATCGCTCTTAGCAAACTTGTTGAGGCGCGTGCCGACGAGCACGACCAGGCGAGACGGTGGGATGCGGACCGGTCCCTGATAGCTGCTTTGGTGGATCGGTGGCGTCCTGAGACACACACCTTCCATCTTCCTTGTGGGGAGATGGCACCGACGCTGCAGGACGTCTCGTACCTGCTAGGGCTACCTCTAGCCGGAGAGGCTGTCGGGCCTATGGACGCTATTGGTGGATGGAGGGAGGACATCACTGCTGAGTACCAACATCGAGTTCGTGCTGAAGCTTTGGACTGGCCTATGGATCAGCTGGCACTACCCATATGGCGGGAACATCCGGAATGCCACTGTGGTCTCCGTTGCCAGGTGGTAAGATCCATAAGACAAGCAACTAGAGGACAAAGATGCTTCGTGTGTCCCGAGATTGCGGATGATGATTTTGTCGTGAGTATAATTTTTCTTTCTTTAACCCATTCGTTTGTTCCATTTTCTAACCCCGAACATTAAAAATATGCAACCAGGAGGATGTACGTCAGTGTCCATACGAAGAGTGGATTGATACGGTTAAACCTGCTTCGATCGGTCAGACGGTAACACAACCTGAGTTGACTGAACAATTCATTCAGGCTTGGATGGAGTATGAACGTCGCGTCGAAATCGCAAGCTTAGCTTGGAGGAACAACCCACTGGGTTTCCCTAAATGGTCGGAGCGTCCCATGTGCGGTTGTAGGGATCGTTGCAAGATGGCTACCTCCTTTGAACCACAAACATATGGTCGGAGATATTTCATTTGCCCCAACTTAGACAATGACTTCGTTGTATGTCTTTCATTTTATCAATTCTGCAAACGTCTTCGCTCTAGTGGCTCTCTAACTGATTACATGTGTTTCTTTACCAGGGCATTCAAAGGAGGTGTGGATTCACTAGGTGGATCGACAATGTCATTCCCCAATATAACGGCCTAAAAGTAACTGAATGTGAGACTCAAAAGGAGTACAACGTCGAGAAGGAAAGAGAAAATTGATGACAAGCTTATCGCCCTTGAACGGTTCCGTAGGTAGCCGAGCCTTGACTCGTCGGGGATGAGTTAGTTGTATCATGTATGAATAAGACATTTGCCATGTATTGTATCATCCATACCTAATGGGTTATGTAACAGTGTGACAAACAACTGCTTAACCATTGCTACTAAGTTAACTTGGTTAAAACAATATGTTATGATCACAGGTAATGCAAACAACATATGTACGATACCTCTAATATTTACACTTGCAATAATATTTACATTTGCAACAATACGAGGATAAAACAAATGTTCATTACACAACATATTTACATTTGCAACAATACGACGATAACATTTACATTTCAAACAATACGACAAATCAAATGGATCGATTACATTTACAACAATACGACAAATCAAATGGATCGGTTACATTTGCGAAAAATACAACGATAACATTTTACATTTCAAACAATACGAGAGAGGGTCGGTCGATTAGGGTTTTGACGATTAGAGTTTAGGATAAAAACGCCCTTCCAGAGGGCGGGAAAGGCAAAAAAACGCCCTCTGGAAGGGCGAGAAGGGGGCCGCCTGCAAAACAGGGAAAAATGCCCTTGGTAAGGGCGGGAAGGGGGCCGCCTGCAAAAATGCCAGGGCGGCCGCCCTTTTTGCAGGCGGCCCTCCCGTGCACAGTGAAAAACCGCCCTTACCAAGGGCGGAAAGGGGGCCGCCTGCAAAATTCGCCCGCGCGGCAGACGTCACCCAACGGCCGTCTGCCACGTCGGATAAAACGCCCTTTGGGAGGGTGTTTTATCTAATCACGCCCTCCAAGAGGACGGGAAGAGACTAGTTTTGTAAATTTTCAAATTCAGAAATTATTTTTGTAAATCTTTAAAAAATTAAAATTATAAATGCCAAAAATTCGAAAAAAAAGTTCACTGGTTTTGGGCCTATTCGGCTGCAGCCAGCCTGCATAGTGATTTGTGTCTGAAACAATGGATACGCTGTCTGTGCTGTCGAGGCTGTATCTTGCAGCCGAACACGCATTTTGCGTACTGCTTTGGGCATGAAGCAAAAAACATTCTCCTATCAGTCCATCCTGGACAGTAAGCCACGGCAGTGTTCATCTTTCTCTTCTTAAATGGGCCAAAACTACTTTGTAAAAAGGGCCCAACTTGCAGCGGCTTGCTTTGCCAGTAGTAGACCTGGCCTGTTTAGCTCACCTGAGCACATCTGTAAAAAGTTCTGTGTGAATTCTTTCTGCGTGTACAATCAGAAGGAGAGTCTGAGTTCTAATGTCTTTCCGCCTATCCTTGTGTTAAGGGTTTCCTCGACTTTTTTAAATACTAGAGGGCAGAGGATACATTTTTGTTCAGAATTTTTTAAAAAACTTTTGCAATGCAAAATAACCTTATAGCGTATCTTATAAAAGAGAGTGACACGTAGGCTACAGTCACTATCGAGGACAGCACTTCTCAACGCAAATTAGCTTGAAGGTGCAAAGAAAAAAAGAAAAAAAATCTGAATTATCCTTTGAATTATTGAGTGAGTACGAATTACCTTTTTTTCACCCAAAAATTAGACATTTTTCACCCTCAGTTATTAATACCGGACGAATTACCCTCGTGACTCAATCCGAAGTGGTTTTGGTTCTACGTGGCAGCTCAATCAACAATTCTTTTCTTTAAAATCAACGGGCCCCACCTGTCAGTCTCTCACCCTCTCTATTTCTCTTTCCTCAATCCAATCTCTTCTCCCTCCTCTCACCTCCATCTCTCTATCATCGAGAGACAGAGGCGGAGGGGTAGTTGAGGACGGTGATGGGCGAGGGTGAAGGTAGCTCGGGGTGGCGGAAGAGGAGCCGAGGATGGCGACGCGCCGATGCCGTTGCCCGATCTATTAGGGATGGCGGTGGCTGGGGGCGACGGGCAGGGACGGAGGCAGTTGGGGGAGACGGACGGTGACAGGCGCAGCTAGATGCCGAGGATGGCGACGTGAGGCATATTCTCTCCCTCTCAACCCCTCTCTCTCTTCTCCCTCCCCATCTGTCAATTGGTTCGGACAGCGAGCGGCAGAAGGCGGCGCTGCACAACGGCGGGGTGGAGGAACTCGAGTAGCTAGGGGCGGCGAGAGGCGAAGACGGCTCTTCGTCGGTGAGAGACGAAGACGCCTCCTCCATGGCCGCTTCGTGAGCCTGCCGTCGTCGTCATCATCACCGCAGCCAAGACTTGCCACACCCTACCGAAAGTTGCTGTCACCGCCACCACAGACCATGGCCGTCGGCCTAGCTCCATCATGCTCCCCTCCCCCATCTCTCTTTTTCTTCCTCACAGCAACAGCCTCCTCCGCCATTAGAGCTCAGGAGAAGAGGGTAACAGAGGATGAAGAAAGATATGATATATGGGCCCGTCGCCTTTTAAATTTTTATGCTGATTGGACTGTCACGTATACGTCACGTAAGACCAAAACCATTTTGGATTTAGTTAGAGAGATAATTCATCTGGTATTAATAGTTAAAAATGAAAAATATCTGGTTTTCAGATATATGGTGTAATTTGTACTCATCCGATAATTTTAATTTAGAGGTTAATTCGGATATTTTTCAAGAGGAAAACACATACACAACACGACGAGAACATTGCTCACAATGCGGCTTTCCAAGCGGTGGCTCAGTACGCCAAGCTACTTTCCAGACGAGACTTCCATGCCTTCGGCCAGACATGCACCGCCATGCGGCCACTCTCCTGTATCTTGGTTGAGGTGGTTGCTTTGCTCCAACATGACTCGAGGTGGGCATATTATTGTGCTATAAATGTCCCAAGATGTAAAATCTATTGTAGCTCTTATTTTAATAACAAATCTACTCCATCTAATTATAAATACTTTATGTTTTGAACATTCAATAAAACTTTGATGATCAATAACTTCTAAAATACTCTAGATTGGAAACATATAGATAAAATGTGTATATTTGTGAAAATCAAACCTCAAAGACCGAAAAACGTTGAAAGGTTAAATCTCTTACACATTTCTCGTACCGTGACGATTGAAAAGTGAGAAGATACGCTTACTAACATGTTTGTTCGGGTTTGCTATTTATGAGGTGACTTGAATTTTGTTAGATCCCTACCACCTGAACCAACCATTAGATTAAAATTCAACTGATGCGGTTGATCTTCTACCACAGAACAAGCGACTAGCCTGCATCTGTATCTCTCTCACCGACTAGCTTAGTCAGCTCCAAGTGCTACTCAAGCATGCTCTCGACAACCATGGCAGTGAATTATGCTTCGTGGCGAGAGGGCGGTGGTTAGGCCCTTTGAATCCAAAGAATCGAGAAAATAAAGGAATAAAAAACCTCAAGATTCTACTACAAAACAAGAATTATAAAATACAGGAAAAAACAGAAATGATCGTTTGATTTAACCAAGAAAGATAGACCTCACGAGGTCCAAACCTTACGTTAAAAATCCTTCAAAACTTGTATGGATTGAGGCATTACTTAGGAATTTCAGAGAATTCGATGGTTTTCAATCCTTCGTTTCAAATGACCATATAAGAAAGAAAAAAAAATCCAATTTACTTCTCCAAACTATTTCACTAAACTATTTTTCGGCTTATTTTACCCTCTAAACTATTAAATATGAATCAAATTATATTTCTCTTCTTTGTTTGTTTTTATACGAGTAGTATTTTAAGCTTAAATTTTGTAGAGCCATAGATGACACCATTATTATAAAAGTTCTAAAGTAGTTTAAAAATTTTTCATACTGTTTGATTAAAATTTAAATCCTCCATGTTTAAATTAGTCTTAATACTTTTAACCTATGTAAACCGCGATTAAAAATTCAAAAAATGTTAAGAGATAAGTTATAATGCATATATTAATCCCACCAAATTTCATTGTAAAATATGGCCTATATAGAGAAAAATACAAATATCACTAGAAAGTGTAAACAATTTTGAATAGTTAAGGTTATAAAACAAACCAAGAAATTGTTTAGGGGTTAAGTGCTTCGCGAAAAAGTTTAAGGGAGTAAAATAGACTTTTTTCTATAAAAAACCTATAGAATTAAAATCCTACATATTTCTATGTTTTTTAAATCAAATAGGCCTTTTTTGTATTTGAGGTGGAGGATGGGGGTTGGAGGAGAGCTTCGGTGAGAAAGCTAAGGGAGTGTTCTGGGATCGGGGATGGTCGGGACCGGGGTTTGCGATACTGTCGCCACGGTTTTCGCGGGTATCGCGGGGTGCGAAACGGCATCCCCGTGGTTTTGTTTGAATAATTTCGTGTGAATTCAAAAATTTGAAAAAATTATTTTATCACAAAAATATATTTATCAGTAAGTCATAAAAATAAATTTTTTCTCCGAGCGAAAACGTGGTATGTGGCGCGATTTTCTCGCAGTTTGAGCGAAAACCGCGGCACGAACTTGGTTCAAATTTAAATTTTGTCACTGTTCATTTCGTCGAGGTTTTCGTGGTTTTCACGCGGTTTGGGCGAAAACCGCGGCATGGCAAATCGATTCAAAATCAAATCCGTTTACTGTTCATTTCTCCGCGGTTTTAGCGATTTTCGTGGTTTTCGCGCTACCACTGGGGTGGCACGGTATGGCAAAACAAAATAGGAAACCCTGGTCGTGACAAGGTGAGCACTGAATGGATGGTGGGGTGAAACGGCAATGACGGTGCCAGTGAATCCAGCAACATACACCAACAGAGACAGGAAGAGCACGGCGGCATGGGAAAGCTGCAAATTATGTGATCCTCCTGGTTTAGAATCTAAAAAATTCCTGAAAAATTTCTCCAAACTGAATATCCTCTTAATGTTTTACCAACACCGATGCGTCAAAATGTGATTAAATCTTAATTTTCTACAACTTATAACTAACTAAAACCAAATAGTTGAGATTGTTGTTATTAAGAATTTTATAAGAATAAAAGGTCCATTTTATTTATATTTACGTATTCTAAACAACACTAAAAGGGTCTACTGTACATTTGTCGATGAATTTCAATCAAAAATTTAATAGATGTAAATAAAGTTATAATGTAATTACATTGTAACTTCTATATAACTACAATATAATTTGTATGTGTGGGGGATGCCACCCCGGGGTAGCGCACGCCAAGGAAAGGAGATCGGATATGACGTGTCGAAAATCTTCGAGTCGGGGTCGGGAGCCGGTCCTCAGGCGAGGTCGATTATGCCGACCGTTGCCTTTTGACCCGACCCTAGCTCCTTCGCTCGACCTCTACACACGGCCCTGACCAGAAAAGGAGCGGGCCGTCCTCGGAAAGGAGGCTTTCTTGGTAAGCCTCACAGACAAGACAAAAGGAGGACAGAGTCGGCAGAAGATGACGTCACCTGGCCAAACTGCATGCAAGATGCTCGCGGCCAGGGGTCCCGAGGCGATTCTATTTTGCTTTTTAGCTTTAAGCCTGTAGCTACTTTTTTGCTTTACAACCAAGCTTATGTATGCTCCCTAAGACCCTCATGTCTACCCCCTTGGACTATAAAAGGGTGGGCAACACGCGCGAGCAGGGATCCCCGATTCCGATGGGATCGCACCTTAGAGACCCTAGAACTCGCACACTCTATTGTACTCAAGCCTTTACACCACTCTAACACAGAATACAGGAGTAGGCTTTTTATCCTCTTAGAGGGCCGAACTTGTCTAAAGATCTTGGTTCATTTTGTTCCTGAGTCGACCATCAGGACCGCTTGTAGACGTCTCGACCTCTCTTCCACCTCCTTGGGAAGCCCCTTTGGGGACTGATCGAGCTCCCGTCGACAGTTGGCGTGCTAGGTAGGGGTGTGTCTCGCTATTTTCCATGGTCTTGATTGTTGTTTCTTTCTCCACCGACTTCACCACCCCCACGGGGGCTACTTTCATCTTCGGGAGCCTGGTCTTCCGCGCCGACGACTTCAGCCACCTCACCCTCTCCCGAGAGGCCTCTGGTGTGCCTGGTCTTCCGCGCCGACGGAGGTCATGAGGCGCTCGACTTCACGCCCAGCCTCGACCCAGGCGGCTCGCCTGGCCACGAAGGCCAGGCGGCCTAAGCCCCTGATCACCCGCACGGCCGGTCCTGAGGGCAAACGTCTCCTGGACACGGATTGAGCACACCCGGGGGCGCCGCGCCACACACCCGGCTCCCCCGGCGTCGAAGGCACCTTCGCCAACAATGCCCACCGTTGGAAGCTACTCCGTCCTCTCCAGGCTGGCGAACCTCACGAGGCTCACCCGGCGCGCTTTGTCTCACCTCATGGCACTCGCCAAGAGGCCGTGCCGATCGGAGTTCACCCCGGCAACCGCCGGCGTCGAACTTTGTAATGATGGCGGATGTGGTCTCCGACGACGACGCCACGAGCTCTCAGGAGTCCGACGCCCACCGCAACACCCGTCGTGGTCGCAACGCTGGCGGATTCGCTCGACGCGAGCAGGCTCAGCATGCCCGTGTTCCACCGCGCAACTTGGAGCCTGCCTTCATCGTGGAGTTTGAGGGGCACCAGGTATTCCGGACGCCTGCGGCCAACCTGGTCGCCATCGAGCGAGCGCTCATGGCCCTTCCCGACTCCCTGGAGATCCGGAAGGCCATGGCCATGACCCAGGCAGCCGCGTCGCAACTCAATGCCCTAGGCCCGTCCGAGCGTCCCTCCAGGGGTGCTCGTCGACTGAGGTCCCGACCGCAGCAGAGCACCAGTCACTCCATCTCTTCACGTAATACCCAGGGCTGAATAGCGAAGGCCAGGTCTACCCCTATTGCCTTGGGTGGGCGCCCGAAGATGGCCTCGCCACAGGAACAACAAGGTAGCTCCTACACCGGCGACGGCACGAGAGATCATCCTGCAGTGGATTGATGCGTGGAACACCATCATGCACCGCACCGCCGACCGTAGGCGCCAGGAGCTTCGGCGTCGTGAGGACTTTGACCGGGAGCACGACTCTCTCGAGGGCGACACCGGCGCCGAGGCCTCGTCTCGGCACAGCATGTTCCCGGCCTTCACCGCCTACCTTCGTCGAGTGACTTGGCCAAAGGGTTTTCGCCCGACTGGTATCGAGCCCTACGACGGCAAGACCGACACCACCTTATGGCTTCGGCTATACTCCACAGCTGTTCGAGCAGCCAGCGACGACACCCACGTGATGGTGAACTACCTCCCCATCATGTTGGCGCTGACAGCCATCAACTGGTTTGCCAGACTCCCCGAGAACTCCATTGACACGTGGGACGAGCTCTACGACGCCTTCATTGCCAACTAGCGTGGCACCTGGCAGCGCCAGGCCTCCCTCTATGACCTCTGCGAGCACCTGCGTCGATTCTACGCTTGAACAACTATGTATCTCGTACCCTATTATCTCAATAAAGCAGCTTGTTCTCCACAGTATTTCTCCTCCGTCGTTTTTCTCCGATGCATTCTCCTCCCGACCCCCGAGCAAGCTTGTGCACACTCAATAACTTCTTCGCTACGCTCACGGTCTGCCCTGAGCTACACGGCCCTGACCCACAATGGTCAGAGTTCTCCGGAAAGAAGCCTATTGAGTACGCCCGAGCTTCTCGGGGACTCGGTAGCATCCCCGAGTATCTACGTGCTATGTATCTGACTAAACGCAATGGCCTGGTCCTATGCCCCCCGGACTAAGACAGGGCATGCTCCCTACCGTAGAGGGCTAGGGTAGGGACCCAACGCAAGACAAACAGATACGGCGTAAAGCTATTCGGGGCTCGGTCATTGTTCCCTTAATCTCTCCGCACCTATTCGCAACGTAAACGGCTAAGACGCTAGGGCTCGGCTTTAAACCCCTCAAATCAAGAAAGGGCATACTCCCTACCGAGGCCGGCTAAGGTCTGGACCCGACGCGCGACAGTCAGCCACACTGCGAATAGAAGACTTGAAGTTATAACTTCATTCTAGACTTAAAACTTGTTCTCCAAACATGGAAAAATTGAAACTTTATTACATTTGAAAGAAAATGGAAAAGTTTTACAGACTGACTTCGACTAACTCTACCTACTACTCTAGAGAATTTACAATTCTTCCTACAAGGACATATCGTCGACTATCTTCTCGATCGTCGACTCGACCTCGGCATATATGTCCTCGATGTCGCCCTCCGTCATGCCCTCGGGCCAACCTTCGCCGATCGCCTTGACCTCGACGCGTAAGTATAGCTTCCGCACGACGCCAAGGTCGTGCGTCGGTGCTAGCTTGGCCGCATCTCGCACAAGGACGCGAAGGCACGGCGGCCCACCGAGCAGTCGCGCCACTAGTGTGTCCTCAGTCTCCTCAGGCGGTGGCTGCTCGGCATCGACCACGGCAAGAAGTGTCCGAGCCCCTTCCCGGTACTATGCCGACTGGGACTTGGCCGACTCTGTGCGAGCCTTGAGGTCCCCAATCTAGGTGCGAAAGACTGAGAGGCAACTTGCACAAGTAGGGGTCGGTCAACGCAAGGAAAAACTCAAAAACAAACACAAAAGCTACTGATATCGACACTTACTCTCTGCGTCGACCCTTGCCTTCTTCGTGGCTGCCAAGTCCACCTCGGCCTTGCGTAGCCAGTCCTCGGCGTCTTGGCGTGTCGCGGCCAAGTCCTCCTTGGACTTTCGCAGCTTAGCATCGGCCTCCTGCCGAGTGGCGTCCGAGACCTTGAGAAGCTTCTGGGCACCGTCCAACTACGCATGGAGCTTCTTGGCTACAAGGGTGGCATCCTTGACGCACAGCCCGAGCCTCTCGGCATACGCTATGGCCTCGCCGGCCTCTGCATAATAAGAAGAGTGAGCAAACCACTTCATAAGAAGCTTTGACGAGTTAGGCGGGAGACTTACGCTAGGAAGAAAGGAAATGTAGCACCTCGAGCTCGGCCACCTTCGCCTCGACGACACGGCTCCTCTCCTCCAGTGATCGGACCGCCCCGGCGGATGGCGACCTGTGGATGAGCCCGTGCAAGCACAAGGCGTCAGAAACAAAGCCGAGAGAATGTGGAAAAGAAGCTTGTACTTACCTTGTAGAGATCGCGGATGAGATGAAGCGCCCGATCCAACTCGTCCGCCCCCTCCGCCTCAGAGTCAGAGGACTCCTCGACCACCACCCCGATGTCCGGAGTGGGTTGGTCCTCGGCGCCCATGACGACCACCACCTCGAGGTCCGAGGCGAGCTAGGTCTCGACCACCTCCCCGGCCGGCTCAAACCCGAGAGCTCTCTCGCTGGCCTAGGTTGCGCCAGCAGCTGCGGCGGCAATGACTACGAGGGGGAGGGGGAACAAGTCCCAACCCACCAACAGTTGCTCTTCGCCGACGTCGCCGGTCGCCTCCAAGGCCGCCTCAGGCTCCGCCCCCGCCGCCGACTGCTCCTCGGCCTGACCGGCCCCGGACGACATAACTGCCATTTCCACGTCGGCCGAAGGCAGGTCAGCACCCCCTCGCCTCAACCTAGGGGGTCGGCTCAGTCACCCCCTTCGGCTCCTCTACACGGGAGTCGACGTCTAGGGTTTGCCTGCTTGGAGGGGTTTGTCAGCACCTGAAAAACGAAAACAAAATGGCATACCAAAGCATTACACTTACCTCTTCGAGGCCCTGAACCCCATGGCAAGGCGCTTGGCCCTCTGTGGGGGCTCCGATGACTCCCCCTTGGGCGCTCCGGTCATCAAGTCGGTCGACGATGACGCGGGCTTTGCGTTGACCTCCCTTGAACCCTCCTCGTCGGAGGAGACGACCAACTTCCGCTTCACTCCGGGGATCTTCAGGCTCCCGGCGGTGCCGTCTTCACCTCCGGCTTTGACCGGGGGACCTCAGGCCTCTTCCCCCTAGTGCTTCGGTGGCTGGGGAGGTCGTCCTTTGCCATCGGGGCCTCGGGAACCAGTGGTAGTGACACATACACGGTCATTTCATGTCAAGTGTCAGCACACGGCAGGTGATGGGCTGCACAAGAAAATAAGAGAAAGAAGAAGAGCAAGTCAGGACGGGCTTACCTCTAGTCGTGGATTGGTGAGGCTGTAGCTGAGCGGGCCACCCGTGCCAAAGTCCGTCGAGCTTGAGAATAAGCTAGTCAGCCTCTGCCACGCGCGCTCGATGGGGACCATGGCCTCTCGGGTCGGGTCCCGGCCACTCGAGTATTCGAACGCCGGCTTCACCCTCTCCTTGCAGGGCTGAAGGCCTCGGAGGGTGAAGTTGAGTGGCACTCTCGCGGCGGTCAGGCCCTGCTCCTTCAGGCGATCCACCTTGGCGATGAGTTCGTCGACTTGGCCCTGCTCGGTGGCAGGACAGGTGGTCGACTAGGTGCTCGCAGGGGTCGCCTCCTGGTAGATCTTGGGGGGAGATTGCTGGCTCATGGTTCCTGATGTAGAACCACTCGGCATGCCATCCCTTGTTTGAGGATGTCAAGTCGATGGGGATGTAGCGACGGGCCATCCTCTCCCGAAATTGGATCCCGGCCCTGCCGACCACTCCGCTGACCATCCGCCGGAGACAAAAGTAATGATGAAAGAGGTTCAAGTGCGGGTCTATCCCAAGATAAGCCTTGCACAGATGGATGAAGATAGAAATTTGAAGGATGTAATTCAGATTGAGATTGCAAAGGGCGATATCATAAGAGTGGAGCAGGCCCCGAATAAAGTTATGGGTCGGTACTCCAAAGCCGTGAAGAAGAAAAGCGGCAAACACGACTAACTCACAGGAGTCGGGGTCGAAAACTGCTCCCCACTGGCTGGGCGCCATTGCGCGAGCTCTCGCGGCAGGAGGACGCCGGCCTGCTGTAGGCCTTCCATCATCTCACTCCCCGCGCGCGAGGGAACGAATGTCGAACCCTGCTTGGTCTCATCGCCTCCCGCGGCGAGGATCTCGCCGCCTTCCCCAACTTCGACGACTTCTTGGGCGCCATGGGCTTCAGCCAAAAGAGACGGTGGCCCTTGCGATGGCAGACTATGCAGCGGCAGTGCAAGTGGCGGCCTAACAAGCTCGAACGGCGCGACGCCAGTGGATGCGAGAGCAGGGGTGCAAAGGACTTGGAGGCTTACGCGAGAAGATTGAGGAGGAACCTCTTTTCCCCATCCTCTCTCGATATGTAACGGCTGGTGCAACTCACAAGAAAAAACTTTAGAACAGGAGGAGGAGAAAGCTACTAGTGGTGTGGTGCTCGACCACTTGTGAGAACGGTAAGAAATTAAACTAGCTAGCTGCAATGGTGGATTGTTTCGTCTGCTGCCAATTTGTTGTCCTTTTCGTTTCGACCGATCAGGCTGTATGTTTGTGAGCATAGGAGGCGTTGGGACTGAGATACTTGTGAAATTCATCGCTGCCCCAACAAAAGTGACATATTTATCTATCGGAGGATACATGTGCTTTCTTTGAAGCCTGAACAAGGAAAAGCAACATATCGACTATCGACCATGCATGTCAGCATGTACAAAAGCTCGTGTACCCATGCTATTTTTTGTTATGTACATGATGCCCTATTCATGTCTTTGTTAGCTTGTCATGTCGAATTTTTGTCTTCGAGTGATACATTTAACAAATGGACTTGGAAGTTTGAACATTCATTTTCAGAGTTATAGGGATCATGATTATATCTAACGATCGTTAAGGCCGTCAGTGTATTTTACCTTATTTGAGTTACTTACCAAATTATGTAGAACCAACCGCAGTGATGATCTTGAATTGCTCTCATGATAGCAATCAATAAATCTGTATATCTGTCGTGCTTGATTTTATTCATTTCATTTTTCTGTTATGCATGTGAGCTAACTCTAATAGGGCAGGGTTAATTAATTATTAGAGTATATAATACGGTTAATACCTACCATGTACCACCGTCATCAATACAACATTTTGATGTTGACAATGTCAGTTTTCTCTCTTGTTTTCTCGGCTATAAAAGGATCCAAACGTGAAATACAAGTAATAAAACAAGAGACGCCACGGTGGTGAGAAAAGGTAACAATGTGTGCAGGTAGAGGATGAGTTTCACTTCCATGCTGTTTCCATTTTCTTTATTTTATTCATCCAACCTAAGCATGGGAGGTTTCATGAGAATGATTTCTACCGCCACGAAAGACCTAGCTAAAGTGTTTTTCTTGTCTGAGAGAATTGACATGTCAACTGAAAAAGATTGTTTTTTTATTTTTTAGGAATTTTAAAAGAATTTTTACTGTACTTCTTAAAAGGTACCACTAGATAAAACAACTACGAGATACCAACTTCATCCATTCATCTATTCACAAAGGGGTACAATTGGAATAGTGTGTGACATGTTTCGCTAAGACCCTCTTCTCCATCGTCTTCTCCTCGTATTACACCGCCGTAGAAAGATTTCATCCTAGTCTGTGACTCCGGGCCCGCAAGTGCTAATCGCGACTAGTCGCGTGCGTCTCCAGCCGTGCAACTAGTTTATCCTTCTCTCTTTTCTCTTTTTTTCCACTTTTAATGATTTACTTTTTTATTTTCCTTTTCTTTTGGGCTATTTTTTTAAATTTGTGGCCCAGTCCAAGATAATATTTATGTATGAATTTTATCTATAGAAAGTTTTTATACACTAGTACAAAGTTTCTATAGATTAGTATAAGGTTTCTATATACTAGTACAAAGTTTCTATACATTAGTAAAAGGTACAAAGTTTCTATAAACTAGTACAAAGTTTCTATATGCTAGTATAAAGTGTCTATATACTAGTAGAATGTTTTTATACACTAGTAGAAAGTTTTCTATATACTAGTGCAAAATTTATATACATGTATACATAATATACATATTTATACATGTATACGTGGGGATGGGGGAATCGGTTGCACGGGGGCGCGCCTGCACGACCAGTCACGAATCAGCCATCCCTCTCCGTGCCGCTCAATCAAAGCCTAAAGCTTGCACATCGCCTCGCCATGGTTGCAATCTACAGGAGGCTGCAAATCTGCAATCCGACCTACATCTCCGAGGAGGTTGTCGGGTGCCGAAGAGGAGAGTAGGAGACATGGACGGTGGGAGCTCGCCGGAGATTATGCTAGTGGGGAAAAAAGATGAAGAAAAGAAAGAGTAAGTAAAAAATGGAAAGAAGGGCTCGCATGAACTCAAGGAGAAGAAAAGAAAGTTTTCCTTCTGGATTGCGCATTTGGACATCTCATCCCGTACATCCTCAATGGTGATGCCGTGATGGGCATCAGGAGGAAGCCAAGTCTGAGATTTGGCCAGAACAAGGAAAGGATGTGAGATGGTGGTTGTGGGACTGTGGTTGTGAAAAGGATGGGGGCAACGGCATCGGGTACGGACGGGGAGGAGAGATGGGGTGGTGGCAGCGGCGAGATCGGACCGGGTAGGATGGAGGAAGCGGCAGCGCCATCGGGAGGAACCATGAGAGTGATCGGGAGCTGATCCCAAAGTTGTCGGCGTCCACCGCCGCGTAGGAGGCTGCTGCATCGACCGCGTTGAGCTCATCGCCGTGTTCGATTTGAGATTTTGATAGTATGCGACTATGAGCCTGTTTGGGACTGCTCTGCTCCCAAACTTCCATGCCAAACACACCCAACTCCACGAACTCTGCTCTAGGGTCAACTCCATGTTTTTTTCGAAGCTCCTCAGGGGGTACTCCAGAAACATGTGTTTTGTATGTCCTCGTAGAGTTGGTAGGAAATTACCCGCAATTGCCACTGGTTACACAGAAAACGTTTCGATCTAAACCCATCGCCGCCGTTCGTTTCCGCGCGTCGCCCTTTCGCGCGCGCTGCCCGAAACCCTAGCCGCCGCCGCCCTTGCGCGTGACACGGCGCACGACACGACGCGCTCCCCCCAAACCACGCGCCGCCGTTTCTGTCCCACGTGCCGCGCTCCCGTCGCCCTCCCCCCAAACCGCGCGCCGCCGCCGCGAGGTGATGGCCGAAGAAGATAGATCCAATGATCCTGTACTCGATCCTCTCTTTTCTTACCCCCAAATCCCCTCCGTTCTCCATCCCCCAAGTTTTCCTGAAGCGGATGCCGCCGGGTCCATGAGTCGAGGAAGCTCGCCGACGCGAAGGGTGGGGCTGCCGAGGCCTCCTCCGGCGGTGCGGTGGACTCCGTCCAGCCGGGATGGGTCGAACAAGGCCGACGCCGCCGCTGCTGGCCGAACAAGGCCGCACGCCCCACACTTGGTGGCCACGGATTCAATGCCACAAGCCACATCACGGAAACGACCACCATCCGGGAAGAAAGATGAACAGGTATTTCTTGGTTTTTGTTTGATGTATGCTTGATGTATGCTATATGCTTGATGTATTCGGGAAGAAAAAATTTACTTTCATTGTAAAACTTGTTTTATCTTATCTATAGCTAGGTGTAGCTATTTGGAAGAAAATGCCTTGTGCCATGTCATCAGTATAAAGTACACTGTTTTATTTCTTGTATGTACACTGTGGTTGTTTTTTTAGTCTTGTGCCACCAAACCATACAAATGTTAAATTCAATGGATTATCATGAATGCTTGAACATACTATTGTAATATCATGGTCAGGGTGATCAAATGGACTGGACGATGCAAATTTGACAATAGCCTGTGAGTTGATGGCTGAACAAGTTACTAGAGGCAATCGCCCAAATACTCATCTGAACTCTGTAAGTTATACTGAGGTCTCAAGTAGGTTGTTTCAATTGACTGGTATCTTATTATCAAAGACCCAAATTAAGAACAAGTAGGATAAATTAAAGGTCGATTGGGTCATTTGGCTAAAGTTGAAGAGGAGGCAAACAGGTACTGGTTGGAACAATACGACCAAGACAATTGAGATGGAGGCCGAGTGGTGGAAGAAAGCAAAAAAAGTGAGTGCTATCAACTGATCAATAATTTTGTACTGATGCATTCATATATATTTATGTTTATGTATTGATGTTTATGTTTCACATGATCAGGATATTATAGGGTGTGGCAATTTTAATAAAAAGCCTCTCCAAAATGAAGATTTGCTTAGGGAAATGTTTAGAAATATTATAAATGAGGAAGCAGATCATTGGAACCCTTTGAGTGAAAATCCTATTATCCCTACTAGTCAAGAGCAATCTTTTGATGTAGACTGTGAGTATGTTGATGGAGAGAATAATGCCCAAAGTGACCCATTTGATGCCAACGACGAGGGGGATGAGGAGGTTCAGGAAGTCACTCCAAGTGCGGTTCCAAATAAAAGACCTTGTGTTGCAGCTGTTGATAGGAAAAAGGCAAAGTCAAGCACAACACTTCTAATGGTCGAAGCAATTTCCAAGATATCTGATGCTTCAAGTTCCTTTGTTGCAAAGAAACAAGAAGGGATCACCATCACTGAAATAATGGAGCATGTGAAGGATTGTGGTGCATCGTATGATTCGGATGAGTATGACATTGCCACCCAGCTGTTTGTGAAGAAGGAACAGAGGGAAATGTTTATGACCTTGCCTACTAAAGAAATTAAGCTCAACTGGCTTAGGAAGAGGCATAATGATAAATATGGACGCTAGTTTTTTTGGCAACCTATATGCCACTATTTGTGTCCTGCATCTATTTATTCCTATTTGAACCAATAATTGACTATGTATTTGAACCACTATTTGTGAACCTGCATCTATGTATTCCTATTTGAACCACTATGTGTGTCATTTTTTTCTCTTTGGTGTTGTTCTGTCTCTAATTGACATCCCGCATGGCCATTTTTTTACCTATGTGCAGAGTGATGATGAAACTAGCAGCGACTCTGACAATGAGAGCATGCATTTCTGGAATCTTGTATTGGGTGGTGCTAAACTTGCTGCAGCTTATGTTGAATTATATTTAAACAAAAATCCACCTAGGATAAGAGATGACCGTAGAGCATATCCACATTTCAAAGATTGCATCGGTTCTCTAGATGGTACTCATATCCGAGTTTCTTTGCCACTTGACGATCAAGTAAGATATATTGGAAAATCTGGTATACCTACTCAAAATGTTCTAGCATGTAGTGACTTTGATATGAGGTTCACTTATGTGTCCACTGGACAGCGGGGTTCTATGCATGATACTAGTGTCTTGTACAATGCAATTAGAGTGGACGAGAGCTTTTTTCCATACCCTCCAAAAGGTATTAAAAATATTACCATGCACTTTATTGTTTGATCAAATTCTTACAATTGTAATCTGATATGTTTTTTTAATAATTATAGGCAAATATTATGTTGTTGATGCGGGATATCCTAATTGTCCGGGATACCTTTGTCCTTATAAAGGTGAGAGGTATCATATGCCGGAGTGGCATAGAGGAATGGAACCAAAGACTCCTAAAGAAAGGTTCAATCGGGTTCACTCATCCATCCGTAATGTTATTGAGCGAGCATTTGGAGTGCTAAAAATAAAATGGCAGATTCTATACAAAATGGCGTCCTATCTGATGTTCAAGCAAAAAAAGATTGTTGTGGCTTGTATGGTCCTTCACAATTTCATTCGTGACCATGACGGTGAAGACTTGGACTTCGCTCGCTGTGACCGTGATCCTAATTATGTTCCAGAGATTCCGAAAAGGTACCTACAATATGTGGCTATATCAAGTGTCTCTACCGATGCACCGAATGCTCCTAGTATGGACAAATTCCGTGATGACTTGGCCACTGCTCTTTCTCTAGCTTGGAACTAGAATTATGTATTAGCCACTATGCTCTAGTTATCTATGGACAACTATTTCTATTTAGAATGATGGACTTTGTTATCTTATTTATTATTAGTCATGTATGGACAATTATTTGTATCCGAAATATAGACTTCGTCAATTATCCAACAAGCACTTGAAATTTAACGTGACAAATATAGTTGGATGAAATATTTGTTTTTTACTTTTCTCCAATAAATTAAATGATGTTAGATTATTTACACTGTATTTGAATTGTTTAAAAAAATATTCAATTATCCATGCTCTCCATACAACAGATTATGCAACAAACATCGATCAGGAGCATAGTAGATCTTTCCTAGACAAACCTCATGTTTCCAGAGCTGGAGCTGAGCTGTCCGCCAAACATGTTCACCTGCTCCAGAAACTTCACAGTGGAGCTGCTCTGTGGTAGAGTTGATGGAGCAAAGCTAGAAAAGATGGAGCAGAGCAGTCTCAAACAGACCCTATAATACAGCGGTCGGACGGTTTTCCACTCCAACTACATATTTCCATGCAAAAGTACAAATTTGCCTCCCACCATCAACAACATTTGGTACGTGCTCTTGGGAAAAATGCATACAATTAGGGACCGAACCTTTCTAAGCCGTTAGATCGTGTGGAGTGAAGGCCAGGATACGGTACCTCCTTACCTCTAGGGGCATGGGACATATTATGTGTTAGCATATTAGCTGATCGGAAAGCCAAAC
This sequence comes from Oryza australiensis, assembly GCA_019925245.2. Taxonomy (NCBI): domain Eukaryota; kingdom Viridiplantae; phylum Streptophyta; class Magnoliopsida; order Poales; family Poaceae; genus Oryza; species Oryza australiensis. Next base: position 1,618,879 of record JAIFGZ020000161.1, on the reverse strand, counting down.
GATCCTAAGGCTGTGTCCATTTTCTTATATTGGTAATTCTCTCTCACACGGAAAACAACATACCTTATCAGCATATGTTAATTAAGTATTAGCGAAAAAACTTAAAAAATGAATTAATATATTTTTTTACAATAATTTTTCTATTGAAACTTCTTGCAAAAATACACTGTTTAACAGTTTGGGAAGTGTGCGTATAAAAAACGAGAGAGTGAAGTTAGAAAAGTTGTCCAAACAACACAACCTAAGAAGATCTTTTTGCTTTGAGATCGTGATACTGTTGACGAGAAAAATCAACACGCTGGCCTCGGAGATCTGCTTAGCTCCAGTGCAGGTCTTAGAATAGATGAACCGCGGGCGTGTGCAGTCAGTTTGATCCTGCCACTCATAAGTTATGCAAAACAGCAGAACATAAATCAAATCGGCCGATAGACCGATACTGATCGGCTGATAAGCCGATGGTGCAATTTCAGCTGATGCCGATGCCAGCTGATGGTGTTAGGGTTTGAATCCATTGGCTGTACGTTGAGCGAATATTTATATAAAGGCGATCGGCCGATGATAACATGATGATATAGCAATGTAATATGACACAAAGGAATCATATGATATAATAAATATTGATTTAAAGGTTAAAACATACATCGGCTGGAAGTCCGATGTTATTAAATCCAAATGGTTAAATATTCAATGAAGCCTCTGCTGCAATCGGCTAGATCCAACTTGTGTACAATCCTTGCAGGCCGATGCAATATCCAGATAACTCACCGGCTGAAACCCCGATGAAACCACTAGTGGCAGTCAACAGGCAGGCTAGAGATTACGGTTCTAATCACGACTTAGTAGATCAAACTGATGCAGCACTAAGTATGAAAAGAAAAGCAATATCTAGACAATCAAGCCCTTGGCTGATTTTCAGGGTGGTAGATACCTAAGCTAACCTAATCTAATATAACGATTTAGCCGGTATCGTCAGAAACCCTAAAACGAGAGACAACCGATAGAGCCAAATCGAGACACTAAAATTAGATTCAACAGATACATATGATAAATAATAAGACAAAGATATCAACCGAATCAAAAGCAATCCAAGAGGTCGAATGTACTGATGTAGCCTTGGACGACACCAACGTAGCCAATACGATTGACTGAGCCGACGGGACCTTGGACTTACCCCTTCGCCGGAGATCAAGCCGATGCAGCCCTGCGTCAGGTGCTAACTTCCGCCGAATGACAAAGTAGAACCGATAAAAGAAAGGTGGCGATGCGTCGAGTTGTATTGATCGAGAGATATTTTACATGAACCCTGGGTTACATATTTATACCCCTAGGGTGACAAAGATCCTAACAGATTACAATCCAAATTTTCCTAAAGATAAAAGAAAATAGATAAAGTCCTTATCGGACACTAAACAAACTTTCCTAAAGATAAAATAGGAAACTAACAATCTCTTCCTAATTAATAGATACAAGCTGTATCCTCCCTGGACTCGGTTTCTTCTGGATAAGATCTTCTCAAACCGAATCTAACAAGAATCCAACTGCTGGAAATATGGATCCTCCATCGGCTGACGCAAAACTCTCAGCCGATTCTGCTTCGAGCCGATACTAACCCTTAGCCGATAAGGACTTTGGGGCTTACCAAATTTTGGCGTTAACACATGCCCTCCAGTTTTGGAGTATGAGAAGTCATGCTTCAAAATTATCCTTGTCCTGATCGCCCCAAAATTGATTCTTTTCTTCTTCTTGACACCGGCTCTCATAAGCCGATACCCTCTGTAATAGCTGAGCCAGGTTGCCGAACTCATGGACGAACAACCTGCCTTGGTTAGCTGCCGACAACCCTTGGAATGCAAGATCCGCTATCTGCTCATCACTTAGGCTCAAACTATAACATCGGCTATGGACATTACGAAACCTTTGAATGTATTCCTTAGTCGATTCCCCTTCTTGCTGTTTAACTGATATCAAATCTGCAAGCCTCAACTCGCTAACCCCAGCAAAGAAGTATATGTGAAACTGCTTTTCAAGATCAGCCCAACTTCTGATGGAATTTGGTGGCAATGATGAAAACTATGTAAAAGCCGATCCAGTCAAAGACAATGAAAAAGTCTAACTTTCAGAGCTTCTTTAGCCGATGCTTCCCCACATTGAACCAAGAATCGCTGATATGTTCCATTTGTGGATATACCATCTTGCCATGAAAACATGGAGAAATCTGGAACCTTGTATCGGCTTGGAAGTGGAACCCTATCAAACCACTCAGGATATGGCAGCCGTACACAGAAATTTGATCTTTGCGTTTAATTTCAAACTGCTCCTCCATCACATTTGCGATTATTTCGGCCCAATCCTCTTTGGACGGACATCTTTGAATTTCCTCTGGTTGATATTGCTGATGTGGCTCTGCATACTGATATCGATCAACTTGCCCCCTGAGCCAATTTTGTTGTTGCCGATGATGCTGGGATTGCTCACTAATTTGTCCCCCATGCTGATTTCTTAAGGCAATCACCCTGGGAACTGTTTCCTCGATCAAACCATGCAATGTACTCATCAAAACTCCAGATTGATCGAACACAACATGATGAATGATGTTATCAACCATCTCGTGAAGTGTCTCGTCATCTATCGGCTCAGTAGATTGTTCTCTGTCTTCATTCATCAGCTTGAAAGATTGTTCTTCCTCGGCCTTTACTTTTTTTACCAGACATTGTGGCAATTATGGGTCCGCCGAGCCGTATAAAAAGATATGTTGTCCAAAACACGATCCCACTGGGCGTGCCAAAAATGTGTTGACGAGAAAAATCAACACGCCGGCCTGGGAGATCTGCTTAGCTCCAGTGCAGGTCCTAGAATATATGAAGCGCGGGCATGCCAGTCAGTTGGATCCTGCCACTGACAAGTTATGCAAAACAACGAAACATAAATCAAATTGGCCGATAGACCGATACCTAAAAACTAACTGATCGACTGATAAACCGATGGTGCAATTCCATCCGATGCCGATGCCAGCCGATGGTGTTAGGGTTTGAATCCATTGGCTGTACGCTGAGCGAATATTTATATAAAGGCGATTGGCCGATGATAACATGATGATATAGCAATGTAATATGACACAAAGTGATCATATGATATAATAAATATTGATTTAGAGGTTAAAATATACATCGGCTGGAAGTCCGATGTTATTAAATCCGAATGGTTAAATATTCAATGAAACCTCTGCTGCAATCGGCTAGATCCAACTTGTGTACAATCCTTGCAGGCCGATGCAATATCCAGATAACTCACCAGCTGAAACCCTGATGAAACCCCTAGTGGCAGTCAACAGGCAGGCTAGAGATTACGGTTCTAATCACGACTTAGTAGATCAAACTGATGCAGCACTAAGTATGAAAAGAAAAGCAATATCTAGACAATCAAGCCCTTGGCTGATTTTCAGGGTGGTAGATGTCTAAGCTAACCTAATCTAATATAACGATTTAGCCGGTATCGTCAGAAACCCTAAAACGAGAGACTGCCGATAGAGCCAAATCGAGATACTAAAATTAGATTCAACAGAGACATATGATAAATAATCAGACAAAGATATCAACCAAATCAAAGCAATCCAAGAGGTCGAATGTACTGATGCATCCTTGGACGACACCAACATAGCCAATACGATTGCCTGAGCCGGCGGACCTTGGACTTACCCCTTCGCCGGAGATCGAAGCCGATGCAGCCCTGCATCAGGTGCTAAGTTCTGCCGGATGACAAAGTAGAACCGATAAAAGAAAGGTGGTGATGCGCCGAGTTGTATTGGTCAAGAGATATTTCACATAAACCCTGGTCTTACATATTTATACCCGTAGGGTGACAAAGATCCTAACAGATTACAATCCAAATTTTCCTAAAGATAAAAAAATAGATAAAGTCCTTATCGGACACTAAACAGACTTTCCTAAAGATAAAATAGGAAAGTAACAATCTCTTCCTAATTAATAGATACAAGCCGTATCCTCCCTGGACTCGGTTTCTTCTGGATAAGATCTTCTCAAACAGAATCTAACAAGAATCCGACTGCTGGAAATATGGATCCTCCATCGGGCGACGCAAAACTCTCACCGATTCTGCTCGAGCCGATACTAACCCTTAGCCGATAAGGACTTCGAGGCTTACCAAATTTTGGTGTTAACCGATACTCTCTTTGGTAAAATAAAAACACTTTATATTTGACACCTTTTTATTTTTGAAAGTGCAACTTTAGCTATACTTTTATATTAGAATAAGTTTGTAAAATGTAATAAGTTTGTAAGATTGTGAAAGCACTCTTACAATTTGATGTTTTAAAGGGCGTTTCCGCTCCTAAATCCAGCTCCGTTAGAATTAGATCTTATAGAAGTTGGAGGTGACCCAAATAGCGTTTGGTTGGCACATCGCTCCGAAATTCTGAAATTTATTGATGGACAATTGTACCCTGTTTTCTGTATTTATTGAATGGTCGTAATGATTTTTGATATTTATTAAAAAATTCAAACTAAATGACTTATTTTTAGAATTATTGAACTAATTAAATTTAAAAATTGTTAAAAGAACTAAATCATTGGTTTAAATTTTTTAAAGTATTTAAATTTAAAATTATTGAACTAATAATTTTTAAAATTTTTAAACTAATCAAATCATTATTTTAAAATTATCAAACTAATTAAATTTAAAATTATTAAACTAATTAAATCATTATTTATTTGAAGAACAAATTAAATTAAACTACCGTTGTTTTTTCTACTCATTGAAAGTAAAGACATGACATATGTAAAATTGATATGCAGTATCATATAGTCATCTAAGAGATGATAAAAAGTTACAAAAGACCACATGATAAAAAGTTAAAAACACCACGCACTACTTGACTATTACAGTGCAATACGATAAGCTAGATCATCACGAAATGCATCCATGGAAGGATCACCTTCCGCTAACACCCTCAGTTGATGTATCTGATACATCTTGAGAGATGATATATCTTTTATACCTAGATGGAATGGTAGGCACATAATCTAGATTCCTATCAAATCTCTCAAAATGTCGATCCGGCGCATCTTGATCACGAATAAAATTATGTAATGCCATTATTGCCGCCACAACCATCGTTTGTTTCCACATTGGAAAGCTAGGCATCTTGAGAAGAATTTGCCACTTCATCTTCCATACACCGAAGCACCTCTCAATGATATTGCGTAAACTAGAGTGCAAGTAGTTAAATTTTTCTTTCAAGCCACTTGGTGATGTCCCTCTACGAAATTCTGGTACATGATACCTTTGACCCTTATATGGTGCCAAGTAACCTGGACGATTTGGATATCCAGCATCTGTATGAAAGAGTTAAAAAAACGTACAACTTTTAGTTGAGACCAGCGTGCAACAGTTGCCATCACCATTTTCCTTGTGTCATCCCATCCCAAGCCTGTTTGAGAAATCAATTTTTTCCAACAGTTGTACTCAATTCTTACCTTATCTCATTTATTCTTGAATTGACGCTTGTTATACCTAAGACCGGTTCTTGCGGCAAATTGCTCAATTACTTCATCAAACCCCACGTTGGAAAGATGGGTGTTTGGATGATTACCCGCAACTACCTGATCAGCAAATATCTCACATACAACTCTAGTGTTTTGCTCATTCCAATCAGCTGAGTCCAACGGCAATTGCTCACTCCCTGATGCAACGTTTTGAGCCATTCTTGCCATCCATTCACTCTCTTATAATACATGTATTTGTTATATAATGAAGTGAGTGCTCAAAACAGTACCAATCAAGATTGTCTAGTACTAAGGTATGAAAATTGGAAAATATTTATGCAAATTTATCCTTGGCCGCAATCGTACAAACCCCAACGGTGACCATTGGATGAAACATACAAAGGCCCAAGTTGCCAGCTAATATTTCTAAGTATTATGCCAGTACAAACAAATTTAAACAAGGGAGATTTAAAGCATATATGACATATACTACATAAAGCATATGCTCCATACACGAAACAGAATTTACCTGCTAGAGGTGTTTTTCCTTGCAACAGTCTAAGATCCACGAATAATGAATGATCATTCCCTGCCGTGTGGCTGCCTGATATTTGATAACTGGGAAAAACAAGATAATAACTTATACTAAATTACTGAACATTTAGAGAGAACATAAAAGTTAAATTGTTCCTATGCATCCTAGTTGCCTGATTGCACTAGTACAGGCACTGGTGATCTCAACATGCAACGAAAACTATATTTCATTACAATGAACAAATGTGTAATTCTTCAATAATTACCAATCAACAGATGTGATAAAAAAGTCTGAAAGATTTTGTTTTGTAAAAAGTCAGAAAGATTTTGTGCCTGTCATGGTTGCATCCAAAAGTGAGACACAGAGTTGAATTGAAATATATAAAAATATCACTAGGCATTACTCTCCTCAGTTCCATTTCATTAGTCATTCACTAACCTCAGGACACAGCCTCCTCATCCGCGGTGCTCCTCAACCGCCGATGACAGCCGCTGCAACCACCTCAGCCGCCGCGAGACGCCGACGACGCCGCACCGCGAGACGCCGAGCCCGCCATAGCCGCGAGAACTCAAGGTCGCAACCGCCTCGAGCCGTCTACGACGCAGCTGCGTGGTGACGCCGTCGACGTCGCCGCCGCCGCCGCCTGCGCCCCCAAATATGCCACTGTCGCTGCCCGAAAGAAACCCTAGCTGTGGTGTGAGACGAGTGGATGGGTAGGAGACGAGACGAGTGGCTGTGGTGTGGGGGATAGAGTAGTTCAATGGCAAAAAGTGCGTAAATAACTGTTAAGTGCTATGGGTAAAAGGGTAAAAAGTTGGAGTGGAGTGTGGAGTGATGGGAGGCGCTCCATCTTCCTAGTATATTTTTTTGAGCACTCCAACCAAATCTGAGTTTTCTGGAGCTAGACTGTTTGATAGGGCTCCAACTCCACTCCGCCAGGATCCAGGATCTGGAGCCCTGCCAAACGTCCTCAAAACTAAGGTTACGTTGTTGGAGGAATCTGCTTCCTCGTGTTTATTGCGAGAATATTTTTTAAATTACTAAACGATTATAAAAAACTTTACATAAAAGTTTCTTAAAAATCAAATAATTCTTTTTCAGATTAATAATAGTTAATTCTCTATTACTCATGAGCTTATCATCCGTCTCGTGTTTTGTGTGCGCACCCGTTCAGTTTGGCCGAACAGCTCAAACAAATCCAGTATGCCTAAGTATTTTAAAAATCATTGATTATCAAAGTTCTAAAAATTTGACTAGAACTTATTGAGGCAGTATTTAAAAAATCATTGAGTATCAAAGTTCTGAAAATTTGACTATAACTTATCCATATAGCTCAAGTGCCATTCGGAACGTGTGGATTCGATATAAAGGACACAAAGCTAGTATTTTGAGATGACAATTTTGTGCTGCAGGGTGCAGCCCCTTGCTCCGCTCCTCAGACGTACAACATTTGGTTCCGCGTCTTTATACCAAAAAATTTGCAAATACAACCCTAAAGGCACGTACAACGGCATCTCTTTCTCCGTCTCTGTCTTGCTGTTTTTGCGAAAAGGACCCCCGTTTGGCTTGGAGACGGTCGCCTCGTCGTCTCGTGAGGCGATGATGAGGGCCCGTGCTCCGAGGCTGAATCGCCGGCTGGAGCTGCGATGTAGGAGTCGTCTTCTCGACTTGACGACGGAGGCGGATCTCGCGCGGGTGCACGCAGAATCTGGTACTGGCGCGCGCGCAGGAGGATGTTGCGTGCCCCGCCGTCGCAAGTCACGCGGTCAGACTCCGCCGCGCGGCGATCTCCGCGCCGGCCGCCGCGAGCCGCGCTGCAGGCTGAGCGTGATGACCTCCGCCCCGGCCACCGCGAGTCGCGCGGTCGAGCTCTGCGCCACGGGCTGCGCACGGGCGAGCTCTGCCATGGCCGCCGCGAGTTGCGCAGGCGAGCTCCGCCACGGCCGCGGCAAGCCGCTGCAGTCGAGCTCCGCCGCTCTGACCCGGCCACCGCGAGCCACACGGGTGAGCTCCGCCTCGGGCAGGTCCCTGGATTGTTTTGCTTGCTTTCGTTTCAACTGTTGATTTTTGCTAGCTTCCTCTTGCGACCAAATTTGTATTTGTGCTATTGCTGATTGAACACAGCTCCTCCTAATAGTAGTAGTTCATGGCTACCAGCTGATGCTTTACTCTCTGATGCTGCATCTCACATTTTTATATCTGAATGTATTTGTGCTATTTCTGAATGTGTGAACAGAGCCATGGTGATGCTAGCTGTTATCTGATTATGGTTCACTGCTATTTTCTGAATGTGAACTTGATATGCTATCTCTGAATGTGCTGCGTTTCTCTGAATGTGAATAGAGCCATCAGGATCCATGTGTAGTGCTCCACTGGTGTTTGTTGTGTCGAAACTCGGTTTCGTCAATAGAAATTGGGGGTGCAGTCAAGTCGCCAAACACGATGGTTAAAGTGGAAAAAAAAGGTTTAGACAGGTTCAGACCCTCTCGTGAGGTAATACCCTACTCCTGTTTTGGGGATTCGATTCTCCGAGTGTCTTTATTGATCTCTTGATCTCGTATATCGCATATCCCTCAAGGGACGCACCTTACCCCCTTTATATAGTCTTGGAGGGTGGACTTACAAGTCAGAGACCCTATCATATTTTATGTGAAACTCCTCTATCTTACAAAGTTATGACTTTAAGCCGTTACCTTATCTCATTGGTAACGTAACACCCAAATCATATTCAGTTTACATAATCATGAAGCATAACCTATCCCTATTATCAATCGGACAAGCTAACCATGAGGGTATCCGATTCCCATAATCTCCATAGTAGCCCCCGAGACCTTCACAATCAACGAGATAACTTTGCCTCGAACCGAAATAACGCACAGCCAAACGACTCCTTGGCCAAGTGCTTCTGTTGCCGAGTGGTTCCATCATATCTGCCTAAATCTTCCGAGTGCTTCATCATCCGATAAAAAGACTATGAAGGGCTGGAAAGCGTCTAAAAAATTCTCAAAAATAAAAATAGATACCTAGGTGCATCTCCTGATGCACCTAATTAAGTGTAGCCCTCGACTATGTGGTTAGTTAAAAAATAAACTAAGCATATAGTCAAGAACTTACATAAACGCCTAGCTCAAGCTAAAAACATTAATAGAAAATCATATAACACATAACCTTATAATTAAGGCATTATGTGTAATGAACCCAAGCACTCGGCAAGCTCATGCTTATCCGAATCAATTTACCCGAGTCATCTCGGAACAAATAGCTCAATCAACCTTCATAGGTGAATAAACTGAGTTATTAAACTCAACATAAAATTTTTAGTTATCTGAAAAATATGACCAAAATATTAAATAGCTCCTGCCATAATATCGGTCTTAATAAAAAAAAGCTCACCAAGGTGGCAAAATAGCATTGACCTAATCATTTAGTCAAATGCTTTAAAAAAACAAACAGTCCCTGTCATCAGGACATCCATGAAAAGCTTAACTGTTAGTCACCTTCCAAATTGCATCATGCCAACTCCTCATGGAATTGCGCAAACCACAGTATGAAAGGATTTTAAAGGTATTAGGCAATGAGACACGTGCATATTGCCAGGGCAAATCTGCTTAAGTCCATCCACTTAAGTCCCTAAGGACACGCGTCAAGCCACACCTTAGCCGGGCCATAAGTCTCTCATGGGCTCGGCCCACTAACGAGAAAACTTAACAAAACCCTAAGTCTGTATCGAAGTATCGAGGTCATCCCCGCCACTTCATCTTCTCAAATTTCCTCTTTCGCGCTCCTGTTCACAGGTTCCTCACAGAAACCCTAAACTCGCGCTCACTCAAACCCATCCATTTAGGAATTCAAGCTTCCACCGCAGCTAATCACTCGCATCCAGCTCCCCACATTTCCTCAAAAAGCCCCATCTTCCGCACTAGATCCATCCTCTTTCGATTGCATCCATGGCGGGAAAGAAAGAAATCCCCTTTGAGCGGGGCGACCTCGGATGTGAAGGAATCAACCCTCCAGGAGATGGTGAAGAATGGAGTTCTTCCACCCAAGGAAATCATCGGCTGGCGTCCTGCGGCTGGTGAAGAATTCCCCACCCCAAACACCGATGAGATTGTCGTCTTCACCTCTTTCTTCTATTGCGGCTTTGGTCTTCCCACTTCTGAGTTCTTTCGTGGTATTCTCAAATACTATGACCTCCAAATCTACCACTTGAACCCCAACTCTATCCTTCACATCGCAATCTTCATCCATGTCTGTGAAGCTTTCCTTGGCATCTTTCTCCATTTCAACCTTTTCCGTTGCATGTTCTATGTCAAGCCCCACCCAAATAAAGATGACCCTTGCGTCGTCGGTGGGGCAGGCTTCCAGCTCCGCGGCACTCTCCGTAGAGATTACTTCTTCCTTCCTCTGAAATCCTCCAACAAAGGCTGGCACGCAAACTGGTTCTATATTTTGAACCCTCAACCCAGTCTGCCCAACTTCGTCGGCCGTCCACCAATCCAAAGGGCTAACTGGAGCGCAATGCCAGAAAACCAGGATTGGGTAGAAGAGAATAAACTCCTGGCCAACATTCTCGAGCTGAAAAAGAAAGGCCTCCAAGGAGAATTAATTACCCGACATTTCATCAAGAATAGACTGACTCCTATTAAAGAGAGATCCAAGCCAGCGTTCGAGTATGAGGGCAAACAGGACCCCAATCCGGAGGACCGCGATTCCCTAAGCTATGAGACCTTGTGCACTCGAATGTACAAGATCTTCTCCTCTAGGATCGTGGTTGAGCGCAGCCACAAGATGCCAGTTCTCCCTTATAGTCTGTACCGTCCTCCTCCCCCGGTAAATCAACTCAACTTCTTCAATTTCTTCAGCTTTTATATCTCTCGATGTATCTCAAAAATCTCCCTTGCAGGCAAATGCTCTTATCATATCTCGGCCATACAAGATGAATCACGACGATGTGCCAGCTCAGCCTGCCAAAAAGCCATCCGGCGGCCCCAAGATCCAAACCGAGCCTGACAACCAAAGGGCTGCCAGCAGTGAAGACACCAGCAGGCAAGCAAGCAAGAGGAAATTAGTGATTGAAGATTCGGATGATGAGACGCAGACTCCTCAAGCTGACATAAGCCCTCCGAAGCCGTCCGCCAGATCTGCTCCTAAAATTCGTCGATCAAACAGGTATATCTTATAGTCAAAATTGCCTTCTTAAAAACTTTTCCATCTTTATTCCAATTGTCTTTGTCTTCTTTCTCGCAGAAAACCCCAGGACATAGATCCTGCTAAAGAAAACGAAGCCTCGATGCCAACTGCAGCGACTGAAGAGACAAGGCCTGTAGAACAAGGGTCTCAAAGCCCTTTCTCGAGTGAAAAGACTCCTACGGGAGAACCTCCGGCTTCCAGTGGAGATGTCCCAGTAGATGAGCCCCCGACTGCCAGCCAGGAAATCCCCGCTAAAAACCAGTCGGTCGAGGAGAGCTCCCGACTGCCGATCAGGATGTCCCAACTGGAAACCAATCGGACGTGAACCGAGAGAGGACGAGCAGTTGGAGTGCACCGGCTGAGGACTCGGGCGCCTACACTGGTAAGCCTGAACGTAGCCTTTTGTCTCTTGTCTTCAGTGTATCTTTTCTTCTATCTTTATTTGTCTTCCTTAAATCAATCAGCCAAAGAGGAGGAGATCCCCAGATTACAAGCGTTAGAGAATTGGATCTCTCCTATCAAAATTGAGTGACGCGACTCTGAAGGCTTGAAGCAAGGCATTATCTTGAACAAGCAAAAAGAAAATGAGGAACGCGATATGCTTGTGGACAGCCTCAACGAAGCAACCTGGCTATTAAACGTGAGTATCAATCTTTTCTGTCATGACCTTATGGTTTCTTTCAACTAAGTGATTCTGAACTCGCGTGCAAAGAATATATTGCCGGTCGATGGCCAAGACGGACGCCCTTGAAAAGCTGGTTCCTCATGTAAATTCCCTGGAAAGCATTCAACAAGACCTCAAGGCCGCTAGGGAAGAAGCCATGGCTAAGGAAGTTGCCTTGCGAAAAGAAATTGCCATCCTCCGAGATGAAAACCTTGACTTCCGGGATTCAATCAGAAGTAGGTTTAATCAACTTAATCTTTCTATGCTTCTGTATGTGATCTGTCTTGATCTTGATGCTAGCAAATCCTTTTATTGCAGAAAACTCGACAGAAATTGATGCTCTCAAGACCCAGCTGAAGAAATCAAGAGCTGACAAAGCTAAGCTGGAGTCTGACAATGAGCGGATTCTGAAAGAATTCGAAGGTGAGTCTTTTAAGATAGCACTCCGCATCTTGCTCGATCTTGGAAATTTATGTGATCACGTGACTCTTGTAGCTTATAAAGTCAAGTCCCGAGCACAGTTTGACGTTTTTGCCGAGCGGGTCCGAAGGGCCGAAAGTGTAAGGGATGACATTGCCAACGCAGCCACGCCAATCCTATTAGTGCTATACAAGCATGGGCTCGGGACAAGCTCGCCGGATGCTGTTGAAGTCTTCGACAAGCTCAGGACGGCCCCAGAAAAATATATTGCAAATGTCTCTGACGCAGCCGCCATGGGTGGCAGCTTCGCTCTTGCACAAGCTAAGTCACTCTATCCTCGAATAGATGTTGACTCTATTGGAGAGGCTTCGCGGACGGCACCACATATGAGCAAGGCCTAGAGCTCATAAATGAAGCATAGGAATCGACGAAGAAAGTGGCTGCTGATGTGATTGAGAACTTCCAATCCTGATTATTTTGCAGATTTTGTATTTAACTTCTGATGTGAACTTGTAAATATTTAGCTTATTTATGTTAATGCCTTGATCCGAGTCTTTATATCAAATTTCTTAAGTAATTTTTGTCCGGCTGTCACCAAGCCTAAGCTTGATTAGGTCATCAAAAAATTCTCAGTCCTTATCTATTGAACTCGAATCAAAAACACTGAACAATGATAAACTAAATATGGATAAGTTATCAAAGAAAACCATGCTTTATTGATGTGTGTATAGCCCCCAACTGACAACCCAAGAAGCCATCTTGCTTGGAGTTGGCAGTCGAGAAGAACATGAAGCTCAAAAAGGTTCAAGTATAATATCGTCGAAGATGCTCAATGTTCGAGGAATTCTCCACCATGGTCCCGTCTTCACGCTTTAGTCGGTATGCTCCTAGCCGAGTCACCTCAGCGATTATGTAAGGTCCTTCCCATAATGGAGATAATTTGTGACGATCCTTGATGGTCTGAACTTTGCGCAAAATCATATCACCGACGATGAAAGCTCGCGCTCGAACATTGCGATTATGGTAACGTCGAAGTCCTTGAAGATACATTGCTGACTGGATCAGTGCTGCCTCACGGGCCTCCTCCAGTCGGGTCAAGTCATCAACTCTGTCTTGATCATAACGCTCATCGTTAAAGCTGCGAACTCGAAGAGATTCATACTCTATCTCATTCAGCAGCATCGCTTCTGCTCCGTAAACCAAGAAGAAAGGAGATTGACCAGTGGCCCGACTAGGTGTAGTCCGTAATGACCATAAAACCGAAGGCAACTCTTGAACCCATCTGCCGACGTAAGGATTTAGCCTGTCAAACACTCGGGCCTTGATGCCTTGAAGAACCATGCGATTGGCACGCTCAACTTGCCCATTACTTTTAGGGTGCGCCACCGATGCGTAGCAGATTTTAATGTCAAAATCTTCGCAGAATTCCTTATAAACGCTTCCAGTGAATTGAGTCCCATTATCAGTTATAATTCTGTTTGGGACACCAAACCGGTGCACGATGTTGAGGATAAAGTCACGTGCTTTGTCAGCGGTGATCGTAGCAACCGGCTTAGCCTCAATCCACTTGGAAAACTTGTCGATCGTGACGAACAAATGTGTAAATCCTCCTGGAGCCTTCTTGAAAGGACCAACCATATCCAAGCCCCACGCCGCGAACGACCACTATAATGGAATCATTTGTAGCTCTTGGGCCGGAACATGGCTTTGTCGAGCAAAGAACTAGCAACCCTCACACGTGCGAACCACCTTGTTGGCGTCGGAGACCGCCATGAGCCAAAAGAAGCCTTGTCTATAAGCTTTGCCCACCAAGGTTTGTGCCACAGCGTGACTGCCGCATACGCCCGAGTGGATGTCTTGCAATAGTTGTCGTCCTTCCTCAGGCGTGACACATCTCATTAGAACTCGAGAAGGGCTTCTCTTGTATAGTGTAGAATCAACCATGACATAGCCCTGACAGCGACGTCGGATTCGTTCTGCCTCGTCCCGGTCTTCCGGTAGCTCTTGCTGAGTTAGAAACTTGATGAGTGGAGTCCTCCAGTCGGCGTCAAGCATGGCAACCTGGTTTGTAGCTTCTTCATTAGGAGTTGATTTCGCGACGACAGTCAGCTTGTAAAGATGTTCTACGAAGACGTCCGTCGGGGCTGCTTCTCGCTTGGACCCGAATTACGCCAACTTGTCTGCTGCCTCATTGTTTTGCCTCAAGACGTGGGATAGCTTCAATCCATCGAACTTGTCTTCAAGTTTGCGAACTTCTTGTCGATAGGCCTCCATAGTTTCATTTAAACAGGACCAGTCTTTCATTACTTGATTAACTACCAGCCGGGAATCTCCTCGCACAATCATCCGTCGTATCCCGAGTGACACGTCGAGTCGTAGACCATGAAGCAAAGCTTCGTACTCGGCGACATTGTGTGAGGCGGGGAAATGAATATGAATGACATACCGCAACCTTTCCCCAGTCGGGGAAATCAACACGACTCCTGCTTCCAAGCCAGTGATCCTCTTGGATCCGTCAAAGTCCATGGTCCAGTATTGTAGATCTTCCCTAGGTACATCTTCTTGTCGTTCAGTCCACTCGGCTAGAAAGTCTGCCAGGACTTGGGATTTGATAAACGTCCTCGCCTTGAAGGTTAAGTCGAGCGACATTAGTTCCAGAGCCCACTTCGCGATGCGCTCGGTAGCCTCCCGGTTATGAATGACATCGCCGAGTGGAAAGGAGGTGACGATGGTGACCGAGTGCCCCTGAAAATAGTATGCTAACTTCCTCGCGGTTATTAGAACACCATATAATAATTTTTGTACCTTGGGGTAGCGAATTTTTGCTCCTGCCAGCACTTCGCTAACAAAGTAGATTGGCCTTTGAATCTTCTGGGCTCGTCCTTCTTCCTCATGCTCAACGACGAAGCTGTCGCGACGACCCGATGAGTTCTTTGAGACATACAGCAACGGGGTTCCCGAGGCCGAGGTGAAGCTAGGACGGGTGACGTCATGAGAAACTCTTTGAAGTCTTCAAAGGCTTTATGGGCTTCTGTGGTCCATTGGAAGTCGTCGGTCTTCTTCAGCAACCTGAAGAAAGGCATACCTCGTTCGCCGAGTTTGGAAATGAATCGGCTTAGCGCCGCCATACAACCAGTGAGCTTCTGGACGTCTTTCTGGGTACTCGGGGCTTCATGTTCAAGATAGCGTTCATTTTCTCTGGGTTTGCTTCGATGCCGCGATGAGACACCATAAAGCCGAGTAGTTTGCCTGACGGCACACCAAATGTGCATTTTTTCCGGTTTAGCTTCATTCTGAAGGCCCGTATGTTTACGAAGGTTTCCTCTAAGTCGGCGATCAGGTCTTCCTTCCACTTGGTCTTGATGATGACATCATCGACGTAAGCTTTCACGTTTCTCCCGATCTGCGTCTGAAAACATCTCTGGATCATGTGCTGATACGTGGCTCCGGCATTCTTCAGGCCGAAGGGCATTGTGATGTAGCAGTAAGCTCCAAACGGTGTGATGAACGCTATTTTGAGGCAGTCGGACTTCTTCAAGCTGATCTGATGGTAGCCCGAGTAACAGTCTAGAAAACTCAGGAGCTGGCAGCCGGCTGTTGAATCCACGACTTGGTCGATACGAGGCAGTCCGAAGGGATCCTTAGGGCAAGATTTGTTGAGATCGGTGTAGTCGACGCACATGCGCCATTGCCCTGTCTTTTTCCAAACCAAGACCGGGTTAGCCAGCCAGTCGGGATGGTAAACCTCTTTGATAAACCCGGCGGCTAAGAGTTTTGTAAGTTCTTCTTTGATAGCATCTTTTCGATCCTGAGCAAAACGGCGTAGTCGTTGTTTAATAGGTTTCACGTCATGTTTGACGTGTAAAGAGTGCTTGATCACCTCCCTAGGAATACCCGGCATGTCAGATGGTTTCCAGGCAAAAACATCTTTATTATTTTGGAGGAAGGTGACGAGCTCGCTTTCCTATTTAGGATCTAGCTCAACACCGATTACAGCGGTTTTGGAAGGATCAAATGGATCAAGGCAGATTTTCTTTGTTTTAGGGTCGCCTTGTCCCGACTTAGCTATCTTCTTCGTGGGGATTTCACCTTCTTCAGATGTCGATGCAGCCAGTCGGATTTCTTTCTGGCCACGTGATCTCTCACGAGATTGGGCCATATCGCAGCTTTCTTTATCGCAGGTGAAGGCTTGTTTGGCGTCGCTGCGTAGGGTAATAACACCGTTGGGGTCGGGCATCTTCATGCAGAGGTAAGTGTAGTGTGGTATCGCCATGAACTTGGCGAGCGCAGGTCTTCTGATGATTGCGTGGTAGGCCGCTTCAAAGTCAGCCACCTCAAAGGTGATGTTCTCCGTCCGGAAGTTCTCCCGAACTCCGAAGGTGACTGGAAGGGTGATGTGCCCGAGTGGCGTGGATGACAACCCTGGGATAACTCCGTGGAAGGGGGCTGAACTCGGCTTCAACTCGGATCTTGGGATCTGCATCTCGTCCAGTGTCTTGGCGAATAGAATGTTGAGGGCGCTACCCCCGTCGACGAGGACGCGCTTGAGCTTTATGTTTCGGACCACCGGGTCTAGTACCAGGGGGTACCGCCCCGGGTGAATCACTCGGTCAAGGTGATCCGAGCGGTTGAACATGATGGCCACCTCCGACCATCATAGATATGTGGGACTTCAGGTTGTGCCGCGTTGACCTCGCGGTCAGTCAGCTTTTGCTTCCTCTTGGACTCATAAGCCTGCGCCCCCCCGAAAATATGATTTAGCTCACCCACGGGGTCTTGAAAGGGCTCTGAGTTGCCAGTCGGGTTGTTCTTCTTGGTTCCCCATGGGCCGGCTTCATCAGTCGGCTTCTGGTGTAGTTGTGTCGCGTATTGTTCTGCAAACTGCTTGTAGATGAAGCAATCCTTGGCCGCATGCTTGTGATGTGGATGATGCGTGCACTGAGCGTTCATGATCGTGTCGTAGGCTGCAACTCGGGGGCGGCGTTGGGAGTTTGACGTTGTGGCGACCAGATCCTCGAGCTTGCGCTTGCGATCTTTCTGGCCGTGATTGTTGTTGCATTGTCCTTCTTAGGATGCCGGCTGCCTCCCGACTGCTTGTCGTCCCTTTTGTCGTGTCGATCTTGTCGTGAGGCCTTGATCACGTCATTAGATTTCACGTAGGAGTTTGTTGTCTCGAACATTTGTTTTACCGTCTTCGGTGGCTTACGCCCAAATTTTCCGATCAGCAACTCGTCACGGACACCCTTCTAGAATGCGACTATTATGATGTCATCGGTGATGTTGGGGATCTTGTTTCGCTTCTCCGAGAAGCGCCGGATGTAGTCCTTCAGTGGCTCATTTGATTTCTGGATGACGTTGTAGAGATCGAAGTGGGTCCCAGGTCTTTTGAAAGTGCCCTGGAAATTGGCGATGAAGTGGTCCCGAAGCTCACTCCACGAGCTAATCGAGCCTCTTCGCAAACTCGTGAGCCAGTTCCTAGCTGAGTCGGCGAGGGCGACGGGCAAGTAGTTGGCCATGGCCTTGCTGCCTCCTCCTGCTGCGCGGATGGCGAGGGTGTACACGGTCAGCCACGACTCAGGGTCGGTCTTTCCGTCGTACTTCTCGCTTCCTGTGGGCTTGAAGCACTCGGCCAATCCACTCGACGCAGGTCCCGAGTGAACGCAGGCACTCCGTCGTCGTTGTAGTCGGGCGATCTCCTTCGGTCTTCATAGGAGCGCTGCTCGCACTCCCGATGGTGCTGGTCAAGGACTTCGCGTAGATCACTCGGCGGGGTTCTTCGCAGGCTGCTATGGTAGTTGGAATTATAGCTGCGACGGATCCGGTCATGGACGGGTGGTCGACCATGTCCTCTTTCACGAGAGTTGGCCGATTGTTGTTCTCTTGACCTAGCGGCCGTCTTGGTTTACTCGGGCCTCCTGTAGTCCTTTGACCGTAGCGGCGGAAGTCGGCTTCCGTCGGGTGTTTCAGTGACGGACTCAGTCGGTCTTCGTGCTGAGGTGGAGGGAGAGCAGTTGGCTATAGCCGCGACGATGGTCTTGATCTTGTCCAGGATTGGTGTTACCGTAGCGGATGCCGCTTCGATAACGGTGTCGAGGAGGGTGAGGGCAGCAACGGCGTTCTGTTGAGGCGTCTGGAAGATGTTGGTGTTTCGACTCGTGTCTGAAGTATAGCCTCACGGGCGGATCGCCCAGTCGCCCTCAGGTCTCGTTTCCTCCTGTCGGCTTCTTTTCTGTGCCTATTCTCTTCCTCCGCAAGCTTGCGCTCTTGTTCAAGCCTGGCTTGTTCTTCTTCTGCAACCCTGCGGGCCATGGCCGAGTCGGTCTCGGCTACCTCAGCCATAAAAATGTTGAAGAACTTTGGCTCGTAATCCTTGTCGAAGTCGAAGTCATTGGTCTCGTCCGTGAAGATGTCGTAGAGATCATCAAAATCTGAAGAGCTGAGGTACTCATTGAGCTCCGTGGATGAGCATGACCCGAGCGGTTGGAGGATGACGACGACTTCCCTTGAGCCCGGATTGCTTGAGTCTGGGTCGTCCCAGTCCGGGTCGCAGCTTGATGACGATGGTTCTCCCGAGTGAGTCGATTTCAACTCGGAAGACAGAAGATTGCAATAGATCTTAGCGGCGTTTGGTAACCCAAACGGCGCAAGAGGGTTTCTCCTCCCAAGTAGATGGATTTCAACTCGGAAGTCAGAAGGTTGTAGTAGATCTCAGCGTCGTTTGGTAACCCGAACGACGCCGAGCGAATTCCCTCTCCCGACTGGTCCGAATCCGAGTCGAGGAGGGAGAGCTTGCCGAATCTATCGGCGGCGAAGTCGTCGATGCCTGATGAAGATCCCATCGCGCTTGTCAGCGAGATGGAGAAAGAGTCTTGACGCGTTGCCCCTACCTGGCGCGCCAACTGTCGAAACTCGGTTTCGTCAATAGAAATTGGGGGTGCAGTCAAGTCGCCAAACACGATGGGTTAAGTGAAAAAAAGGATTTAGACAGGTTCAGGCCCTCTCATGAGGTAATACCCTACTCCTTTTTCGAGGATTCGATCCTCCGAGTGTTTTTATTGATCTCGTATATCGCATATCCCTCAAGGGACGCTCCTTACCCCCCTATATAGTCTTGGAGGGTGGACTTACAAGTCGGAGACCCTATCATATTCTATGTCGGGCTCCTCTATCTTACCAACTTATGACTTTAAGCCGTTACCTTATCTCATTGGTAACGTAACACCCAAGTCATATCCAGTTTACATAATCATGAAGCATAACCTATCCCTATTACTAATCGGATAAGCTAGCCATGAGGGTATCCGATTCCATAATCTCCATATGTTGCGTTCAGAAATGGTCCATGCGTGTCACTAGTGTTCCACTGTTTTTTGAATGCTTGATACTTAATCAAACACAACATAATGATATACAAAAGTTAATTTCTAGTTGATCCTAATTATATAGGAAGCATTAAACATTTTAGAGATGGATCTCTATTTATAAATTGTATATTACTTGTCTTTGTATCTGTTTCTATTATATATTCGAGATGTTTAAAGATAGACTCGTCTGTGCATACC
Source organism: Oryza australiensis (assembly GCA_019925245.2). Classification (NCBI taxonomy): domain Eukaryota; kingdom Viridiplantae; phylum Streptophyta; class Magnoliopsida; order Poales; family Poaceae; genus Oryza; species Oryza australiensis. Next base: position 1,599,007 of record JAIFGZ020000161.1, on the reverse strand, counting down.
CTACATCCTAAGGGATGTCAAAACGGCATGGTCGTCGTCTCACAAAAGGACGACGCGGTCTCGTACTCCCAGCCATAGAGACGTCGACTTCATCGCACGTTGTATGCGGAGTCGTCGATTCACGCGCATGCACCATGGATCTCCTGCGCGCGGGAAGGTGAGAGTTCGTGAGGACACTGTAGAGCGGCACGGCGACAGTTCATGGCTGCGGCAGAGCGACAGTTCATGGCTGCAGGCGGCAACGCACGGAAGGTGAGGAGCGGCACGGCATTGTTGATTTTATATCTGAACACGTTGTCATTGCTGATTTAACATAACTGTAACATTTGATCCATTATCTATTAAATAACAATACAATAATATACAAAGTGATCTTCATGATTGATCTTAGCTATAATCAAAACATTAAATACTTAAAGACGATATTATATCTTCTGGTTATACAATCTGTCTATTTAGTTGTCTATACGTGAGATTATTCTTACAGACGACACTTTATATATGGGTTGTATACCTCGTATAGTCCCTCCAGCCAGTGTCGTTTTTTGACAACGATATTAAATTATTTGAAATGATAAATAATTTACGATTGCACTTATTTAAAAGACAATAATAACTAATGAATGATTGCACTTAATATATCATTTATTTGACGGCCAAACTTCATTTAACTACTAGTGTATCCAAATCAGCTATTTTAAAATTTGACAATTTTATCTGTTGGTGCTCAACATAAAGGTCAATATAAACTACCATTATTATTACATATTTATGATAGTCCATCTATTAAGTAAACTTTTATATGTGTGGTTGTAACCAAATACCTCATCATCTTATCCTTTCCTTTTCACACTCATCCTTTCTTTTTTTACACTCATTTTGGCGAGGACCAAACTTGAGAATTAAGTACATTAATGTCTCAAACCAAACACCTCGACTTCTTATATGTACTCCCTTTGTTAATAAATATAAACATTTCTAACTTATTTAGTCGAGACTAAGAGGGTAAGAGGGTATTTGGTTGGTTATTAAAAAAACTCGCTTTGCCATGTCACTTTAGTCATACCATGGCTTCTTAGGCACATATTCACTTTGCTGCCATAAGTATGTCATGAAACACTTTTTTAGTCTTACAATTCACATATTATACATTTAAATTTGAAGTTAACCATGTTACACTTGTGGCCATAATTTCGTAGCTACACTTTTGTCATCATGACGTAACTTGCCTAAACTTAGTTATGACAAGTTTAGGCATGAACCAAATATGTCCTAAGGTTTAGGAAGTTTGGTGCTCCTTATTAAATGAGGGATGGATTGGGTGGGATGGCGGTTGAGTATAAGATGAGAAAAAAATTAAATGAAAGGTAATTGATGACGTACATAATACTCTGCAATGCTACCATTTTCCTTTTTCACTCCTGCCGGAGTGGTGCTGCCATGGCAGCTCGGCCAGCGCCGACGTGCAAATCGCGCGCTAGGCATGTACACGGTTGGTATGCAACCGATGCAATGCCGTGTTGTGGAAAATTGGTTCGGAGATCCGGACGAAAGATGATGGTGGTGAATCCCAATCAACCACGGAGCACGTCACACCCCAATCAGCTTCCAAGTCCACAGTGGTGGTGTTTGTCGGGAATGACAAAAAGGGATCAAAACGAATAGGTAAATTTATTTTCACGATTAGATCAACAAGATGCAAAACGGATCTATGAGTTCTTACCTTTTTTTTTCCTTGGTCTCCGGTAGAACGTCGTGTTGATAATATATTATGTTACTCCTCCTATATTATGTTACTCCTCCTGTTACAAAGTATTCTAAAGAAATTGTATAATCTACAAAGAAAATGGAGACGAGATATAGGAGTAGGTCATTCTTTCTCATTCATTCATTCTCTCAATTGCATAATACATCACCCCTCCCTTTTATTTATAGGCATAGCCTTATGAACATTTTATATTTAGTGATTTCATATTTAGTGATGATCCATTAGTATGTAACCTGGACCCAGCCTTCATGAGTCGGCTGGTTTCTTAACATTAATGACCCAAACCAAACATTTCGACTTCTTGTATGTGCTCTCTCCGTTCACGAATATAAGTATTTCTAACTTATTTAATCGAGACTAAGAGGGTGTTTGGTTGGTTGCCTTACTTTGCTAGATCATTTTAGTCATGGCATGGTTTTTTAGGCACGTTGTCGGTGATATGGGCCCGGGGGTATGACGAGAATGCGATGTCTTCGACGCCTTTGCTTACCAGGGCACCCCAAAGACGTGTCCTAAACGGCTCATGCGGGTCCAGGCCACGGGCGGCCACGTGGCCATCCCAAAGGGGACTTGGCTCGAGGGCTGCCCGGAGGCCGCCGCTCTCCCAAATGGCAGGGTTCGGGGTCACCCGGACCCCCCTCCATCACCCCGCACCTCTCCGAGAGAGGAGCGAGACCAACCGTCAACTGCCAACCATCGCATTTAATGCATAGAGAGAGGCCAGACGCCTGCCCCGTCGTATTTATTGCGATGTGAGGCACGTCTGTCAGCCGCTCATTATCACCCTTTTTGCCCGTTACGAGGAAGAGAGGGCAAAAAGTCTTTGACGACGACCGCAGTATGGCCGAACAGTCATTCCACGCACGCCCCCCTCCACGCCCCGTCCAGTCGCATTAAATGCGCTAGGCGGCCGCGTGAGAGAGAGGATACGAGCACTGGGGGTGTCACGTCCACCCCTCTCCAGGCAGAGGGCCACTGACCGGTAGGCCCCGCTGGAGTAGGTAAGTTGACTCCTCCTCACGTCAGCAGCACGGCGGCCACGACGCCGGTTTTTCTCCACCAACTCCCGCAACGTGGTAACAGGAGCAGGAATGGGGGTAGATCCCCAACAAGACAGAGCAAGAACCGCTCCATCACGTGGAGAGGAGTATAGAAGGCTAGGACTGCTGTGGTGTCCTCTTGCACTATAAAAGGAGGCCCAAGTCCATGATAGAACGGGTTTTGAGGATTGGCTCTTAGGTTATGCCTTTTTGGGAGTTCCTGAGCTAGTCTGTTGTTGAGCTACTTCTGCTTGGGGCTTTGAGCATTCTCCACCTCAGTCATCAGCTTCAGCTCCAGCTTCCTCAGGGAAAAACAATCACACCCCATCCTTGTAATTTATCCTCCACATAACACAAAAACAAGAGTAGGGTATTACGTCTCCTCGACGGGCCGAACCTGTTTAATTCTCCTGTGTCTTTGCGATTGCGGCTTGTCTCCATCTTCCTGCTTCCCCTCTACCTCACGTCGAGTTCGAACCTTGGTTCACCGCTTCCCTGTGCCGAACCAAAAAGGGGTCCCCCGGGCTCCCGCGTGTCGAGCACACGCATCGACACACGTGTTTGCTTTGCTGTCATAAGTATGTCATGGAACATTTTCTTAGTCTTAGGATCCACATTTTATATACTCAAATTTGAAGCTAACCGTGTTATACTTGTGGCCACTATTTTGTAGCTACATTTTTACCATCATGATATAATTTGAATAACTTGTCTAAGCTTAGTTATTACAAGTTTATCATTACCCAAATATCCCCTGAGATTTAGAAAGTTTGGTCCTCCTCATTAAATGAGAGGTGGATTGAGGTAAAAGGGCAGTTGAGGATAAGATGGGAAAAATTATATAAAAGGTAATGGATGGCGTATATAGTACTCTACCATGTTTATTTGACAAATGTTAAACACTTGGATTACTTATATGTGTGAACGGAGGAAGTATATATTATTGATACTTTTTACTTGAAAGTATACATTTTATTAAAACGAGACTTATAATATATCACATCATCTGCAAATCAAGTCGTCCAGTTCCATCATAGAAATGAAGTTTATGTCCTTGTAGTGAGTTTTTCCAATTTGGAGTATTTCTTGAGCGTAACAGAGTCAATCTGGATCTTGCACAGCTTCACGTCCCATACCTTCAGAAGTTCAGAACTTCAGATCCATTTTATGATTTTCAGCACAATTAATTGTTCTGTTAATTAGTGCTAAGCACCAGGCTGAAGCTTCTCAAAAGTTCAATAAAACAGACGAGTGAAATGTACGGAGGAGAAAACTTAATTTTATTGTTAGATGTTGAATTGGCTTGTCTGGGACAAGTTGCAGACTAGCAGTGTTTATTTTATCCTCTTCTTGTTGATGAGTAACATGGGAGAGAATATCAGGTAATACCGTACAGTAATTTGTTATCATGCTACCAACCTAAAATATACATCTAAAAATCACAAAAAATATTAAAAAATTCTGAGATATGAAACAAAATAATATATGCCACCAAAAAAATCAGCTCAAAAAACAATATACACAATGAGAATCAAAAAACAAATTTGTGCTCTAATAGTGTTCAAACAGATCACGTTCATATTCACCTGTTGTATTTTGAGCTGATTTTTTATTTTCTGTGTGGTGGTATATGTTATAGTGATGCATATCTCAAAACTTTTAATTTTTTTTTACTTTTTTATGTATTTTTTGAGGTTGATAGTATGGTGGCATGCTGCTACTGTATGATAGCACCTGATATATCCTCAGTAACGTGATCAGCCCCATTCAGATTGCTGTCATAACACATACTTTTCTGTGCTAAGCTCCCTTATTTTCAGCCGAGACCTGAAATGACTTGTGACAATATAATCCTTATAGACCATTGTCTCAAAGAGACCATGCCTCCCTTTTTTGGAAATTTGTTTAGGTTTCCCGAGATCTGTGATCTCAGAACCTTGTTAGATATTTTTTGAATTAGCCAAGAATTTTGGTTTTATTTTAATTTCTCCTAAGCTGGCTAAATTTTGTTTGAATTGCTTCACATTAATTAAAATTTTCTCAATATTTTAATTCCCTTCTACGAGATTTTGTTCGACATATAGCTCATATCCTCAAGATAGTTTCCTCCAGGATGAGAAATTAATCCCTGGTTCAGCCCGGCACACATTTGCAGTAATTTAACTTCCTGGTGTTTAGTGTGCAGTTAGAGCATCTCCAAGAGTGTTGCTATCCCACTCTCCAAGCCAAATTTAGCAATTTTGAACTAAAAATGAACTCCAATCCCACTCTCCAAGCCAAATTTAGCAATTTTGAACTAAAAATGAACTCCAACAGACTTGCTATCTAGATGGCCAAGCCATCTCACTAGCCAAACCGACTCCCTCGCTGACCAAACTTGGCCAGTCAAGCCGGCTAGCCATCCGTGGGGCCCACACAGAAAGGGGAAGGAGGAGGAGACGAGTGCGCAGTGGAGTAACAGAGGTGGCGCCGTACCCTACCACCACCAGCATCATCCATAGGCAGCACGCGCAGCACCACCCACGCCGGCTCCGCCTCCGCCTCGGCGGCGCCTGCATCGACTTCGGCCTGTACATCAGTGGCGGGGGCACGCGCCCTGGCACCATGGGCGGCAGCCGCCCCTCCCTCACCTCTACCGCCGTTCGCCGCCCGCGGCGCCGCCACTAGGACCGACTTGGAGGCCAGCACGTACGCCCGGTCGCCCATTCTCTCTCACACACTACTTCTCCTGCCGCTGCTCGCGCAGCTCCGTCCCCTTGCTAAGCCGTCGCTGTCCCCCCTCCATCCCTTTCCGAGGCGGCACCGGGGAGGATGCCCGCGCCCGCCGCGCCTGGCGTCCCGCCCATCGCCCGTCGCCTGGCATCCCGTGGCCGCCGCCCGCCACCCGCGCCTGGCGTCCCACCCGTCGCCCGCGGCCTAGCGTCCCTCTCACTGCTGTTGTTGCTGACCTTGCCGTCGTTGTTGCAGAGGATGGGGGATTGAGGATGGCAGGGAGGAGACTGACACGTGGGTCCTAACATAGAATGAAGAGCTTAGATGGAGAGGCTGTTGGAGTGAGTAACAAGCCTGACTTACCAAATCAGTTGGAGAACTGGCTATATAGGTATTTGGAGAGTCGAATTTGGTCATTTTATTAGATATGTTCTTAGCAACCCCGTCCCTCGGCATTTACAAACTGACCGACCGCATAGGGCCCAATTAGGGGCCCCAAGATCTGTGTGTTTTAGTTTAAACCAAAAATGTTCTGATATATATATATATATATATATATAAATATATAGCATCTGTAGATTCTATTTTTTATCGAATTTCACTCTTTCTGCTCCACTCAATCGGCTAGAACAAGTTATTTTCTTCTCAATTCCAACAAATATTCAATGATAATCGTAACTATATTAAAGATTTCATGACGATAATGTGAACGTGTGTTCTAGACAATAAGAATTCTACTTTTTCATTTAGTAAGAAAAAACTGAATCGTTACAATGATTTTTCTTCTATTTAACAGAAACAACACTATATATGTAAGTGGGTGAGCTTGTTGACATAACTCTAATTGTTATTGGTTGTGAATAATTTTTACTTGTTTGATAGCAGGACATAGCTAAAGAATGAAATATTAGATTGATGCTAGGAAAGAAAAGCAATGCAGATCAAGCAAAAATTAGTAATAATAGAGACTCGTCCAAATATATTATAAATAACATGTAGCCCTGATTTATTACACGATTAATATTTTTTAAGATGACGACTCATTTTATATTTCATACAGGCTCCCTAAATTGTTAGAGACGGTCCTGACAGTTAGCTAGCTTTAATAAACCCAACTCATCTACCATTCCCACTCTGCAAGGCACCCACTGTGTCCTCTCGTTTTCCTCATTGTCTCCATATAAAGGGTGCAAGATCACGAGAAACAATACATGGAACTTACTTAGAACAGGGTGAGAAAGCTAGCTAGCTACTAGTGGTGTAGTGCATGATCTCTGTGAGATAGATGCGTGAGAGAAAACCTAGCTAGTTGCAACAGGGGATTATTCCGTCGTTTGCTACCATTTTTGTTTTCGATCGATTGAGGTTTATGCATGCGGATAGGAGGCATTGGGAATTTGGGACAATGATACTCACAGAATACATGGTCAAAACTCAGCATCTTCACTTGAGCGAGGACATGACATAGACTTACGGTTTAATCTGCTCAATTGTTTCAACAAATGTCAGGTAACATGAAGATTGGAGAATGGACAAGGAGAAACAGGAGCTATCCATCATGCATGCAAAAGCTCTTTTGTAATATCGTGTACCTATGTCTGTGGGGGATATCATCCCGGGATAGCCTACGCAAGGGAAATAAGACCGGCTGGAGCAGACCGATGGACCTCAGGCTGGGGTCGGCAGCCCGACCCCATACAAGGTCGGGCATCCCGACCCCTACCCCTGGGTCTGACCCCAGTCCGTTCCTCTCGACCTCAACTCTGTGTCCCGACCCTAAAAGGGACGCCCTGTCCCCGGGAGTCAGGCTTCCTTGGTAAGCCTCGCGGACGGGACAAACAAGAGACCACCCGACAAGAGACATCATCATCTGACAGCACTACGCACAAGACACTGGTAGACGGCGGATCCTGAGGGAAGGCAGCGCACAAGACGCCCACGGCGAGCAGAGTCCAAGATGATTCGGTTACACTTTTCAGGATATCTTTGTACTTGCTTTTTACTTTATGACCAAGCTTTCTTGAGCCCCAAGTCCCTCTTTGTAACTGCCCCCTTGGACTATAAAAGGGTTGGCAGGACGCGCGGGCAAGGGGCTTCGCCTTCACTCCTCAGTTCGCATGCATCTAGTTGGCTAAGGATTCATTTTAGTTCTCATCTTGTAAACTTTGATCATACACCACTCCAACAAAGAACACTGGACGTAGGCCTATTATCCTCCGGGAGGGTTGAACCACTATAAAAATCTCTTTATCTCTTGGCTCACTTAGGGTTCGAGTCAACCATCAGACCCATCAGTGAGACGCCCCGACCACTCTTTTACCTCCGTGGGTAACCTCCTAAGAGGACTACCGACCATCCCGTCGACAGTTGGCGCGCCATGTAGGGGTGCATCTTCGCCGTTCCAAGCGGTTTGATGGATGTCTTCTTCTCCACCGACTTCACAATGCCAGTCGGGAAAATGTTTGCCTTCGGGAGCCTGGTCTTCCACGCCGATGACTTACGCCTCACCCTCCCCCGGAGTCTGCTGGCGTGCTAGAGCGTGCAGTCACGCATGTCAAGCTTCTTCGCGGAACATTGGGCGCTCACGCCGGTTCTATCCTCGAACAGCTACGTACTTGTTGACACTGAAATTTGGTAGTTGAATCCCTATGTCTTTGTAAAGGCGGAGCAGAATCGGATCGGCTGGTTTGGTGAAGAAACAGAGGCCGCATTGGCTGAGAAGTGGTCGGCTGCGAGGCCAATCGGCTAAGGTTGGATCGGACAAGGGCAGCCGATAGCCGATTCCAGGTCCGGAAGAGATAAAACCGTTTCTGGTGTAGTTGTTTGAAGATAAATAGAAGATTCGGTTATTAGATTGTGCGTTAAATGATATTGCCATCTATGGATAGAGTCATGTAACGGCAATTGTATCTGTAATTTAGGAGTTTGTTTAAAGTGTTAATTGTAAAGCGGCGTGGGTCCTTTCTGGATAACGTCGTGTTTTAAATAGTCATTTAGATAGAGTCCATGGTTTGTACAGATAATTGTATCTTGGGTATAAATAGGACCCAAGACCCCCTATAAAGATATTCAACACAATTACAATCAATCAAACCTTCGGCGCATCGCCAACCTTTTTCTTCAGACGAGCAATTTGTTTGGCTACGGGCTGCATCGTTTCGATCCCCAGGTCTAGGTAAATGCTTGTCATTAGTGGTATGATCTGTTGTTTCTAGTGCTTCCATCGTAATGACACATTAGATTCAAGAGTTTATACTGCGCTATTTATCATGTATCGTATATAAATTAGACTAATGTTTAGATCTATCCTGCCATTGGCTAGTTCTACCAAGAGCTTGCAGCCGATAGGGCTAGATCTAAAGGTTGGCTGGTTTATATGCGGTATCCACCATCTTGAGAGGTATAAATCGGCCACAACAGATCAGGTTTTTCTTTTTATACTTAATGCTGCATCGGGTTCAAACTATTAAGTCACTTTTAGAATTGCCAATGATCTGTTCGGCTAGATTTATATTGTTTAGAGACAGTACCGGAGTTTCAGCCAGCCTTATCTACCTGATATGTTTCTTTTAATGTATTTATTATTAGATTTATATTAGGACTGCCTCTTCTATTAAGATCGCAGTCTTGTTGGACGTTACCAGCCGAAATCGGCCCGCCATCGATAGCCGACGGCCGATTTCCAGGCTACGCACATCTGGCTCAAGAGTGATATCTTTTCATAAGATTCTTCGGAGTACTAGCCAATTCATCATTGGTTTTCCAGTATCGGCTAGGTTATTGATTCATATATTTATTATCCTTTACTGCATTTAGGTTAAACGGTTGATGCTGTCTCGGTATAGCCGATCCATTCCAGTTGTTTGGCTTAAATATATTTTAGGATAGTATATATATGCTCATGGATTCTCTTAGCCGATCCAGTGGGGATCTAACCTAACACTTAACGCGTATTTCCTAATTTTTCTTGTTGGTTAGCAGGTCAAACCAACTGGCACGCCCTGCATAGCATAGGCAGCCGAGAAGAACCTGCACTGGAGTCAAGCAGATCTCCCAGGCCAGCGCGTGAGAGAAATTTCTTGTCAACACGCTTCTTGGCACGTCCAGTGGGACTTTCTCTGTCGGCTCAACTCGGACGCATAGATTCAGCCAGCAAGATGGTCGACTCCAAGAGCCCCAACATTTCCCAGGACAACATCGTGCCTGTGAAGATGGAGCAGTTATCGGCTGAACAACAAGCCAATTATAAGAAGATGGTGGAAGAGCTCCAGGCTAACTACTTGCAATCTTTCATCCAAACAAGATCTAGGGCCGTGCACCAAAAATATAAGTTCAGCATGAACGACCCTAAGGCATCCTCCTCTAATGAGGCGAAAGGCAAACAGAAGATGGCGGAGCCGACCCAGGAACAGGACGATTCGGCTATATATTCTCTACAAGACCGGATCGACTCGGCCGTCCATCACGCGTTGGTCAACCAAAGTAGCATCCTGGTCAACACTCTCAATAACATGATCGCTACTGTGGTCGACGCCAAGATAGCCGACTAGCTGCAACAGGGGCCGACGTACTTCACAGACGGCCAATTTCCTGGTTACAGGACGTTGGTCACACAGAATCGACCGATCCCACCACTAGCATAACCAGGGCCGCCAGGAGGGGTCCTCGGCCAGCCAAATCCAGGTGAATCGGCTATAAGACCAGCAATTACTATACTGAACCGTCAGCAGCCGCTGCCCCAAGATCAGATTGCTAACATGTTCAACGATAATCAGCAGTCAGAGCCGATTGATCCAAACAGACGGTACAACGCCGGTGGCCGATAGCTGTTTCCAGGACCACCAACGCCACCACCGGCGCATCGGCTGCCTCCCGTCGATCATCACTACCAGTACCAAGGAGGCCGTCAAGATCATCATTACAGGCCTCAGACACCACCACCGCTGTATCGGCAGGCACCTGCGCCGTATGACCCATACGAGCTGATACAGCAAGACAACCAGACCTGGGCCGATCTGATTGCAGATGTCATGCGCGATCAATTCAGCCTCAAGCCGAAAGACTCAGGGAACATGTATCGGTATTCCTATTCGGAGCACTTCGAGTGGATCCCGTTGCCCAACCGATATAAGATCCCAGATTTTTCAAAGTTCTCAGGGCAGGACAACGTTTCAACTTATGAGCATGTTAGCCGATTCTTGGCACAGTGCGGCGAAGCATCGGCTACGGACGCCTTGAGAGTCCGATTGTTCCCTCTTTCTCTTTCAGGATCGGCTTTTACTTGGTTCTCCTCATTGCCTTACAACTCAATTCAGAGCTGGGCCGATCTTGAAAAACAATTCCACAACTACTTCTACTCTGGCAACCACGAGATGAAGGTGTCGGACCTCACCAGCATCAGGCAAAAACACAACGAATCGGTCTAGGAATACATCCAACGCTTTAGAGAGATGAGGAACCGATGCTACAGCCTGGTGCTATCGGATGCCCAAGCGGCGATTTGGCCTTTCATGGTTTGATCGCGCCGATTCGAGAGCGATTCTCGCGCAGGACTTTGACGGCTTAGCCCACTTGGCGCGAAGGTGACGGCCCATGAGCAACGATTCCAAGACACCAGAAAGGCCGTCAAAAATATAACTCAGGTCGTCGTCGAATCAGACTACGAGTCCGACGACGACGACGTAGAAGTGGCGGCAGCCGAATGGGCCAAGAACAAAAAGGTCATCGTCTGCCAATGGCTGTTGAAGACGGCCAAGGAAGAACTATACGACTTCGACATCACCAAGGCCGACAGGATTTTCGACTTGCTGCTCAAGGAGAAACAGATTCAGTTGCCTGAAAATCACGTGATCCCGTCGGCCAAAGAATTGAAGAAAAAGAAATATTGCAAGTGGCACAACTCCACATCCCACGCCACCAACGACTGCAAAGTCTTCAGGCAGCAAATCCTGTCGGCGATTGAGGCCGGGAAGCTGAAGTTCGCCGATTCAAATCGGCCGATGAAAGTAGACGACAATCCTTTCCCGGTCAACACGGTCCAAGCCGGCCCCAGGCAAGCTGATCGATAGAACAGAATGGCGCACGGCTTAGTCAATACATCGATCGGGGCCAAGGCAGAAGACGAGCAGATTGGATATCACACCGCGCCGATTAATATGGTTCGCCCAGTCATTAGATCGGCTGACCGACGGCCGATCCATGAATATAGCCGACAATGTCATCAGCACCGATCTCGGCAGGAAGAAACTTACAATGAAGCACCTCGTCAGCGTGAGCCGAATACCCAAAGCCGCCAATACGAGGTAAACTGCAACAATGCTGATCCGCATTGATATTTTGATTTTTTTCCGGTACTGCTGGGAATCCGATATGAGATGCCAACACTGGACAATTGCCCGGCATGCAACGATCGCCGCGACGGCGGGCACAAGAGCTCATCGACTGCAAGCCCAACTCGGTTCGTCCCCAGAGCCGTTTAGCTAAACCAAAGGCGGCGGTCTGTCCACGATCGGCTCGCCCGATCCACCAGGACTTCTTTGTCGACAAGGACCGCAATGATGACAATCGCGATGATGAAGAGGCCGACGACGAAGAATCGGCCAATCCCCATGGTGCCCGTCCGATCTCTTCACAAAGACGCAGAAAAAGAAGAATTCAACGACTTAAGCGTGAAGGGAGGGAAGACGAAGTTCGGCAAATGATCCACGAACAGCGCCGTCGGCTGGGTAAGATCAAAAGGCGATGGGTCCCCAAAGAGAAAACTGCCACAGCCGACGAAGAGCAAGCCGAAGAGAGCCCAGTCGATCAAGCTAGGAGGGCAGCCAAAGGGAAAGACAAAGTTTCTGCACCGGTTAACATGATGTTCGTACTACCAGCCGAGTTCAGTGCTCCTGAAGCCGATGCAGACACCATTGAGGATGACCTAGCGAAGCTAGCAATCTCACCGGACCAGGCTGTCTTCGACAAACCCGAGGGAACCGAAAATCGGCACTTAAAACCATTGTACGTTAAAGGATTCATCAACGGCAAGCCGATTTCCAAAATGCTAGTTGATGGGGGGCTGCAGTCAACCTTATGCCTTACGCAACATTCAGAAAACTAAGCAAGGGGGCCGAAGACCTGATAAAGATCAAGATGGTGCTCAAGGACTTCGGCGGCAACCCATCGGAAACCAAGGGCGTCCTCAACGTCGAACTGACCATCGGTAATAAAACCGTGCCGACAACATTCTTTGTCATCGACGGGAAGGGGTCTTACGGCTGCTTGCTCGGAAGGGGCTGGATACACGCTAAGCTGCTGCATCTCGTCTACAATGCATCAGAGCTTGATCCAATGGGACGGCGACAAGATCGAGGTCGTACCAGCTGACAGGTCAGTCAGCGTCGTCAGTGCTGATTTGCCACTTTGGAAAATCGAAGGCATCGATTATTTGTCTGGGAAAATCTGGCAAGCCAATTTAATGTGTCCAATTCCACAATACAACCGATTGGAGATGACGAGCCGTAGCTGTTGCTTTGAACAAGACATGGTGGAGGGCTCAAGCGTCTTCGGCATGGACACCGCGGACAAAGACTATGGCAAGCTCAGGCAAGGTTTCACGTCGGCCGACGAATTAGAGGAAATTGACATCGGCTCTGGTGACAAGCCGAGGCCGACGTACATTAGCAAAAATCTGTCTCCTCATTGTAGATCCTAGCTTATTGAGTTGTTAAAAGAATATAAAGATTGTTTTGCTTGGGAGTACTTCGAGATGCCCGGCCTCAGCCGATCAATAGTGGTCCATCAGCTGCCGATTAAGGCAGGCTATCGGCCATTTAAGCAGCCTCCCAGGAGGTTTAAGGCCGATATGTACGATACGATTAAAGCCGAAATCACTCGGCTATACGATGCGGGATTCATTCGGCCCTGCCGATATGCCGAGTGGGTCTTAAACATCGTCCCAGTGTTAAATAAAAACGGTAAACTTAGGGTGTGCATCGATTTCAGAGATCTAAACAAGGCAACCCCTAAAGACGAATACCCAATGCCGATAGCCGATCTGCTTGTCGATGCTGCTTCGGACCACAAAATTATCAGTTTCATGGACGACAATGCAGGGTATAATCAAATATTTATGGCCGATGAGGACATCCACAAGACCGCTTTTCGGTGTCTCGGTGCAATCGGCTTGTACGAGTGGGTAGTAATGACATTGGGCTTGAAGAATGCTGGGGCAACATATCACCAGGCCATGAACTATATTTTTCACGACATGATCGGCTCGCTAGTAGAGATATACATTGATGACGTGGTTGTCAAGTTGAGGAAGATAGAAGGCCACATAGCCGATCTGAAACAAGTGTTAGAGCGGACAAGGAAGTATGGCGTGAAGATGAATCCGCTTAAGTGCGCGTTCGACGTATCGGCCGGGCAGTTCTTGGGATTTCTTGTTCACGAGAGAGGAATTGAGGTCACACCAAGAAGCATAAATGCTATCAAGGCAATACAACCTCCGAAGGACAAGAAGCAACTCCAGTCTTTGATCGGCAAGATAAATTTCATCAGACGGTTCATAGCCAATCTCTCAAAAAAGATGGAGCCGTTCACACCGCTACTTCTGCTGAAAGCCGATCAAGCGTTCACATGGGGGGCAGAGCAGCAAAAGGCGTTAGACAACATAAAATATTATCTGAGTTCCCCTCCAGTTTTAATGCCTCCACAAAAGGGAATACCGTTCAAGCTGTACCTATCAGCCGATGACAAATCAATCGGCTCCGTCCTAATCCAAGAGGTCGACGGCAAAGAAAAATCCATCTTCTATCTCAGCCGATGGTTGCTAGACGCGGAAACAAGGTATTCACCTGTGGAGAAGCTATGCTTATGTCTCTATTTTTCATGTACGAAGTTAAGGCACTATCTTCTATCCAACGAGTGCACAGTAATCTGCAAAGCCGATGTAGTTAAGGACATGCTATCGGCTCCAGTGCTCAGAGGAAGAATTGGGAAGTGGATTTTTGCGCTAACAGAATTCGATCTGAGGTATCAGGCACCAAGGGCAGTCAAGGGACAAGCCATAGCCGATTTCATTGTGGAGCACGAAATGACTCGATCGGCTCGGTGGAGATTATGCCTTGGACTTTGACGTTTGACGGATCGGTTTGCGCTAACGGCCGTGACATCGGCTTGATCATTATTTCACCTAGGGGGCGAGCTTTGAGTTTGCTTTTGCTATCAACCCCCACGCTACAAACAACCAAGCCGAATATGAAGCCGTCCTTAAAGGATTGCATATACTCAAAGGAGTTGAAGCCGACGCCATCGAAATAATGGGAGATTCATTGTTGGTCATCAGCCAATTATCAGGAGAGTACGAATGCAAAAACGATGTGCACAAATGAATGCAAAAATGAATGCAAAAATGATTGGGGATCAAGCTGCTTAATTCTTCTCCATACTACGCACAAGCCAATGGACAAGCCGAGGCCTCAAACAAGAGTTTGATCAAATTGATTAAAAGAAGGATCTCTGAGTACCCTAAACAGTGGCACAGCCGATTAGCCGAATCACTGTGGGCGTATCGGATCGCCTTTCACGGGTCAATTCAAGTCCCTCCGTACAAGCTGGTCTACGGACATGAGGCAGTGCTGCCATGGGAAAGTGTCGTTGGCTCAAGGCGCATTCAGCTACAGGATCAACTCACAACCGACGATTATTATCACCTGATGGTGGACGAATCGGAAGATTTAGTTTTATCCAGGATGAGGGCCTTGGAAAAAGTCACAAAGGATAAAGAACGAGTGGCCAGACATTATAATAAAAAAGTGGTGCCTAAATCTTTCGAGGAAGGCAAACTCGTTTGGAAATTGATACTGCCGATTGGATCTAGAGATAACAAATTCGACAAGTGGTCACCAAATTGGGAAGGACCTTTCAAGATCCACAAATGCGTCTCTAAAGGAGCTTACATGCTAGAAGGGTTGGACGGAGAAGTATTTGGAAGGGCTCTTAATGGAAAATACCTGAAGAAATACTACCCAAGCGTATGGATCAATTCGTGATTCAGCTCTGGTCGCCTAGCCGATTTACAACAGCCGATGTCCTGCTTCAACAAGGCATCACCTTTAGGCATTTTCACACAACATTTTTTACTCAGTCTTATACGATCGGCCAATGATTGGCCGACAAGGACGGCAACGATGCGCAAATGGCTCGAATTCACAATTTTGTCGACACCAAAGCTATCGACAAAACTTGGGGGGCATATACGTACATGAGCCGATTGCAAAAGGAATTTTTACACTTTTTAAGCTTCGTAATCGGCAGCCCAAATAAAAGCATCAGAAGTAATTTGGATCGACGGCCGCAATTCAAGTGTTGACACCGATGGTTTTGGTGCGGTCTCGGAATCGGTAACGTGGCGCGATACAGACGACTGGGGCCGATTTCAGCATGAGTAGTTAAAGACACTATGCGCGGCCGAAGCCGATCTCATCCACAAACACAGTGGCAAAAGATTGATAAACTATATTACACATAAGTTAAAGCCGATTACAAGTACGAGTGAAGTGATTAAGGTCCAATCCCAGCACAAGAGTCTGACAAGTATAATACAAGAGGCAGCAGCCGATTTCAGAATATTAAAGTATTACAAGCTCATTGTTTTAAGAAATCAGCTATGGCCGACAACGCCGTTCGCCTGATCTGGTCTATCTCTTCAATAACCCTGACGTCGTCGGCCTCGGACCTTGCCACCGGCCGGATGCCCTTCACCAGGTCTCGTAAGTGTGCCACAGCCGCCTTGATACCTTGGCGTTGAGCTTCGATCTCGGCTGGCAAACCAGCCACGTATTCCTTATGGACATCGATCTCGTTCGTGACTTGAACGAGATCGGCCATCAGGTGACCTTGGCGTGCGAGGAGTTGCTCGAGCTTGGCCGCGGCTCGGTCTTTAGGCGGTCGAAGGCGGCTTTTCGGCTCTCAATGCCGTACTTGGTCGACTGGAGGGTGGCCGACCGTGCCTAGTTCTCGCGGCGATCGGCTATCCGCTGTCGTGCCCGTTCATACTTGAGCTGGTGGGCTTCCATGAAGGTGGACGACATAATGGTGTCGGCTAGAGCTTCTGGCAGCTGGCCTTGAATTTCTTTGAAACGCGCGCGTATCGAACCGCTGTCGACAACCAGCACATCCAGCGAGGCCTCCAGCCGGTTGCCGATGTCGGCTAGGGTGGCCCTCAGGTCCTTAGCCGGCGTCACCAACGCCTCCTCGCCGATTTCGCTGGACTCCTCGAACTCCGATAGGTCAAAATTGAGGAGGTCGGCTATGTTCTGCAGAAAAGAGAGATGTTTAGAAGACATTAAGTTGACATAGCCGATCGTCAGTTTCAGTCAGCTTACCGTTGGCACCGGGGTTGGAGCGGTCGGCTCGGCTGGTTCGCCGCTTGCAGCCGTCAGGGCCTCTTCGTCGGCGTCGTTGCCGCCGCCCGCGGCAGGTGCAGCATGCTCGCTGGACGCCTGGGGGGTAGCCGACGGAGATCGTGGGGGCTGCAAAAGAAGAGTTAGCAGACGAGTCGACTAATTTCTACAGATCAAGTGGCAAGAGACGATTACCGATGGCGCGGGGCGTGAAGTGTGGCCGGCCAATTTCTTGACCTAAAAAGAATTGTTCGGTCAGATGCAAATGATATCATTATGAAGCCAAACTTGGTGAAATAAGGGGCTTACCGGCCGATTTCTCGCTGGGGGACTTGGGACCGGCGGGACGTCGGCTGGGGCATTGATGGACTCATGGCTCGAGCTCCCGGTTCGGCCGCCGCTCCGATCACTTGGCGGTTCCTCGCGCGACGGTGTCGAGCTGCAGCACGGCCAGGTCTAAGGGGGGAGACTATCGGCCGGCGCTGTCGGCTTCTTCTCTTTCAGCTTCTTGGGGGGCAGGCGTGGTCGACGGCTGTAGGGGTGGTGTAGCCCTTTTCTTTTGGGCGATCGATTGGCGTACCTGCCCTCGCAACAACGACGCCAGCTTCCGTACCCCCCAGCCGATGGCCGACGGAGCGAGGCCGCCCCCATCCAGAACACCTAGATGGTATTCGATGGGGCGCCCGGAGTCGCTCACCATCGACCGCTCCGTCTCCATCTCTTGCAAACCAAAGGGCAAATGATAATCAGCTATATCAGCCGATGATAAGAAGAGTAAAATCGTTTGGAATTCGAAGCTTACCGAAGGGATTTCTTCGGGCAGGAGCAGATCGACGTAATGTGATGACCGCTGGTGAAAAATGTGGCGTTTGATTTTGGCCCACCATTGGTCGTAGGCCGTGCTCTTCCTGAGCGACAGGGTCATCACGCCGATCTCGCTGAGGGGAGGGCCAGCTATATTCAGCAGCCGATGCATTATCAAATCTTGGGTTACCACTCCCCTCATTTCAATCTTGTCGGTATAATAAAAGCCGATGGGCATCTGCCCAAGACCGAACTGCCTCGCTGCCGATACCGGGTAATAAAACTCGTAGCTCTTGGCCACTGATCGGCCCTGATGGATTCCGGTCAGCAAGATGCAGGGGGGACAGAGCGGCGATGAACAGCTCCCTGCACCTTGGGTTGTCGGCCGAGTTGATGTCTTCCCAATTGAAGTCGGCCGGCAACTCATACAGTCCCCGATCCCGGTAGAAGTACCAGGCACGGTTCTCGTGAGACAACCCATCGTAAAGGGCGATGAACCATTCTGCCAGCAGTCCGACCGATTGCCTTGAGCCTGCATGAGCGGCTGCTGCTTCTCCGTAGCTCATGCACCTGGTGGTGGTGATCTTGTTGCCATCCTCGTCTTTTATCGGCTCCAGCCTTGGGAATACGACGTCTGTCAGAGGGAGCCAGCCGGCCACCCTTTGGGTTGCTAGCACTAGCCAGATCTAAAGGAACCACCAGGGGCCGCCGGTGTTGATTGGGGTGTTGGCAGCTATCTTCGTGGCGGCCTGATGCAGCATTTGATATAAATAGCCAAGGAGGTACTTCCCCAGCACAAGCTTGCCCCCCGTCAGCCAAGATTTCGGCTACGACTTGCCAGTTGGCAGGCGGCTCGCAGCTCGATCCACAAAACAAAAATTTTTCAAGCCACATCATCAGGAATGCGGCGTGCTCCCTATGGCCGACGGGTCCATCTTTCATGTTCTGGGCGATGAAGCCGCTCCACCCGCCGATGGCCTTGGTTTTGAATTGGTGCTGCCCCTTTCGGCTCAGGTTGCTAGGGTTGGCCGACGACTCGATATCTAGCCTGGTTGTCATGTACACGTCAGCCAATGTGATTGTCATCGGCCCTTGTCGGAAGATGAAAGCGTTGAAGCTGTCATTCCAGAAGTATGTTGCGACCGACAGAAGAAGCTCGTCCTTTTCCATGCTGGCAATGGATAGAGCCAAGCATTGGGCTATCCCGGCCTCCTCCCATTGAGTGTATTTGGCCGATTGCATCCTTTTGTACCATTTGACCTAGGCAGCATCAGTGGTTGGCCACGATTTAAATGTCCCATTCCAATGGGCGAGAGATAGCTTAGCGGTGTTGAAGGGGATTCTGTTGGTCTCGGCCATAATCACATCGGCTGGGTCAATGTTGCCGATGGGGCCGAGAAAAAACCTCTGTGCTTGTGTCAAGTCGGGGATGAGCACTTGACGTGACAGGTTCTACAGTTCAAGGAGAGAAAAAAGAAAGAGCGCTAATCAAGAATGGCTGAATATTACAATTTGAAGAAAGGAAAAATGCTAATCCAAAAAGCGTTGGAACGTAAGATGGATGCAACGTGGTAGGAGAAGTGAATCCGAATAAAAAAAGGAAGAGTTTTGGATTAAATGGGAGTACCTCGGGGAACTCGGCAATGGCGGCGGCCGGAGCAGCAGCGATGGTTGAGGCGGCAGCTACAGCTGGTGCGGCGGCGGAGGCCGGCGCGATGGAGGCGCTTGACGCAGCGGCGGTGGAGGCCATTTTGGTTGTTGAGGGCGAAGATGAAGTCCGAGTCGTGAAGGATGCTGAGATTTGACGAACGCCGGTGGAACCGCCGATGAGGAGAGAGAAGGCGGGAGCTTGCGTGTGAAGGGATTGAGAGCGCTTTGAAGACGTAAGTGTTTCGGTCGAGGAAAGTGGATATTTAAAGGGCACTAGGGGGAAGCCGAAGCAATTTAGGTCAAGAAAAGAGCGGGAGTTTGAACAGGCAAGAAAATCCGTAACACTTCGTATCACGGACTTGGGGGGCATGTGTTGACACTGAAATTTGGTAGTTAAATCCCTAAGTCTTTGCAAAGGCGGAGCAGAATCGGATCGGCTAGTTTGGTGAAGAAACAGAGGCCGCATTGGCTGAGAAGTGGTCGGCTGCGAGGCCAATCGGCTAAGGTTGGATCGGACAAGGGCAACCGATAGCCGATTCCAGGTCCAGGAGAGATAAAACTGTTTCTGGTGTAGTTGTTTGAAGATAAATAGAAGATCCGGTTATTAGATTGTGCGTTAAATAATATTGTCATCTATGGATAGAGTCCTGTAACGGCAATTGTATATGTAATTTAGGAGTTTGTTTAAAGTGTTAATTGTAAAGCGGCGTGGGTCCTTTCTGGATAATGTCGTGTTTTAAATAGTCATTTAGATAGAGTCCAGGGTTTGTACAGATAATTGTATCTTGGGTATAAATAGGACCCGAGACCCCCTGTAAAGATATTCAACAGAATTACAATCAATCAAACCTTCGGCGCATCGCCAACCTTTTTCTTCAGACGAGCAATTTGTTTGGCTACGGGCTGCATCGTTTCGATCCCCAGGTCTAGGTAAATTGCTTGTCGTTAGTGGTATGATCTGTTGTTTCTAGTGCTTCCATCGTAATGACACATTAGATTCAAGAGTTTATACTACGCTATTTATCATATATCACATATAAATTATACTAATGTTTAGATCTATCCTGCCATTGGCTAGTTTTACCAAGAGCTTGCAGCCGATAGGGCTAGATCTAAAGGTTGGCTGGTTTATATGTGGTATCCACCGTCTTGAGAGGTATAAATCGGCCACAACAGATCAGGTTTTTCTTTTTATACTTAATGTTGCATCGGGTTCAAACTATTAAGTCGTTTTTAGAATTGCCAATGATCTGTTTGACTAGATTTATATTGTTTAGAGACAGTGCCGGGGTTTCAGCCGGCCTTATCTGCCCTGATATGTTTCTTTTAATGTATCTATTATTAGATTTATATTAGGACTGCCTATTCTATTAAGATCGTATTCTTGTCGGACGTTACCAGCCGAAATCGGCCCGCCATCGACAGCCGACGGTCGATTTCCAGGCTACGCACATCTGGCTCAAGAGTGATATCTTTTCATAAGATTCATCGGAGTACTAGCTGATTCATCATTGGTTTTCCAGTATCGGCTAGGTTATCAATTCATATATTTATTATCCTTTACTGTATTTAGGTTAAACGGTTGATGTATAGCCGATCCATTCCAGTCGTTTGGCTTAAATATATTTTTGGATAGCATATATATGCTCATGGATTCCCTCAGCCGATCCAGTGGGGATCTAACCTAACACTTAACGTGTATTTCCTTGTTTTTCTTGTTGGTTAACAGGTCAAACCAACTGGCACGCCCTGCACTGCATAGGCAGTCGAGAAGGACCTGCACTGGAATCAAGCAGATCTCCCAGGCCAGCGCTGAGAGAAATTTCTCGTCAACAGTACTCTGCCCTCAGCTCTTTTAATAAAGCAAATTTGATGTCTCTCCAATTATCGCACTACTCCGATTTGTTCACCGTCCGGCCACCGAGCAGCCCGTGCACGCTCAATAACTTCCGTGCCACGCTTATGGTCTGCCCTGAGCTATGCGGCCTTGACCCGCAATGGTCGGGGTTCTCCGGAAGGAAGCCTATTGAGTACGCCTGAGTTGCCCGGGGACTCGGCAGCTACTCTCGACTGTCGAGTAGCCTACACTCGCTCAATAACTTCCACGCTACGCTTATGGCCTGCCCTGAGCTACACGACCCCGACCCGCAATGGTCAGGGTTCCCCGGAAGGGAGCCTATTGAGCACGCCCGAGCTACTCGTGGGCTCGGCAGCTCCCCCGGGTACCTGGACAACGTATCTAGCCAAACGCAGTGGTTCCGCCCGATGCCCTTCGGTCAGAGCCAAGGCATGTCCCTTCTCAGAGTCGGCTAGGGTCGGGACTCGATGCAAGACAGCCAGATACAGCACCAAATTTTGGGGGCTCAGTCACCAGTGGCCTCATCCTATACCTATTCACAAAGTAAAAGACTACAACGCTGAGGCACGATCTGAAACCCCTTGGGTCTAGACAGGGCATGTTCCCTGCCGTAGTGGGCTAAGGTTGCGATCCGACGTGCGCTAGTCGGGCACAATGTGAATAGAAGAAACTAAAACTCCATTGAAGTTTAAAAATTTGTTCTCCAATATGGCAAAAAATTGTTCTCCATTGCGATTAACTCTTTTCGTCTATTCTAGGGTTTTTACAAGGGCATCCTAGAGGACCATGTTGGCGAAAATCTTCTTGGCCATCGGCTCGACCTCAGCATAAATGCCTTTGACGTCATCTTCCACCACGCCGACGGGCCAGCCCTCGGTGATCGCCTCGACCCTGACACGCGGATGGAGCTTGTACATGACACCAAGGGCGTGCGTCACAGCGAGCTTTGCCGTGTCTCGCATGAAGACCTGCAGGCGCCTCGGCCCGTCACGTAGCCACGCAAAAAAACGCCACCTCGGTCTCATCTAGGAGTGACCGAGCCCTCTCCTGGCATTGGGTTGACCGAGCCTCGGCCGCCTTCAATTGGGTCTTGAGGTCCCCGATCTGGTGGTGAAAGACCGACAGGCAACCTGCTCGAGGAGGGAGGTCGGTCGGTGCAAGCAAGAAAGAAAGAAAAGAGACGAGAAAGGTGTCAATACCAACACATACTCTCGGCGGCGTCCCTCTTCAACTTGGTTGCCTCCTGTTTCCCTTCTTCCATGACCCTCGCCGCCTCGGACGCAGCAAGCTTCTCCTCCGCAGCAGCCATGGCCGCCTTGGCCCTCGCTAGCCTCTCCTTCGCTTCGGCCTTAGCTGCCTCTGCCTCCTTGCAGGCGGTGTTCGAGAGCTTGAGAAGCCCCTGCGCATCATCCCGTTGCAACCAAAACTTCTCGGCCAGCAAGTTGGCTTCCCCAGCGACCCCCTTGAGCCTCTCGACGAAGGCCACGGCCTCGTTGGTCTCTGCACAACAAAAAGGGTCAGCTGACGACTTTGGGAGGAAGACAGAACAAATGGGCAGCAGACTTATGGCGAGAGACCTCGGCTACCCTTGCCTCCAACTCCCAGACTATCTCGGTAGGTTGCGCCTGATGGATAGAACCCTATGGATTCAAGGCATCAGAAAGGAAGTCGAGGGAGGAAAGGAGGGAAGCTGGCGCTTACCAGGAATAGGTCGTGGATGTGGCGAAGGGTGCGGTCAAGCTCCTCCATGCCCCCACCTCGGTGTCTGAGGCTTCCTCGACCACCGACGCACTGCTCGGGGCCCATTCGTTTGTGTCATCACCGACGGCGGCCTCCTCGACCCTTGGGGCGAGCTGGTCCTCAGCGCCCCCAATCATCAGTACCTCGACGCCCGATGCAGGTAGGACCTCGGTCGCCGTCGTGGCTGGCTCAGTCCCGGGGGCTCCGCCGACGCCGACATCTATGTGGGGGAGGGGAAACATATCCCAGTTGAACTCTGGAACCTCCGAGTCGACCTACTCGGGCTCGGACGCCAGGGTCGCCTTAGTCGTCGCCCCGACCTTGCCGACAGTCACCTCAACCCCCCCAGCCTCCGCCTCCGACCACTGGCGCCGCGACTTCTGAATCCGTGACGGCCAAGGGCGGGTCGGACCCCGCCAGCTAGACCTATGTGTCCGACTCGACCACCCTAGTCGATTCCTCGGTGGGGGAGTCGACGTCCTCAGCGACCCTGCTTAAGGCAACCCATCAGCGCACCAAAGATAAAAAAATCAGAAGGAATCACCCAGCTTGTCACTCACTCGGAGGAGAACCTGAATGGGATACCAATGGGCTTGGCCGCCTTCTTTGGGTGCCTAGACGACTCCGCCTTAGTGATATGCCCTAGAGGCAACATGGAGATGTTGGATATCACGTCAATGTTTATGTATAAATGAATAAAGTGTTATTCAGTTCCATGAAATAGACATCTTGTATTGATCAATAAGTACGTGACTTATTTATGAGACTCGATATGTATGAATCTATTTCTAAATGATCCCGATCATATGTCATATTGTTGGAACAAATATGATTCTAAGATCGGCATGTTTATTGATTGATGATCATGTCTCATAGATCATGGGTATGGAGATACCAAATCAATAAACATGGACATATGTGTTAGAGAACACATTGTTGGATAGACCCACCATGAGACACTACGGGAATTAATGTGACATTAGTTGGTCTCGGGTAGTGTTGGTACAAGGTCCTTAGACCTGAGATCACCATGGATTCCAACATGTGTAGTAGCCTACTTTGGGACTACCAAACGCTATTCCGTAACTGGGTAGTTATAAAGGTAGTTTTCGGGTTTGCTATGAAACATGGAGTAGGATGTGAGTGATCAAGATGGAATTTGCCCCTCCTTTGGAGAGATATCTCTGGCCCCTCGAGGTAATGGATTATGGAAATGCATGGCCATGCTAAGTTGATTGAGGAGTCAATCAACGGACGGATAATCCAATACGGTTCGAGTGAATGGTTAAGCTATTGAAGGGATGGCACACATCTTGCCTATAGCTTAACTGGTATCGTGAGGCAAAGGGATTTGTGTACACATTACAGGTTCGAGCCGATATTATATTCTTGTATACTATGGTGTCAATATGTGCTGCTAGGCGCCGCTGTTGACGGGTCGGCTGAGTTGGACTCGAGCCGACGATCGGCTAAGTTAGACTATAGCCGAAACCGAGTATACCTGAACCTACGGGTCACACGCTTAAGGGGATAGAATAGATATTCGAGTTGGACTCGGATACGGCTCGATCGGATAGGGATCCGATCGGATAGAGTCCTATGGGCTTACGACGTATGGGCGGCCAACTCTATGAGATACGGATGAGATCCGATTCAAAATAGAGTCCTAATCGGCCACTAGTCCAAGTCGGCCAACTCTATATAAAGGAGGGAGGGGTGGAGAGCTGAATAGACATCAATTGCATCGCGTGCAACATAAGTCGCCGAGATCAATCTCCACGGAAACCCTCCCCACTTTCGAGCCAAACCCTACCCTTGCATCGCGTGCTAGCACACGGGTGTACGGCGTTCGTCCCCGACATGTGGATACCGGTAGAGGCGCCGCTACGTTGCGCGCTGTTGATCGGCTTTGGATCGGCTGCAATCGGAGCGATCGGCCGTGGTGGAATCGGCTGCGGTCGGGCGCATCGGAGCGAGGCGTGAGAACGCGGCCGGACGACTCGAATCGGCTGATTGGCGAATTGGCCGTCTCCGGGAATCGGCTGCCTTGCACCGTTCCGGATCGGATTGCCCCGATTGGTTATTCCGCCGCACTCTACTCCAATCGGTAACGATCTATCGGCCCTTACTTGCAAGTGTTCTGGTTTGCGCGGTAAAAGTTTTTGTTTTTGGCTAGCGTAGCCTCCGCGTAACCCTTCGGTGGTATCGAGCTAATCTTGCTTAGTTCGGGTTTTAGATTGGATCTGGAACAAGTTTTGCGCACGGGTTGATTAGATCAATCGGTTTTACGGGATCTGTTGAGGAGAGTAGATGGTAATTGTGTTCCTTGATAGTGTATCGGAACGACGTAATGAGATTACGTCGAAGCAATTTCCAAATAAGTCGGTTTGAGTTGGGTTCGAGATAGCGTTCCTTGATAGTGTATCGGAACGATATAATGTGATTATACCGAAGCTATCTCGTAGTCCGACTTTGTTGCTGCCTCGCGCCTACGCAAACCATCTCCCTTGATAGTGTATCGGGACGGCATAATATGATTATGCCGATATGGTTTCCATAAGCGATTTCATAGATTGGATCTATGAATTTCGTGTGGTGTTCGGCGCGCCCGGAAGCCCGCGAGGCGTACCCCTTATAGGTCGTCTCGATGCCGTATCTCTGCGATAGGTAGAAAACGTTTCTACGCCTAACTTGTTTTTGCAGAGAATGCTTTGAGATGGTATGGCCCTATTGTATGTATGAGATGCATGTGATGCATGTAATATTCTTTCATATGTGCAATCCCTGTAATATTCTTTCATACGTGCAATGCTTGTAATATTCTTTCACGACTGCGAGTCGATGTAATCTTCAATTAGAGCTTCTTTAGTAGTAGCTTAGTTTGAAGATATCAAGCATTCGACACTTGGAAGATGGTGCCGAAGATGGAGATCCTCGCGCCGACATGGAGATGGAGATCACCATGTGAAGGGGGCCATACTATTTCATTATATGCTATTCTTCTTGCTTTCATATGTGATATGTTTGTTTGATAGGATAGCATCCCTCTCAAAATTAAGTAGTAATGATGCCCTTCCAAATGTTGCACCCGTCCACCGTTATGCTCGTCAATGGTGGGTCCGCCAAAGCGAGTGCCATTCTCTATCATAACACGAGGGGGTATATGTCGGACATATACATGCAGGAGCATTTGGTTTACTTAACAAGACTATCAAAACAGTTTTGGGCCTTGGGGCATAGGTTGGCGCCGGGGCATGGAGATGCCACACCAACAACAAGAGTCACATAGAGATGTGATTAGCAAGGTGTTGCTTACCGATGTTACTAATTTTCTAGCGGTGATGCCAAAGCTCACTAGAAAATTAATTAACATGTGGATCTTGACCCAATACGTAACCTAGAGGGAAGGTGGAAAATACGTAATGGGAGTCTAATGTTAAATTGTTTAACAATAGACATAGCATAAACATTGTGCTAAACTTTGCTTTTTCGTTGTAGAATAAATGGCGGCTAATACTACACCCGTACCTTTAATTTGCGATCTATTCTCGAAAAGGAAAAATTAAATGGAACAAACTTTATGGATTGGTATCGCAACTTGAGAATTGTTCTCAAGCAAGAGCGTAAGGAGTACGTTCTTGAAGTACCCTATCCAGAGGATTTGCCAACTAATGCCACCGCAACGCACGGAGGGCTTATGAGAAGCACACTAATGATGCCCTAGATATAAGCTGTCTCATGCTTGCTACAATGTCCCCGAGCTTCGAAAGCAATATGAGAGCAGCGATGCTCACACTATTATTCAGGGACTCGCGTGGCATGTTTGAGAACCAAGCTCGGGCCGAGAGGTTCAACACCTCAAAGTCCTTGTTTGCGTGCGAGCTTGTTGAGGGAATCCCGTCATCCGCATGTGATAAAGATGATTGGCTACATTGAGAGTATGGAAAAACTGGGTTTTCCCTTAGCCAAGAGTTGGCTACGATGTGATTCTCCGCCGCTCCCTCCGAGCTTCGAGCCATTCATATTAAATTATCACATGAACAATATGGATAGGACCTTGGCTGAATTGCATGGGATGCTAAAGACAGTGAGGAGAGTATCCGAAAAACGGTCATCATGTGATGATGATGCGAAGGCTAAGCGCAAACCACTGTCAAGAAACTTTGCACCAAGAGGAAGTTAACTCTGATGAGATCGCGAGTGCCTCTAATGCAAAGAAGGGCAAGAAGGGGTCGGCGGCATCGGATGCCGTTTGCTTCTACCGCAAGGAGACGAGCCCACGGAAAAGGAACTGCAAGAAGTACATGGAGGATCTCAAGAAGAAGCAAAGTACGACTTCGCTTCAGGTATTAATGTTATAGACATTAATCTTGCTACTTCACCTACGACTCTTGGGTATTTGATACTGGATCGTAGCTCATATTTGCAAATCGTTGCGGGAATGAGAAGAAGTAGAGGATTGAGAAGGGGCGAGGTGAACTGCGCGTCGGCAATGGAGCAAGCGTTGCTACGATTCTTGTCGGCACGATACCACTTCATCTACCTTCGGGATTAGTTTTGGAATTAAATAATTGTTATTGTGTTCCAACACTATGTCAAAACGTTATTTCCGCTTCATGTTTGCAAGCGGAAGGATATGATTTTAGATCAATGAACAATGGTTGTTCAATATATCTCGAGATATGTTCTATTTTCATGCTCCATTGGTGAATGGATTATACGTTTTGAATCTTGAAGCGTCTCCCATCTATAACATTAATACAAAAAGGCAACTCTCTAATGATATAAACCCCACGTTTATCCGGCATTGTCGCTTAGGCCATATAAATAAGAAACGCATGGAGAAGCTCCATAAGGATGGATTGCTTCACTCTTTTGATTTTGAATCATTTGAGACATGTGAGTCTTGTTTACTTGGTAAGATGACAAAGGCACCTTTCACGGGACACGGTGAAAGAGCAAGTGACTTGTTGGCACTCGTACATACCGATGTATGTGGACCAATGAGCTCAACGGCCGAGGTGGTTATCGGTACTTCATTACCTTTATCGATGACTTTAGTAGATATGGTTATATCTACTTAATGAGGCATAAGTCCGAATCCTTTGAAAAGTTCAAAGAGTTCCGAATGAAGTACATAATCATTTAGGGAAAACAATCAAGTTTCTACGATCGATCGTGGAGGGAAATACTTGAGCCAAGAGTTTGGTAATCATCTCGAAAGATTGTGGAATTGTTCCACGCTTAACTCCGCCAGAACTCCACAATGGAACGGAGTGTCCGAACGGAGAAATCGCACCTTGTTGGACATGGTGCGGTCGATGATGAGCCAAAGTGATCTTCCGTTATCTTTCGGGGATATGCTCTTGAAACAATGCGCTCACACTAAATAGAGTTCCATCTAAGTCGGTGAAAAGACACCATATGAGATATGGACAGGGCAACCCCTAGTTTGTCTTTTCTCAAAATATGGGGATGCGAAGCTTATGTAAAACGTTTACGCGACAAGCTCACACCCAAATCGACAAGTGCTTCTTTGTGGGATATCCTAAGGAAACTAAGGGATATTACTTTTATAATCGGGAACAAGGCAAAGTGTTTGTCGCCCGACACGGTGTCTTCTTGGAGAAAGAGTTTCTTTCAAGAAGGGTTAGTGGGAGCAGTGGTGCATCTTGAAGAAGTTCAAGAAACACCGGAAAAATGTTTCGCGACCACGGAACCACAACAGGGAGGTGCAAAGTGTTGCGCCACCGTTGTAGATACACCAGCCCCACGGAGGTCGAAAGATCACGTCGTGCACGACAGTACACAAGGAACAACGTGATATATTGTTGTTGGACAACGATGAACCTAAGACCTATGAGGAAGCGATGGTGGGACCCGATTCCAACAAGTGGCTTGGAGCCATGAAATCCGAAATAGAATCCATGTACGACAATCAAGTTTGGAACTTGGTTGATCCACTGATGGTGTCAAAACCATTGAGTGCAAATGGGTTTTTAAGAAAAGGCCGATATGGATGGAAATGTTCACATCTATAAGGCGCGATTGGTGGCGAAAGGTTTTAAACAAATTCAAGGAGTTGATTATGATGAAACCTTCTCGCCCGTCGCAATGCTTAAATCTATTCGGATTATCCTAGCGATTGCTGCATATTTCGATTATGAGATATGGCGAGATGGATGTCAAAACGGCTTTCCTAAATGGAAACCTAAGCGAGGATGTATACATGATACAACCTCGGGGTTTTGTCGATCCGAATCGCTGGAAAGATATGCAAGCTACGTAAATCCATTTATGGATTGAAGCAAGCATCTCGGAGTTGGAATATTCGTTTTGATGAAGTAATCAAAGGGTTTGGTTTCATCAAAAATGAAGAAGAGGCCTGTGTTTACAAAAAGGTCGAGTGGGAGCGCAATTGTATTTCTAATCTTATATGTGGATGACATATTACGATTGGAAATGATATCCCTATGCTTGAATCCGTCAAGTCTTCATTGAAAAATAGTTTTTCCATGAAAGACTTAGGGAGGCAGCATATATATTGAGCATTCGGATCTATAGAGATAGATCCAAGAGGCTAATTGGATTAAGCCAAAGTACATACATTGACAAGGTGTTGAAAAGGTTCAACATGCATGATTCCAAGAAAGGTTTCTTGCCTATGTCACATGGCATCAATCTTAGCAAGAATCGGTGTCCTCGGACACATGATGAGCGGAATAAGATGGGTATGGTTCCATATGCTTCGGCAATTGGATCCATCATGTATGCCATGCTTTATACACGCCTTGCATGTCTCGTACGCTTTGAGTGCTACGAGCGAGATACAGCGAGATCCAGGTGAAGGTCACTGGATCGCCGTAAAGAATACCCTTAAGTACTTGAGAAGAACTAAGGATATGTTCCTAGTCTATGGAGGTGAGGAAGAGCTCGTTGTAAGTGGTTACACCGATGCTAGCTTCTAAACGGACAAGGATGATTATAGATCGCAATCGGGTTCGTGTTCTCTGAACGGAGGCGCGTCACTGGAAGAGTTCCAAGCGGATACGTTGCTGATTCTACAACGGAGGCCGAGTACATTGCTCGCTTCGGAAGCTGCAAAGGAGGCTGTTTGGATCAAGAAATTCGTTTCGAGCTTGGTGTGATGACTAGTACGACGGTCCAATGTCTCTCTATTGTGACAATAGTGGAGCCATTGCGCAAGCCAAGGAGCCGAGGTCACATCGAAGTCCAAACACATACTTCGGCGATATCATCTCATCCGCGAGATTGTGGACAGAGGTGATGTCAAGATATGCAAAGTGCACACGGATCTCAACATAGCCGATCCGCGACAAAACCTCTCCCTCGGCCGAAGCATGAGGCGCACACAAGAGCAATGGGTATTAGATACTTACATGATTGACTCTAGTGCAAGTGGGAGATTGTTAGTGATATGCCCTAGAGGCAACATGGAGATGTTGGATATCACGTCAATGTTTATGTATAAATGAATAAAGTGTTATTCGGTTCCATGAAATAGACATCTTGTATTGATCAATAAGTACGTGACTTATTTATGAGACTCGATATGTATGAATCTATTTCTAAATGATCCTCGATCATATGTCATATTGTTGGAACAAATATGATTCTAAGATCGGCATGTTTATTGATTGATGATCATGTCTCATAGATCATGGGTATGGAGATACCAAATTAATAAACATGGACATATGTATTAGAGAACACATTGTTGGATAGACCCACCATGAGACACTACGGGAATTAATGTGCCATTAGTTGGTCTCGGTAGTGTTGGTACAAAGTCCTTAGACCGAGATCACCATGGATTCCAACATGTGTAGTAGCTTACTTTGGGACTACCAAACGCTATTCCGTAACGGGTAGTTATAAAGGTAGTTTTCGGGTTTGCTATGAAACATGGAGTGGGATGTGAGTGATCAAGATGGAATTTGCCCCTCCTTTGGAGAGATATCTCTGGGCCCCTCGAGGTAATGGATTATGGAAATGCATGGCCATGCTAAGTTGATTGAGGAGTCAATCAACGGACGGATAATCCAATACGGTTCGAGTGAATGGTTAAGCTATTGAAGGGATGGCACACATCTTGCCTATAGCTTAACGGTATCGTGAGGCAAAGGGATTTGTGTACACATTACAGGTTCGAGCCGATATTATATGCTTGTATACTATGGTGTCAATATGTGCTGCTAGGCGCCGCTGTTGACGGGTGGCGAGTTGGACTCGAGCCGACGATCGGCTAAGTTAGACTATAGCCGAAACCGAGTATACCTGAACCTACGGGGTCACACGCTTAAGGGGATAGAATAGATATTCGAGTTGGACTCGGATACGGCTCGATCGGATAGGGATCCGATCGGATAGAGTCCTATGGGCTTACGACGTATGGGTGGCCAACTCTATGAGATACGGATGAGATCCGATTCAAAATAGAGTCCTAATCGGCCACTAGTCCAAGTCGGCCAACTCTATATAAAGGAGGGAGGGGTGGAGAGCTGAATAGACATCAATTGCATCGCGTGCAACATAAGTCGCCGAGATCAATCTCCACGGAAACCCTCCCCACTTTCGAGCCAAACCCTAGCCTTGCATCGCGTGCTAGCACACGGGTGTACGGCGTTCGTCCCCGGACGTGTGGATACCGGTAGAGGCGCCGCTACGTTGCGCGCTGTTGATCGGCCCGGATCGGCCGCAATCGGAGCGATCGGCGTGGTGGAATCGGCGCGGTCGGGCGCATCGGAGCGAGGCGTGAGAACGCGGCCGGACGACTCGAATCGGCTGATTGGCGAATCGGCTGTCTCCGGGAATCGGCTGCACTGTTCCGGATCGGATTGCCCCGATTGGTTATTCCGCCCACTCTACTCCAATCGGTAACGATCTATCGGCCCTTACTTGCAAGTGTTCCTGGTTTGCGCGGTAAAAGTTTTTGTTTTTGGCTAGCGTAGCCTCCGCGTAACCCTTCACGCCCTCGGCGCCCTGTTCGAGCCAGACAACGGCGACACGGGTTGCGCTTCGACCTCCCCCGACCTCTCCTCCTTGGAGGAAACTACAAGCTTTCGCTTCACGCCAAGGATTTTGAAACTCCCTGGCGCTGCCCTCTTCTCCTCTACCTTTGGCCAAGGAAGATCGGCCTTCTTCCCCTTTGCCTTCGGCCTCGGCCGAGGTATGCGGTTCCTCGGGATCTCGCCCTTTGCCACTCCGGGGACTAGCGCAAGCGACACGAATGCTTCCCGCACATGTCGACGTTGATACCTGGCAGGCAAGATACCGGATGGAAAGAAGAAGCAAGCAGAACAGAAAAAGAAAGTGAAGGTCGGACTTACCACGGGCCGTGGATTATGGAGGCTGAAGCTGAGCGGCCCCCCATCGCTGAGATCCGTCGAACTGGAGAAGAAGTCGGCCATCCTTTGACACACGCGCTCGAGGGGGACCGTGGCCTCCCAAGTCGGATCCCGGCTGTCCGAATACTCATACGCCGGCTTCACCCTCTCCTTGCAAGGTTGAACGCCACGAAGGGCGAAGTTGAGCGCCACTTGGGCGCCGGTCAGCCCCTGCTCCCTTAGACGATCCACCATGATGAGAAGTTTGTCGACTTGATCCTGGTCGGCGAGGGGGCAGGTGGCCGTCCAGGTGCTCGCCGACGCCGGCTCCTAGTAGATCTCAGGGGAGATTGCCAGCTCGTGATTCCTGATATAGAACCACTCGGCGCGCCATCCTTTGTTCGAGGATGTTAGGTCGACGGGGATGTAGTGCTGGGACATCCTTTCCAAGAATTGAATCCTGGCCCCGCCGACCGCACTGCCCACTGTCCGTCGGAGACAGAAGTAGTGGTGAAAAAAGTTGAAGTGTGGGTCTATCCCGAGATAGGCCTCATAGAGATGGATGAAGATGGAAATTTGGAGGATGGAGTTCGGATTGAGATTACAGAGAGCAACATAATAATAGTGGGGCAAGCCCCGGACAAAGGGGTGGGCCGGCACTCCAAAACCACGGAGGAGAAAGGCCGCGAAAATGACACACTCATCGGAATCGGGAGTCGGGAACTGCTCCTCCTGCGCCGGGCGCCACAGCGCGAGCTCTCAAGGGAGGAGGACGTCGGCTCGCTGCAGCTCCACCATCAGTTCTCCCCAGGCGCGTGAGGGAACGAAGGCTGAGCACGCTCGGTCTCATCTCCCCCCGCTAATGACGACTTTGCCACCTTCTTTGATGCTCTCTTAGGCGCCATGGGCTTCAGCCAGAAGAGTCGGCGACTCTTGCAGTAGCAGACGATGCAGTGGCAATGAAGATGGCGGCCTAGAGTGTTGGAGCGGTGTGGAGCCAGGGAGAAGACGCGAGAGTTTGATTCTGGAAGTTTTAGGATTTTTTGAGCGAAAAGAAGGTATGGGGCAGGCGAGACGACGGTACTCAAAAGGGGCAATGATGGGCCTGGCAGCGCCATCTTCAGAAGGCGCGCGATGCCGTTAATGGCGTATCCAGGGCATCCGAGGCGCCCCGGCCCATCTGACTCCCGGGCGGCCACGTCGTCCTAGTGGGGGATCTGCATCGTCGGTTGCCCAATGCGGTTAACAGCGCTCGTGAGGTACGCATTTTGCGCCCTGATGAAATCACTGTCGGACCCACCACTCCGTCCGAGTGACGAATCTCGACCGTTGGATCCGTGAGCTGCTTGGGGAAAAGTGGGGAACCTGACGTATGATCAGCTGTTACGCAACCCCGATCTTGATGGCCTCAGTGGGACGTGACTGGTGCACTATTCAAGTCATCAGAGGCCCTTGCACACAGCGCATGCCCCGGGGTCAGGCAACTGCCCGACGGCCAACCTCTCGAGATCTTCCTTCAGCCTTGCCGACCACTATCAGCCTTTGGGCAGCGGTCCCGACGAGCTCGACAACCACCATCAACTTTCAAGCAGTGGACTTACCAAGCGTGTTGATGAGAAATTTTCCCACGTACTGGCCTGAGAGATCTGCTTAACTCTAGTGCAGGACCAAATTGGATTGCCTTCGGTGTGTAGGGCGTGCCAGTTGGTTTGATCCTGTAACCAACAAGAAAACAAAGAATAGGCAATTAAACTATGATTAGATCCTACTCGATCAGCTATAGATATCCATTATACATAATTATTGTTTCAAAGCACATTTAGACTAAGTGATTGGGTTAGATCGGTAGTATACCGAGACAATATAAATCACTTATATCTAAAAGCACGTCAGAATAATAAATATACATATTTATAGCCTAATATGAATCGGCTAGTACTCTGATACAATTTTATACTAAGATATTATTCTAGGCTAAATACATTAAACAAAGATCAATTGATTGTTAATACGGTTTAACAGATTGATGCTAGGCTTAGCTTATTTAACTAGAATAAGATCTTGATATAAAAGGCGGCTTTAACACATCCAACAGAAATAAGATGGCTAAAATAGGTAAGATCGGCTGAAACTCCGATACTATCTCTAATAGCAGTAATTAAACCAAATAGATCTATATGATTCTAAGAGCGACTTAATAGATCAAACTGATGCCGCATTAAGTAAAAAAGAAGCATGAGATCTATATAGGCTAATGAAAACCTTTCAAGATGGTGGATACGCCATATAACCCAAATCAACCCTAAGATCTAACTCTGTCGGCTATTACCTTCAAAAAGATGCTAGCCGATCGTGGGTTAGATCTAAGCATTGATCAAGATTATATGACGTATATGATAAATTAAACAGATTGCAATAATGAAACTAGAGTATCATGACGATGGAAGAACTAACCCGATAGCACAAATCGCTTGTAACGAGGAATTACCTTTCTTGGAGATCAGAACCCGATGCAGCCCCACGCGAGGCAGGAACTTGTCGAGATTACAAGTAAAAGTAAAAGGTGATTATTGGTTGTGTATTGATTTTTTACATGAACCCCGGGCTTACATATTTATACCCATGGGCTAACAAAGATTCTAACAGGTCACGACTTAATCTTTCCTAAAGATAAAAAGAAACAAACCGAGTCTTTATTGGATACTAACAAACTTTCCTAAAGATAAAATAGAAAGCTAACAAATTCTTCCTATTAATAGATACAAGCCGTATCCATCTTGAACTCCGTGTCTTCTGGATAAGATCTTTCCAAACCGAATCTAACAAGAATCCGACTGCTGGAAATAACAGAAAAACCCCCAATCGGCTAATGTAGAACTCTAAGCCGATACTAGCTTTGAGCCAATATGAACCCAGCCGATCGGGTGTTCGGGGATTACCAAATTCTGGCGTTAACACATGCCCCCAGTTTTGGAGTATGAGAAATCATGCTTCAAAATTATTTTTTCCTTGATCGCCCCAAAACTGACTCGTCTTTTCTTCTTGACATCGGCTCTCGTAAGCCGATACCTTTTGTATTAGATGAGCCAGGCTGTCAAACTCGTAGAAGAAAAATCTATCTTTGATAGTCACTGACAACCCTTGGAACGCAAGATCTGCTAGCTGCTCATCACTTAGGCTCAAACTATAACATCGGCTGCGGACATTACGAAACCTTTGAATATATTCCTTAGCCAATTCCCCTTCTTGTTGTTTAACTGATATCAAATCTGCAAGTGTCAACTCGCTAACCCCAGCAAAGAAGTATAAGTGAAATTGCTTCTCAAGATCAGCCCAACCTTTGATGGAGTTGGGTGGCAATGATGAAAACCATGTGAAGGTTGATTCAATCAAAGACATTGGAAAAACTCTAACTTTCAGAGCCTCATCAGTCGATGCCTCCCCACATTGAGCTAAGAATCGGCTGATATGTTCTATTGTAGATACACCATCCTGCCCTGAAAACATGAAGAAATTTGGAACCTTGTACCAGCTTGGAAGTGGAACCCTATCAAACCACTCAAGATATGGCAACCGATATACAGAAGTTCGATTTTTAGGTTTAATTCTGAACTGCTCCTCCATCACCTCTGCAATCATATCGGCCCAATATTCTTTAGATTGATACCTTTGAGTTCCTTTGGTCGATATTGTTGTTGTGGCCCTTCATGTTGATATTGATCAATTTGCCCCCCGAGCCAATATTGCTGTTGCCGATGATGTTGAAATCGCTCATCAATTATCCTGGGAACTATCTCCTCGATCAAACCACGTAATGTACTTGTCAACACTCCAAATTGATCGAACACAGCACGATGAATGGTCTTATCAACTATCTCTTAAAGTGTCTTGTCGTCCATCGGCTCGGTAGATTGTTCCATGTCTTCATCCATCGGCTTGAGAGATTGTTTTTCCTCGGCCTTGACTTCTTTATCAGACATCTTATGGCAATTGTGGGTTCCACGAGCCATGTAAAACAATCTGTCGTCAAAAACACGGTCCCACTGGTGTGGAACGCAAAGAACAATTGATTGTTCCACTCAGCGTGCCAAAAATGTGTTGACGCCAAATCCGTACCACCGCTGGTGTGCTAAAAGATGTGTTGGCATCAAATCACACATTGGCCTGGGAGATCTGCTTAGCTTCAGTGCAGGTCCTAAAATCATCGAAGCAGGGGCGTGACAGTCAGTTTGATCCTTCCTCTGACAAGATATGCAAAACAACAGAACATAAATCATATCGGCCGATAGGCCGATAATCAAAACAACCGATCTGTTGATAGCCGATTGTGTGATTCCAGCCTGATGCCGATGTCCAGATAACTCGTCGGCTGAAACCCCGACAAAACCCTTATTGATAGCCACCAGACAGGCTAGAGACTACGATTCTAATCACGACTTAGTAGGTCAAACTGAATTGATGCAGCACTAAGTATGAAAAGAAACGTAATATCTAGACAATCAAGCCCTTGACTAATTTTCACGATGGTAATGTCTAAACTAATCTAATCTAGTAAACAGTTTAGCCGGCATCGGCAAAAACCCTAAAGCGAGGACAACTGATAGAGCTAAATTGAGATACTAGGACTAGATTAACAGAGACATATGATAAGACCGGTTAACCCTCCAGTGAAATATTAGCATGAACCTATCGGCTTAACAAGACTTAGATTATCGATAACAATATGGTAGGTCGGACCTAACCGATGCAACACGAGATTGTATATGATAGTCTAATACTCGAGGAGCCGATAGATTTGTCTGACGTGATGGATATAACAAATCTACCTAAAGCGACATTACATTTATAGAAACATCGACTTGATTAGAATATCGGACCTAACCGAGAAAGTCCTAACTAAGCCTATGTATCTATGAACAGTAATGAAACTAAAGATAGATATGATATACCTGGGCTGGCGAGACCTTGGACTTACCCCTTCGCCGGAGATCGAAGCCGATGCAGCCCCGCGTCGGGTGCCAAGTCTCATCGGATGATGAACAAAATAGCCAAAAGTAAAAAGGTGGCGATGCGCCGAGTTGTATTGATCGTGAGGATTGATTTACATGAACCCCAGGCTTACATATTTATACCCACAGGCTAACAGAGATCCCAACAGATTACAATTCAAACTTTCCTAAAGATAAAAGAAAACAAACTGAATCCTTACTGGATACTAACACATTTTCCTAAAGATAAAATAGAAAGTTAACAAATGTATCCTAATTAATAGATACAAGTCGTATCCTTCTTGAACTCGTGTCTTACGGATAAAATCTTTCCAAACCGAATCTAACAAGAATTCGACTGCTGAAGATATTGATCCTCCATCGGGCGATGCGAACTCTCGGTGATTACGCTTTGAGCCGATATGAACACTTAGCCGATGGAGACCCCAGGGCTTACCAAATTTTGGCGTTAACACATGTCCTCCAGTTTTGGAGTATGAGAAGTCATGCTTCAAAATTATCTTCTTAATTAATAGATACAATTGCCTTTTTAGGACTCTATCCTTATATGACAATCCTCATGAAGCACATCATCCTGATCCGACGGTGTCTCCAATATTGTCGTACCGGAATCGGCTACATCGGCTTGCCTTGTCCAATTCGGTATCAGCCGATGGACACCTTAGCCGATTCGGGCTCCGGGGCTTACCAAATTCTGGCGTTAACACGTGCCCCCAGTTTTGGAGCATGAGAAGTCATGCTTCAAAATTATCGTTGTCTTGATCACCCCAAAACCGATTCTTCCTTTCTTCTTGACATCGGCTCTCGTAAGCCGATACCTTTTGCATTAGATGAGTCAGGCTGTCAAACTCATGAAAGAAAAATCTATTTTTGATTGGTATTGACAACCCTTAGAATGCGAGTTCTGCTAGCTGCTCATCACTTAGACTCAAACCATAACATCGGCTGCGAACATTATGAAACTTCCGAATGTATTCGTTAGCTGATTCCCCTTCTTCTTTGTCTAACCGATACCAAGTCTACAAGCTTCAATTCACCAATCCCAAAAAAAAGTAGATATGAAACTGCTTCTCAAGATCGGCCCAACTTCTGATAGAATTTGGTGGTAATGACGAAAACCATGTGAAGGCCGATCCAGTCAAAGAGATCGAAAAAAATCTAACTTTCAGAGCTTCTTATGCCGATGCCTCCCCACATTGAGCTAAGAATCGGCAAATATGCTCCATTGTAGAGACACCATCCTGCCCTGAAAACATAGAGAAATCTGGAACCTTATACCGGCTTGGAAGTGGAACCCTATCAAACCACTCAGGATATGACAGCCAATACACAGAAATTTGATCTTTGCATTTAATTTCAAACTGCTACTCCATCACATTTGTAATTATTTCGGCCCAATCCTCTTTGAACAGATATCTTTGAGTTTCCTTTGGCCGATATTGCTGATCTGGCTCTTCATATTGATATTGATCAACTTGCCCCCCGAGCCAATATTGTTGTTGCCAATGATGCTAGGATTGCTCGCCAATTTGCCCCCCATGTTGATTTCTTAAGGCAATCACCCTTGGAATTGTTTCCTCGATCAAACCATGCAATGTACTCATCAAAGCTCCAGATTGATCGAACACAGCACGATGAATGATGTTATCAACCATCTCTTGAAGTATCTCGTCATCCATCGGCTCAGTAGATTGTTTCCTATCTTTATTCATCAGCTTGGGAGATTGTTCTTCCTCGGTCATGACTTCTTTATCAGACATCTTGTGGCAATTATGGGTCCACCGAGCCATGTAAAAAGATATGTTGTCCAAAACACAGTCCCACCAGACGTGCCAAAAGTGTGTTGACAAAAAAAATCAACACGCCGGCCTGGGAGATCTGCTTAGCTCCAGTGCAGGTCCTAGAATCGATGAAGCACGGGCGTGCCAGTCAGTTTGATCCTGCCACTGACAAGATATACAAAGCAGTCAGAAGTAAAGCATATCAACCAATAGGTTAATAATAAATATAGCCGATCGGCCAATCAGCCGATGTCGCAATCCCAACCAATACTGACGCCAGCCGATGCAGCTAGGGTTTCAATCCATCGGTTGAAACCCCGATGAAACCCTTATTGGTAGCCATCAGGCAGGCTAGAGACTATGGTTCTAATCACGATTTAGTAGGTCAAACTGAATTGATGCAACACTAAGTATAAAAAGAAATGTAATATCTAGACAATCAAGCCATTGACTAATTTTCAGGGTGGTAGATGTCTAAACTAATCTAATCTAGTAAACAGTTTAGCCGACATCGGCAGGAA
Organism: Oryza australiensis; assembly: GCA_019925245.2. NCBI lineage: Eukaryota > Viridiplantae > Streptophyta > Magnoliopsida > Poales > Poaceae > Oryza > Oryza australiensis. The sequence continues at coordinate 1,559,387 of JAIFGZ020000161.1, read as the reverse complement.
CCCTAAAGCGAGAGACAGCCGATAGAGCTAAATTGAGATACTAGGACTAGATTAACAGAGACATATGATAAGACCGGCTAACCCTCCGGTGAAACATTAGCATGAACCTATCGGCTTAACAAGACTTAGATTATCGATAACAATCTAGTAAGTTGGACATAACTGATGCAATACGAGATTGTATATGATAATCTAATACTCGAGGAGCCGATAGATCTGTCTGACGTGATGGATATAACAAATCTACCTAAAGCGACATTACGTTTATAGAAACATCGACTTGATCAAAATATCGGACCTAACCGAGAAAGTCCTGACTAAGCCTATGTATCTATGAACAGTAATGAAACTAAAGATAGATACGATATACCTGGGCCGGCGAGACCTTGGACTTACCCCTTCGCCGGAGATTGAAGCCGATGCAGCCTCGTGTCGGGTGCCAAGTCTCGCCGGATGCAACCCCAGGCTTACATCTTTATACACACAGGCTAACAGAGATCCCAACATATTACAATTCAAACTTTCCTAAAGATAAAACAAAACAAACTGAATCCTTACCGGATACTAACACACTTTCGTAAAGATAAAATAGAAAGTTAACAAACGTATCCTAATTAATAGATACAAGATGTATCCTTCTTGAACTCGGTGTCTTCTGGATAAGATCTTTCCAAATTGAATCTAACCAGAATTCGACTGCTGAAGATATTGATCCTCCATCGGCTAATGCAAAACTCTCAGCCGATTCTGCTTTGAGCCGATATGAACACTTAGCCGATGGAGACTCCAGGGCTTACCAAATTTTGACGTTAACAGAGTGTCATGGACGATAGCGATGACACGGACGCTTTGACCGGAGTTACTGTAGATGATTTTTGTTGTTGACTGTCGATGTAGCCGATCATGTGATAGCCATGGTTGTGGTAGTCATGGTAGTTGATGGAGCCGCAAATAGCCGAAGACAAAAAAAACTACAATTGTTAGCATCTTGCACCTTGTAGGTGTTAGAGGATGTTGTTGAGGACGTCTTGCGAATGTCAGAGGACGTCGTTGACGATGAGGCCACCACTTTAGTTGGTCCTTCTGAGCCGTATAAGAAGTCACCACAGTAGTGATGTTGGATTGATGTAATTGTTGCCGTCGTAGTTGACGTGGTCGATGCCGTCATCGGTGACGTGGTCGTTGTCATTATAGAGGATGCGGTCGATGTCGTCGATGAAACATCTAGCAGATTAATCTGTCAGAGGATGCACTGATATCCATTCATGTGGACGAAACGACGGTGGCATATTACCATGGTGATGAAGACAACTGGTGATATAGTGTTGACGAAGACAACATTAAACAATGTTGATGATGTAGAGGAGTTGATGTGGAGATGTGATTTTTTTCTATCTATTTCCTTGCGCATGACCAGTCCGTGGATGGATAGTGATGACATCATCTTGATGTCATGATGATGCACTTGTGACATCGTGGCCGAAATTTACATGCCGCTAATCTGATCACGTAACCCATAGCAGACGCATGAATTTTTTTTCTATATTTTGTTTGAAGGAGATTGCATTGATGAGGGAAGCCTCGAGTAGGTGCGTCCGGCCGCCAGAGCACCTGGTCCATGGGGCTGACAGTGTTGAGCTTGATGCCGCGGTTCTGGATCCTGAGGATGCTGGTGACGCTGGACATGAAGATGACGAGCAGCGTGCACGCCAGCGTCGTCGCTGCTCCCGAGACGGCGTGCTTTTCGAAACTTGGTTTCGGCAATAGAAATTTGGGGGGCAGTCAAGGTCGTCAAACACAATGGGTTAGGTGAAAAACAAGGTTTAGACAGGTTCATGCCCTCTCGTGAGGTAATACCATACTCCTGTTTTGGAGATTCGATCCACCGAGTGTATATTGATCTCAAGATCTAAAACTGAAAGCTAATAGCTCGTAAAGCACATGATATCCCTCAAGGGACACCCCTTACCCCCCTTATATAGTCTTGGGAGGCGGGCTTACAGATCGAAAACTCTATCTTACTTTAAGTCGGTTTCCTCAATCTTACCAAACCGTGATTATGAACCGTTGCCTTATCTAATCGGCAACGTAATACCCAAGTCGTAGTTGGTTTACATATTTGGTAGGCACAACCTATCCCTATCTCCGGTCGGATAAGCTTGCCATGTGGATACCCGATTGTCATAATCTCCACATTAGCCCCCGAGTCCTTTGCAGTCAACGAGATAACTCAGCCTTGAACCCAGATAGTACACAGCCAAACAACTCATTGGCCGAGTGCTTCTGGCGCCGAGTGATTCCATCACCTCTGCCTGAATCTCCTGAATGGCTCCAAAGACTGTGAAGGGCTTCCAAAAAATAAACACCTAGATGCATCTCTTGATACACCTAATTAGGTGTAACCTCCGACTATGTGATTAGCCAAAAACAGACCAAACATACAGTCAAGAACTATAAAGAATCATACTCATATAAATGCTTAGCTCATGTTAAAACAATCATAAAAGATCTCATCACTCGACAAGCTCACGCTCGTCCGAGTGAATTTGCCCGAGTCATCTCAGAACAAATAACTCAATCAACCCTCATGGGTGAAAAAGCACTCGGTAAGCTCATGCTTATCCGAGTGAAGCTACCCGAGTCATCTCGGATCAAATATTTTAATCATCCCTCATGGTTAAACAAGTTTTTCAGTCGTCTGAAAAATACGACCAAAATATTAAATAGCTCTTGCCATAATATTGGTCTCAATCTAAAAAGATCTTCACCAAGGTGAAAAATAGCATCGATATAATCATTTAATCAAATGCTTAAAAATCAAACAGTCCCTGTCATCAAGGCAGCTATGAAAAGCTTCACTGTTTGTCACCTTTCAAATTGCATCGTGCTAACTTCTCATGAAGTTGAGCAAACCGCGGTATGAAAGGATTTCCAAAGGTACAGGGCACTCAGATACGTGCATATTGCCAAAACAAATCTGCTTAAGTTCATCCACTTAAGTCCCTAAGGACACGCGTCAGGCCACACCTTAGCTGGGCCGCAGGTCTCTTATGGGCTCGGCCCAATTGCGAGAAAACCTAGCGCAACCCTCAAATCTTTATACAAAGCCTCGAGGTCATCCCCGCCACTTCGTCTCCCCAGAAAAATTCCCCAATCGTAACACTGTTCATCAGCTTGCAGCGGAGAACCCTAAGCCCTTGCGCGCGCCCAATCCACCGATCCAGAAGCCTGTGCTTCGCTCACAGCTAACCTCTGCATCCACCTTCTCAGACCCCCATCTCAAATCCCCATCCTTCAAGCCAGATCTGCTCCCCACACAAACCACACTCATGGCGGATGAGAGAAAAATCCCTTTCGAGCAGTGAGCCACTTCGGATGTGAGGGAATCCACCCTCAAGGAGATGGTGAAGCACGGAGTGCTTCCTCCCAAGGAGATCGTGGGCTGGCACCCGGCGGCGGGTGAGGAGTTTCCCACTCCGAACACCGGTGAGCTCGTCGTCCTCACCTCTTTCTTTTACAGTGGTTTCAGCCTCCCTACCTCCGAGTTCTTTAGGGGGCTTCTTGACTACTATGGTCTTCGTCTTTATCATTTAAACCCCAACTCTATGCTCCATATCGCTCTCTTTATCTATGTATGTGAAGCTTTCCTTGGCATTCTCCCCCACTTCCAGCTCTTCCGTCGCATGTTTTACCTTAAACCACATCCGAATAAGGACCAGCCCTGCGTCGTTGGTGGGGCAGGTTTCCAACTCCGCGGATCCCTTCGCAAGGAGTATTTCTCTCTCCCGTTGAAATCCTCCAACAAGGGTTGGCATGCAAGCTGGTTCTATATTTCCAACCTTGAGCCCAGCCTGCCAAACTTCGTTGGCCTTCCCCCCGTGCCCAGACCTACTTGGAGCACTGTGCCAGTAGCCCAAGACTGGGATGAAGCCAACAAGTTGTTAGCGAAGATCTTGGAGATGGCAAAAAGGTCTTCGCGACGAGCAAATCACTCGGCATTCCATCAGGAGCCGACTGGCACCAATTAAGGAGCGATCGAAGCCAGCCTTCGAGTATGAGGGCGAGAAGGACCCCAATCGGGAAGACCGCGACTCCCTTAGCTTCGAGATCTTGAAGATTCGAATGTACAAGGTCTTCTCGACTGGAATTGCAGTCGAACGCAGCCTCATGCTGCCAGTCCTCCCCTTCAGTCTTTATTGACCTCCTCCTCCGGTAAGCCGACTTAACTCTTTGATTGCCTTGCAATCTTGATGTCACGCTTCTCAGTGTTATAAGAATCTTTCTTACAGGAAAACGTCTCCATCATTTCAAAGCCATACAAAATTCCTCATGATGACGTGCCGACTCGGCCTGCCAAGAAGCCAGCCGGCGGTGTGAAGATCCAGAGTGATCCATCCGAGAAGAGGGCGGCCCTGAGTGAAGACATCAGCAAACGGGCAAGCAAGAGAAGGCTCGTCATCGATGACTCGGACGACGATGTCCCAGCCCCTCTAGCCGAAGCAACCCCTCCAAGGCCGTCACCAAAAGTGGCGCCTAAGATCCGCCGATCGTCCAGGTACGCCTTACAACTGAAGTTAAACTCTTTGTTGAAATTTTTTTGTCTTCATTCTGATTGCTCCTGTCGTTCTCTTTGCAGGAGACCCCAAGACATAGACCCTACTGGGCAGAGCGAGGGGCCAACGCCAGCTGCAGCATCTGAGGCATCCAAGCCCACGGAACCAAAACCCCGGAGCCCTCTCCCGAGCGAGAGCGCTCCGAGTGAAAAGCCCTCGCCTCCTAGCGAAGATATCTCAAGGAGGGAGCCCCGATCGCACTGGGACGCCCGACCGGAAACCGCCTGGCCGCGGAGAAGCCTCCGGCTGTGGCTCAGAAGGCCCCGACTGAAGACCAGTCGGTCAAAAGTCAGAAGGAAAAGAGCAGCCGGGCAGCTCCAATTAAGGATTCAGCCACCGAAATCGGTAAGTCTTGAGTCGATATTTCATCTTCAATCTTCAGTTTAACTCTTTCGTATCTTCATCTATTCCTCCTGATCTATCCAGCCACAGTAGAAGAGATCCCCAGGTTGCAGTCTTCTGAAACCTGGGTTCCTCCGATTAAGATCGAGTGGCGAGATTCGGAAGGCCAGAGGCAAGGCATCATCTTAGATAAGCAAATGGAAAGCGAGGAAAGAGATGCACTTGTGAACAGCCTAAATGAAGCGACTCGGCTACTCAATGTAAGTCCAGATCCTTTTCCGTTGTAGCATCGTCATTTCTTTTCAGTCGGCCAATTTCAGATCTTATGTGCAGAAGGAGTACTGCCGATCAATGGCGAAGTCTGATGCGCTCGAGAAGCTGGTCCCGCATCTAAACTCTCTGAAGAACATCCAGCAAGAATTGAAGACCACTCGAGAAGAAGCCGCATCGAGGGAGGCGGCCCTGAGGAGAGAGATAGATGAACTCCAGGAAGAGAACCTCGACCTTCGGGGTTCAGTCGAGAGTAAGCTTAACCCTCTTGATCTATTTTAAGGCTTCTGTGTCGATTTTGGTTGTTGATAACCTTCCTTGTTGTAGAAAACTCATCGGAGGTCCACTCGCTCCAAGTCCAGCTGGAGGCAGTCAGCCTCGGCAAGGCCGAGTTGGAGATCGAGTTTGAAGGTGAGCTTCTTCAAAACAATGTTCATTGTACTACTTTGTCTTCGAGTGCTTTGCGTGATCATGTTCCTTTGGCAGCTTACAAAGTGAAGACCCGGGCTCAATACGACGTTTTGCTTGAGAGGGTCAAACAAGCCGGCAAGGTCAGAGAAGATGTTGCTAACGCGGCAACGCTGATCCTGCTGTGTCTGTTTCATCAGGGAGTCGGGGCTAGCTCATTGGACCCAGTCGAGATCTTCGACAAGCTGCAGAGAGCCCCCGACCAGTACTTGGCCAACATCTCTGAAGCTGCTACCATGGGGGTGGGTTTTGCCCTTGCGCAGACGAAGTCGCTCTACCCTCGGGTGGACATTGATTCAGTCGGGGAGGGCTTCGCTGATGGCACTTCAGATGAGCAAGCCCTAGAGTTAATTAGTGAAGCACAGGAATCGGCCAAAAAGGTAGTCGCCGATGTAGTGAACCACTTTCAGCCTTGATTGTATTGCGGAACATTATATGCAACTTTCTGATGTAAACTTTGTAGATATTTGGCTTATTTATGTTAATGCCTTGATCCGAGTTTCTATGTAAAATTTCTTAAGTAATTTTTGTCCGATTGTCACCAAGTCTAAGCTTGATTAGGTCATCAAAAAATTCTCAGTCCTTAAACATTGAACTCGAATCACGGGACATTAGACAATGATAAACCAAGTGTGCACAGGTTGCTGATCAAAAAACTATGCTTTATTGAGAGATGTACAGCCCCCGACTGCTAACTCAAGAAGTCATCTTGCTTGGGTTTAGCAGTCAAAAAGAGCATGAAACTTAAGGCAATTTAAGCGTAGTATCGTCGAAGATGCTCAATGTTCTAGGAGTTCTCCACCATAGATCCGTCTTCACGCTTTAATCGATATGCGCCTGACCAAGTCACCTCAGCAATTATATACGGGCCTTCCCATAAGGGAGATAACTTGTGACGGTCCTTGGTGGTCTGAATCTTGCGTAGAACCAAATCATCAACGATAAAAGCTCGTGCTCGAACGTTGCGACTGTGGTATCGTCTGAGCCCTTGAAGATATTTTGCCGACTGGATGAGGGCTGCCTCACGGGCCTCTTCCAGTAGGGTGAGGTCATCCACTCGGTCTGGGTCGTAGCGTTCATCGTTGAAGCTGCGGACTCTGAGGGATTCATACTCCATCTCGTTTGGCAACATGGCATCTGCGCCATAAACCAAAAAGAAAGGAGTTTGGCCGGTAGCCCGACTGGGAGTGGTCCGCAGAGACCATAGAACCGAGGGGAGCTCTTGAACCCACTTGCCTGCATAAGGACTTAGGCGATCAAACACGCGGACCTTAATGCCTTGAAGGACCATGCCGTTAGCATGCTCGACTTGTCCATTGCTTTTGGGATGTGCAACTGATGCATAGCAGATTTTGATTCCGAAGTCTTCGCAAAATTCCTTGAAGATGCCACCAGTGAATTGAGTTCCATTGTCGGTTATAATTTTGTTTGGGATGCCAAACCGGTGCACGATGTTGAGGATGAAGTCCCGCGCCTTGTCAGCAGTAATTGTGGCAACCGGCTTAGCTTCGATCCACTTGGAGAACTTGTCGATTGCGACAAATAGGTGCGTGAATCCTCCTGGAGCCTTCTTGAAAGGGCCGACCATGTCTAAGCCCCATACCGCAAACGGCTAGGATAATGGGATTGTTTGTAGCTCTTGGGCTGGGACATGGCTCTGTCGAGCGAAGAATTGGCAACCTTCACAGGTTCGTACCACTTTGTCCGCGTCGAAGACCGTGATAAGCCAGAAAAAACCTTGTCTGTAGGCTTTGCCCACCAAGGTGCGTGCTGCCGCGTGGCTTCCGCATATGCCCGAGTAGATGTCTTGGAGTAGCTGTCGTCCTTCCTCGGGTGTGATGCATCTCATCAGGACTCCATAGGGACTTCTCTTGTATAAATCGGAGTCAACCATGACGTAAGCTTGGCAACGACGCCGGACACGTTCTGCCTCATCCCGGTCTTCCGGCAGCTCTTGCTGTGTTAAAAATTTGATGAGTGGTGTCCTCCAGTCGGCGTCAATCATGGCGACTTCGTTTGCAGCTTGTTCGTTGGGAGTTGGTTTTGCCGCAACAGTTGGCTCATAGAGGTGCTCGACAAAAACGTCTGTTGGGATGGCTTCACGTTTGGACCCGAACTGCGCCAACTCGTCAACTGCTTCGTTGTTGTGTCTTAGGACGTGTTATAGCTCGAGCCCGTCAAACTTGTCTTCAAGTTTGCGGACCTCCTGTCGGTAGGCCTCCATGGTGTCGTTTAGACAGGACCAGTCCTTCATTACTTGGTTCACGACCAGCTGGGAATCCCCTTTCACGATGAGCCGACATATCCCGAGTGAAACTGCGAGCCGCAGTCCATGTAGCAGGGCTTCGTACTCGGCGACATTATGTGAGGTGGAGAAGTGGAGGTGGAGGACGTATCTTAGCCTTTCCCCAGTCGGGAGATCAGCACAACTCCTGCTCCCAAGCCGGTGATCCTCTTGGATCCGTCGAAGTGCATGGTCCAATATTGAAGGTCTTCCCGAGGTACATCTTCTTGTTGTTCGGTCCACTCGGCCAAGAAGTCCGCCGTGGCTTGTGACTTTGCGACGTCCTCGCCTTAAAGTTAAGTCCAGCCGCATCGCCTCAGTGGCCCACTTCACGATGCGCCCGCTTGCCTCCCGGTTGTGGATGACATCGCCGAGTGGAAAAGAAGTGACGACGGTGACCGAGTGACCCTGAAAATAGTGTGCCAATTTCCTCGCGGTTATCAAAACACCATATAGCAATTTTTGTACCTGAGGGTATCAAATTTTGGCTCCTGCCAGCACTTCGCTAACAAAGTAGATCGGCCTCTGAATCTTCTGGACCCGCCTTTCTTCTTCGCGCTCGACCACGAGGACCGTACTAACCACTTGGTGAGTGGCTGAAACGTACGCAGCGGGGGCTCCTGGGCCGAGGTGAGGCTAGGACGGGCGGCGTCGTGAGGAATTCTTTAAAATCTTCAAAGGCTTTGTGGGCTTCCGTGGTCCATTGGAAGTCGTCCGTTTTCTTGAAAGGGCTCGGCATTCTCAGCCGTGTTGTTCTTCTTGGCGTCCGATGGTCCGGCTTCATCAGTTGGCTTCTTGTTGAGCTGTGTCGCATATTGCTCGGCGAACTGTTTATAAATAAAGCAGTCCTTAGCCGCGTGCTTGTGATTGGGATGATGCGTGCACTGAGCGTTCATAATGGTGTCGTAGGCCGCGACTCTGGGGCGGCGTTGGAAGTTGGAGGTTGCGGCAACTAGATCTTCGGGTCGGCGCTTGCGGTCCTTTTGGCCCTGGTTGTTGTTGCCGTTATCCTTCTTAGGATTCCGGCTTCCTCCCGCCTGCTTGTCGTCCCTCCTGTCGGGCCGGTCTTGGCGCGCCGCTTTGATGGCATCGTTGGATTTGGCATAGGAATTTGCCGTTTCAAACATCTGCTTCACCGTCTTCGGTGGCTTGCGCCCAAACTTCCCGATCAACAGCTCATCACGGACTCCCTTCTGGAAGGCGGCGATGATGATGTCGTCGGTGATGTTGGGGATTTTGTTGCGCTTTTTGGAGAAGCGTCGGATGTAGTCCTTCAGAGGTTCGTCCGGCTTCTGGATGACGTTGTATAGATTGAAGTGGATTCCAGGCCTCTCGAAGGTGCCCTGGAAGTTGGCGATGAAGTGGTCCCTTAGCTCGCTCCACAAGTTGATCGAGCCTCTTGGCAAGATCGTGAGCCGCTTCGGCCGAGTTGGAGAGGGCCACAGTGTGTAATTGGGCCATGGCCTTGCTGTCGCCTCCTGCCGCACGGATGGCGAGGGTGTACACGGTCAGCCATGACTCGGGGTCGGTCTTGCCATCGTAATTCTCAATCCCAGTCGGCTTGAACCCATTCGGCCAATGCACTCGGCGAAGCTCCCGAGTGAAAGCTGGTACTTCGTCATCATTACTATCGGGTGATCCCCTTTGATCTTCCCGAGTGCGTTGATCTCGCTCTTGGTAGCGACGATCGAGGACTTCCCGCAGATCACTCGGCGGGGTCTTCGGCAGGCTGCTTCGGTAACCGGAGCTGTTGTTGCGGTAGACGCGGTGGTGGACGGGTGGACGTCCATGTTGCTTCTCGCGGGAGTCGGCCGTTTGCTCCTGATGCTTGTACGTGGGCTCGCGGCGTGGGTCCCTTGACCTGGTTGCCGACCGGTCTGGCTCGGGCCTCTTGTAATCCCTTGACCTCAGCGGCGGGAGTCGGCTTCTGTCGGGCATTTCTGCCACGGACTCGCCGGTCTTCGGGTTGAGGCGGAGGGATAACCGTTGGCCGTAGCCGCAACGATGGTCTTGATCTTGTCCAAGATTGGGGTTACGTCGAGGGCGCCGTCTCGATAACGGTGTCCAGGAGAGTGAGGGCAGCGACAGAGTTCTGCTGTGGCGTCTGAAAGATATTGGTGTTGCGGACCCGCGTTTGAAGTATAGCCTCTTGAGCGGATCGTCTGGTTGGCCTTAGATCCTGCTTCCTTCTGTCGGCTTCCTGTAACATCCTGAAAATCGAAGAAATTAAAATCGAAACATAAAAATCGGAACTTACAAAAACTTTTGCTTGCTGCCTTTCTCTCGTGTCCATTGCTTCTTATTTGCCAGCTCAGTTGCATAAATTTAGTTGTGAACAATTCCTCTCGATGTTTGTGAATGGTTTGGATTTTGTTGGGAAAAAAATCTCAAAATATAGGGTTAGGAATTTTTAAAATAAAATCGAAAAAGGATGCGGACTTATGAAAATATGTATTTGAGAAATAAGATATTAATTGGTGATTATGGAAGATTAATTAGGGAATAAAATAAAAAATAAAATATTTTAGGGGATTTACATGAAATCTAGGAAATTTTTGGAATTTAAAAATAGTGAATTATGAAATTAGGAAAAAGGGATTTAAATAAATATGAAAAATATATGTGGAAAAATAAAAAGTGGGGAAAAAGTTGAAAATATAATATTAAAAATTTTTCTGGGAATATTAGAATTTATTTTGAATTTTTAGAGTGGAAGAAAATAGAAATGAGAAATTAGGAATTTAAAATCGGGAAAATAAAAAGGAGCACTGTTCATTGATCATCAAGTGTTCGACGCCGTACCCGGCCCCGTACGCGCGCCCGCCGCGCGCGCCGGCCGTACCGCGCCGCGACCCGTGCCCGCGCCCACGCGCCCGCCGCCGTACTCGGCCCGCCGCGCCGCGCCTGCCGTCACGCGCCCGCCGCCGTAGTTGGCCCCCAGCCAGCCGCCGCGCGTCACCAGCCCCGCGCCCGGCCTCGCGAGTCGCCGCGTCCGCCGCGCCGCTCGCCATTCCGCGCGCCGCGCGTCCGTCGCCGTACCACCGCGCCGGGTCCCTTCCTCCCCTCTTCTCCCGCCCTCGGCCGCAGCTATAAAAGGGGGCAAAACCCCCCACTTTTTCCCACCTCACCGCCGTCCTCGAGCACAAATTCCTCCGCTGGTATTTCCAAATCTATTTTCTCAAATAATTACGATCGTCGTCTTTGCGAAAACCCTAAGGCATCGACTCGATTCTAAATCTCGGATTTTTCCCTAGCAACCCTTGTCCTAACTCAAGTAGAATTTTAGGCTAAACATTTCGAGTCGTTTTCGTGGTTTTTATGGTTCTTTTCAATCTTTCGGTATTTCATTGAATTCTAATTGAATTCAATTGATCTTTCGCACGTACGGATAGCACCTGAAGAAGCAGGCATCGACTCCGTTGAAGACCCCACTCAACAAGCATGCGAGCAAGGCAAGTCATCACACTCTTTGAACATATTGATCCCAATTGCGAAATGATGTTATTTTAAACTTTAAACATGCATGCTATACATAGAGAATTACCTATACTTGTTATGCCATACCTTGTTATTGATTACCTTTAGAATTATTCCTTGTAACCCTCGATGTGATACAAACAACCGGAGAATAGCTTCGGTAAACTGCTTAGCCATGCTATACTTAGATTCATGCATACTCATGATTTTATGAAAAGCTTTATGCTTGGGCATCTACCTTAGGGAAGGTAGTTAAGATACGGCATGTGGAGACATGAGCGCCACATTGCCATGAGAATGATGAAATGAGTTTTGATGAAAATGGGAAGTACTAAACAAATATTTTAGACTGGGGCGGCTGGATGATTTGGCTGGATTTCGGAAAAGGCAAGTGCCGACCCTGGTCAATTAAGGACCGAGCCATGAGGTAGCCGGGAAACGAGCCAGTGCAACCGTACTTCTCGAATGGGTATAGACCTAGCGGAGTAGATAGCCGAGCGGAAGCGGTACCCTTGCATAGTGGTTCTTATGGATGAGATGAGGTTTGAAAGGGATGATGGTAAATTGAAATTTATTATAAGCTTGATGAATGAAATCTTCCCTTACCCCGGGTGCGCCAGAACTCCTCTCACTGCTAGAAAATGACGGCTAGAGTGCATAAGGGCTTAAGTTCATGGAGCGGGTACTGCCAAAGTAAGGTTATCGAAAGGCTTTGCCGTGACCGTCTCATGTGTTGGGACGTAGGCTCATTTGTTGGGCTGTCACGGAGTACGGGTAAAGTGTACATCCACTGCAGTGTGAATGAATCAATCTATTCGAATAGACGTGCTCGCGGATATTGAGCATCGTGACAAGACTTTCGCTTAGCTAGACTCTAAACTTTAAAATGATGGGATGGGTTTGCATGATGATTCTTAGTCACTGGTTGATCAACTTCTCGAGATGCGAGAAGGGGTGGACTCCCCAGAAAACCATGACGAACCGGAGGCGGGAAGCCATCCTTGGAATCACGATGGATGGTAGACAGAACCGTCGCCGACTTAATGAACTATGAAACTAAAACTTGACTTGGCTAGTCGTTAGGCTTGTGAAAAAGAGTTGTGAAAATTGGCTTTATGCAAAAGAACACCAGCCATTCTTTGAATGACCCTATCATATGCATCACTTCCGTGTTGGCTTGCTGAGTACGGTTGGTACTCACCCTTGCTATACGCACAAACCTTCAGATGGTGGTAATGAAGACTTGGAGGATCCATATGCCTACTACCAGGAGGGCGAAGAAGCTGATGGCGCTTGCTAGGTCTTAGTCTCTGGTCGTTGCCTGTGGCAATTGACAAGCCGTTGCCTTTATTCCGCTGCCTTATCTAATTTCTACTTTTGGGTTGTATCTGGACCATGAGGTCCTATGTGTTGGACATTGCCTTCGGGCCTACTATTGTAATAATTTCGATGTAAGACTATTCGTGCATTTGCACCTGATTATTCAGTACTGTATTTCGTGGGTACCAAACTACTCGATCCAGGGAAATGGTACTATGAACACGAAAGATTCCCGTTCCAAAAACGGGGGTCCACAGAGCTGGTATCAGAGCAATGCGACTGTAGGATAAGACCAACTAGCGCCCTACCCCTGACTAGTTGGCTAAAGGGAAGTAGGATCATTTCGCAAACTATTATTTTTGAAAAGCCAAACATACTTTTTCTATACCTTTATCCCCATTTCTTTTACCCAAATGGTTTTGATATTATCTCTCTCTCTTTCTGACCCTAAGTTGCTTTCAAAAGCAGATGTCGGACCATGTCGGAGTTTGGGAAATCACCATTCCACGAGATGAAGGATTCGTGGCACAACCCCAGTCATTGTTGTGGTGTCTAAGGTACCCAGAGGCACCCACTTACCAGATCAGGAGGCATGGCACCGAAGGATATCCGGTATGGGAAGCAACAGTTTCAGTTGAGGCCCGCATGGGGAGTGAGACACCTTATTGCTTCCACACCCGTTACCACCGAGATCTAGTAGAAGCAGCTATTCAAGACGCGGCCCGTGAAGCGTTCCTCCGCCTATCGTGAGGAAGGCAATCCGGTCTGCACCGTGGAAGCCACCCCTGCTGCTATAATCCTATGGTCACCCGTCTATCCCACTGGACAGAAACAGCGGATGACTGCTATGAAGAAGTTTTGCTCGAAATCAACGACCAGCAGCGACGCCTCAATGATCTGGTCGAGGAACACCAGAGCTGCGGGGATTAGATCAACTTGCTGCAGACCCAGCTACAGGCCAACGGTGCCCAGTACGAGCAACTCTCTGACCATTACATGGCCCGTGGAGAAGCCCTGGTGGAGCTAGAAGAACAGCTCAGGAAGAGCAAACAACAGGTCAACCAGCTAGAAGAACAACTTCGCTCCCACCCTGTCCCTGCTGCAGGTACTTCCACCGAAGTTATACCAACACCTCCTGCCCCGGTGCCCGACCACTACTACCTCATGACTCCAGCATGCCTGAACACTTTCAAGCCATGATGGAGCAGGCCTTTATGTTGAGCACAGAGTCGGCACCATACCTGATAGACCCCACTGCTGCTACCTCAATGGAACCTACCTCGAACTCCATGGCTGTACTATCTGAGCCTGGTTCGGGAGAAGAGAACCCCATCCAGATTAGTACCGACTCCGAGTCCAAGATAGAGCCTATGGAAATCAAGTGGGAGTCCAGTGATACTGATCCAGCAGAGGAGGCAGCTCCTACTCGTCGCCTGACTCACACCGGAGGTCCCCTCACCCGCAAGACTGCTCGGAAAAGTACCCGACCACCAAGCAGGAAGATCAAGCATGACTCCGAGGCCACTACCTCTGAGCCTTGGGAGCTTCGATTTGCTTCAGCTAAGGATCACACCCTTCCCTAGTAGCCAATGGCAGTAGTACGATGTAGCTTTCGCATTATGTCGTGTGGGACTGTGTATGTGCAGTCCATTGTATCCCCTTTAATGTAATCGCTATGGACCCATGTTTTATAATATGTTATTAATGAGTTTATTCCACCATGCTTGCTCTGTTCAAAGATCATTTAAAAACAACTTGAAGAGAAATCACCTAGAAACCATGACCTTAGTGGGTCCAATCTCTTAACTTAGCTACCTCCTTCAGATGGCGCATCGTCGCAGAGCTACAACATCCAACGAGAACCCACCGGAGCCTAATCCCTCCACCCTGGCGGAGGTTATGGCTTTGCAAACCCAGTTGCTTCAAGCTATCGCCAACAACCAAGGGAATCGCGGAGGATCAAGCTTGGGAGAGTTTATGCGAGCTAAGCCACCTACATTCTCCACGGCCGACGAACCAATGGATGCCGAAGACTGGTTAAGAGTAATAGAGAAGAAGCTGACCCTCGTCAGGGTACGATAAGCCGACAGAGTCATTTTTGCCACCAATCAATTGGAAGGCTCCGCAAGTGATTGGTGGGACACCTACAAAGAGACACGGGTAGAAGACGCCGAAGAACCAACCTGGGAGGAGTTCACAGCCGCCTTTCGTGAAAATTTCGTACCAGCTGCAGTCATGAGAATGAAGAAGAATGAATTCCGAAGGTTGCACCAAGGCAACACCACAGTGCAGGAATACCTGAACAAGTTCATGCAACTCGCTCGATATGCCACCCGTGACCTGGCAAACGAAGAGGAGAAAATCGATAAATTTATCGAAGGATTGAGCGATGAGCTGAGAGGGCCAATGATCGGCCAAGATCACGTCAGCTTCCAAAGCCTTATCAACAAGGTGGTACGGTTGGAACATGACCAGAATATGGTGAAAAACAACCGCAAGAGGAGGCTTGCTATGGCCCGCCCACTTCAGGGAGCGCCTCAGCGTCCTAAGGGAGCCACCCCGTCCGGATGGGAGCCAACCGTCATGGCAACCAGTTGTCCCCCTGCACCCGACCACGTCAGCAGGCCGACTGCACCCCAGTTCCGTACCCCGACACCAACTCTAGCCGCTCCGGGGAGAAGGAATATGAATTGCTTCAACTGCGGAGAGTTTGGGCACTACTCCAACAGCTGCCCCAAGCCACGCAACACTCCCGTGCGTACCGGCGCCAATGCAACAGCTGTCCGAGGAACCACTACTCCTGCTGCGGGACGCGGTCTGTTTAGGACTCCGCAACCCAATGAGACTGCCACCGGATTCCGGCTCAGACAAGTGAATCATGTGCGTGCTGAAGAAGCGCAGGAGGATCAGAACGTGCTGATGGGTATGTTCTCTATCAACTCTACCCCAGTTAAAGTCTTATTTGATTCCGAAGCATCGCATTCATTCATATCTTTACAAGTAAGCAAACAACACCACCTACACCAGGTAGAACTTAAGAGACCCATGTTGGTACACTCGCCTGAGGAAAACATAACCGTACCCCATGCTTGCATCAATGTGCCCATATGGATTAGAGACGTGGTATTCCTTTCAAACCTTATGGTACTATCACCCCAAACTATTGATATCATACTTGGAATGGATTGGTTGACTAAGAACAATGGAGTCATAGACTGTAGCCGAAGGGAAGTCACAGTATCCACCCCATGGGGATCATCAATGAACATAACTATGGACCAAAACCCGATGCTAAGTGAGCAAGCTGCGGGAGTATTTACCATGCTACCTTTGAGCGGGATGCCAGTAGTGCAAGAATACCCGGACATATTCCCCGAGGAATTGCCCGGAATGCCCCTTGATCGTGACATAGAATTTATCATTGACCTAATGCCTGGTACTGCCCCCATATCCAAGAGACCTTACTGGATGCCGGCTAACGGACTAGAAGAACTCAAGAAGCAAATCAGAGAACTACAGGAAAAAGGATTTGTACGTCCTAGTTCTTCTCCCTGGGGAGCTCCAGTACTCTTCGTCAAAAAGAAGGATGGAAGTATGAGAGTGTGTGTAGACTACCGATCGTTGAATGAAGTAACCATCAAAAACAAGTACCCACTACCGCGAATCGATGACTTATTCGATCAACTCAAGGGTGCACAAGTGTTCTCAAAGATTGATCTTCGGTCAGGATACCATCAGCTAAAGATTAGAGCTGGAGATATTCCCAAAACAGCATTCTCTACGTGTTATGGCTTGTACGAGTTCACCGTAATGTCTTTTGGATTGACCGATGCCCCGGCGTATTTCATGAATCTGATGAACAAAGTATTCATGGAGTATCTGGATAAATTCGTGGTGGTGTTTATCGACGATATACTTATCTACTCCAAAGACGATGAGGAACATGCAGAGCACCTACGACTGGTACTGGAGAAGCTGCGAGAGCACCAGCTGTATGCGAAATTTAGTAAATGCGAGTTCTGGTTTAAGAAAGTCACTTTTCTTGGCCATGTAGTCTTAGCCGGAGGAGTAGCGGTGGACCCTGCCAAGGTCGAAGCTGTTACAGAATGGAAGGCACCCAAGTCAGTAACGGAGGTTCGGAGTTTCTTGGGATTGGCCGGATATTACCGGAGGTTCATTGAAGGGTTTTCCACAATAGCCCGACCCATGACTCAACTTCTGAAGAAGGAGAAGAAATTCGTATGGAACGAGAAGTGTCAGGAAGCCTTTGACCAACTAAAAGAAAAGTTAACCACTGCCCCAATCTTAACCCTACCTGACAATCGGAAGGATTTCGTAATGTACTGTGATGCGTCTCGACAAGGACTAGGAGGCGTATTAATGCAGGATGGAAAGGTCGTAGCATATGCCTCGAGACAGTTACGACCCCACGAGGAAAACTACCCCACACACGACTTGGAATTAGCAGCAGTGGTTCATGCATTAAAGATCTGGAGGCACTATCTGATCGGGAACCACTGTGATGTATATACTGATCACAAGAGCCTGAAATACTTCTTTACTCAGTTCGTTCTCAATCTACGTCAGAGACGGTGGTTGGAATTGATCAAGGACTACGATCTAGGAATCCATTACCACCCCGGCAAGACGAATGTAGTGGCCGATGCGTTAAGCCGCAAAGCCCAATGCAACCATATGAGACTGGAAGGCATGGCCAGTGAACTCAAAGAAGAGATGGCTCGACTTAACCTGCACCTGATTCCTCACGGAGAAGTGAACTCACTAGAAATCCAACCCCTTCTGAGGACTCAAATAGAAGAAGCTCAAAAGGGTAATGAAGAAACACAAACAATCAAAGAGCGCATGGCCGCTGGGCACGCGAAGGAATTCTCGGTAGATGACAAGGGAACCCTGTGGTATAAGAAAAGAATCTGCGTGCCTGAACAAGGTGGTTTGAGAGGATTGATTCTAAAAGAAGCACACGAATCAGCCTATTCGTTACATCCGGGAAGCACGAAGATGTACCAGGATTTGAAAGGAGAATACTGGTGGCCCAATATGAAGAGAGACGTAGCCGAATACGTGGTCGTATGCGACGTATGCCAAAGGGTAAAAGTCGAGCATCAACGACTGGCAGGGTTGTTGTAGCCACTTAAGATTCCCGAGTGGAAATGGGATGAGATAGGAATGGATTTCATCGTTGGACTACCCAAAACAGCATCCGGATATGATTCCATTTGGGTAATAGTAGATCGGCTCACCAAGACCGCCAGATTTATCCCCGTAAAAACTAACTACAATAGCGCCAAGCTAGAAGAGCTATACATGAGTAGGATTGTGTGTCTTCACGGTGTACCAAAAAGAATTATATCGGATCGCGGTACCCAATTCATGTCCCATTTCTGGAGCAAAGTTCATGAGGCACTCGGAAGTCACCTTGCCTTTAGTACCGCTTACCACCCACAGACCGACGGGCAGACCGAAAGGACAAATCAAGTGCTTGAGGATATGTTGAGAGCTCCGTGCGTTGGATTTCACCAAGGATTGGGAGAAATGTTTACCGTACGCCGAGTTCTCCTACAACAACAAATATCAAGCCGCCGAAGATGTCACCAAACGAAGCCCTATTTGGTCGTCGATGTCGAACCCCATTGATGTGGTCGAAACCGGTGAACGAGCCATGTTTGGGCCTGACATAATCAAAGAGGCCGAGGAAAAGGTCCGTCTGATCCGGGACCGATTACAAGCTGCCCAATCTCGATAGAAGAGCTACGTGGATACTCGTCGGAGGGACTTAGAGTTCAATATAGGCGACTATGTGTATCTAAAGGTCTCACCACTACGAGGGACTCAGAGGTTCAAGGTCAAAGGGAAACTTGCGCCAAGATACGTGGACCCATTCCTGATAAGCGCAAAAAGAGGTGAAGTGGCCTACCAGCTAGAGTTACCCGAGAACATCTCCGATGTCCACCCAGTGTTCCATGTGTCACGGTTGAAGAAATGCCTGCGGGTGCCAGAAGAGCAAGCTCCTTTGGAAACCATCCATATCAACAGTGATCTCACATATCTGGAACATCCAATAAAGATACTGGACGAGGCAGAAAAGAAGACACGAACCAAGTCATGACGCATGTACAAAGTACAATGGAGCAATCACACTGAAGAAGATGCCACCTGGGAAAGCGAAGATTTTCTGAAGACTGAATACCCACATCTACTCAACAACCGGTAAGAAATCCCGAGGACAAGATTTATTGTTAGGGGGGTAGGTTTCTAACATCCTAAAAATCGAAGAAATTAAAATCGCAACGTAAAAATCAGAACTTACAAAAACTTTTGCTTGCTGCCTTTCTCTCGTGTTCGTTACTTCTTATTTGCCAGCTCAGTTGCATAAATTTAGTTATGAACAATTCCTCTCAATGTTTGTGAATGGTTTGGATTTTGTTGGGAAGAAAATCTCGAAATATAGGGTTAGGAATTTTTAAAATAAAATCGGAAAAAGGATGCGGACTTATGAAAATATGTATTTGAGAAATAAGATATTAATTGGTGATTATGGAAGATTAATTAGGGAATAAAATAGACATAAAATATTTTAGGGGATTTACATGAAATCTAGGAAATTTTTGGAATTTAAAAATAGTGAATTATGAAATTAGGAAAAAGGGATTTAAATAAATATCAAAAAATATATGCGGAAAATAAAAAGTGGGGAAAAAGTTGAAAATATAAAATTAAAAATTTTCTCGGGAATATTAGAATTTATTTTGAATTTTTAGAGTGGAAGAAAATAGAAATGAGAAATTAGGAATTTAAAATCGGGAAAATAAAAAGGAGCACTGTTCATTGATCATCAAGTGTTCGACGCCGTACCGGCCCGGACGCGCGCCGCGCCGCGCACGCGCGCCGCGCGCCCGCGCCGGACCCTCCCGCGCCCCGTGCCCTCGCGCCACGCGCCCGCCGCCGTACTCGGCCCCCACCCGCCCGGCGCTCGCCGCCACGCGCCACCGCCGCACTCGGCCCGCCCACGCTCGCGCCGCGCGCGCTAGCCCCGCGCCCGCCCCACGAGTCGCCCGCATCGCCGCGCCGGCCCTGCCATTCCACGCGCCGCGCGTCCGTCGCCATACCACCGCGCCGGTCCCTCCTCCCCTCTTCTCCCGCCCTCGCCGCAGCTATAAAAGGGGCAAAACCCTCCCCCACTTTTCCCACCTCGCCGCCGTCTTCCACCTCCCTCTCTCTCGCGTCTCCCGAGCGTCGTCGCCACCCTAACCGCCGAGCGCGCCGCCGCCGTTGTTGCCGCGCGCGCCAACTCCCGAGCCCCGCCGCACTTCCCGAGAGCCGCCGTCGCCGGTAAGCCCCGAGCCGCCGCCCTTTTCCCTCGCGCTAGCGCCGGCCGCCCCTGTTTTCCGAGCGCCGGTCGAACACCTTGAGGCCGATGAATAGTGGCGCCGAGGAAAAAAAGAAAAAGAAAAGAAAGAAAAAGAGAAAAAGAAAAATAGCGAAAATTAGGAAAAATTATGAAAAAAATTTGGAAAAATATTTTGAAAGGACTTGAGTGAAATTTTGGGCAAAAATAAATTATTTTCTTGTATATTTTCTCGGGGCAAAGTTTGGAAATCGAAATCGACTTTTTCCGAAATTTCGTTTCGCGTCGTTTTCAAATCCGGATTTTGTTTAATTCCGCCTCGCCATTTAAATATGCTTCTCTTTGTGCTCAAACCTTCAAAACCTCGAGCACAAATTCCTCCGCTGGTATTTCCAAATCTATTTTCTCAAATAATTACGATCGTCGTCTTTGCGAAAACCCTAGGGCATCGACTCGATTTCAAAACTCGGATTTTTCCCTAGCAACCCTTGTCCTAACTCAAGTAGAATTTTAGGCTAAACATTTGGAGTCGTTTTCATGGCTTTTATGGTTCTTTTCGATCTTTCGATTTCATTGAATTCTAATTGAATTCAATTGATCTTTCGCACGTACGGATAGCACCTGAAGAAGCAGGCATCGACTCCGTTGAAGACCCCACTCAACAAGCATGCGAGCAAGGCAAGTCATCACACTCTTTGAACATATTGATCCCAATTGCGAAATGATGTTATTTTAAACTTTAAACATGCATGCTATACATAGAGAATTACCTATACTTGTTATGCCATACCTTGTTATTGATTACCTTTAGAATTATTCCTTGTAACCCTCGATGTGATACAAACAACCGGAGAATAGCTTCGGTAAACTGCTTAGCCATGCTATACTTAGATTCATGCATACTCATGATTTTATGAAAAGCTTTATGCTTGGGCATCTACCTTAGGGAAGGTAGTTAAGATACGACATGTGGAGACATGAGCGCCACATTGCCATGAGAATGATGAAATGAGTTTTGATGACAATGGAAAGTACTAAACAAATGTTTTAGACTGGGGCGGCTGGATGATTTGGGTGCATTCCGGAAAAGGCAAGTGCCGACCCTGGTCAATTAAGGACCGAGCCATGAGATAGCCAGGAAACGAGCCAGTACAACCGTACTTCTCGAATGGGTATAGACCTAGCGGAGTAGATAGCCGAGCGGAGGCGGTACCCTTGCATAGTGGTTCTTATGGATGAGATGAGGTTTGAAAGGGATGATGGTAAATTGAAATTTATTATAAGCTTGATGAATGAAATCTTCCCTTACCCCGGGTGCACCAGAACTCCTCTCACTGCTAGAAAATGACGGCTAGAGTGCATGAGGGCTTAAGTTCATGGAGCGGTACGCCAAAGTAAGGTTATCGAAAGGCTTTGCCGTGACCGTCTCATGTGTTGGGACGTAGGCTCATTTGTTGGGTCATCACGGAGTACGGTAAAGTGTACATCCACCGCAAGTGAATGAATCAATCTATTCGAATAGCCGTGCTCCGGATATTAAGCATCGTGACAAGACTTTCGCTTGGCTAGACACTAAACTTTAAAATGATGGGATGGGTTTGCTTGATGATTCTTAGTCACAGGTGGATCAACTTCTCGAGATGCGAGAAGGGTGGACTCCCTTAAAACCATGACGAACCGGAGGCGGGAAGCCATCCTTGGAATCACGATGGATGGTAGACAGAACCGTCGCCGACTTAATGAACTATGAAACTAAAACTTGACTTGGCTAGTCGTTAGGCTTGTGAAAAAGAGTTGTGAAAATTGGCTTTATGCAAAAGAACACCAGCCATTCTTTGAATGACCCTATCATATGCATCACTTCCGTGTTGGCTTGCGGAGTACGGTTGGTACTCACCCTTGCTATACGCACAAACTTTCAGATGATGGCAATGAAGACTTGGAGGATCCATATGCCTACTAGCAGGAGGGCGAAGAAGCTGATGGCGTGTCACACCCTGAGTTTTGCCCTAAATTGTTTAAATAATTTACCCTGAAATAATCGGAATTTCTGAAATTAACCTGGAGCCAACCAGTAATTTTAAAATGCAATTAATAAATGAAAACGATATGGTAGGATTCTTCTTGAATTCTCGCATGTCAAAATGCACTAACGATTTTTACTGGAATTTTTAGAGCACTCTAAGTATTTTTTTAATCAATTAAATGAGAAATCAGGAATTAATTAACCCCCAAAATTCTTTTTCCTTCTTTTTTCTTTTCTTTTCCGTACGGCGGCACAGTGTTCCCGCTCTTTCCTCTTAGGCCGTCGGCCCGGCCCTCTCCCTCGCCCGAGCCGCCCGCGCGCGCCTCCCTTCGGTCGTGGGCCGAAGCCCGCGACGCCAGCCGCGCGCGCGCAAGTCCGCGAACCATCCTCGCTCCGCGAATCACCGACAGTGGGCCCCGCCCGTCGCTGCCTCCGTCCCCGCGCCCGGCCGGCCCAGCCCGCCGCCCCGCCATGCGCGCCGCTCCGCTCCGTTCCGTTTGAACCCGTGCCACGCCGGACCCATGCCGGGCCCGATCCCGCAACGCCGCATCCATCTCCGCGTCCCTCGCGTTCGATGGAAACCTTATCCGCGAGGAATTCGCTGCCGCCGTTTCCCACTCTCTCTCCGAATCTGTAACCAACGGCGACGAATCCGCGCCTATCCCGTGCCCTTTCCGATCCCGTTGTGCCCCTATAAAGTTCCCTCTTCGCCGCCACGCGTTTCCCCTTTGTTTCCCTCTCGTGTTAGCCCTAAAAACCGCCGCCGCCATCGTCGTCTTCTCCAACGCCGGTGAGTGCGCCGCCGCTTCCTTTTCTCTCCGGTTTTCCGTGATGTCCCTCGAGTTGCTTCCCCGCGCATCGCTTTCGCTCTCCGCCGTTGTCTCCCGCGCCCGCAGCACCCTCCGCCGCCGTTGCCGGTGGCGCCGGAGATCGGCCGGCAGTCGCGCGGCCATGGCCGGCGGGCGAGCTCGAGCCGCCACCGCCCAAAACCCTAACCCTAGCGCCGCTCTTCCAGGGCCATCCGATCGGTCGGATCGGGAGGAACTGGACCGTCCGATCCCGCCCAATCCGTTGCCGTTCGATCCGATCGCCGCGCGCTGGATGGCCGCTGCGTGTCCGCCCTCAGCCGCCGCCCGAACCCTAACCCTACCCGCGATCCGCACCGTCCGATCCTTCGGATCGGGCGGATCTGGACCGCTCGCTCCCGCGCAAACCGTCGCCGTCCGATCGCCGCCGCTCCTCGCGGATGCGTGCCGCGTGTCCCGCACTCGCCGCGCCGCCGTGGACTCGGTCCACCATGGACCGCGCCACGCCGCTTGCGTCGGCCGCTTGCGCCACCGACGTCGCCCTACCGCCGCGCCATGCTTGCGTCACCCGGGGGCTTAATTGCGCAATAAATGTTTTAATCTTTCTGTTTAGTTTAAAAATCGCAATTAAACTTCTAAAATCCATATCTTTTGAATCCGAGCTCCGTTTTAGCCCATTCAAATTTCATTAAATCCAGAAAAATGTCAAGAATCCATTAAAAATAATTTTCAGTGCTGTTTCAGTAGACTTTTTAGGGTGTTTGTTGAGTGCTTTGTTTGTCGTGTAGATCCCGAGTTTTCCGCGAGCCTGTTCTCTTCGAAGTAGTCGCCGAGGTTCCTCGCCCTCCGAGCAAGGCAAGTCATACCTTACATTGACCATATTGTACCTATTTTATGTAAATACCTCTTTTCTTTCAAATACCGCATATGTTTTAGAATGTCATTTCATGGGATGATTATACCTATTGTGCTCAGCCATATGATTGTTTACCTTATACCATTGATAACCTGGGGTTCAATGTGACTAGATGATAGTTTAAGGTTTGCTTAGTTATGCTTAGCGCAACTAGCTCACTTAAGGGAATCACACTAATCAAGTATATTACTAAAAGTTAACTCTCAGATGATGTTAAGTTGTGACTCTATTTCTAATAATATTGAATTATGAAAAGGGTGGGTCGTGAGCACATGGTTGGACTTTGGTTAGCGTGCTCATGACAAATTAAGGACCGGTTCTCGGGAAACCCTGGAAGAAATGCCGTGCATACCACAAGCCAGCATGAGTAATGGCTGGGTCTGTAGCGTAGCTGTCTCTAGTCAACGTATCCCAGAGAGGGTGGGCGTGATGGAGTTGGGTCGGCCCCGGTTTTAAGGGTTGATCAGCTTCCGGATTCACCGCGGCACTAGAGGGGGCTGCCCATTGCCCGATGGGAATGGGGGCGAAACCTTGGTGTGGTACGATTGGTTAGAGGGGGTTATGTGAAGGGTCCTGTCACAGTTCCTTTCCGGGGTACCATGGTGGTGCACCGGCGCACGGTAACGTGTTGTGGGATTGTGTCTTGTGGGTACAGTTGTACACCTCTGATCAGAGTAAAAACTATTCGAATAGTCGTGCCCACGGTTACGGGCGATCGACCAGATTCACCTTGATTAGTCTCACTTATTTATTTAAATAA
Source organism: Oryza australiensis (assembly GCA_019925245.2). Classification (NCBI taxonomy): domain Eukaryota; kingdom Viridiplantae; phylum Streptophyta; class Magnoliopsida; order Poales; family Poaceae; genus Oryza; species Oryza australiensis. Next base: position 1,534,739 of record JAIFGZ020000161.1, on the reverse strand, counting down.
AATGTTGAAATATGACTAGTACAGGTGGATGGATGGGCCTGTTGCAATGTGGTTTGAGCGTTGGACAGTGTTTATTAAATACTGCTTAATTATTACTACTGTTTTACTGTCTTCAAATATTGTTATTATATTCTGCAAATGTTGTTTATGCAAATTGAGCCTCTTATCCTCGTCCTTGTTATTTATCTTGTATCATGTCCCCTTTTTCTGCTGTGACTTGTTGAGTACGGTGGTTGTACTCAGCCTTGCTTCTTTTTCCCCCTTCAGTGCCAGAGGTTGAGATCGAGGTCTCCGAGGAGGTGTAGGCATGTTCTCGTCAAGGGTTAGCTGTGGTGTTGGCGTTCTGCTTCGCTCGTGTCAAGTTTAGCTTAAGTCAGTTTTTATTTTCCTTTCCGCTGCATTTGTGTAACTCTTTTATATTATTTCTAAGACGAGGATTCTGTATTATCAATAACGTCGATTTGTGTACCTCGGCTGATGCCTGGACGAGGGTGAAATGCACAAATTAGCTGCAGAAATTCTGGTGTGAATTTCTGGGCGTGACATGGCGCTTGCTAGGTCTTAGTCTCCGGTCGTTGCTCGTGGCAATTGACAAGCCGCCTTTATTCCGCCGCCTTATCTAATTTCTACTTTTGAGTTGTATCTGGACCATGAGGTCCTATGTGTTGGACATTGCCTTCGGGCCTACTATTGTAATAATTTCGATGTAAGACTATTCGTGCATTTGCACCTGATTATTCAGTACTGTATTTCGTGGGTACCAAACTACTCGATTTAGGGAAATGGTACTATGAACACGAAAGATTCCCGTTCCAAAAACGGGGGTTCACACTTCCTCTTTGCGCTTCTTCTCCTCTTCCGCCAGCTTGCGCTCTTGCTCAAGTCTGGATCGTTCTTCCTCCGCAAGCCTGCGAGCCATGGCTGAGTCGGTCTCGGCTACCTCACCATGAGGACGTCAAAGAACTTCGGCTCGTAGTCCTTATCGCAGTCGGAGTCGTTGGCCTCGTCTCGAGGGGATGCCATAAAGGTCATCAAAACCGGAAGAGCTGAGGTACTCGTTGAGCTCCGAGGATGAGCATGAGCCAAATGACTGGAGGATGACGGCGATCTCCCTTGAGCCCGGGTAGTTCGAATCTGGATCGTTCCAGTCCTAGTCGGAGCTTGAGGACGTGGATCCCTCCGAGTGGATCAATCTTGATTCGGAGGGAAGGAGCTTGCAGTAGATCTCAGTGGTGTTTGGTAATCCAAATGGTGCCGAGAGGTCTTCTTCCGAGTAGATTGGCTCCGACGGGGAGATGAGAAGATCGCTGCAGATCTCAGCGGCGTTCGGCAGTCCGAACAGCGCGAGTGAGTTCTTCTCTCAGAGTGGATGGACTGCATCTTGGAATCCAAGATTTCGTCATAGATCTTGGCGTTGTTCGGGAGCCCGAACGGCGCCGAGTGGGTTTCTCCTCCTGACTAGTTTGAATCCGAGTCGAAGGAGGAGAACTTGTCGAAGTCGTTGGCGACGAAGTCGCCGAAGCCTGAAGAAGATCCCATCGCGCTTGTCGGCGAGATTGTCGAAGAAGTCTTGACGCGCGGTCCCCTACCTGGCGCGCCAACTGTCGAAACTTGGTTTCGGCAATAGAAATTTGGGGGTGCAGTCAAGATCGCCAAACACAATGGGTTAGGTGGAAAACAAGGTTTAGACAGGTTCAGGCCCTCTCGTGAGGTAATACCCTACTCCTGTTTTGGGGATTCGATCCGCCGAGTGTATATTGATCTCAAGATCTAAAGCTGAAAGCTAATAGCTCGTAAAGCACATGATATCCCTCAAGGGACGCCCCTTACCCCCCTTATATAGTCTTGGGAGGCAGGTTTACAGATCGGAAACCCTATCTTACTCTAAGTCGATTTCCTCAATCTTACCAAACCGTACTATGAGCCGTTGTCTTATCTAATCGGCAACGTAATACCCAAGTCGTAGTTGGTTTACATATTTGGTAGGCACAACCTATCCCTATCTCCAGTCGGATAAGCTTGCCGTGTGGATACCCGATTGCCATAATCTCCACAGTGCTGATAATCAAGTTTTATATGACTAAATCTAATGCTAATTATTGACTAAACTAAACTATAGAAATTTATGGTAGGTAGATGCGACGCCCGAGAGAGATTATAGGATTGATGTCATCTCATCGAGGCGACACAAGCGAAAGATAAGAATGGATCAAGCAACGCTGGTATACCATATGAAAAATCTATTCTACTATATTCTAATATTACATTGATCTTTTCATGGGGTATATATAGAGATACATATGAGATAAAGACTTGGATAATTTAATTTGACTCTTATCTTTAACTATACATATATGTACTTAACATATATGTATTTCTAACAAGTACATGGCCCTCACCTCTTTCAGCTTAAAAAATGGTAGGAGGCAAACGAGAGAAAGAAAGAAAAAGAAAAGAAAACTTCTTCATGACAAGCAAATGACATGAGGGGCTAGAAGATTACTCTCAAGGGCACCACCCTCCTTAATCCATAGGAAAATCTCATGGGCTTTGAATCCTCCTGTTTCGCTTCTTCCAAATATTTCATGATAAAAATTCTGTTTAATCTTCTCTCGGCAGCTTTCAAGCGGTGGACTTGCCAAGCTCTCCGACAGCCATTAGCCTCCGGGCGATGGCTTTGCCGATGCAGTCATCAGCCTCCGGGCTATGATCGACCGGCCTTGCCGACCACTATCAGCCTTCGGGCGTAGTCCCGACGAGCTCGACAACCACCATCAGATTTCGGGCAGTGGATTTGCCAAGCTCGCCGACAGCCATTAACCTCCGGGCGATGGCTTAGTCGATGCAGTCTTCAGCCTCTGTGCTATGACCGGCCGGCCTCACCGACCACTATTAGCCTCCGACAGTGGTCCCGACGAGCTCGACAACCACCATCAGCTTTCAGGCAGTGGACTTGCTGAGCTCGCCGATAGCCATCAGTCTTCGGGCGATGGCTTAGCCGACACAGTCATCAGCCTCCGGGCTATGACCAACCGGCCTCACCGACCACTATCAGCCTTCGGGCAGTGGTCCCGACGAGCTGGACAACCACCATCGAAGGACTGCCGACCATCCCATCGACAATGTCCTTTTTGTTATGCATAAGTGGGGTGTAGATTGGAGTATTCGTGATAATATAGGATGTGCGATATAAAACTGTAATCAATCTCACATGTATATCTTTGAGTTATATATTGTTAAAAACTTTGTTTATATAGATGTAGTAAGAAGGCCAACGTTCACCTAACATAGACTAACTTAAAATACATAAGCATAATATAGATAAACACCACAAAGAAATCAATTACAACACCATAAACCTTAGAAAATTGGATTTATACGAAGCGTATCAAAAACTTGAAATTACTTCGATTGAATTCAATGTTGTAATGGTAAGTTAGAGTGGTGAGAATCACTACTACAGATAGTTTTTGTATACAGCCAAAAGCGATCTTCGCATGTTGTTAGACGACCCACCTGCACAAAAAGGTCTACAAAAATCACCATTTTCGCATATGACCGACCCAACCGTATGCGAAAATTAATCTTCACATAGCAGGCCTCTTAAGGGGTTGCATGCGAAGATCGATCTTCGCAGCCGGGTCTCTTAAGTGGCCACATGCCAAGATTGATTATCGCATACGGCTGCATTAAGTGGCTCACATGCGATAATAGTTATTCCCATGCATCCTAATTCTTTGATGGTCGTTTGAGAAGATCGTGTCTCCTATGTAACATAATATTTTTCACTATTTATAATCAAAATTTGGAATTGTATGCATAGGAGCTGATTGAGTCATCGTTCTTAGTACATAGTTACTACAATCTTGTCAATATTGAGTCATAGTTCTTAGTACATAGTTACTACAGTCTTGCATTGACAAGGAAATAGTCTTTAATACATAACACAGAAAACATTTATGTATATATCTATACATATATTACAAATAAATAACAGTTTCATCATGGACAAAAAATTACATTTTCACTACACATGCTCCCACTCTCTTAGGGGTTGGAATTTGTCTTCTAATACAAGTTAACTCTGATTATCGTAGAATATCCCAAGTGTGTTATAGACATCACAACGAAGGAAGTGGCAAAGGTCAGTGCATAAGTTCCTTATAGTTTTGTCATCGAACCGATTTGCTACATAAGAGATTCAGGGATCTGTGAACAAAAAAGACAATAAATGTTAAAAATGAATTGCAATGGAATACTTTGTATGGAGAACAATATCCGAACTTACGCGCGGTCGCTGGATATTATATACCTCCCGTTAACTCTAAGCATCTCGCACACGTAAAATTAATTTTACATAATTATTTGTATATAGTCACATACCTACGTGAACTCAATCTCACTTCTTAATTTTTGAAGTGTGAGGCGAACAATAGATCTTATCTGTGTGTACAAAATACCAATTCAAATAGCAGTTTAGTTGAGCTAGTCAACGACGAAAAAAGATTAACGTATGATTAATTAAGTATTACCTATTATAAATTTTAAAATAAATTTATTTTGCTTTTTAAACTAGCATTTATATATTTTTTTCATGAAACGTGTTGTTTAACATGGGGAAACATACTCACGATAAACAACGAAGATGAAGTAGTTGAGCCCATAACCTAATAAGAACTTACCCAGAATAAAACTGTGTACTATGCAATTTAGATATAGTGCCAAGCGAGGGAACATGCTCTAGATGTGTCATACAAGTATACAACATACAAGACCACCCTATACTTCTTAAAAATACGGTGATCAATTCAACATACAGCTAGTTTTCCGGGTGTTTATTTTAGTTCATAAACAAATTATATCACACCTTGCCTACCACTGTACGTAATGATCTTGATTGCTCTCATGATACTAATCTAGGAAACGTTACCACTCCTGCTTTTATTTACTTCCCTGTTATATATATATATATATATATATATATATATATATATATATATATATATATAGAGATGATCTTGTGGCGCGCCCATGACCCTCATCTGTGGCGTGGCCGAATCTCTAATTTGAAAACTCAAATTGAAAATTGAACCGTTCAAATTCTTCTACATATTAATATCGCCTTGTATATCAAATTTTATATTTTTTGAATTTTTTACTATTTTATCAGATAGGTCAAAAATGCAATAATCCAACGATTCTGGAGTATCTATTTTATTGCATATTGACCTATCTGATAAAATAGTAAAAAATTCAAAAAATATAAAATTTAGTATACAAGGCCATATTAATATGTAGAAGAATTTGAACGGTTCAGATTTTCAATTTGAGTTTTCAAATTGAGATTCGGCCACGCCACACGGAATGAGGGCATGCGGCGCGCCACACAAGAAATTTCATCTATATATATATATATGTGTGTGAAGTAACTCTAATATGGAACAGATAAAGCCAACCTTGTATCACATTTTGATGTCAACACGACTTCTCTCCTGCTTCTTTCCATCTAGGTTATATAAGGACCAAAATGTGAAATACAAGGAAGAACCGCAATGGCGAAGAACACAAGAGACTGTTCCTACTTTTCTTCATTTCATTAAGCCAACCTAGGGATGTGAAGTTCCAGAAAAATAATTTCGACCGCTTGGAAGAAATTAAGCAAAATATGTCTTTCTTTTAACTTTTAATTTTCGATAATTCCCATGCCAGTTGGGATAATTTGAGAAATTTGGCCTACCAAATACCAATATTATGATGCTACAAATTAAGAGAACTCTTTTTTTCCCCGGCTGCAGGGTTCATACTATTACCTAGTGGATCTTGACTAACCTGAGAGTGAGAGGCTTCCTAATCAAAACTGAATTTGGTTTTTTCTACTCCATTTTTAAGGTAATCGTCATGGCTCAACAGCTTGTCAAAGAGAGTGATTTCCATGTCAAGGCCGGGTACAGAACTGCAACAGTGCAGCCCCTTCCTCAAACAAAACATTTATTTGATGACCAAACTTCAATTAACTATATTACTTCTAAATCACCTTTTTTTTAAACAAGCGGGAGAAAAAGAAAATCCATAGGAAGCAAACGAGAGAAAGAAAGAAAAAGAAAAAGAAACTTCTTCAAGACAAGCAAATGACATGAGGGGCCAGAAGATTACTCTCGTCAAGGGCACCGCCCTCCTTAATTCATATGAAAATCTCATGGGCTTTGAATTCTCTTGTTTCGCTTCTTTCAAATATTTCATGATAAAAATCCCGTTTAATCTTCTCCCGGCAGCTTTCGCAAAATCGTTTGGATGTTTCCAGCAGATGTTGATGTTTAATATTATAAATCAGCTATATTTTGACACTTGGAGAAATTTTTTTGTGCTCAACAAAATAAGGCTGATATAATCTACTATTAACATTGCAAAACATTAGATGTAGTGGGCCTCACATATCATAGTCACAAATAGGTGGATTTTGTTTTAAATGGTCAAATGGGTGAATTTTGCCATCTGTTTCGCCTCAAACTAAATTTATGCATGGTTGCAATCCAAATACCTCACCATTTACCCTTTCTTTTTACAGACTCGATTTGACCACGACCAAATTTAGTCATGGAGTACAGTAATGTCCCAAACCAAACACCACGACTAACTGGGATATACATTATTACAATAAGACTTACAATATGTCACCTCATCATGAATTCGTGAGAACAATCCTTCATTTCCATCATCAAAATGAAGCTTTGTACTTTTATTTTTTTTTTCTCTTTACAGTTTAGAGTATTTCTTGAGCGCCTCCCCTGCATCTTTCACGCTCTCTGGCACGGGCAGATTACAGAGAAGAGTCACTCTGGATTCAGAGATCTGAGCCCCCTTCTCCTTCGTGGATGGATCCATCTTCCACAGCTTCACCTCCCACACCTTCACAAGTTCAGAACTTCAGATCCATTTTATGATTTCAACATAATCAATTATTCTTTTAATTAGTGCCAAGCATCAGGTTGAAGCTCCTAAAAAGGTACACATGTGGAATGTACGGAGGAGAAAGCTTAATTTTTATTGCTACATGTTGAATTGGCTTGTCTGGAGATAAATAAATTATTTACTATCTGAGGGCTTGTTTGGTTACAGCAACTAATAATCTCTATCACATCAAATATTTAGATGATATTTTAAAGTATTCAATATGAATTATTTACGAAACCTATTTACCCTCGGTGGATAATTTACGAGACGAATCTAGATTTGACGATGTTACGCTACAGTAAACATTTGCTAATTATAAATTAATTATGTTTTTTAGATTTGTCTCGAGAGTTACCTACAATTATTTTTATAATTAATTTATGTTTAGTTTTTTAAATTAATGTTTAAATATTCGATGAGACTATCTCCTTCCAAACACCCCCAACTACGTTTGTTTGGGACAAGTTGCAGACTAGCCGTGTTTATCTTATCCTCTTCCTCGTCATAAGAAGATTGAAAGATTAGCAGGTCGACATGTTGCAGTGTGTTTTAAGAGTATAGCAGGTCGACATGTTGCAGTGTTTTATAAGAGTAACATGGTCAACCAATCCAGATTGCTGTCGTTACTCCTATTTTTTTCTGTATTAAAATTTTCTTTATTATTCCAGGGAGTTCGTTAATAGTATATGCACGGATATACACATCGCTAGCTGTATACTAGCTGACAACTACCCCAAAGACCACCAGATCATTACTCCATTGATTTGTGCCCATAAATTATTAATCTTGATCACAATAGTCTGCAGTCCTCACCGATGTTCAGAGAAAAAAGGAAAACTGGTTGCCTCTCGCCCTATGCTGTACCTGCTGCTTTTCCCGGGCCCAAAGTAATCATAAATGATATTTATATCATTGTCCTATCCTATTCCCATAACGATGAAATCTGTGCTAGCACTGTGTGAGTCTGATACCTGACATTGTCGATGGAAATAGGCCCAGCACCGTGTACAGCCATTAGGAGGCAAGCAAAAAACTGCCGGCTTTGTTAAGGGCGTGTTTGGTTTCATTAATCTCTAAAACTAAAATTAATGAAGTAGAAACTTAAAAATAAAATTTTTATTAATCACTGTTCTGTTTGGTTTCACATATTAAAAGAAATTAATAAGGAATTAATGAGTATTAAAACAACTATGTAAAGACTAAAGTGTTTATCCATCTATTCTTGCTCTTATTTTGGCCCGTATATGAAAAGAAATGATAGAGGTAGTTCCCTAGTCCATTAGTCTCTCATTATCACTCTTTTGAGGGACTTCCTATTGTGGGACTAAAACTGTTTTTTTAAAACTGTTTTTTTAAGTCCCTAGTCCATTCATTAGTCCCTAACAACTTTTACATATTTTATGAAATTTTATAGCCAAAAAATATTATATTTCACGACAAAAAATAGTACAATTATACGTCTTTGTCGTTTGCTTTTCAGCTTATTAACAACAACCAAATTTAAATTGTAAAATTTAATTTTAAGTTGATTATAATGTTTTTATTGCAGTTTACTTTGCAGCATTACATATCATTTCTTTATACAGTTAACAAACTCAATATGTGTGAAGCCATAAGATGAGCCGTTAGGTCTATGTTTGATCTTAACCATTCATGTTGTGTGTAATTATTATTCCCTATTAATTGCTATAAATCTTTACTTTTTAACTTATTTAGTATCCATTAAATATAGTTATTGCTATTGTTGCTTATTTGTTTAAAAAACGTTTCATTCTGATTATTACCTACAAGTGTGGGCGCAGCAATTAACGAGCGGGTTTCACCTAGTATATAAAAGTTTTTACCACAGTTCTTTTCATATGGCTTATAATCAGTTACATGAGAAACGATACGAAGGCATCATCACTCGGTAGTCACGGGGCATCATTAGGTAGCAGGCACCTGCTGGAATGACAGGTCACGGTGCCTTGTCTTAATCAAGTACTAATCCAGCACCTACTGGTTAAACAATCGGTGTGGTTAAAACAGATTAAATTATGGTGGGTAATTAGGGATGATGAACTGGTTGGGCTTAGTTAGTTGACTTGTGGTAATAAGCAAGTAGAGTAGTGTAGCGAGTTACGGAGTGGTAGGTAGGTGAAGAGAGGATGTGAGGAGACCTGGGTGGAGCGGCCGACGTGGAGGGGGGCGGCGCGGACGAGGACGGTGTCGCCGAGGGCGGCGCTGCGGAAGTGGTTGATGCTGAGCTGCACGCCGGCGACGCGTCTGTAGCCCGACGCCATGTGCGCCCCCATGCTCGCCAGCCCCTCCGCTATCAGCGCCGACACGCCGCCGTGCAGCACCTTGAACGGCTGCGCCGCCACGCCGATCAACCCCGCCGGCGAGGACAAGAAGCAGCGTCTTCTCAGTAACAACCATATATATATACCAAGGCGCGCGAGCTGAGGAGGTGGCGCACCTGGCAGCAGGTGGGGGTGACGAGGAGGCGGCCGGTGACCTCCGCGGGGGAGACCCCCTCGATCTGGAACCCGATGGCGTGGAGCGCCGCGTCCAGCTCCTCCGTCTTGGGCCGCGACGACGACGACGTGGCGTCCATGCCGGCCGCGGGGACAGACGGACCGGGTAAACGGAGGCGGGCGGCGGGAGGGGGGGGGTTAGTTGGAGGAGCACACACGCGCGGAGCAGTAGCTAAGCTATCTCGGGGAGAAGCTGACCGCGACTGGGTGTGGTGCGGCCATGTGGCGATGTGGTGTGGGAGGAGAGGAAGAGGAGAGGAGGGCACGGAATATTGTTGGTTCGCTATATAGATGGATTAGCCGGAAGGTCGTTGCGACGTGCATCGTTATACTTTGGCGATTTTGTGGTTTTTTTCTTTTCCTTCTTCTCTTCGTTGCTTGCTTTATCGTTCGTTCGGGTCGGTCGTCATGCTGACGTACTGCTTTGCTCCGTTCGTTCGGTTGTTCGGTGCGCACTGCGCAGCGCAGCATGTCATATATTGTCATGTACAATTTCATTAATTTTTTATCTTCTCCATTTTGTGTTCGTGGGGCTTATGTTCTGAACGGGTTAAGGTTCCAGTGGTCGCCAATGAGAAAAAAAATATGGCCTGTTTGGCGAGAGAAGGGAAGAGGATTGAGAGTTTGGAGGAGAGAGTTGGTACAGGGATTAGTCATGAGACTTTCAATTTTACTCCAAATCTTCTTCAAAAATAGATATAAGAATTATGAGAAGTATTGATAGGATTTCTAATTTTTAGTAATACTAGCAAAATGCTCATGCGTTGCAACATAACGACGACGCGGGGAGGAAAGCGACGGAGGGCGAAGGTCCAGGCGGCGCGCGGGAGCTCCGAGCAACGACGGGGGAGGCGCAGCGCGCGCGGATGGGGACGAAAGAGAGGTACGTAGAGGTCTTTTTTATCCAAGCCCTCTCTTTCTTTTCAAATTGGGATTACGGGTTAATTTTATAAACACTCAAGGGTTTTTCACAAAATAATCGGATGGACGAAAATTTTGGATAGAAACACTACTTACTTTAGATAGTTATATATATATATAACTTTAAAAATAAGGGTATCGTCAACTTTATGTACCACTGGACCTTGATTAAAAAATAGTATCGATAGACATTTAGTCTAAGTTAATTTAATTTCACCAAATTAAGTCAAAAATATAATGGAAATAGATATTAACTTACCGATATTTTAAATCGATTAGAAATTTGATAAAAGTTTAAAATATTTACGACTCTTATATTATTAGTTAGAAAAGTATATTGATGAATAGAATAAGTTGCATATAGATCGCGGCGGCGCGCTAGCTCATGCGTGCAGTGTGTGCTCGGCCGCCGCTCAGGGCAATGCACGGCAACGCAGGAGGCGCGTGAGTCGGGCACGCCTGTTGGAGGTGAGGAAAGTGAGGCAACAATGGAGCGAGAGGTTATACGGATCGGAAATTTTATAGATTTAAACGAAAAAATGATTTGATAATCGAAAAGTTATAGATTTTTTAAGTAGGTAAGATAAACTATATCATACGTATAACTGGGTTATTTTTTTAAAATAGTCAGGTGGATTGCGGGTTAATTTCGGAAAAACTCAAGGGGTTTTCTGTAAAATAGACAGGCAAAACAAAATTTGGGTGGAAACACTACTTGCTTTATAGATAATAACTAGCAAAATGCCCGTGCGTTGCAACGGAACGACGATGCAGGCAGGGAAGCAGGCGGAGGGCGAAGGTCCAGGCGATGGCGCGGGAGCTCCGAGCGACAACGAGGGGAGGGCGCAGGCACGACGCAGGGCATGGCGCAGATGGGGACGAAAGAGAGATACATAGGAGGTCTTTTTTTTCATCTAAGCCCTCCTTTTCTTTTCAAAATTGGGATTGCGGGTTAATTTTATAAACACTCAAGGGATTTTATGCAAAATAATCAGACGGACAAAAATTTTGGATAAAAACACTACTTACTTTATAGATAGTTATATATATACATATATATATATATTTGAAAGTAAGAGTATCTTCAACTTTATGTACCACTCGACCTTGATTAAAAAATAGTATCAGATAGACATTTAGTTTAAGTTAATTTAATTTCACTAAATTAAGTAAAAATATAATGAAAATAGATATTGACTTACTGATACTTTAAACCGATTAGAAATTTGGTAAAAGTTTAAAATATTTACGACTTGGATATTATTAGTTAGAAAAGTATATTGATGAATAGGATAAGTTGCATGTGTATCGACGGCGGCGCGCTAGCTCACGCGTGCAGCGTGTGCTCGGCCGCCGCTCAGGGTAATGCACGGCGACGCAGGAGGCGCGTGAGTTGGGCTCGCCTGTTGGAGGTGAGGAAAGTGAGGCAATAATGGAGCGAGAGATTATATGAATCGGAAATTTTATAGATTTGGACGAAAAAACGATTTGATGATCGAAAAGTTATAGATTTTTTAATTAGTTAAGATAAGCTATATCGTACGTATAACTGGTTTTTTAAAAAATAGCCAGGTGGATTACGGGTTAATTTCGAAAAAACTTAAGGATTTTCTGTAAAATAGCCAGGCAAAACAAAATTTGGGTGGAAACACTACTTGCTTTATAGATAGTTATAGATTATAGATTATAGATAATATATGGTTTAGATTTATTTTTATATACTTACAAAGGAATTCTCTTCCAATTAACTACCTCTGAATATTAAAAAGGTGAAAATTTAAAATTTGCTCTCAAACTCCCTTTTCCAATTCCTCATAAAACTCCCACGTCACCATCCAAATAAGAGTCCCACCCCTCCAACTCTCATTCCCCATTAACAATTTCCTTCAACCAGACGCGTCTATCTCTTTTCATTTTCTCGGTTCGGCTAGTGTGTTAAGATTAACTGCCGTCATGTCCTTTTTTCTTAAAAAAATGGCCAAATAAATTGTTATAATTATTTAACAGTATAAATAAATAAACTATTCTAAAGTTGAAAAAATAGATTTAAACAATATAGTATGATATTTATATGTATAAGTTCTTATAAAATATGTATATATTTTTAACGCACGGCACCAAATGTGGTGTGAAGGTTTTATGATATAGCAAGGAAAAAAAGATTGTAGCATGAGAGGCTATAATCAGGTGAGAATAAAAAACTAAAGAACACGAACAACGGACAACCACACCCACGAGCCAATCACATGCTGACAACACAACTACATACGGTTGAGGAAGGAATCTAACACCGAGGTGATCGTCGCTATGCAAGACCAACCATCGCTAGGCTTTCGACAACCGTCCACTGCCAACAACGGTAGGCCACTTAAATAAAGCGTCAGGGCTTTCGATTGTCATCTCGGTTTTCGATTGTAGAGGAAGAGGGCGAGAGAGAAGAAGGATCCACTCTTCTAACGTACAAACCCATCGCCGAACATGATAGCCAAGAGCACTAACAACCCCACCCAACACCGACCTTGCCAGCCAAATGATCTCCAAAAGTACGGTCTCTTGATCATCACCATAGGTTAGGGATGTAGAGGGTGAGGTGCGAGAGAGAAGAAAGATCTGTTCGTCTCTCAACATACCCGCCACCATCATGACAAACAAAAGCGCCAAAGCAAACATCAACCAGCTGTCTGAAGACGAAGTGGCAAAGGCAGGTCCTACAAAGACGACCCCTCCAAGAAGGTCATGACACCGGAGCACCACCACCGCCCACCCAAGAATTCTTGGATAAGGTTTTCACCTAGAGGATCACGCCGATGAAGAGATGACACATGAACAACACCCCCAAGAGAGAATATGGTGCCAGAACGTCGTCGTTGCTAGCCCAACGATCGTCAGACTAGGCTTTCACCCAATGTCGACTTTCCCTCCCACATGGACGGCGTAGCTCCAATGCCTCCCAAAGCCACTACCGACTGTCCATTACCAGCATGTAGCTGCCACACATCTCCAATGGTCATCCTTGCCGGTCAGCCTCCTTAAGGTCGCCATCTTACCAGTCAACCTCATAGGCCGTCCTTCTCTAGTCGTCGCCCAGCCTCCTCGTAGCTGCCTTCCCGCCAGTTGCCTCCCTCTGTGAGGTGAGCTCGCGCACGCCTTTTGCCGATGGCCACCGCCGACCACACCTGTCGACGATGCCAATGACCACAACCACCCGAGGACGCATCTTCATGTCGTCATCGTCGCCCTCCAGCAAGCCATTGTGCCGTCGTCGTGGCCCATCGAGCTTCTACACCGTCGTCGTCGTCGCCCCTATGAGCTGCCGCTGCAGCATCCGATCGGATTTGGACGGGGTAACCAGGGTTGTCAACGAGCCGAGCTCGAGCGACCTCATATGCTTAGGCTCGAGCTCGACACAGTTTCGTGGTAGGCTTGAGTTCGGCTCGACCGAGCCTCAAGCTTGGCTGTTGTTAGCTTCGTAAGTTACGGGGAAGAAAAACGAACGACATAAGCTTTGGTTGGGAGGAATGAGGGTTGGGGAAAGATGAAGTCATTTAATGTGCTATGCAGCTTTTTGCCGTTTGAAGTGAGAGGAGTGGCCGCTAGCTGTTCTCCTGTGGGAAAGCTTGGTGCAAAATTTGGACGAGACAACTCACATATCAGGACAAGGGATGGAAACTGTATGCAAGCCCAGCAGCAAAAGCTCATCTAGCTATTTGAGTTTGGCTCGAGAAGCTCGTGAGCTTCATGATATGCTCGAGTTCGGTTTGATAAAAAGACGAGCCAAGCTCGAATCAAGCCTAAAATGAGTCGAACTCGAGTAGCTTGCGAGCCTTGAGCTTTTTTACAGCCCTGGAGGCAACGGCAAATTTGGCAGAGCTACGGTATATCAGACCGTCCCCTTACATCACCGGCGCGCACCCTCACCTCCTCGTCTCCACGGACATATATACCTCGCCGCCTCATTTCCTTGGCCGTGGCCCACCGCATCGGTTCCATAAATTGTCGTGCGGCCACGACATCGCCTCGTAGCCTCGCATCCCTTGGCTACAGATGACAATGAATACCTAAAATCCGAGTACCCAATTTTCTACCCGTGGATATATTTTTGATGAAAATACATACCCATCGGATATGTTGGGTATGGACGTAAGTATGTACTACTCATACAAGTCTATCCACGGATAAGAAATACCCGTATAAAAAGCCCTCCCTCAGGCCACATAGCCTATATGGCCCATATGCCCTCTCTCAAGAGAAACCTTAGTTTTAGTCTTCCTCTCAAGTCCCAGTCCATTCTCCCAGCCGAGCCGTCACAGTGTCACACCCACCTCTACTCGCGTCGCGCCCCATCCGGACGCCACTCCCGGCGGCACCCCTTCTCTGTTCGACGAAACGCCCCCACGCCACGACGTCGTCCGCCACCGGGTCATCCGACCGCCGCCATGGCTTGCACTCCTGCTGTGGATTTGGAGGTTGAAATGGAAGGATTTGGTGTGTGGAATGACCTGCATGTACATACTTTGTTGTGAACCTTGCTGCCTTGCTGTGGATTTGGAGGTTGAAATGGAAGGATTTGGTGTGTGGGATGATCTGCATGTACATACTTTGTCGGGTGCGCTGTCGGGTGCGGGTAACCCGTCGAGTAGAATTACCCGCAAGGGTATGAGTATGAAAGTATTTTCTTAACCGCATACGGGTACGGGTAACCCGACGGATAAAATTTACCCTGGCGGGTATGGGTATGGGCGGCCACTACCCATCGGGTATTTACCCGTTGCCATCTCTATCCCTGGCCACGCCTTCATCGTCGAGTCGTAGCCGCATGCCTTTGTCGTGAGCTGGTATGGTCCATCGTGGTGCCATCCTGTCCGTCCTCGATCTCCAAGCCTGTCGCGCCAGATCTAAGACAACCGCCGATGCGAGCCTCCCCGCCGCCATCATGATGCTCGCTCTGGCAGCGACAAGGTGGAAAGAGGAGGAGATTGGCGGTTGTGGCGGTGGCTAGGGTTCGCTACCCGTGTCGTCCTCGCGAGAGGCGTCATGAGCTTACATGGACTTCAAATTGTATCGTTTAAAAGTTAGGAAAACACAGGGACGGATCTAGGCTCGGGCTGCAGCTTGAGACGAGCCCATATAGCCCCCTTTTAACATATATAATATGTTGTTTTGGGCTTCAATGAGCAGCTCATCCGAGACGTAGCCTCATCCTAGATCCGCCTCTCGAAAACATGATGGTTAATTCACTCGTCAGGAACTTTTTTTCAGCGATAATGAAGAAAAGGAAAAAAAGAGCTAAAGCGCAAAAGAAAAAAAGAAAAAGACTCGGTTTCAAGAATGCTTTAGCTACACGGTGTACTGTAGAGAGGGAGATTTGTGCGTGCACACGTTAGCCGTGAAAAACGGAAGGCCACTGTATTTGGGTCGTACGCTAGGCCCAGTTTGTGGAATCCGAGAACCGATAGTTTAGACTTTTAAACCAACCGAGGTAGGTGGTTATACCCAAATGAGCGCTGCTATACCCATACTAAAATTTTCTTATTAAATTTATACTTAACAATCATCAAATTTTCTTATTAAATTTATACTAACAATCATCTTAACTGTTTGATTTAAATAGATAAAAATTATAAAAAAATAGATATATTTATAGTATGACACATCAATCTTAGTAACTAAGAAAAAAAATAGTATGTATAGCTTTTTCCATAAGCTTAGGATTGTTTAAATAATGTTATCCATAATTAACTACTCCCTCCATTTCAAAACATAAGACGTAACTATTGACCAAAAAACTAAAAAATATTTTATTATCTTTCTTATTTAGATCACTTCAATAAATAAAATATATGTATCTAATAATATTAAAAATTTGAGAGTGAAATATTTAAAAATATTAAATATAAAAGAAAAGTGTTAATTAATTTCATACGAAACATGAAAAATATAATTATGTCTAAAATATATATGGAGAAATTAACCAATGACAGTTTAGGCCTATAATCATGTTGGTATCCGTCAGTCGCTCTTCAATTCAGCCCAGTTCAGTTATTCGTGGGCCCAGCCGGGCCCAGGTACCGTCAGCAGAGTCATTACGACGCTCCCAGAACTCCACGTGGGGCCCAACTGTCAGCCACCGTGCCGCCTGCAACCCCGTCCCGTCGCCACCGCCGCGCCGCCAATTTCAAACGCTCGAAGCCGCGGACGGTGGCGGCTAAAACCAAACGGACTCGCCCCGACCGCTGCGTCCAGATCCGCCTCCGCCTCCGCCTCCGCCTCCGCCACCGCAGGTAAATCGCCCAAATTTCAAATCCTCCTCCTCCCCCTCTTCCCCATCCACATTTTCTAGGGTTTCCATGCCCGATCTCTAGCCATGTCCCGCTCCTTCTTCCCGACCTGCTCTTCGCTCAAAGGTGGGTGGGGTGGCCGCCGCCGCCGCCGCGGCTTTTCCGCGAGATTCGGTTGGTTTGGAATGACTACCGTGTGTCTCACATTGGGTCGGTTTGTTTTTGCCGCAGCGGAAATGGAGGAGATGTGCAGGGAGATGGACGACCTGAGGTCCGAGGTGGAGGCGCTCACGGCGGAGTGCCGCGCCAAGGCGGAGCTCGCCGACGGGCTCAAGCGGGCCGGCGAAGACCAGGCGGCGCGGCTCCGGGAGGCCAGGGCGGAGGCGGAGAGGCAGGCGCGGGAGATCGCCGCCAGGGACGAGGAGATCTCCACCGGTGAGGCGCGCCGGGAGCTGGAGGCCAGGCTCGCGGAGAAGGAGCAGGCGCTGCGGCACCTGTGCGCGGCGCACGAGGGGCTCAGGAGCAGCGCCAGGGAGAGGAGCGAGGGCCTGGAGGCGGAGAAGAGGGAGCTCGTCGCGGCGCTGGAGGAGTCCGAGGCGAGGCGGCTTGAGCAGGAGGCGGCCGCGCGCTCGTGCGGCGAGGAGGTTGCCCAGCTCAGGAGGTTGCTGTCGGAGAAGGACAAGAAGTGCTCGGAGGCTGAGCAGAGGGCATTGGCACCGAGGGAGGTGACGATGAGAGACGATATGCTGCTGAAAATGGAGGAGCAGAAGGCTGCCGTTGAGGGGAAGCTCAAGTGGAAGTCTGAGCAGTTTAGGCACCTCGAGCAGGCGCTCAAGAAGGTCCAGGATGAGTTCAGGGCCGCGAAGAAGGAATGGGGCACCGACAGGTCAATGTTGGTTGATCAGATTGGCAGTCTTGAGGTCAATTTGGATTCCAAGACAAGAATGGCCAAGGAGTTTCGATCGAGGCTTGAGATGTGCAGCCAGGCATTAGCCCACGAGGAAGGACGACGGAAACTGCTTGAGGCGGAGATGTCTGAATTGAAACACATGTATGGTAGTGTGGTCTCCGATTATGAAGAAGCGAGGTCCACGATTGAGTCGCTTACTGCAAAGAGGGATGGGGAGATCGCGTCGTTGAGAAGTTCACTGGCTGAGAAGGTCACATTGCTCAAGGAAATGGAGTATGGGAAGGCACGTCTTGAGCAAGAAAATGAGGATATGAGAACTTTGTTGAAGGAATACCAGGAGGCTCAGATTGGTGGTGCAGATGCTGTAGTCTCGTTGAAGGTTCTGCAGCAGAAGTTCCGAGCTCTAGAACAGACACATAGAAGCTGCACTGATAAGCTGAGAGATAAAAAAGCAGAATGGAGAACACAGATGGAAAAGCTTGGGAGTGACCTGGATGGATGCTTGTCACAGTTAGATTCTAAAGATACACTTATCAGGCAAATGCAGATTGAGCTTCTGAGCAGTTATAGCTCCCTGGAGATGCAAGTTGTGCAGAACTGGGAAGCTTCAGTAGCTCTTGTTATTGTAGAATCAAAACTTTATGATTCTTGCTCATATTTTGAAAGGATTGAACTGGATATGCAGAAGACCTGTGCACAACTTGAGCACAATTTTGCTGTTGCAAGAAGGCAGTTAGAGGAAAATAACTGTGCCATTGCTCAATCTCAAGCTGAACGGGCACAACAAGTTGAGGTAATAGCAACAATGCATCGAAGAATTGAGCAGCTAGAATACATGGAAAAGGAACACGAAGAGATGCAAAGGCAGCTTGCTACATACAATGTTGACAATGCATCAAGAGATGTTCACTGCTTAAAAGGTGAAGCTTCAGAAGAAGAAAAAAGCCTGCATGAGAAACTGCAGAAAGCATTATGTGATTTGGATGAAGCATACTCTTCACTTTCTGAGAAGAAGAGTGAGCTGAGCCAAATAGAAATCAGTCTTTGTAAGCAAAAACAAGCAGTGGAGCATTTGGAAGAGCTCAAACTTTCTATGGAAAATGAACTAAAGGGCTATATGAATGAGAACAGTGTACTGAAAAGAGATCTTATTGCAAAAACAGAAATAGAAAAGTCCCTAGGAGAAGAAAAGGAGAAATTACTAGGTGCTTTCAATGAAGCACACTCTGCCCTTTTTGAGAAGAATTGTGAACTGAGGCAATCTGAAATCGTTCTTCATCAGCAAAAGCAAGCACTAGAGCATTTAGAAGAACTGAGAGTCAATATGGAGACTGAAATGAAGGGCTACATTGATGAAAATTGTGTCCTGAAGAGGGATCTAGATGCTACCCATATTGCTAAAATAGAAGGTGAGAAGGCTTACAGTGAAGAAAATGAGAAGTTATTATGTGCTCTTGATGAAGTAAATTGTTGTCTTTCGGACAAGAAGAATGAGCTTGACCACGTCACAGAAAATCTTCATCAGCAAATGCAAGCAGTGGAGCAATTTGAAAAGTTGAGAGTTAATATGGAAACTGAACTAAAGCGCTACATGGATGAAAACTCTGTGCTAAAGAGTGATCTGGTTGCTGCTCTTGATTCCAAAATGGACGCTGAAGAGTCTCTTAGGGAAGAAAAGGATAAGTTATGCAGTATAATAGATGAGAGGTGCAGGAATATTGAGGAGCTTCAGCAACACATCGCTGTGCTGGAAGAAGAAAATTTAGATAAAAAACTTGATGTGGCAGGTCTTATCAAGTCAGAGGCTGACAGGTCCATTCAAGAAGTGAACAGAAAGTACTCTGAAATTGTTGAGGTCTTTGACAAAAAGCTTATGGAACTTGAAACAAGGCTCAGTTTCTTTGAACAGAAATACACATGCAGAGAGCAAGAACTCATGGAAATGTTTGATCAGGAGGAAGCTGATTGGTATACACTAATTGCAGAAAAAGAAAATGCTATTTCTGAAATTCAAGAAATTGTTGAATCTGCTCAAGTTGACATTAAGCACCTTCTCGAATCTGCTGCAGAAAAGCTCGCAGAAGTTCAGGTTGAGATTCAGCAACTGTATGGTTTAGCAGGAAATCTTAATTCTCTCAACCTTATCCAAGAGCATGATAATTTGTTCAAGGACATGCTCATTGAAGAATGCGAAAGAGAGCTTAAGGCAGTGCAAATGAATTTAGCGTTGGAGAAACAACAGTCCGGAAATTTGAAGAATGATCTTGAGCAACTCAAAGCCAAGACAACTGCAGAAATGTTAGAAAAGGCAAAGGAGCATCTGGAAGTTGCAAATAAGCTGAAATCTTTGGAGGAAAGAAAAGAAATACTGGATGAGCATGTGGGACAGTTGAAGTCTAGAACAAAGGATATGTGCAATGCCTTTGTTCAAGAGAGGAAATATTTATTTGATGAGTTGACTGGACTGATCGATACCATTGGAGCAGCAATTCATGTAGATGAAGATCTGATGACAAGCTTGACAAAGATCATGCATAAAGTTAATAATGAAGAAGCCTTCCGGAATTCTAGTAGCAAAGAAATGCTTAGCTCGGAGAATATAAATGCAAAGAATTCTGCATCCTTGCTCAGGAACAAATCTGTACAGCTCCTAGATAGAAGATTACCATTAAAGGAGCACAACTATTAGCCTTCGTAGTTGAGGTCAGATTGTGTACTGACATTGTTGTAGTCTTTGCATCCTGCTCTCTAGATCCACATAAGCTTTACATGCTACCTGTAGATTTGTGCTGCCATTGCGTTGTGTTGTTTATACTCAATGGCTATGCTCATCCAACATTTCTTATTCATCATTTACCTTTAAACTAATTTATTATTTCGACTACCTAGAGGAATGAGATTATTCCTAAAAAACATGTGCTCATTTCATTTTTTTAATCACCATCAGCTGTGTTGTTATCAGCAGTTGATTGCTTCGATGAATATTTGGCATCAGATGTAAATCTTCTAGTTACTTTAATTGCTTATGCATTTTCCTAAACTCTTAAACAGCAAGTTCTGAAATGTTCATGTTAATACACCTGAGTTGACTTGTTAATTTAATTGTTGAAAAGTCATTACTAGAGGAGCTCTTAAAAAAATGAGAGAATATCCAAATGATGTACTGCATCATAAGAATTTTTCAGTAGCAAGTAGCTTCTCCCATTCCCTTGTCTATGGGGAATCTGCTGTCAGTTGGTCTGTAAGACTACGTATGAAAATTTTTGTTTGTGCAATTACACCTGTTGTAAATTAGTTTTTTGTCCTTGATTTTCTCATTTGTAAGAGGACCCTGCATTGATTATCATAGTGATTCTTTCTGGGCCAGGAATAACGAGATAGAATTCCAAGGCTTTAACTGGTAAGGTAAGCAGTTCTTTTTACATATTACAGTTTCACTAGTTTACTGAGGGAGTGAAATTGACAAAGTCAGACCAGAATCTGCTGTTAAGGTCATGCACTCATGCAAGCAAAGAAGAGGGCAGACTTGTTACATGGCTCTCTGGTCCTTTGCAATGTACTGTCATCTCTCAAGATGCATAGTTTGTGGAGCTGTATTCCTAACAAGATGAATATCTTCTGTGGTTCCTGGTGATTCAACTATATGTCCACTTGAATGAATTTGAAGTAAAGTGTCTGGTTTGGTGATGAACTCAATCTTTGATTCTTTTCTGTAAGACTGAAGAACCTGTGGCCTGTTTATTGCTCTTTCTTGGTTTATATGGTCACTGCATTTTTCTTGATCTTTATACGCATGCTTTTAGCAGGTTTGCCTGTTTGAATTGCTATCGAACTGTGATCTGCTAGTTGTTAAATATTCATATTATTTTTTGTTCTGTAGCCTACTGCCCTGTTAATTTCATAACTGATGTTCCTGTTATTTCATCAGCAATGTTCATTATGGGGTTAAAGTTTTGTTGTGGCATTGCTAATATGTAGCTTCTTATTTGAACTTGTGAAATTTGGACATACCAGGATGCTACCTGCTATTATACGAGATTAGGTGCTCAGTTGTCTGGGTTTTCTTTCCTGTTACCATTGAGTCAAAATTACCATAACATCTTGAATCACTAGCAACTGGCCAAGCCAAAACGCTAATAGTGTTTCCTTTTTCTGCAGGAGCTCATCGATTAAGTAGTTGTGATCACTCTGTTATTTGATATCTCAGGACCATTATCTCAACAGTTAATCTGATCTCCAGGTTAGAATCCAGAGTTGCAACCCAAAGACATAATTTCAGATGGTGGTACTTCTATTTTGGCTTCCTTTTGGAATACAACCTGAGATTTTGTATCAACTGGTCTGATCATACCCTTTGTGCTGTTGGACAGGGTTTCACTGAAGTTATCTTGATGATAAGGTAGCTGAAGACAACATGACCAAACAGCCAGGAACATCCTAAGCTTGCTGTAAGGAAAGTAAAAGCCAATAATAATATCATTCGATCATTACATATATATGATCAGGAATGCCTCATTCTCCATCATGCAAGGAGAATCGTTCCTTGATCCTTATTTCAGTCCTTTTGCTGAATTGTTTTCAACAATTTCTATCGAGTGCAAATCTGTCATGTGGAGCCTCTCCTATAGCCGCCGGCCACGGGCCCAGGATCAGCAGGCGCCAATGGTTTAGGAATAAATCAGGAAAGTGTTAGTTTATTTCCTAAATTATTAGTATTTCCTTCAATAGTTAGCCAGCCAATATAAATTAGGAAGTGTTAGTTTGTTTCCTAAATTGTGAGTTCGTTTCCTTTACGGATTAGCCGGCCAAAAGGCCTATATATACGGCTGTAATCTCTGTGGAGAGGAATCAAGAAAGATCAATTATTCTAATCTATTCTCTCGCTCCCTAATCTCATCTCTTCCGCCATTGGGCAGCTGGGCAGAAACCCCGACGCCCCTACCAGCCGAGACTACGAGTTACGTAGTCAAGGCCCTGCCGTCTTGGGTATCGACGCCCTTGACAACTTGGTATCAGCTTCCAGGCGTTCCTCATCGTCCACACCACCATCCACCTCCCCTCCGCCGCCGTCGTCACAACCCATCTCGCCACCCTCGCGCTCACCGTCCGAGCAAACCATGGCGGAACCGACCATGGCCGACCTCACGGTGCTCATCCAGAACCTCGCCACGAAGGTGGAGACGCTCCAGGTCACGGTTGACGTGCTCCAGCAGGAGCGGTCCGCAGATGGGCCCTCGTCGGGCGCCAAAGCTCTTGCCACAGGCGAGCACTCGCACGATCGGCCTCCCCGGTTTCAGAAGCTGGATTTTCCAAAGTACGACGGCAAGTCAGATCCCCTCATCTTCATCAACCGGTGCGAGTCCTTCTTCCATCAACAACGCATCATAGCCGAGGAGCAGGTTTGGATTGCGGCCTATAACATGGATGCCGCCGCCCAGCTTTGGTACATGCAGGTCCAGTGGGAGGAAGGCACTCCCTCCTGGCGCCGCTTCACCGAGCTCCTCAACCTCCGTTTCGGCCTGCCCTTGTGGTCCAATCCCCTCGGCGAACTAATGGCCTGCTGGAGGACGTCATCCGTCATCGACTATCAGAGCCGCTTTGAGGCGCTCTTGCCGCGCGCGGGCCACCTCACCGAGCTCCAGCAGGTGCAGATCCTCACCGCCGGTGTACAGCCGCCGCTCAGCCTCGACGTCGAGGTCCACAATCCGCGATCGCTTGCCATGGCCATGAGCCTCGCCGAAAGTTGGAGCTCCGCGACCTTTGCGCCGCTTCCGCGCCACGGCCGGTATGCGACCACCGGTGCGACATCCCCGCCGCCGCCGCCGTGCCCGCCGCCCCCTGCTCTCCTGCCATCACCCGCACCTCCCGGAGCGCCGGCCACCGTGGATGGCCGCCAGGTAAAACGTCTCTCGCAGGCGGAGATGGAGGAGTGTCGTCGCCTCGGCCTTTGCTTCAACTGCAACGAAAAATTCGGCCGAGGCCACAATCGGGTGTGTCAACGCATCTTCCTCCTCGACCTGGCGCCGGACGACGACGACGGGGCCTCGGACACAGAGGACGCCACGCCGGTCGAGCCCCAGATCTCCCTGCACGCCATTGTGGGCGTCCGTACCAGCGAGACGATGCAGATCCATATCACTTTGGGCGGGGTCTCTTTGCTGGCCCTGATCGACTCCGGCTCCACGCACAACTTCATCGCCGACGAGGCGACGACCCGCGCCACGCTGCCCTCGCCCGTCCTCGACAAGCTCCGCGTCACCGTCGCGAACGGCGAGCGCGTCCCATGCAACGGCATGTACCAAGCCGTTCCGTTCTCCATTGGCCGCGAGGAGTTCATCGGGCCCTTCTTCGCCCTTTCGGCCGGTACGACGTGGTCTGGGGACCCGGTGGCTCGTGACCCTTGGCCCGATCCTCTGGGATTTCAGTTCATTCTCCATGACTTTCTGGCGATGTGGTCGCCGGGTGTGCTGGCAAGGCCTGGCGGGTTCCGCTGCCCCGACGCTTAAAGCTTGCACCGGCCACGATCTGCTCCAAGCCATCATCGTCGAGTTCGCCGCCATCTTCGCCGAACCCACCAGCATGCCCCCACCTCGCGCCCGCGACCACAACATCACCCTGCTGCCTGACGCCGCCCCGGTCGCCGTCCGTCCCTACCGCTACCCCGTCGCGCACAAAGACGAGCTGGAACGCCAGTGCGCCGTGATGATGAGCCAGGGCATCATTCGCCGCAGTTCGTCGACGTTTTCCTCTCCATACTGTTGGTCCATAAGCCCGACGGGTCCTGGCGTTTCTGCGTGGACTACCGCGCCCTGAACACCATCACGGTCAAGGACGCATTCCGGATCCCGGTGGTGGATGAACTCATCGACGAGCTGCGCCGCGCCTGCTTCTTCACCAAGCTTGACCTCCGCGCGGGCTACCATCAAGTGCTGATGCGCCCCGAGGACATAGCCAAGACCGCCTTCCGCACACACGACGGCCTCTATGAGTTCCTGGTGATGCCGTTCGGCCTCTGCAACGCGCTAGCGACGTTCCAGGCGCTCATGAACGACGTACTGCGGCCGTTCCTACGCCGTTTTGTCCTCGTCTTCTTCGAGGACATCCTCATCTACAGCGAGACGTGGGCTGATCATCTCCGCCACGTGCGCGCCGTCTTCGGGGTCCTGCACCAACACCGCCTCTTCGTCAAGCAGTCCAAATGCGCGTTCGGGGTGGAGTCCATCTCGTACTTGGGACACACCATCTCGAAGGCAGGCGTAGCCATGGATCCCTCCAAAGTGCAGGCGGTGGCCGACTGGCCGTAACCCCGGTCCGCGCGCGTGGTCTGTGGCTTTTTGGGGCTGGCAGGCTACTTCCGCAAGTTTGTACGGGAGTTTGGCGTGATCGCCGCCCCCCCTGACGGCCCTCCTACGCAAGGAGGGGTTCTCCTGGACGTCGGAAGCTGCGAACGCGTTCACTGCCCTCAAGACGACGGTTACCACGACGCCTGTCCTTGCCTTGCCAGACTTCACGTAGCTGTTCGTCGTTGAGTACGATGCCTCCATGTACGGGTTCGGCGCCGTCCTCCTCCAGGGCCAGCACCCGGTGGCGTTCTTCAGTCGACCGGCCGCACCGCGCCAACGCTCCCTCTCCGCTTACGAACGGGAGCTCATTGGTCTCGTCCTCGCCATCCGCCATTGGCGACCATACTTGTGGGGGCGCCGTTTTGTGGTACGCACTGACCATTTCAGTCTCAAGTTTCTCCTCGACCAGCGGCTGGCCACTATTCCGCAGCATCACTGGGTGGGCAAGCTACTGGGCTTCGACTTCACCGTGGAGTACAAGGCCGGCAGTGTTTGTACTATTCGTGATGAGTCGCCTTAGAATGATTTAAGTTTTTACCATTGTCTAATGTGAAGTTATAACAGCCTAAAATATTGCATGTTGTACAGCCTAAGTAGCCCCCTTTTACACGTTACAGTTTCACTCATTTTCAGGGGATAATTGATGATGCTGAAAAAAATCAGATGAAAACCTTCTGACAGGAGAATGCAGACCAGGAAGGACCACATTCGTACTAAACGGTCTTTGGTCTGTTGAAACATACTTGGGCCATACCTCAACACACGAAGCTTGTGCATCTATATTCAATTGGTTTGCAGCTGTGAAATGGGCAAAATCTGAAAAGCGCTGTTATCTGTTGGATTACTGGCGCAAAGTGGAGAAAAACCGCTGAAGAAATCGAGCATAACGTGGGGGATATTACGCCGTCTGAATGGCTTGTTTTGTTCATTCTGAACCTTCTCCTGGATGCAATTTCTTTCAGTATTGTATAAAACTGAGGACATTTTAATAGTCTCTTTGGTCTAATGAAATCAAGGAAATCAATATAACTTCGCTGATAAGTTTGAGAATGCAGTATCTGTGGTATAAGGAAATCAATATAGCTTCACTTGCAATCTATCTTTATATGCAGTGCTTCTGGCTGGTATCCGGCTTGCAAACAGACATGCTGGAATAATGGACAAGGAATTTCATATTCCATTATTTTGTGAGAAAGTAAGTTTCTGCACTCAGCTGACTGAATCTGTTTGCTTAATTGAATTCCCTGATATCTAGTCATTGCCGCCCCATGAAACGCTGCAGGTTGTCAAGCAAACATATTATCGATGAATTTTTGAAACAATCAACAGCACAAATCAGCACATAAACTGTACATGCCATTGTTCAGAATTTAGTTCATTTATTTACAATAAAAGAATCAATCTTAATCCATCAATTCATCCCGTGGCCATACCTAAGCCATAAACCGTCCAAACTAATATTGGACGAAGAGGATGTTGCGATGGCAATCACAATAATTTACAGCTTCAGTTCTGATTTCCGCAGATAGAAATTGAATCTTCTCAATTTCTGAAAATAATATCTACAGAGGCGTGGTTACAGAGACTAAACCCTAACTATCACTCGAACTCCCAGCAAGCTCTTCGGTTGTCTATCTCCATGGCCACCATGGCCGCCTTCGCCGCTTCTTGGCCGCCGGCCGGTGGCGCACCATCGACGTTCTTGGACATGGAGGGCAGCGGGTGCACTGGCCGCGCCGGCTGTGGCACGGGCGTGCACTGGTCGCGGCGGCGGTGGCAGCAGCAGCAACAGCTCTGGCGGCGGCGGTCGTAGAAGCACTGGTGCAAGTGGCTGCCCCCGGCGGCGAGCTCCTGCGCGCTGTGCACTCGCTGCATGGGCGGCGGCGCGGCGGGGAGCCCTACAAGCTCCAGCTCGCTCCGTGCGCGCCGCATCATCGGGGGCGCGACGGGTGGGTGTGGGCGCCGCTGCTGGACGCCGGCAGCGGCAACGGCGGTGGAGACGAACACCCGGAAGCTCGCCGACGGCCGTGTCGCCTTGAGGCGGTCGTACTCATCGCGCATGTGGGCGAGCTCCTCGTCGGAGGTGACGGACACCAGCAGGTCCTCGTCGAGGCCCACGTCGGCGAGGCGGTACCTGACCGCCGTGACGGCGGCGGCGCCGGCCTTGACCTCCGCCAGCCGTGCCCTCAGCTCGCGGAAGGGGACCCCGCGAGGCACGACGAGGGCGCGCGTCTCGCCGCCGACGTACCGGAGGCCGCCGCCGGGGCCGCACGGCACGAGGCGGCCGCCGTGGCTGCAGAGCAACCTCATCGTCTCCTCTTTGGCCGCCATCGAACGATCGATCGATCGAATCGATCTCGGGGAGTCAGAAGGTGAGAGTCGGAAGGTGAGGGGAGATGTGAGCGGGGCGGGCGAATCTGGCGCGAATTTATCGACCGGCCTGCACGCGCGCAACCGTCAACGCGGCGTTCGAAATCCGAGTCGAATTCGACATGGACCCTGTCATCGTGTGATCCTACGGCTCAGCATGAGAATTTATTTATTTATTTTTTAAAATATTTACAAATATTAATTACATATAAATCTTCATATGGTAAGATAATCTATATGAGGTGATGTCCCGTGAAAGGGACGTACGTGGCAATTTTGTAGGCGCTTTCCTTCCTATGATAAATCGTTATAGAAAAGGATGATTTATTGTCTGAAGGGATCCACATATAAAATTGTTACAGTATAAAGTTTGATGATGCATAATTTTGCAGGCGGTTTTCTTTCGAGGATAAATCGTCCGGCTGTCTGCAAAATTGTCACGATGCACCTTTCATGGGGTGTCATGATAGGGTGAGAGATATATATGATAGGGTGAGAGAAGTATATCTCTGTAAACTTTGAAATGAAAAATTATTTTTTATTTTTTTAAAAAATAAATATAAAAATAAAAAATCCTCAGAATGATGCTATCGTTTTGTGGGCCAAAATTGCATATGTCGGCCCAGCGGAGGACTTATTTAGGTTTTCCCAGGAGTATCAGGGGTGCTTTCATTTGCATAAACTAGGAATAATATCCAAGCAATTTTAGTAAAATATAACATATTATCATCTGTTACTCGATCAGATATTGATGTAAGTTCAATTAAATAAAAGAATTGTGTTGAAAAAGAAATCTAAAATGAAAAGGAAAATGGCTCAATTTTTTTTGAAAACAACATACATGCGATTCATATTGATATAATAGAGAAAAAATTACGAGATCAACACCTGGCAGCTCCTTCACACATCTCAAGGGAAAGCACTAGCACAAAGCAGTCATCGTTGTGCGTCACTGATTGACACTAGTCCTGAAGAAGGCTGCAAATGTCTTGTTGAACACCTACTCAAGACAGAAGACCATCTATTGGCTCTCAGTCATCTTCGCGGAGAAGAGTTAAAGAGGAAGAGGGTGTTAGATCATCCCCAACAGATCTTCCTATCGATACTTTATCTTGATTTTTGGGTATTTTTATTAGAAATCAGGCTTCAACAGATCACCCATTTGATACCCAAGAATAATTTCACCCTAAATCTATCTTCCTCATCATCCAAAGTCAGGGTACCGCATATCATGGACTATCTGCTGGCAGAAAGGATTTGCTAGCTTTTCTTCGTCGCGCGAGCAAGTGAAAAATACTGTCACGTTCCTCTTCTTCTTCGCTCCTACCGCTGCGTTGCTTGGTGAAATAAATCAGGTGCGCCACCTCCCCGTCCCTGTGGCGCTCGTCCATATCCTCGTGCGCCCTCTTCCCAGCCACGCCGCACCGCATCGTCCCAGCCGCGTCGCGCCGGCCGTTCGTCCTCTTCCCAGCCGTGCCGCATCCCCAGCCATGCGTCGCACCGTGCGTCCTCTTCCCAGCCGCTGCCTCCAGACGACGCTGACCACGAAATTCCTCTGCGAGCACTTGCTGAACTCATAGCTAGCGGCCTTCCGCTACCACAGCCACTAGTCGCGCCGTCGGAGTTGAAGATGTCGCGGCCGAGGAACTCCTCCATGACGGACACCACGTACTCCCCCTTGGAGTAGTTCTGGAAGTTGGTCTTGACAATGTATTCGACGTTGGTCGGTGTAACACCTTGAAAATCGGAAACCTAAAAATCGAAACCTAAAATTCGGAGCTTACAAAAACTTTTGAATTGTTGCGTCTTATTGAATCTTATTGCTTCTTATTTGCGAGTTTTCTTTTGCATGTTATAAATAAAAGGGGTTATTTATTTTGGGAAAAGAAATTGGAAATGGTTTTGAATCCCTAAAATGAAAATAGTTTGCAAAATATTCAAAATAAAAGCGTATATTTGGAAAAATCTTAGGTTGGTGGAAACTAACTTTTAAATTCAAAGGTTATCTTTGGGAAGACATTTAAGTTATTAAATTGGAAGTCAATAGGTGATGGAACATAATATTAGGAATTTTGGACTGACCGGAAGTTCCGGGTGGACCCACCGGAAGTTTCGGGTGGACCCACCGGAAGTTCCGGTAGTCGGTCAGACCGACCAGTGTTAGGCGCGCACGTCGCGCACGTCGCCGCGCCACCACGCGTCGCGCGCGCGTTCCCAACCCCATTCCCTCGTCAACGTGCCGCACGTCCCCACGTCGAGCCGTTGCGTCAGCCACGCCGCGTCGTCGCGTTGCCACGTCCGCCGTAGCGTCGCACATGCCGCGCCGTTGCATCGTCACCACGCCGCCGTTGCGTCACCGCACGCCACACGCCGTGCCCCATGCCGCCGTCACGTCACCGCACGCCGCACTGCGCCGCCGGTCGCCTATAAACCCCGGTCACTCCCCACCGCCCGAGCCGTCCCCCCCCCGTCTCACCCGCGCCGCCGTCGCCGCCGCGCCATTAGAGCCCGAACCGCTCGCCGGAAGTTCTGGTTAAGCCGACCGGGCGTTCCGGTCAATTCTCTCTGACCAAGAAATCGGAGCAACCGGAAGTTCCGATCGGAACCGGCCGAAAGTTCCGGTGTGTCTGAGTGCTCAACCCCCCCTTTGGTGATTTAATCTAGTTTGGTTTCAAAATCAAATAAAACCTAATTTATTATCAACCCTTGCTTTTGGTATATACCTTCCTTTCTAAAACTTAGATTTCCAAATTATTTTAGTATCAAGTTTTAGAGTGGTTCATTTCAAATTTAAATTAGTTTAGCCCTCGGGTTATCGTTTCAATAAAATTTGGAAATACAACTAAGTCTTATTATTTCCTTTAATATAATCTTTTGAATCATTGCATCTTATAATTCTAAATTAAGTGCTTTCACTTAGGATATTGTCACTATACATATACTTAAAACGGTATAATCGCGGAGTTTCAAATTACTAAACTCTCTCCCTCCCCCTTGTTTTCAACTTGGATTTTGTCGAATTTTGAACCTAGAATTGTTTAAAATCATACATTAGTCTTAGGCATCGCTCTTAGGATTTTATTTGGCATTTTGATGGTTTTTCATTGAATTCTGATCGAATTCAATCGTGTCTTTCGCACGTACGTGTAGTGTCCGAGGAAGCTGTTGATTGCGCCGAGGATCCCAGTCAGCAAGGTTGCGAGCAAGACAAGTCATCACTACCCTCGAACATATTAAACCTGTTTGCGAACTTGTGTTGCTTTTGAAAATTCAAATATGCATGTTGTACACAAAGAATTCCTATTCTTGCTATACCATACCTTGACATTGAATACCCTAGATGTATTCTTTGTAACCTATGACACGTTGTGTTTGAAGGAAATCTTCGGCAATGCTTAGCCATGCTAAATTAGATTCATGTATACTCATGTTCACAAAATGCTATATGCTTGGGCAACTACCTTAGTAAAGGTAGTTGAGATACGGCATGTGAAGACATGAGCGCCACATTGCCTTGAAAATGATGAAATGAGTTTTGGATAAAAATTGAAATACAAAACCAATGTTTTAGACTGGGGCGGCTGGATGATTTGGGTGGATTCCAGGAAAGGCAAGTGTCATCCCTGGTCAATTAAGGACTGAGCCATGAGATTTAAACATGAAACGAGCCAGTACAACCATACTTCTCGAATGGGTATAGACCTAGCGGAGTAGATAACCAAGCGAAGACAGTATCCCTGCATAGTGGTTCTTATATATGAGGCTGTGTGCGTACCGGCAGGGGCTTACTGCTGGTGGGTAACCAAATGAGAAGAATGAGCAAGAGGCCTACCGACGGGGGCTTACCGCTGGTGGATGACTAGAATTGAGAGGTAACATAAATACGACAGAAAGAATAAGTAAGTTTTTCCCTTATCCCGAGAGCGCCAGAACTCCTCGCACTGCTAGAAAAGGACGGCTAGAGTGCAAGAGGGCTAAAGTTCATGGAGCGGGTACTGTCAAAGTGAGGTTATTGAAAGGCTTTGCCGTGACCGTCTCATGTGTTGGGACGTAGGCTCATTCGTTGGGCAGTCACGGAGTACGGGTAAAGTGTACATCCACTACAGTGTGAGTGAATCAATTTATTCGAATAGTCGTGCTCGCGGATATGGAGCGGCGTGACAAGTTTCTCTCTTGGCTAGACGTTTTAAAATGGTGGGAGGGTATGCATGATGATTTTTATATGCTAGTGGATCAACTTCTCGAAATGTGAGAAGGGGTAGACTCCCTAGAAAATCATGACGATCCGGTGGCGGGAAGCTATCCTTGGGACCACAATGGATGGTGGACAGAATCGTCGCCGATTTAATGAACTATGGAAATAAAACTTGATCAGGCTAGATTTTAGGTTTGTGAAAATAATTACAAAACTGGCTTTGTGCAAATGAACCACAACCACCCTTTATATATCCCCTATCATATGCATCTTTGTTGTGGTGGCTTGCTGAGAATGGTTGGTACTCACCCTTGCTATACGCACAAACCTTCAGATGGAGGCAATGAAGACATGGAAGACCCGTATGCCTACTACCAGGAGGGTGAGGAAGACGAAGGCGCCCAATAGGTCTTAGACTCCGGTCGTTGCCTGTGGCAATGGCATGCCGCTACCTTTTATCCGCTGCCTTACCTAACTTCTGCTTTTGGTTGTATTTTGGACCATTTGGTCCTAAGTACTAGACATTGCCTTCGGGCTTATATTGTAATGTGTTGTGTAAGAAAATTCGTGCACGCGCACTTGATAATTCAGTACTGTATTTCGTGGGTACGAAACTACTCGATCTAGGGAGATGATTCCCGTTATAAAAACGGGGGTCCACAGTCGGGTTGGCAGCGATGGCGCTGGCCATAAGACCGAAGCACTTGAAGTTGAAGGACATGGTGTATGTGGAGCAGCACGCCACGACGCTGGCAGACCACTCGATGAGGCGGTGCTGGTTCTTGGCAAAGCGTGTCGCGTGCTGACGATTGAGTAGGCCTTGAGGCCATCGGCGTGAAGCTGCTTCCTGATGCTGCCATGGCGCAGGCAAAGGAAGCAGAACACAAGATGGACATATGCACATAGGCCATAGCGCATGCAGCAAATGAGCCAATCCAAATAGGCCATAGCTGGCGCATGTAGCAATTGGCCCAACCTAGCCTGAATCAAAAAAATTGATTTTGATTTTAAGACATAGGATTAGGGTGAACTGCTGTAGACAAAACAGGTAGAGAACTCTATGTAGATGGGTGGTCTCCTATAACTTCAATTTAGGGGATAAGATTAGGGGGATCTGTTGAGGATGCTCTTAGAGAAGAATATCCACTTGTCTCTCACGCTAACCTGGTGATGACAACCGAGAACATTAAGACTAAATTGAGAGGAACCAAGGAGGTAAAGACGGGAAACAATACTTCCTAGATGATGCCTCCAGGACGGTTGTGACGCTGAAGGCGTCACCATCATCTGTAAGCCAAGGCCTAAGCCTGTTTAGCCCCATTGAAAAATTTGAAAAATCATTGGGCTCTTTGGACCTTTTACCCGACCAAAAGCAAGTGGCCCAGATCCTGAGGTCCACCCTTGAGGACGAACATACCCTATTTTGAGCATCACCAATAGTTGCCAAAATTTTGTTCCCTAAATCTCTTTTTAAAATTTCTAATAAGTATGTAAGGATTAAATATGCACTTTGCTCCAAGAGATAGCCTAAACTTGACTCCCTAAAGTTGGACCACCTCCAAACTACCAACAAAAGTCATTGATCTCCCCTCATCCTGCATGATGACGCTCGCCTCTCCCTTCGCGCGATCTAGGCATGGCGGATTAGGAGCTGGTGCACTCCCCCCTAGTGGAGTACGAGAAGAATGGGGAAATGGATTTCAATTGGTTTGCAGCTGTGACTTGGGAAAAACTTGGAAAACACCATTGTCAAGTGGACAAAAACCAAGAGTAGATTCTAATCCCTTGAGGAGATGTCATTTTGTATTTCTTTATCACCCAAACCCAATGTAAATGGTTGTGAAAAAATTCAAAACTTTTGATAATGTAGAATATAGTGACATCTATCACTTCACCTAAAATCAAATTCAAAAACAATCTATATATTGAGAAAAAAGAGCAAATTCAAGTATGAGTAGTGCACATACTTTTCATAAGCTGGATTTTCTTTTTAAAGTCTCGATGTATGAGTTTAGTTTAGACTTAAAAGATTTTGTGAAGTGTTATATATATATATATGTTGTATGAACTACCAAAATTTCAAAGGAATTTTTATAACTATCGACGGGTTGTACTCGCCTACGGTATTTATAAAGTATGGGGATAGTTGGTGCTAGGGTATACACGAGATTGAGGTAAAAGACATAAAAGACAGAGATTTTTATACGGGTTCAGACCCATTAAATGACATGTAATAGTCCTACTCCTGTTAGCCGAAGCCGGTGTTGCCTTTATATATCAATATCACACAAGTACAATGAGGATTAGAACCTAATCTAGTCTCTGTCAGCTTGACGGGCATAAAGCTTGAGTAGGTGGTCGACATCTAGCAGTCATCGGTTTTCTCGAGTAGGAACTCGCGACGAGATTGGAGATAGCTCTAGATCCTACGTATCGACTTTTGTGGCTCCAGATTGGGTTTGTCTAAGCCTATCTTGATGTATGTTGGCTTGTCTTAATCTGTCTCTTGACATGTCCTCTCTTTTCCTGGTGGGTTTTGTACCTAGTCAAATAAAACTAAGGAACCAAGTGTATATACGATCCCCAAGTAGTTCTTGTCGTGTTCAAGTAAAACTTTACTTCTCTTTCTTTATCCGAAACACCTTTCGTGTATGAGGTATCATTTTGTATAATACTTAGTATATGATGAGTCCTGTCGAGCCAAATACAATAGTATTATGTATGTTTTCTGACAATAATTATTTGGATAGTTTTTTAACGAACGAAGGAACATCTGCTCGAGGTATATGCATATATACTTTCCCAGAAAAATCACTGATTAATCAAGCATAATGTGAGGGATAATACACCATCTGAATGGCTTGTTTTGTTCATTCTGAACCTTGTCCTTGGATGCAGTTTCTTCGCTATTGTAGAACTGAGGACATTCTAATAGGCTCATTGGTCAATGAAGTCAAGGTAACTTCGCTGATATTCTGTCTTGAGTGTGCAGTATTTGTGATTCAAGGAAGTAAAGGTAACTTCACTTACAATCTGTCTTTATATATGCAGTACTTGTGGCTGGTAGCCGGCTTTCAAACAGAGACATGCTGGAATCATGGACATGGAATTTCATATTCCATTATTTTTATGAGGAAGCTAGCTAATTTCGTATTCAGATGACTTAATCTGATTGCTTAAGTGAATGGTGATTGAATCTGATTGCTTGATTGAATTTCCTTGATATTTATTCATTGCGCCATGAACTCATGCAGTTTTTTTTGAAGAGCAACTCATGCAGGTTGTGAAGCCAACATATTGTAGATGTAACTTTGAAACAATCTAATCACAACATCAGCAAGCAATAAACTTACCTACCATTGTTCAGAACTTTATTTATTTACAATCCAAGAACCAATCTTACTCCATCATTAATTACACATCCTGTGGCCTTAACTATTAATTACTGAACCACAAATAGTCCAAAGTCCAAACTAGTATTGGACGAAGAGGACGTTCAATCATTGGCAAATTATCACAAGAATTTACAGCTCCACTTCTGATTTCTGAATAGAAATCGAGAAGAAAAGATATGGTCTACAGAGGCGTGGTTACTGATTACAGAGACTAAACCCTAACTATCACTCGAACTCCCAGCAAGCTCTTCGGTTGTCCATCTCCATGGCCACCGGACCTGTCGCCTTCGCCGCTGGCACAGCAGGAGCAGCCTGTCGCGCGCCATTGATGTTCTTGGACATGGAGCGCAGCTGGCGCACCGGCCGCGCCGGCGGTGGCACGGGCGCGCAATTGCCGCGGCGGCGGTGGCAGCACCAGCAACAGCTCTGGCGGCGGCTGTCGTAGAAGCACTGGCGCAAGTGGCTGTCCCCGGCGGCGAGCTCCTGCGCGCTGTGTACTCGCCGCATGGGCGACGGGGCGGCGAGCCCGGGGAGCTCCAGCTTGCTTCGCGCGCGCCGCATCATCGGGGGCGCGACGGGTGGGTGTGGGCGCCGCTGATGGACGCCGGTGACAGCGGCGGTGGAGAAGAACACACGGAAGCTCGCGGACGGCAACGTCGCCTTGAGGCGGTCGTACTCGTCGCGCATGTGGGCGAGCTCCTCGTCGGAGGTAACCGACACCAGCAGGTCCTCGTCGAGGCCCTCGTCGGCGAGGCGGTACCTGACCGCCGTGACGGCGCCGGCGCCGGCGCAGGCCTTGACCTTCTCCGCCAGCCGCGCCCTCAGCTCGCGGAAGGGGACCCCGCGCGGCACGACGAGGGCGCGCGTCTCGCCGCCGACGTACCGGAGGCTGCCGCCGGGGCCGCACGGCACGAGGCGGCCGCCGTGGCTGCAGAGCAGCCTCATCGTCTCCTCCCCTGCGCCCATCTCGCTCGATGGATGGATGGATGGATCGATCTCGGAGAGTCAGAGGGGACGGAGAATTGCGGGCGAATCCGGCGCGAATTTATAGACCTGCGTACGCGTGCGCAACCATCGATGCGTCGTTCGAAATCCGAATCGGATTAGACGTGGACTCCGGGGGTCGTGTGATGTCATCGTGTGATGCCACGTGGGCCGAAATTAGGAAGAAAATTCCGTGCGGACGGGATGCAAAGGCCATCCGTTACAACCCCGACCCATAGCTGTACGTGTGGACGATGAAAGCATCCAACGGATGCGCTCTCGGGCGACAATGCTCTCGGCTTCTATCTCTGGCTCGGTTCGGCTCTTTTTTCCTCTAACACACGTGCACTCATCCAGCCCAGGCGCTGGCTTGGGTCATCTCACGCGCGCGGCTTCCTCCCTCTCCCAATCGCGCCGCCACATCCTCCTCTCCCTCGCGGCGCCGCATCCTCCTCTCCACCGCCCTCTGCCCCGTCGCCAACTCGGCCCTCGCCCCTCTCCGTCGGCGCCGGGGGCCCCGCCGCCACCTCGCCCCTTTGCCCCGCCGCCCTCCCCGCCACCACCTTGCCCCCTCTGTCCTACCGTCCTCCCCTCCGCCCTCCCCGTCGCCCACCGCGCCCTCTCCGCCCTCCTCACAGCCTCCGCCGCCGCATCCTCCTCTTGTCGTCGAGCTGCGTGTCGCGACGCTGCTGCAGCGTGGCGGGTGGGGATGAAGACCTCGGGTTTGCCATCGCCATTGAGGTCGGTGACTAGGGGAGAGGGGAGGCGGTCGGCGTCATGCTTGATGGGGTAGTCGGCATCGGAGAGGTGGTACCAAGCCTCGCGGAAGGAGAGGTCGCCGTCGTGCTTTGGCCGGCCGCAGATGGATCGAGCTACGGATGGCGTCGTGCTGCACCATCCTTTTAAAAAACTGTGTTTGCATCTATGTAAAAAATTGGCGCCTGCTCTTATCTGAGTGAACATCCAATTCGTTTTTCAATCCATCAATGAGCTGTTTATCAGTTGGCACAATTTAATTTGCGACGGTAAGCCAACATTATTGCTTTTTTGGATCAGAAGCCAACATTATTGTTGTTGAAAAAGAAGTGATTTTATTCTTCTCAGGTTATATCCATGAAACAATCTATTGCAGTATCTACAATCTTATGCATCAACCTGTGGATCACTAGATTTCTGGGTGCATTTCGATAAGGATCTGAATTCATGTGGTATAAACAAGCAATTCAAGGAAAACTTTTTTGTCATTTGTAAGTTCAGAGATTGAGAGAGCACATGCTCACAAGTTCATACTGATGATTTTATAAATTTACTTTCTTTTGTCATCCAACATACATGTCAATATCATATTTAGCGAAGTGCATCATTATGCAGGCTGCTGATTAAGTGCTTTGTTTTGTTGCTGCAAGCTTGTCGTTACTGATTAAATTAATCTGTATGGCATTTTGGCTGGAGCTAAGCTATAGCTAGGCTGGGCAATGATTTGCAAGATACAATCTTGCAAGAATTGAATTTTTTTTGAAGGAACTGAAGATGGAATGGCAAGAATTGCAAGGTCGCATGATCTGTGAAAGGAATGATTGTATACGACGAGATGATTCTGTATATGATTTGTTTGCAAGAATTTAAAGGGAGGGTTGCAGAGGACTGAAGATGTAATGTTTTTTTTCTGCAAAGGATTGAATATGGACTGAAGATGGACTGACTGAAGATACAATCTTGCAAGAATTGAATTGTGTAGGCTCATTTTGTAGGCTGCCTGTGTATGATTACCATATCAAATTGTGTAGAAAACCTGCCTATGTGTGCATGGCATATCAAAATGTGTAAGAAACCTACCTGTGGATACAGGGATGTAATAAATTCTGTTGCTATAAAACTTCAATGATCATTTCGACTGATTGGTTTATCAGAAATATCAAACTGGGTATAGAGATGTTTCTTGGACAAGATTTTTAATTTAAAATCAGCACCAGACATTGCTCTGTGCTTTCTAAAGTTATATATACAGGAAGTATCATTATCTAAAAAAATATGGAGGAAGTATGAATCAACTACCCAATCCACAGACTACTAAACTAGAACTTATTACTTCTTCCTGAAGAATAACAATCTTTTTTTAGCCGAGATGGCCGCTGAAGATTAACAATCTGGAAAATATGAAGCGTGACTCAATTAGCTGATGATTTGTGAAATAAAGTTGGCTTTGAATTGCTAATGTTCAGTCTTATAGATGCTTCTTTTATGCTTCAGCTTAGTAAAACACATTGTTTCCCAGCTAGCAATTAACCAGATTCTCTTTCCTTCTAGGCTGAACTTTACCCCCTCCCAATTTGAATATAGCCATCGACGTCATCCCCGGCAACAAAGTCTCGGGCAGCGACGTTGTCTCCGGCGACAGCAACGGCGGCGTCGTTCTCCCGTGCGGCGGCTGCGTTGTTCTCCCCAGCGGCAGCGTCGTCGTTCTCCTCGACGCCGGTGGCCCGTGCAGCATTCATTTCTTGTGTTAGAGGTCAAACGACGCTAGGGCTGAAGATGAAACGAGGGATGCTAGACCTAGGGCTTTCCTGGATGAGCGCGCGCGTGAGATGACCCGAGCCGGTGCTGGGCTGGATGAGCGCGTGTGTGTTAGAGAGGAAAAAAGAGCCGAGCCAGAGATAGAAGCTGAGAGCATTGCCGCCCGAGAGCGCGTCCGTTGGATGCTTTCATCGTTCATATATTCAGCTATGGGTCGGGGTTGTAACGGATGGCCTTTGCATCCCGCCCGCACAGAATTTTCTTGCAAAATTAGATATGTCAGCCCACGGGAGGACATATTCAGGACTTCCCTGGAGTATCACTGTAACTGTATGTGTATGCTCTCATTTGCACAAATTAGTAAAAATAATATCCCAAAAATTTTAGCAGAATAGAACATATTGTCATCTGTTACTCGACAAGGTTTTTAATGTAATTTCGAGTAAAGAAACGAATTTTGTTAAAAAAGAAATTGTTCCCTGAAATTTGTCCTGTTTCTTCGTATTCCCTCTGTTCTTTTGTAGGCTGCACCATTGACCAGTACTATTTTAACTTTGACTGCTAATACCTTTTAAATGGTTGGCCTATGACGAACAAAAGTTGGTGACAAAAGTATTTTTTATATTTTTTCAAAAAATGTTTAAAATTATTTTTGTTCTAAACAGAACTATACCTAACTCTCTCTGGTTGATCTTTTTTAAAAACATCCTTTTAAAGAGTAGTTTTTATGATATGGTAAACGCTCGTTGACGCATGCAAACGATCATCTATGGAGGATGGTTATTTCGCAGACGACCTTTCATCCATCCCAGAGAGAAGTAAGGAGCCACCTGTAAATATGGTCATAATTCAGCCAGGCAAGCGTTCGTTAATTAGCAGGTGCCAATAGCCATCTACATGAAAATACGGTCATAATTTGTTATATTTTAATCCATAAAATTAAGATAATAAACATGACATGTATGTACAACAAGATTTGATCAATTGCTAAACATGAACATGCTAATAACTAGAGAAGTGTCATCCTAGATCATGTTTAACATTATAGCAAAGAATGCAACATACCCGAAGAACGCTTCGGTACTGGGTGAGATATTGTTGTTGTTGTTGCCTCCATTAATGGAGCCATTCTCGCCTCCTCCAGTAGCGTAGTTGCCGCCACCATTGCCGTCGTTGCCTCCATTAGTAGACATGTCGAAGTAGTGGAAGTAGACGAAACTGTTAACGACCAAATTTGTAAGCAAATCCCCAAGTTTGAAGCAAGGATTGAAGCAGAAGCAAGGGAGCGTTTGAACCTCGGAAACATAAGCTACGTCGGTTGAGTCCGAATCGGCTAAGGAGCCAGTCAGCTGAGTTCGAGTCAGACAGGATAGCCGATAACCGATTTCGATTGGAAAAAGCGGATGAGACAAATCCCAGAAAGAAAGCGTGAAGATAATCATTGGATTCGGTTTCCAAATACTTTGAAGATATTGTCATCTATGGATAACGTCCTACAACGACAATTGTATCTTTAAATTACGATATTTTGTACAGTTTCTTATAGATAATGTCGGTTTGTTTAGAATATTTGTAATTCAATCTGTAATAGAAATCGTGTCTGTTACAGACTCATTG
Organism: Oryza australiensis; assembly: GCA_019925245.2. Classification (NCBI taxonomy): domain Eukaryota; kingdom Viridiplantae; phylum Streptophyta; class Magnoliopsida; order Poales; family Poaceae; genus Oryza; species Oryza australiensis. The sequence continues at coordinate 1,494,745 of JAIFGZ020000161.1, read as the reverse complement.
TATATCCAGATATAAATATGACCCGAGATCATATAATTAACAACACATAACTCAATACAATCTCGACGCATCACCACATTTTGTTTTTACTTTTAATCTCGACAAGTTCTTGCCTCGTATTTGGGCTGCATCGGGTTCCGATCTCCAAGCAAGGTAATCTCTTGTTACAAGCGGTTTGTACTATCGGGATTAGTGTTTCCATCATAATGATACTCTGATCCTATTGCTACAATTTTCTTAATTTATCATATACGTCATATAATCTGGTTCAATGCCTAGATCTAATCCATGATCGGCTGGTGTTTTCTCAAAGATAACAGCCGACAGGGTTAGATTTTGGGGTTGATTTGGATTATATGGCGTGTCCACCATCTTGAAAGGTTTTCATTAGTCTATATAGGTCTCATGCTTCTTTTTTTCTTAGTGCTGGATCAGCCTGATCTATTAAGTCGCTCTTAGAATCATATAGATCTATTTGGCTCAATGACTGCTATTAGAGATAGTATCGGGGTTTCAGCCGATTTTACCTGTTTTAGCCATCTTATATGTTTTATTACTGCTAGATGTGTTAAAGCCGCCTTTTATATTAAGATCTTATTCTAGTTAAATCTGCTAAGCCTGTTATCAATCTGTTAAGTCATATTAATAGTTGATTGATCCTTGTTTAGTATATTTAGCTTAGAATAATATTTTGGTATAAAACTGTATCGGAGTACAAGCCGATTCACGTTAGATCTACGATATCGGTTAAGCTATATATATAATTGTTGTTCCAACGTGCTTTTAGATATATGTGATTTATACTGTCTCGGTATATTGCCGATCTATCCCAATCACTTAGTCTAAACATGTTTTGGAATAGTAATTATGTATTATGAATATCTATAGCCGATCGAGTAGGATCTAATCATAATTTAATTATCTATTCTTTGTTTCTTGTTGGTTAACAGGAACAAACCAACTGACATGCCCTGCAAATCACCAAAGGCAATCCAATTTGGACCTGTACTAGAGTTAAGCAGACCTCTCAGGCCAGTGCGTGGGAAATTTCTCATCAACAGAAGCAGAACGAGAGTCAATGTAGAGGAAGTAGACAAAGCAGTGCAGAACCGATGTAGTCATGCCGAAAGACGCTCTCCAAAAACTTGATCGTGCGTCTACTCATGTAGGTACTTAAGTGGACGGAGTTTCGGTGGCCTTCTCGTCCTGATGACCAATGCACGCAGGTGATCAGGACTGGAGACACAAAAGCAACGCAGGAACGACCCCGCTACCCGCGTGCGTCGCTGCTCTCCGCGTCGCCCGACCTCACGCTGCGTTTTCTCCCGCCTGACCCCGCTAGCCTGGCCTCGCCCCTGCCGTCCGATCTGCCTCTCGGCATATCGGGGCCTTCGGTCCCCGTGGTCACCCGATCCCCTTCGGGGTGATCCGGGCCATCCACGTGGTGGACCCATGGACCGGTCCCGGTGGACCCCCGTGGGCCGCTGCCATCGCGGCTGACGTCAACCCTCGCTTGCGTCAGCCGCTCACGTCAGCCCTCGACTGCTGACGTGAGCATCATCCTTTTTCCTTGTAAAAATAATTAAAAATTACGCAATAAATTATTTTAATTTTTAGAATTTATTTAAATGATCCAAAACTTCTACAATTCATATCTAATCCATACGAACTTCAAATTGGGCCATTCAAATTGCAAAATTCATCTAAAATTGAGATCTACTTGTTTGTTTACTTTTTATGTACTGTTATTTTGTTTTATTAGGGTTTTTCCTTGTTTTGCATGCTAGCATGTAGATTCCGCCGTTTCCGAGTTCGCACTCACAAGAAAAAAAGTCTAGAAGTCAGTTTGAAGAAGCAAGGCAAGTCACACTTTCCTTGAAGTATGTTGACCCTATTTTTATATAAATGTTTTACGTTTGCAAATAAAGTGTATTTTTTTGCTAATTACATGAAATGATGGGAATACCTATCTATTTACTTGTGTCATATTTACTTGTTATCCATTCCTTTATCAACCTTGGATGATAATTGGACTAGCTTTAGTCACTGATGTTGATTTTAGCTAGAATTATATGCTTAGCCATGCTTAATTACCAGTAGCTCACTAAATGAGATAACTACGCTAATTATTCTAGTCTCCGATAAGCTGCAAGCTCGAAACACCTGGCCATGTCTTATTGGTCATAATTATCTCAACTAAAATATGACTTAATAGTAAGATGTGGGTGCATGGTTTTGGATAGCAGCACCCATGGCAATTAAGGATCGGTTCATGGGAAACTCTCGAAGACAAACAACGCTTACCACAAGCAAGAATGGACAACTGCTTGACTCGTAGTATAGCTTTCCTCTGGCCGACGTACCCTAGTGAGGGTGGGCGTGATGGAGTTGGTCGGCCCCGGTTAAAAGGGTTGCTTGGCTGCCGGATTCACCGCGGCACGCGGGGGGCTGCCCACTGCCTTTCGAGGGGTGAGGGCGAAACCTTGGTGTGGTACGATTGGTTAGGGGAGTTATGCGAAAGGTCACGATTTGCCCCTTTATAGTATCACGATGATACTTCGGGGCATGGTAATATGTGTGGAATCGTGTCTTATGAGTAAAGTTGAGCACCTCAGATCAGAGTAAAACTATTCGAATAGCCATGCCCGCGGTTATGGGTGATCAACCAGATTCACTATGATTAGTCTCACATTCCTAAATAATTTGGACTTAATGGAACTGGTTTAGTTCAGGTGAAATGGTTGGGCCTGTTCAACATGGAACAACGTTGTTCAGTGGAGAATAAAACATGACTCAACTTAATCAATTGTTTTACTGTTTTTAAATATTAAATGTTTATAACCGTATTTATGCAAAATAGCCGCAAGCCATCCTTGTCTTCCCTTGCATGTTTGCATTTCTTCGGTGTGGCTTGTTGAGCACGGTGGTTGTACTCAACCCTGTGACTTTTCCCCTTTTCAGAAGTGTAGTGCTTCTGAGTTGAAGATGGTGTTAGAAGATCAAGGCCCAGACCCCAGTTGAGTTTGCCTGTGGAGTGGAGTTGAAGTTTCACTATGATCGTTTTTCTTTTCCACTGTTGTTTCTTTTGAGTGTGAGGATGAAGAGCCTCTTCAGTAAGTATTTTTATTTTTTTTGCTTTATTTTTACGTATGAATCTATGTATTGATTTATCATTTTGTGTACCCTGGTTGATTCCTGGACAGAGATTTAATGCACAAGATAGTTTGGAAATTTCAGCTAAATTTTCAGGCTTGACAGTACTCAAGCGGACGGAGTTCCGGTGACCTGCTCGTCCTGATGACCCGTGCACGCAGGTGATCAGGACCGGAGACACAGAAGCAACGTAGGAACCGAGAGTGACGAGGAGAATGAGGAAGACGAACAGAGAATTGAGTCCTCCTCTGTTTATTCCAGAGGTAGGTTTATATAGTGCGCGAGAGAGTAATGTTTGGGAGTAATCACTTGAAATCAATCCGATTGAATTATGTGATTAAGAACGAAATCAATCCGAGGAATTAAGTCGGGATTGAATTCATTCACCCGTTACAGAATTAATCAGCCGAATCAATATGATTTAATTCTCATACGCTGCAAAACATTAGAGAGAGAGCAGCATCCAGCCTCGCCTCGCCCACGCCTCGCCCGGCCGGCCCGGCTCAGCGCACATGTGCGCGCGTGTAGCAGTGCCACCACCATCTCAACCGCTCAACAGGTACTCTCCAATAGCAGCCTATTTAAGTTGAGATCCTCCACATTAATTTTTAAGGTGGTATTAATCTCTTAACATTGATTGTGGGCTTATAAAATTTATTGGGAATAAAGTGGGCCAAGCCTATTTAATCCAACAATCCCCACCAAATTGCAGAGCTCACAAGAAATGTTCTTAGTTAACCTATTTGTTATACCGGTGTTTCGGTGAAGACTGTTAAGTTGAACTTCCATCTAGAAAAGGAGCTATACCTGACTACAACTGAACAATGGACAAAGTCTTGAATTGTCAGTCTTGTGTAGTCAGGCTTTACTTAATTCCTTAACTGATACTAGGTTGTCGAGTGATACTAGGCTGTCGTTAGCATCCCCTCTGTTTGTAGCATATAAGTCATACTCCAAGCCTTCTCATGAGTCTCTAGAGATCACCCGAATCTTATAGACTGTGACTAGTAGTCGGACTCACATAGTATGTTCCTTCTAAGATGTTTTGTAGGACAACATCTCTGCTTTAAGAAAGTAACTCGGATCAATTTAAGGTATACACCATCCTGCCATACAGTAAGAGGAGAGAAGTACATCAAATAAATGGGCCCATTTCAGGGTCTCTCCTTCTAGTCACTCAATAGCTTGTTTTACCGTCCTAATTCATAGGATCTTCGATCACATTGAACATGTTACCACTATTATGTAACTCAAGTGAGTCTCAAGCCCATCTCTCTCGATGCACTGTCTATCACATTATGCGATAGACCCTTAGTGAACTGATCTGCCAGATTTTAAGCAGTCTGGACATAGTCCAATGTTATAACTCTAGAGTTTTTCAGCTTTCTGACAGATTTCAGTCTTCTCTTTATATGCCTAGATGAATTCATGTTGTCCTTCGAACTGTTCACCTTAATAATCACAGTTTGATTATCATAGTTCATCAGGATGGATGGTACTGGTTTTTCAACCACCGGCAAATCCATCAGGAGCTCACGAAGCCACTCGGCCTCAATAGTGGCAGTGTCTAATGCTGTGAGTTCTGCTTTCATTGTTGACCTCGTTAAGATGGTATGCTTGCAAGACTTCCAGGAAAGCACACCTCCAAGTGTGAAGACATATCCACTTGTGGCTTTTATCTCATCAGCATCAGAGATCGAGTTTGAATCACTATACCCCTCTAGTATGTACCTAGCATAGTGAATTTCATAGCTCATAGTACCTTTTAGATAGCGCATTACTCTTTTTAGAGCATGCCAATGATAATCTCCCGGATTTGAGACAAACCAACTCAACTTGCTCACAACAAATGAGATGTCAGGCCTCTTTGCACTAGCTAAATACATCAATGGACCAATGATCTGAGAGTATCTCAGTTGATCCCTTGCTATTCTTCGTTTTTTCCTTAATAGCACACTAGGATCATAAGGAGTAGGAGCTGGCTTGCAATCAATATACCCAAAGCGAATCAAGACCTTGTCCACATAGTGAGATTGCACGAGTGTAATCTCACCATCATCTTCTCTCAATAGTTAATGTTAAGGATAACATCAACCACTCCCAAATCTTTCATCTCAAAGCTTTTGGACAGAAAATCCTTGACCTCCTTAATAACATTGAGGCTGGTCTCAAAGATTAATATGTCATCGACATATAAACACAAGATCACTCCCTCTCCCTCACCATAGTGATAGTACACACATTTATCAGCTTCGTTCACAACAAAACCAGCAGATGTCAGTGTTTTGTCAAATTTCTCATGTCATTGCTTAGGTGCTTGTTTAAGGTCATACAAGGATTTCAACAGCTTGCATACCATTTTCTCTTGACCTTCTAATACATACCAGTCTGATTTATCCATATAGATCTCCTCCTCCAACTCTCCATTAAGGAAAGTCGTCTTAACATCCATCTGATGAACGAGAAGACCATGAGAGGTTGTCAGAACAGGTAGTACTCAAATCGTGGCCAAGCGAGCAACTAGTGAATAAGTGTCAAAAAAAATCCTCGCTTTCCTTTTGGGTATAACCCTTGGCCATAAGTCTTGCCTTGTACTTTTCTATTGTACCATCAGGCCTAAACTTTTTTTAAAAAAAATAATTTGCATCCTAAATGTTTGCACACATATAAATGCTCGATGACTTCCCAAGTATCATTAGACATAATAGAGTCCATCTCGCTTCGTACCGCTTCCTTTCAATAGTTAGCGTTAGGAGATGAATATGCATTTTCTATGGTTCTTGGAGTGTCATCCACAAGACATATAATGTAGTCATCACCAAAAGACTTTGTAGTCCTTTGTGTTTTACTCTTTCAAGCAACTACAAAGTTGTCCCCCTCAAGATTTTCCTCTGGTGTTTGACCATTGTGTTCTATCGACACAAAAGACTCAAGGGATAAAATAGGTTCTTGACTGTAAGTGCTAGGTGCATCTTTCATGAGAAATTCATTCTAAAAAATGTAGCATCTCTTGACTCAATAATTGTACCAACACACATGTCAAGTACTCCAGAATTTACAATTAAGAATCTATATCCCATGCTGTGGATAGCATAACCAACAAATACACAATCTAGAGTCTTTAGTCTAAGTTTGCACTTTCTGATTATAGACACATTGACCTTAGCCAAACATCACCATGTGCCCAAGTATGAGAGATTTTTTTCTCATTCCTTGAATGGCGTTACTTCTTTATTCTTAGTAGAAATTCTATTCAGGACATGACAAGTAGTCAGTATAGTCTCATCCCATCATTCCTTGGACATTGTCTAACATAGCATTCACCAACTCAGTTAGAGTGTGGTTCTTTCTCTCGGCTAACTCGTTTGACTGGGGTGAATAGAGAGACGTCCTCTTATGAATAATTTCAAACTCTTCGCAGAATGAAGTAAACTCATTTGAAAAAATACTCTCCACCTCGATCAGACCTCAACCGTTTGATTTTACTTTCAAGTTGGTTTTTTACCTTAAGTCTTATATATCTTAAAGTAATGCAATGCTTCATCCTTTGTTTTTAGTAAATACACATAGCAAAATCTAGTACAATCATCTATAAGTGTCATGAAGTATTTTTCCCCCTTTAGTCAACATGTAGTTCATTTTGCATAGATCGAAATGAACAAGTTCTAGGGGGTGCCAAATTTCTCGTCTCTGATGCCTTGTGAGGCTTGCGAGGTTGTTTGACTTGAACACAGGTATGACACTTAGAACCTTATTGGTGTGATTTTTTTACACGCACTGGCCTGGAAGATCTGCTTAACTCCAGTGCAGGTCCAAAATTGATCGCCTTTGGTGACTGAACGGACATGCTAGTTGGTTTGATCTTGCAACCAACAAGAAACAAAAAGATAGGCGTTTGGTTAGAGTTATATCTTACTCGATCGGCTATGGATATTAATAAATATACAATTGCTATCCCAAAGCACATTTAGATTAAGTGATTGGGATAGATCGGTAGTATACCGAGACAATATAAATCACTTAGATCCAAAGATACATTAGGACCACAATTATATATATTCATAACCTAGCCGATGTCGCAGATCTAATGTAAATCGGCTAGTACTCCGATATGTTTTATAAAAAGATATTAATCTAGATTAAATGCGCTAAACTAAGATCAATCAGTTGTTAGTGTAACCTAACAGATTGATACCGAGCTTAACACATTTAAGTAGATTAAGATCTTAATATAAAAGGCAGTTCTAATACATCTATCAATAATAATACATAAAGAAGATTAGAACAGGTAAGACCAGCTAAAACCCCAGTGCTATCTCTAATAGTAAACATTGGACCGAATAGATCTGTATAGCTCTAAGAGCGACTTAATAGATCAACTCGATGCAGCATTAAGTACAAAAAGAGGTACGAGATCTATTTAGGCTAATGAGAACTCCTCGAGATGGTAGATACGCCATATAACCTAAATCAACCTCTGGATCTAGCTCTGTTGGCTACTATCTTCGAAGAGATATTAGCTGATTGCGAGACAGATCTAGACATTGATCTAGATTATATGCCGCATATGATAAATTAAGCAGTTTATAACATTACAATTAGAGTATCGTGACGATGGAAGCACTAACCCTGACGATACAAGCCACTTGTAACAAGAAATTACCTCGTTTGGAGATCGAAACCGATGCAGCCCGAGAACAAAGCAAGAACTCATCGAGAAAATGTAAAACGAAAAGGTTGGCGATGCACCGAAGTTGTATTGATGTGTGTTGTTCTTTTTTACAAGGTCTCGGGTCATATTTATACCCGAATATACAATGAGTCCGTAACAGACACGATTCATATTACAGATTAAATCTCTAAACAAACTGACATTATCTCTAAAGAAAACTATACAAAATATCCTAACTTAAAGATACAATTGCCGTTATAGGACTTCATCCATAGATGGCAATATTTTAACATCCTCCAGAAACCGAATCCAATAATTTATCTTTAAGCTTTCCTTTCTGGATTGGCTCCACCTCCATCTTCAATCAGAATCGGCTATCGGCTATCGGCTATCCTAGTCCGACTCGGACTCAGCCGACTGACTTCGTAGCCGACTTGAACTCAGCCGACGCAGTCTCTGTTTCCCGCAGATCGCACGTTTCCTTCGATTCCGCTTCAATCTTTGCTTCAAACTCGGGGATTTGGTTACCAAATTTGGTCGTTAACAAACCTTTGACCAAAGTGAATTTCAGGATTAAACTCATGTAGCTAAGCGCGTCATACAACCAAAATTCACATGCCAAAGCTGCGAATGCCAAACATTAGACTCATCATCATTGCTCACATGGTTCACAACCTTATTACACATATCATCTAAGGAAAACGAAACAAGCCTCCACTGTCATAACCTTTACCAATAAATGTTTTATATTTAGATACGATATATTTATTAGATTCAAACACAAATCTAAAAACATCTCTACACAGTAGAGAGCTGCTAACAAGATTTTTGTTTATTGTGGGGACATGTTGCACGTTCTTCAGCTGCACGGTCTTTCCTGAAGTAAACTTCAGATCGATCATACCAACACCATGAATAGTTGCAAGTGAACCGTTCCCCATCAGCAAGGAGGAACCTCTCCCGACCTCATAAGATGAAAATAGGGAAATGTTAGCACACACATGAATATTAGCGCCAGTATCAACCCACCAGTCAGATGAATGAAAAACAGAGAGAATTGTAGGTAAAAAATTACCGTACCCTGATGTTTCCTCCTCCATCACTAATAACCATATTTACAGACTTTTTGTCCTTGTGATCGGGACAATCCTTGGCCCCATGCCCGGGATTACCGCACACGAGGAGTTGCCTTTTTCCTTTTCCTTGCATTTCTTTTTAAAATTGGTTATAGCATTGATTTGACATCAATGTTTGACCTTCTTCTTCTTGTTGTTGTTGTGAGATGTATGAGAGTTCTTCTTCTGAACCAAATTGGCGCTAGAACCTCCCTCGATCTTTTTACCGCGGTTGTCTTTTGCCCTTGCCTTCTCCTCAACACCCAAAGTGCCAATGAGATTAGTGACACTGAACTCTTGCCTTTTGTGTTTTAGAGAAGTGGCAAAGTCCGACCAAGAAGGTGGCAATTTGGCAATAATGCCACCCGCCATGAACTTGTCCGGCAACTCATAGTGGTTGTTCTCAAGTTCCTTTGCTAGCATTTAAATCTCATTAACTTGTTCTACTATAGATCGGTCATCGACCATCTTGTAGTCATAAAACTGCTCCATAACATACAGCTCACTGCCAGCATCGAGAACTCCAAACTTGGCCTCAAGTGCATCCCGCATGTCCTTCCCCGAAGGCATGTGCATGTACACGTCCACTATATTGTTGGCTAGTACAGTGATCAATGCTCCATGGAACAGGCAATCTGCCTCGAACTTAGCATCCTCCTCAGGTAAGAGAGGCGGTTTAGTCGGCTTACCCCGTGAAACAAAGAAGCATTGCATAGCTGTCAACCACAATAATGTATATGCTTTCCATCTTTTATAGTTTGAACCATCGAAAGCATGTGGTTTTAGTGATGCCACAAAACCAACTACCAAAAAAGACCTATCAAGTTTTTGAATCATTAGAAATATGGTCATAATTCGGCATATTTTAATCCAAAAAATTGAGATAATAAACATGGCATGTGCAGAAGGAATTGATATGTTTCAATTGCTAAACATGAATAGGCTAATAAATAGAGAAGCATATCCTGGATCATGTTTAACATTATAACAAAGAATGCAACATAACATTATAACAAAGAGTGCAACAAACCCGGAGAACGCTCTGGTACTGGGTGAGGCATTGTTGTTGTTGCTGCCTGCGTTGATGGAGCCGTTCTCGCCTCATCCAGTAGCAACACCGTTGCCTCCACCAGTAGTGTCGACGTGGTGCCAAGCAGTTCTCCAAGGAGGCTGTTTGAGGAGGTGAAAGAGTGGTCAGGACGTCTACCAATGGGCTTGATGGTCGACTCAGGACAAGATGAGGCAAGGATTTTTAGACAGGTTTAGCCCTCCCGAAGGATAACAAGTCTACTCCTGTGTTCTGTGTTAGGGTGATAAAAGATTAGGGTTTTAGTACAGGAGTTCGAGAGTGTTTTTGGATGACCCCATGCTCGCACGATCTGCCATCCCTTTTATAGTCCAAGGGGCAGTTACAAGGGGCTTGGGGCGTAAGAAAGCTAGTCGTAAAGCAAAAAGCAAATATAGACTAAAGCTGAAAAGCACAACGGAATCGTCTTGGGATCCGCTCGTCGTGGGCGTCTTACGCGTAGTCTTGCCTCGTGATCCGCTCGCTGCAGGCATCTTGCGCGCAGTCTTGCTGGGTGACATCATCTTCTGTCGGTTTGTCCCCCCTTGTCTTATCTGTGAGGCTTGTCAAGGAAGCCTCCTTCCCGAGGGGGAAGGCCTGCCCTTTTCAGGTCGGAGCCGCGCATAGAGGTTGACCTAAGGGGATGAGGTCGGGCCAGAGGGCAGAGGTTGGGCTAGCCGTTCTTGCCCGAGGTTTGGCTTCTGACCCCAGCCCGAGAACTCTCCGCCCGACCTACCCGACCTCCTTTTCTTAGCGTGAGCTACCCCAGGGAGGCATCCTCCACAAGTAGAAATGTTGAAGTAGTGGAAGTAGACAAAGCAGAATGAGAGTCGATGTAGAGAAAGTAGACAATGCTCCACCAGTAAACATGTCGAAGTAGTGGAAGTAGACGAAGAAGAACGAGAGTTGATGTACAGAAAGTAGACGATGCAGTGTAGAACTGGAGTAGTTGTGTCGAAAGACGGTCCCAAAAACTTGATCACCGCATGCGCGCGTGTGACAGTCCCACCACCATCTCAATGGTTTAGCAGGTGCTCTTCAATAGCAACTTATAGCAACTTATTTAAGTTGAGATCCCTTCATATTGATTTTTAAGGTGATATTAATATCTTAATATTGATTGTGGGTTTATAGAATTTATTGAAAATAAATTGGGCCAAGCTCATTTAATCCAACATCTACGACATCATAAAAAATGTCAAGCTCCTAGAGGACATTAGGTCCAGATCTGTAAAATTTTGAAACCAAAATATTTTTAAAATATTTTTTTAAAAGAACATATAAACAAAAAAATTCCACCCTTTCAGGACCTCCACACCCTTGTTTATATTGCTATTGGCTTGGGATGGTAATATTGTGACATGTTACGTGTTATGGCATGGACAACTTTTTTTTTCTTGTCATGACTTTAACACATGCTCAAAGACGTAGGTGCCAAAGAAAACCCCGTGAGATAATCTCACTGAATTCCTATAAAAAACTATGTTTGTAGAATTATGACACCAAGGATTTACTGTCGTTCATAAATATCTAACAATAAGAAACTTTAAACTTTGTATACATGTCATACATTATAAATTATTTCGGTCCTGTTTGACTTAGATATTTAGCGGAATATTGCTAGCGACTATTTTCTTGATTATAATAACAATTAAATATTTTATTAAAATAAATGATATAAGTAATATGGTAGAAAAAGTATCTTAGACAACACATTTTCAAATAAAATATTTCAATAATCTGACAAATAATTTGAAAAGACAGGGACTAATGCTGCGTTTGGAAGGTGGAGTTAGAAGCTCTCTCATCACGGAGAAAACGGTGTTATCCATTAATCATGATTAATTAAGTATTAGCAAAAAATTTGAAAAATGGATTAATATTATTTTTTAAAGTTACTTTCCTATATAAAACTTATAAAAAATACGCCGTTTAATAATTTGATTAACGTTTGTGCGAAAAACGAAGGAGTAGAAGTTGAAAAAATGAGAAAAAGAACACCACCTAAGTTCATTCGGTTTCTAAGAAATGTGAGTTAGCGAAAAGTGAGCGTAGCTTAACTGGTTAGTTTTGTGGTGTTAGAACCTATCCACTTAAGTTTAAGTTTAAGTGATTTGACATGACTGCTCGTATTGTATTTACGGCTATATCCGTCAACAAATACATATGTGATGACTTTATGAATATTAAAATATACCAACTCAGAGACATATGTGATGACTTTATGAATTTGTAAGATATACCGATTCGATCTTCATCTTTTTAAAGGTATTTATAGAGATGAAGTGTGTGTTTGTGTTTGTAGGGATGGGTATGCGTGTGTTTATATGTAAAAAAATTAAAGAAATCCGAGCTAGTAAGATAACATCTATTATTCAATCTAAGACTGGAACCATAAGAGGACAACCGTCAGATACGGATGGACGGGAGATATGCCCAACGGCAACCTTTGCTAGCAGAGGATACGTATCCTGGAAATACTATCTGGCAAGTGGCAACTGGCAAGGAAGAACAGCTTGTGGGGAGCATATGCAAATTAATAAATCCAGGCAGGTAGGTAGGAGAACACAGATGGGAGGGAGTACATAGGAACAGCCGAACAACAGGTAAGCCACGTTGGTCCTCGATACACCGTTGATTTTGGTAGTACATGATACATTCTATTAAAATCATAGTATGCCAAACAGCTAGAGTACTTTTGATGATAAAATCTACTAATATATTCTTCCTCACATCGAACGCAAATGCTTTTATATTTGCCAACTTGCACCGCCAGCGGCTAAGAATATATACATCACAAAACGCACAAAACTCTTTCTTTTTCCTAGAAAAAATGCCAAAGGATTGAACACGAGCAGCAGCAAGTCAAAATTGGAGACTTTTGTTTGTGGGCTGCCATAAACTTTCAATAGTTGAACTGTGTCCTTGACTCTGACGTCTACGTGCTCCAGCTCAGGTTGTGTTTGCCCACTGTTTCAGACCACACAAAACTCTAATTCTGTCATCTTCATTGAAGGATAGGAGTGCTTTTGGCATTGCATCGATCCACAACTACGCAGTGGACAAATGCAGCCAAAGCTTTCATGAAGTTATGACTTTTTAGTGATCTTTGTGAACCAAAGTCAGAGTTGGAGCTCTTGCTCTGGAAAGATGTATAGTCAGCTCAGTTGTTGTGGCACAGGCAAACCCACAGGTTCTGTAGCACCAACCATATTTGTACAGAGGCCCTATTCTTGTTTAACTAAGATAAATATTTTATCTTAATAAAAAATTATTAGCACGTTTTTAAACTGTTAAACGGTATTGTGTAAAAACTTTGTATATAAAAATTATTTTAAAATATAAAATATTTTAAATACCAAATAAGTTTATTTTTAAGTTTATAATAGTTAAAACTTGATTAATTATACATTAATAATATTTTTTTTGTTTTTTTCTAATTTTAATTTTTTTAATTTTAATAGAAATGAACACAATCTAAAATGGAGATAGTACCTATACGAACATCAAGCAGACAAGCACCTAACATACGGAGCAGGAGCACATATAACAAATTAACACTGAAACAGTCAAGCAACCACGTAAGTATAATCATATATCACTACGCAAGCATACCTGGAGAAGGAAAAAAAATCCAGCCTGATTGCGACAAATAGAAAAAAAAACATCCATTAAGTGTAAACCGTGGACTTCGGCAAATGCTTATTATCGTCTTACATACCAAGACCCTCTTCCTACTCAAATTTTCCTATAAAATATCTAAAATTTGTGTATTTCAATGATAGATATCTTAAAAACAAGTAACGTCTAGAGAAACACCTTTATTTGGTAATTTGTTTGAGAACATTTTCAGTCCAATTTAAAAAAGAAATTCTTCAAATATATGAGAATGTCTCTGACATCACAAGTTTGTTTATGACAGGGTGTTAGAGAAAAAAATTAGAAATTATACAACCCTAAGTTTTTTATCACCTGAAGTACAATCGATAGTATACATCATATTCCATCATCATACCAACGTCAGATCAGAAGCTTTGGTTTTAAAGGCATTCCCATTTTTTCAAGAGTTTTTCTCTTCAATTGGTATGAAATTGTCCTCCGGTAAATTACTTTTTAAAATGTCCTTAAACCATAACATATTTTTACGATGTCTATCAACAAATTATATAAACTTTGAGTATAAACTTTGAATGTCCTATGTTAGCCATTCAAATATGGCTAGTCGTAGTGTTCAAATTTTGTCTTAAACTAAAATACAATTATCTCTTCAGCTACTCCTTCGTCTCCACTAAAAACAAATAAAAATTTCATCTACACCATCAACATTTGGTCTATGCCAAGTAATACCACGTGAAAAATTGATCAACAATGTGTACCGGCCACAACATACCTTTACTGCGACTTTCTTACCGAGTCCAGAGGAGGCGAAATATAAAAAATACTACCACACTACCTCTTCTTCCTTGCCGATTTGTTCATCTGTCCCAGAAATCGAGCTGCTCCGCCGTCTGCCGACGACTGCGAAGACACGGCCATGGCAACAGTGCCGTTGTTTGTACTCACCCACCTCCTACTGCTGTTCACTATTAAAATATCAATACCGAGTTCATCTGTTCTACTTTGGTGTATTGATTAGTTCGTCGTAGGGATAAAAAGAAATTCTGGAACAGTTACTGAAAATGGACAAAAGATTTCGCACGCAGCTGAACTGCGGCCTTGTTCTCGCTGCTGCACCTTATGAATGTGTCCCCAGCCATCACCAATTCACCGTCCCGAGGTCGCCGAGCCGCCCGCTGCCCGCTCTCGATCGCCTCCTCGTAGGCGGTGGCGTCTCCTGAGGTCGCCGACGCCACCTGCCGCCCATTCCTGGCATCCGCCTCGTCAACGGCGACGGCGCTCAAGGTCGTCACTGCCCGCCGCCGCCAGGAGGAGAGGAATGGAGAGGAAGAGAGAGATAAGAGGAGAGGAGGTGAAAAAAATTTGAAGTATTGAGAGAGAAAAGAGGAGAAAAAAATCTAGGAAAGAAAGGAAGGTAATTTTACATAGGAACCACTTAACTGGCCAAATATGTTTATTTTTGTATGTGGCATTTAAAAGGCCTACCTACGAAAATATTTTTTTCATGCAGGCTTCTTAAAAAGTCATATGCAAGGTCTTCGTAAAAAAAATCGTTTGTATAATCTATGAAGATCCTCGTAAAAAAATCGTTTGTGTAATCTATAGAGGTCCTCATACATAAAAATCGTTTGTGTAGTAGTAACATTTGTGTTCTCTTCTGACTGAAAGTGATATTTTTAAGAAGATTTGGGCTTAGTTGGCCGTATAAATTGGAGAACAATTTTTTTTGGTATTACTTGGTACTATACCCATTGTAGTATAGACGGAATTTTAAAAAAATTACTCAATTTAATTTTATCTCACCGCTTAATACTCATTAAAATAAAACTAAGATATATACGTTGTATAAGCTGGGTTTTTCATTTTCTGATTGATTTTTAGCTCGTTTTTTGAATTTTTAAACTAGAGCTTTTCATAATTCGATAAAAACATGAATCGATTGGAAGAGGAAGAGATTTTGGAAGAAGTACGGTCGTAAGAAACTTCAATTGAATTGGACACTTCACACAGGTGTGAAGTAAGTCATCAAGGGATCACTCTCTATTTATTTCCTTCATGTGACGAAACAACCGGCTAGTGTACGGATCCGGAAGGAGCGGTGGGCGATCCATCAACGAGCCGACACGAGTCTCCAAGTTGGGCAATATTTAAACCAGCAGGCTGGTCAACGCCCGCCCACATGCGACTCTCCCCTCCCCTCCGCCTCCCGCAAGTCCAACTGCAACTCCCCCAATAAATCCGGCCGCTCCTCGCCGCGCCGCTGCCCTGCGAGCCATGCCCGCGAGACCCCACGACGGCGACGGCCATGGCGAAGAAGAAGAGCCTGCTCCTCTGCTGGTGCTCGCTCCTCCTCGCCTTCCTCTTCCTCACGGCGCCGCCCGCCCGCGCCCTCCCGCTCTGCACCGACTCCAGTGAGTAGTGATTCCGGCGTGCCCTTCCTGTTCTGGACTTCTTCTTCTTCTTCTTCTTCTTCTTCTTTTTTTGATTTATGTATGTTTGATCGCGTGCAGGGGCGCCGGTGCCGCTGAACGGGACGACGCTGGGCTTCTGCGGCGGCGGCGGCGGCGGGGGGAGCGGGAGCAGCTGCTGCGGCGCCGCGGATGATGCCGCGCTGAGGAAGCAGTTCGAGGCGATGAACGTCTCCGACGCCACGTGCGCCGGGGTCGTCAAGTCGGTCCTCTGCGCGGTACGGCCGAATCGTTACTACCTTTGCTTATCATGAGTCTCCGTGGTCGTCTCGTCTTCATGAGAAATTTTTTGAAGAAAAAGAATAGTTTTGTTCGTTAAGCAGTTTGTGTTGTTTGGGTTGCACGCCAAGTGTTCGATGTTTTGCCTGATCAGGCTGATATTCCGGGGGAGGATCTAAGCTGAGCACTTTTTTTCTTCTCGGTGATGATGATAGTGTTGATCAGTCGTATTAGCAGCCAAATGTGGGTAGCCGAAATCTCTAAATCAAACTCATGGACTACCCTCACAGAGAACAACCGATCCCTTGGACATTCTTCTTCCCAGCTAGTGATGACGGATGAGTCCACGCGCTCTGTACCTCTGCCCAACACTAGCATTAGTTGACTTCATGTTTCATAGAGGGATCTAGTGTTGAATCATATGTCGGATAGGTGTGTTGCGATTCGAGACTAACATACCAGGTTATCTTTATACTCTTGTTACTATAAGAATCTGGGAAGGAAAAGCGATACAATTTTCATGTAGACGGCCTTTTGGTTCTAATAAAAAATTGTCTAAATCATTATAAGTAGATGTGACCGGGTCATGCATGTCGGGTAAAGCCATTGGGTTTTAGGTTCATACTATACTGTGTATAATAATAATAACACTGCCTGACTGCCATGTGATGAACAGTACATGCAGAAGGACATGGATCTCAAGAGATATTCTGCTGTTTATTTCTTCTGTGAGCTGATAGTTACTACTGGTTTGTTGCTCGTAGACATCAATGCTAAAAGATTTTCTAATTTTGTATCCAGAAATGTAACCCATATTCGGCTGAGTTGTTCAACTCAAGCTCAAAGATTCGGATGGTTCCTGTCCTGTGCAATGGATCAACTTCAGCTAGTTCTGCTCAATCAAAGGACTCTACACAAGACTACTGCAAACTAGTTTGGGAAACATGCAAGAATGTGACAATACTGAATTCTCCTTTTCAATCTCCTTTGCAAGGTGGTGCAACATTACCTAGTTCATCATCAAAACTTATTGATGTTTGGCAGTCAGAAAATGACTTTTGTACATCATTTGGTGGCTCATCTGACAACCAGTCAGTATGCTTAAATGGAAATGAAGTTTCATTTAGCACTAAAGAACCATCACCCAGTCCTAAAGGGGTGTGTATTGAGAGAATTGGAAACGGAACATACTTGAACATGGCTCCTCATCCTGATGGATCCAACAGAGTTTTCTTGTCTAGCCAAGCAGGTAAAATATGGTTGGCAACTGTCCCAGAACAAGGCTCTGGAGGCACTCTACAATTTGACGAAGCCAGCCCATTTATTGATCTAACTGATGATGTTCACTTTGATTCTGAGTTTGGACTCATGGGCATAGCATTTCACCCAAAGTTTGCTACCAATGGGCGCTTCTTTGTTTCTTATAATTGTGACAGAACTCAGTCACCTAACTGTGCTGGTAGGTGTTCATGTAATTCTGATGTTAACTGTGATCCTTCAAAGCTTGGATCTGATAATGGTGCCCAGCCATGCCAGTACCAAGTTGTTGTTTCAGAGTACTCTGCAAAAGTCTCGTCATCAAATGTTTCCGAGGTATGCATTTTGATACATTACACTCTTCTGTGCACATATTGACATCAACGCTCTTTGCTTATCCTTATTCTTCTTTCCCGTGTTCTCTTATTTTCAATGACACAATGCAGCATTTTTCTAAAATGAAAGAAGAAATCACAGAGTTGACAATTTCAGTAGCATTTTCATCATATATTTATTTTGTAGGCAACATCTGCTAATCCATCCGAGGTTAGAAGGATATTTACAATGGGACTTCCATATACAGCCCACCATGGGGGACAGATACTTTTTGGACCTACAGATGGATATCTGTACCTTATGATGGGTGACGGTGGAAACAAAGGGGACCCTTTTAATTTCTCTCAAAATAAGAAATCACTTTTGGGGAAAATTATGAGGCTTGATGTTGATGGCGTTCAAAGTAAGTTAGCAATATGGATTTTGTTTTCACTATATTGACTATTCATTATTATAATTTGTTAAATTTGATGCCATGTGTAGTTGTTTCATCTCCATGTTACTGTTGTCTAGGATGGTTTTAAAAAGATTATTCTGTTACAAATTTTATAATTGATTTATTCAAAGGCCCATTATGTATAATTAAATGTTCTTTCCTTCCCGAGTACCAGGGTATTATCAATGATCCTAAATGAAGCAGCTTACACTAAGAAAATGGGAGCGTTAAAATTTTGCACCATTTAGTGTTTACATAATTATTTAATATGTGTATGTTTTGGATGGTTGAGATTATAAAAAAAAAGAGCTGACAATGGTAAACTGTAATTTTGGGTCGGTGCTCCTAGTTTGATATCATAATAATATAAACATGATTGCTTACAGTTGTCACTTTCAGTCAAAGCTATTTTATCAGGTGAACACACTGACCTGTTGGAACTTTCTGGATGAAGAAAGTAGTAGCATATGTCATTACTGCATCTTCATGATATGATATTTACTTTTCTTTAGATTATTGCTCCTTAATCTTTATAGCATTGTTGCTTTTCAGGCCAGAGTCAAATCATTAACCAGAGTTTGTGGGGTAATTATTCTGTTCCGAAGGACAACCCATTCAGTGACGACCGAGACTTACAACCAGAGATTTGGGCCTTGGGCTTGAGGAATCCATGGAGATGTAGTTTTGATTCTGAGAGGCCCTCCTATTTCTACTGTGCAGATGTTGGACAGGTAAAGTTTCTGAAAATATTGGCATTTGTATGTGCATAACTCATTTGAGTCTCTTCTTTGCAAATGATGTCAAGGGCGTCGATACCCAAGACGGCAGGGCCTCGACTACGTAACTCGTAGTCTCGGCTGGTAGGGGCGTTGGGGTTTTTGCCCGGCTGCCCAATGGCGGAAGAGATGAGATTAGAGAGCGAGAGAATAGATTAGAATAATTGATCTTTCTTGATTCCTCTCCACAGAGATTACAGCCGTATATATAGGCCTTTTGACCGGCTAATCCATAAAGGAAACGAACTCACAATTTAGGAAACAAACTAACACTTCCTAATTTATATTGGCTGGCTAACTATTGAAGGAAATACTAATAATTTAGGAAATAAACTAACACTTTCCTGATTTATTCCTAAACCATTGGCGCCTGCTGATCCTGGGCCCGTGGCCGGCGGCTGTAGGAGAGGCCCCACATGACATCTCTCCCCCCTCGACGAGCAGCTCGTCCTCGAGCTGGAAATGGGGATAGCGTGCGACGAAACCGTCAACGTCCTCCCATGTTGCTGATGACACTGGTTCTCCTTTCCAGTGGACAAGCAGCTGACGGACTCCTCGGGCCAGGCGGGAATGCGTGACACGCGCCGGCTCTGGAACAACCGCGCCAAAATGAATGGCCGGAAGGGCAGGCGGGGCTGTAGGCGACGTACCCACGAATTTCTTCAGGAGGCCCACATGGAAGACATCGTGGAGGCGCGAGCGCGGCGGCAGCTCGAGGCGGTAGGCGACTTCATTGATGATCTCGGTGACGCGGTACGGCCCATAGAAGCGGGGCTTAAGCTTTCCCTTGGAGGGCACCTGCAGCGACGCGGCGGCGCGCTGACGAAGACGGAGCCAGACCCAATCGCCCACGGCGTACTGGACCTCCCGGTGATGCTTGTCGTAGTAGGCCTTGTACACGGCTTGAGCTTGCTGCAGACGATAGCGGACATCCTCCAGTAATTCATCCCGCTCCGCCATGCTCTTGGCGACGGCAGCCACCCTTGGGTCGCCAGGTTCGTAGGAACAAATTGTGGGGGGGTCTCGGCCGTAGACGATCTTGAAGGGCGTGTCTTTAAGCGCCGTCTGGAAGGCCGTGTTGTAGATGTACTCGGCCCATGGGAGCCAGCGGAGCCACTGGCGCGGCCTGTCGCTCGTGAGGCAGCGGAGGTACATGGTGATGATTTTGTTTGCCGCCTCCGTCTGGCCGTCTGACTAGGGGTGAAACGCCGTCGTCATATGTAGTTTGGTGCCCGTGAGGCGCATGAGCTCGCGCCAGAATGCCGAGGTGAAGACGGGGTCCCGGTCGAAGACCATGGACTGCGGTACACCGTGCAGGCGCACGATCTCGGCGAAGAAGTGGGCGCGGTGCAGCTCGTCGATGAGTTCATCCACCACCGGGATCGGGAACGCGTCCTTGACCGTGATGGCGTTCAGGGCACGGTGTCCACGCAGAAACGCCAGGACCCGTCGGGCTTACGGACCAACAGTACGGGTGAGGAAAACGCCGACGAACTGCGGAGGATGATGCCCTGGCTTAGCATCGCGGCGCATTGGCATTCCAGCTCGTCTTTGTGCGCGACGGGGTAGCGGTAGGGGCGGACGGCGACCGGGACGGCGCTAGGCAGCAGGGTGATGTTGTGGTCACGGGCGCGAGGTGGGGGCATGCCGGTGGGCTCGGCGAAGATGGCGGCGAACTCAACGATGATGGCTTGGAGCAGATCGTGGCCGGTGCAAGCTTTGAGCGCCAGGGCAGCGGAACCCGCCAGGCCTTGCCAGCACACCCGGCGACCACCTCGCCAGAAAGTCATGGAGAGTGAACTGAAATCCCAGAGGATCGGGCCGAGGGTCGCGAGCCACTGGGTCCCCAGGACCACATCGTACCCGGCCAGGGGCAGGGCGAAGAAAGGCCCAGTGAACTCCTCGCGGCCGATGGAGAACGGAACGGCTTGGTACATGCCGTTGCACGGGACGTGCTCGCCGTTCGCGACGATGACACGGAGCTTGTCGAGGACGGGTAAGGGCAGCGTGGCGCGGGTCGCCGCCTCGTCGGCGATGAAGTTGTGCATGGAGCCGGAGTCGATCAGGGCCAGCAAAGAGACCCTGCCCAAAGTGATATGGATCTGCATCGTCTCGCTGGTATGGACGCCCGCAATTGCGTGCAGGGAGATCTGGGGCTCGACCGGCGTGGCGTCCTCCGTGTCCGAGGCCCCGTCGTCATCCGGCGCCAGGTCGAGGAGGAAGATGCGTTGACACACCCGATTGTGGCCTCGGCCGAATTTTTTGTTGCAGTTGAAGCAGAGGCTGAGGCGACGACGCTCCTCCATCTTCGCCTGCGAGAGACGTTTTACCTGGCGGCCATCCACGGTGGCCGGCGCTCCGGGAGGTGCGGGTGGCGGCAGGAGAGCAAGGGGCGTCGGGCGCGACGGCGGCGGCGTGGGCAGGATGCCGTGCTGGTGGTCGCGTACTGGCCGTGGCGCAGAAACGGCGCAAAGGTCACGGAGCTCCAACTTGCGGGCGAGGCTCATGGCCATGGAGCCATCGCGGATTGTGGACCTCGACGTCGAGGCTGAGCGGCGGCTGTAAACCGGCGGTGAAGATCTGTACCTGCTGGAGCTCGGTGAGGTGGCCCGCGCGCAGCAAGAGCGCCTCAAAGCGGCTCTGGTAGTCGATGACGGATGACGTCCTCCGGCAGGCCATTAGTTCGCCAAGGGGATTGGACCGCAAGGGCGGGCCGAAACGGAGGTTGAGAAGCTCGGTGAAGCGGCGCCAGGAGGGAGTGCCTTCCTCCCGCTGGACCTGCATGTACCAAAGCTGGGCGGCGTCGTCCATGTTATAGGCCGCCATCCAAACCTGCTCCTCGGCCATGATGCGCTGTTGATGGAAGTAGGACTTGCACGGTTGATGAAGATGAGGGGATCGACTTGCCGTCGTACTTTGGAAAATCCAGCTTAAACCGGGAGGCCGATCGTGTGAGTGCTCGCCCGTGGCGAGAGCTTTGGCGCCCGACGAGGGCCCATCCGCGGATTGCTCTTGCTGGAGCACGTCAACCGTGACCTGGAGCGTCTCCACCTTCGTGGCGAGGTTCTGGATGAGCACCGCGAGGTTGGCCATGGTCGGTTCCGCCATGGTTTGTTCGGACGGTGAGCGTGAGGGTGGCGAGATGGGTTGTGGCGGCGGCGGCAGAGGAGGAGAGATGGACGGTGGTGTGGACAACGAGGAACGCCTGGAAGCTGATACCAAGTTGTCAAGGGCGTCGATACCCAAGACGGCAGGGCCTCGACTACGTAACTCGTAGTCTCGGCTGGTAAGGGCGTCGGGGTTTTTGCCCGGCTGCCCAATGACGGAAGAGATGAGATTAGAGAGCGAGAGAATAGATTAGAATAATTGATCTTTCTTGATTCCTCTCCACAGAGATTACAGCCGTATATATAGGCCTTTTGGCCGGCTAATCGTAAAGGAAACGAACTCACAATTTAGGAAACAAACTAACACTTCCTAATTTATATTGGCTGGCTAACTATTGAAGGAAACACTAATAATTTAGGAAATAAACTAACACTTTCCTAATTTATTCCTAAACCATTGGCGCCTGCAGATCCTGGGCCCGTGGCCGGCGGCTGTAGGAGAGGCCCCACATGACAAATGAGCTCTTTTAATATCTGCTACTGAACTAGATTTGGACATGATCATGCATTCTATTATAGAATTTCCATTTTTTTGTAAGGGTTTCTAATTACCATGCACATGTTTAAGCCTTTTTAAAACCTGATACGGATCTCATATTTTGTGAAGCTTCACATATGGAAAATTGTGCAAGAATCTTGCCTTGTTTTCATCATCTATGGTATTCTTTTGCAGTATGTACTGTTCTTTTTCTCATTATGTTTAAAGGCTAAGAATTCTGGTATATATTGACTTTCAATGAATCATAATTTCCTTTATTTGATCATTGTCAGAATGCATTTTGATCCGACCATTTAATTCTCTTGGCATGTTTACCTGTACATACATCCATAGGATTTATATGAAGAGGTAGATTTGATCTCAAAGGGTGGAAACTATGGATGGCGTGCATATGAGGGCCCATATATTTATCATCCAGAATGGTCACCTGGAGGGAATACGTCACTTAACTCTATAAATGCCATCTTCCCTGTTATGGGCTACAACCATTCTGCTATCAATAAGAACACTGGGTCTGCATCAATTACAGGTGGATCTGTTTATCGAGGGTCTTCTGATCCCTGCCTATATGGAAGGTATATTACAACTGCTATCAGTTGGTTTCTTATACATTTCATAATTTTGGAGATGCAAAATGTTACTCCATGTTTTTCTTTAGCAGCATGAGTAAACTTTTCCATGCATATAGTTTCATCAGGTAACAACATGTACGGTGGAATTCATTGTTTAATTTAAAACCAGTTACACTGCATATTCACAACCAATCACGGCACATGCTACATTTCTATTCTATGTCAAGTCAATGGTGCAACTTTTCACTTTGTTTAGAACTTATGATGTGCAAAATAGTTTGTGCAATAGTTTTGAAACAAATGCATATATACAATATGTTTCTAACCCAAAAAAAATGAATTGTCTTGTAGAAAAACACTTTGTTGGTCTTTGCAAGACAAAAAGCATATAACATGTTAAGTACAGAAGTTTTCACTCTGATGTTTATTCATCAATCGCCGCTTTTGTAGGTAGTCACCCTAGTACTAGTTTTTGTGTATACCATTTGCAGTTACAAACTGCAATAGCACTGTAACCATACGATTTCATCTTTGCACACTGATATATGTATTCATCAATCCTTGCGTTGAAGACGACTTTAATAGGAACGTAAGGATTGATGAATATATATCAATCGTCTAATACTACTAGTACTACTATTTGTGTATATATTTACGAGCTGCATAGTAAATTAACCAAACGAACATTCTTATATGTATTAATCAATCCTCATACTGCTATGGAAGTCATGTTCATCTAGTACTACTATTTGTATTTCCCA
Organism: Oryza australiensis; assembly: GCA_019925245.2. Lineage (NCBI taxonomy): Eukaryota > Viridiplantae > Streptophyta > Magnoliopsida > Poales > Poaceae > Oryza > Oryza australiensis. The sequence continues at coordinate 1,470,630 of JAIFGZ020000161.1, read as the reverse complement.
TTTACAATTACAAGTTGTGTAGCAAAATTAGCTATAGAAATTACAAGTTTTATCCCCTTCATATGAATTCAGGTACATGTATGCTGATCTTTACGCGTCAGCAATGTGGACCGGCACAGAGACCCCAGAGAGCAGCGGAAACTACACCTCAACTCTCATGCCGTTCAGCTGCTCCAAGAACTCTCCGATACCCTGCGAATCTGCATCAGGCAGCAACCAACCATCGTTGGGCTACATATTCTCCTTCGGCGAGGACAACAAGAAGGATGTCTTCCTTCTAGCATACAAAGGCGTCTACCGAGTCGTCCGGCCTAGCCTCTGCGGCTACGCCTGTGCCACGGAGAAACCAGCGACCAACAACAATGGAACGTCTCCCTCAGGCTCTTCATCGTTAGCTTCAGGAAAGAGGACAGGGAAGTTGGCATTAGTTATGGCGTTTGTTTTGTGTGCATTATTCTTCTGAGATGTCCATCCCTGTTAGCTTGTTATATATCATGTATGGGGTCTTTCGCACCTGCTGTACAGCATTGACGAGCCCTACACGTCTGTGTGACTGTTTGTGATTATTAGTGCTATTTGGTTGTGCTTAGTTCTCATGTGGTGGGCTTGTGCAATGTAACATTGTGATGACTGAAAATTAATTAGCCGTGCTTGTCTTTAGGATTGGGCAAGAGGGTTTGGTAAGTGGAACCACGTTACTGTGAAATCAAAGTATGTTTTAATTATTAATTTATGATAAACAATTAATATATGAGATAATTGGTTTTTATATTTGGAGATTATTGACAAAGTGATGCTGACTGGTTTGATCCGGTCAGACCGGCTAGGCTGGGCCGTCAGACCGACCTGTGATTGTGCGGTTAGACCGGCCAGTCTAAACGGTCTGACCGACAAAGTCCATTTCGATTGTATGCGTATGGGATGCAGAGTCGAATTTGAAAGAAATCCAAATTTAGTATGATTGGAGTTTTATAAAGTTTTTTTTCTTGTATGAGATAGTTTCCTAGTAAAATAGAAATTTTGGTACATGTTGGGTTCGTGTCTTTAGGTTGCCTATCTATGGGTATAAATAGAAGAGGAGTTGAGACCTCTCAATATCGACGATTTTGTGAGAGTTAAGTTTAGAGAAAAGTTAGGATTTTAAATTTAGTCGAAATTTGTGAGAGGAGTGTTGTTGCACTTTGTAAACATGAATAGAAGTAATCTAGTTTTGAGAGATCTTCGATTTATGTTTGCTCGGGTTCGACGGTCACACCAGTGAGATACCGACGGTTATTGTCCAGTCAAACCGGTGGTGCAACGATGGTTGGATAAGTGGCGATGGCGGCTAAGGCAGGCGGTCAGACTGGCCGATCTACACCTGTCAGACCGATGACAAAGGCATGGTTAGACCGGCATAAGATCCACAGTTAGACCGATCTCTTAGAGGGTAAATTTTAAATTCCGTTAAAAGTTTTTGGTTTTAGTGATCCACTTATTTATCTTCTCTCTTGTTGACCTTTCTGACGAATTAGTTCGTGTTGTTCGATCATGCTTACAGTTATAAATGAAAGTTGTATAGGGGGTTAAGCTTTTTTTTGAACCTTTAGTTATCATCTTCTTTCTGTTTGAAGAAGACAAAAATAAACTCACCATCTGGACATTCTTCTATTCCATCAAGGCTATCTTTTTCTCCTGTGTTCCATCACTTTTTCCAGGTTGTTCCTGTACTAGTTTTTCCTGCTCATTTGTTGGGCATCAGTTATCTCAAAAGATGGGGGCAAGGTTGTTAATTGAGTTTCTTGTCCTACCTTCTGTCGGAGAATGGAAAGTGTCCTTGGATGTTGCTATTGCTAACCTCATTCTTCATCATTGGGTTGGTTGTCCCTCCCCCTGGAATCGTGCAGAGGTGCTGACAGCCAGACGAAAAACTATTAAGAAGAAAAGATTAGCCATCTTTGTGAAGTACTAGCTATCATTTGTAGACAGGATCACAGGAAAGAGAATTAGCAATCTTTTCAAGCATCCAATCCCTTTGGAGATCTCTGATTTTGTCCACGATCGTTGTGAGCTAACTAACTGATAACTAAGCAGCTAATTAAGCTCGTGAACCTTGAAACTGTATTGTACTAATACACCTATCTAGGTGACAGTGTCTGCTTTTTGACTTTGTCCGGCTAAAGCTTCTGTTGTAATTGAAGGAGAAATTTAAGAATATTATTGGAACAAATTCAACTATATAGAAGAAAATATATAAAAGGTACTGCACTTCAATATATAAAAGGTAGTACTGCAGTTGAACGTTAGGGAATGCACAATTCCGATTAATGAAATGTCTCATAGTACTCATATCGCAATCGTTGAAGAATAATGATGTTGTCTCGTCCAAAAAAAGCAGCTGCTCGAGCATTAGGTGCCAACAAACAAACGTACGTAGAGGCGAAATGCTATTTAGAGTTGTACGGTCTCTTATACAGTTATACATGTATTCTGCCTCTATTGTTGTAGAAGGGGATTTTCTTCTGTCACATGTCCTATGCTGTTATATACCTCCTCCCCTAACTTAAGACCCATTTAAAACATACTTTTCGTGGATTATTAAGGTTGGTTGTTTACTTGATTAACAGGATAAAATTAATATTTTGATAATTAAACTTTACAAATAGCTAGTGATCTAAATCATGTAATACACTTTTCTTAAAGAAACCAGAAACCATATTTTAAAAGCATGTGGCAAATAATCCAATGACAAAAATCTAGAGAAAAAAGCTGAAAAAATTAGGTTATGGTAACTTATTAGCAATAGGAGCAAAGCAGCTATACTTATTAGAAGTCAGCATGGGAAATCAGTTGTGTGTAAAATTTATATTTGCGATGTAGATAATTAACTAGTACTCTATTCTTACTTTTTCCAGTTACATGTTAATAAATCTTATTAGTAAAAATATATCCATATAAAGTATTTTTTTCGTAACAAATCTATTTTCATGTATTAAATTTTAACATTTTTAATTTATTAATGACGTAAGTTATCGAGGTTTGACTGTAATGTATATATTACAAAACGATATTTGTTTTAAAGAACAGGTTGGCTATATGCAAATACAGGACGGCATCTTTTAAAAAAGTAGAGTAGTTTTGTAGTATACTTTTTTTGACAGATCGATGTAATGAGTAGGTTTTGGTATTTAACGTGCAACAGTTTTCCAGTGATTTTTTTGATTTTTTTAGCTGTCGGATCTGCATTAAGATTTGTGATTTGTGTTGTGGGGAGAGAAAAAATTCACTCCTATACGACGAAAATAAATTCACTGGCATGTCGCTTGCAACCGTCAAACCTTAATACAATTATATATAAATTATAATATAATTATGTTGTACTATGCTTATATCTGTATCTCCATCTTCATCTGAAAATTTTTAATTTAAAAAATCTTTGGAAGGTTATAAACTTCCTAATAAGTACGTGTACCAAGTACATGTGTTTGGAGGGGTGGTGGGCAACCGGCCAACCGCTTAACCAGGGTCGCTCGCCGGTCCCCGAGCCCCTTGACGCTGCCGGCGGTCAGACGAAAATCCCCCACGTAATGCCTCCCATGTCGCCGCGAGCGACACAACCCCGTAATCCCTTGGCGGCTCCCGCGTCGGCTCGTCGCCCGCACGACGTCCTCTTCGCCGCCGAGCGTTTCACGTCGTACGAACTCGTACGCCCACGCCACGTTCCGCTCGATCCGCATGGGAGGATTTCCCCTGCTGCCGGGCTACGCACGCCACCACCACGCAACTCGGTGACAACGAGACGCCAACCTCCTCCCTCCCTCCCCTCCCCTCGCCTCACTCCCCCTCACTCTCCCGCGCGCCCATATAGCCGTCCACCACACCACCACCCCCTCCCCCGCCACGCCATTGCATCCATCCATACCCCCATGGACAGCCACGCCGTGCCCCGCGCCGCCGCCACCGTCGACCTCCGCTGGCTGCTCTCCGTCGCGGCGGGCGCCGTCTTCGCGCTGCTCCTCCTCCTCGCTGCCTCCCCTCCCTTCCCGCTCCGCCCCGCCTCCCTCTTCCTCACGCCCTTCCACGCCTCCGCCTCCTCCTCCTCCCCACCGCCGCGCGCCTGCGCCTGCCGCCGCTCTTCGTCGAGCGCACGCTATCGGCGATGCCGCCACCACCACCTCCCTCGCCGCCGCGCTTCGCCTACCTCATCTCCGGCTCGGCCGGAGACGCGTCCATGCTGCGGCGCTGCCTCCTCGCGCTCTACCACCCTCGCAACAGCTACATCCTCCACCTCGACGCGCAGGCGCCCGACACCGACCGCGCCGACCTCGCCGCCTTCGTCGCCGCGCACCCGGTCCTCTCCGCGGCCGGCAACGTCCGCGTCATCCAGAAAGCCAACCTCGTCACCTACCGTGGCCCAACCATGGTCACCACCACGCTCCACGCAGCCGCCGCCTTCCTCTGGGGCCACGGCGGCGGCCACGGCGCCGACTGGGACTGGTTCATCAACCTCTCCGCCTCCGACTACCCCCTCGTCACACAGGATGGTACTACGTAACACAAATTCTCCTCTTGATCGAGTCTTTGCCAACATTAATGCCAGTCCAAGCTTTCTTGATCTCCTTCCTACTACTCATTAATTGGTGCCGTTAGCAGTTGGATCAAATTGAGTTCATCCGCATACCGCATTTGCTGAAAATTATTGGTGCTCTTGATTGGACTCTGCATTGATTGATTTGATTCTTGGAGAATTGATTAAGATGCTCATTGATTTACTGCAGATTTGATGCATGTGTTCTCGAAGCTGCCACGCGATCTCAACTTCATCGATCACACAAGCGACATCGGATGGAAAGCGTGCGTGTTATCTGAATAGTGCCTATGCATTATTCTGATCGGCTCCTTTTGCTCATAAATTAACAATGGCTGATTGCACTGTATATGTGATTTTATCAGATTTGCAAGGGCAATGCCAATGATCGTAGACCCAGGGCTGTACATGAAGACAAAAGGCGAATTGTTATGGATTCCCGAGAGGAGGAGCTTGCCGACAGCCTTCAAGCTCTTCACTGGTATGATACTGTCCCGAAAAATCTCTCGGTGAAAACCTGATACTGCTGTAATTTGTCCATTGCTGACACTTGATTAGTGTGATACTGCTGTAATTTTTTAGAGGAACAAATGTTACCGCTTTTGATCTCTTCACTGGTATTAAGCGGTGAATGACACCATGAAAAGTTCAGTCCAAAGCTTTGTTGATTTTGGAACTTTGGTGATGTTGCCTGCTCGTTACATACCAAGATTTCAACAGGATTGATTGCTTGATCTTGCAAATCTTTGATGGGACTGTCTAGTTATGATTTTCTGGCGTTCTTTATTCCTCATGCCATTGGATGTTTCAATCTTCACTTGTTTGAACAGCTAGTATTGTACTAGAGGGTGCAGATTTTCAGGATATTTGGCCTTTCTAGAAACAAGGTGAACCTTTCTAAGTTCCGAATTAGTGGAGACCATGTTTCTTTCCAGGAAGCCAGACGCAGCATACCTGTGTCTGAAGGCTTCTCATGGTCTTATGATACTAGCACGTAAGCACGTAGTTAGGTACTATCTAGTTAGCCTAATCTGAGTAATATAAGGGCAACAGAAATTAACTCAATGATCTTTGCTAATAAGCATCTGTTGTCTGTTGATGGTGTGTCGTCCGTGTAACTATTTATCCAGTTTTGGCTGTCCGAATATTTGTGCGTAAATTGCCAGCTTGATTTGAATTATTATATCATGTTAATTTGTATCACATTAGCTTCTCGGTGCAAGAAATGGTGCTGCACAATTTTGTATGAGATTATTAATTCATATACAGTGCTATAGGACAGCAGAATAGCAGGATGACCACCTCTCAACCACAACCTAAAAACTAAAAGAGACATAATAGCTGGATAGTAGAAGCAATCATATTATCTATTAGAAAATTAGATTCATTGGATTATTATTTGCTCTATGGATCAAAGGAAGTTGATGGCGTCTTGCTTACTTCCTCTCTTGAATAGTCAAAGTCAGTAGTAGGTTTAGTGCAATGAAATAAATAGACTTGTCAGCTATCCTATGATGACCCATTATATTGCTATAAATCAGTAATTAAATATTCCCCATCCTATGATAAATTTCAAGGTTTTAAAATTAAAATTGCTCCATTTTCCTTTGCTCATTTCTCATTTATCTGAAAAGAAAATGTAGCTTTGCTCGCTCAGTAACTAAAATGTTGTTGAGTCATAGATGCAGGGGTCGAAATAGTGTTCAGCTTTAATGTTTAGAGATGAATTTTATAGTTACGTAAAAGTTCATGGTCCTAAATTAAAACTGATTTTTTCCTTATTCCTCTATGCAAAATCAATGACTAAAATGTGAGCGAAATAATTAATTTTAATTGTACTATGTGTTTTGTAGGGTCAGCATGGATGGTGCTATCGAGGCCGTTCGTGGAGTACCTGATCTGGGGGTGGGACAACCTCCCGCGGACGGTGCTGATGTACTACGCAAACTTCATCTCCTCGCCGGAGGGCTACTTCCACACCGTCGCCTGCAACGCCGACGAGTTCAAGAACACCACCGTGAACAGCGACCTCCACTTCATCTCCTGGGACAACCCGCCCATGCAGCACCCGCACTACCTCGCAGCCGCCGACTGGGACCGCATGCTCGCCAGCGGCGCCCCCTTCGCACGCAAGTTCCGCCGCGACGAGCCCGTGCTGGACCGGATCGACGCCGACGTCCTGTCGCGCCGCCCCGGCATGGTCGCACCAGGCGCCTGGTGCAGCGCCGCCGCGGCGGGGAGTGACAACAGAAACAGTACTACCGGCGCCGTCGACCCCTGCGTCGCTGCTCCCGGCGGCGGTGTCGGCGGCGAGACTGTGCAGCCTGGGCCTGGCGCCGAGCGGCTGCAGCGGCTGGTGACGTCGCTCCTGTCGGAGGAGAACTTCCGGCCGAGGCAGTGCAAGGTGGTGGAAGCGAATTGAGGAAATAGCTAGCTATACACGTACTTACTGGATCTCTCGTCGATGAGATGAAATCTTGATACGATCGTGCGAGATGAGAGCGTAAAATTGCCTGAACTGGGAGTGAGTGTGATCGATCGATCTCACGGCGTTTAGGGTACATACTGATGATGGTGTATGCATATATTAATCTGTATGGTGGCATGCACGAATGCATGATGCAAGGCATACATGTGTACACTGTAAAAGAATTAGAAATACTACCAGCATGGGACGAAAGAATGTGTGTATTATCCGACATATTTAACACTTACACTTATACATGTATTTTTAGAAATTGGAAGAGTACAAGCTAAGAGAAATTATTTTATTATTGTTTTTTTTTCAAATTGGTACTGGGATTTGTATTATTACAAGGTACTACAAGGAAACCGACCTGTACATACACTGCCAAATGAAACACGTTTTTTTGTCCATCGTCACACTACTGGAGAAACCATCATTGGTTGAAGTAGCAAAAACCACAGTAGTTCCGGTTTGAGTTGCACCCGGCGGGACTAGAGATCAAAAAATTCAACGGCCCTCTAGGAACAGTAGTCCCGGTTCGTGTCACGAACCGGGACTAAAGATCACCTCTAGTCCCGGTTCAAATGTTGTCAGAGCGTGTCAGAGCGTCGGACACCTTTAGTCCCATTGGTAACACCAACCGGGACTAGAGGTAGCATCTCTAGTCCCGGTTGGTGTTACCAACTGGGACTAAAGGTGTCCGGCGCTCTGACATGTTCTGACAACATTTGAACCGTCACCTCTAGTCCCGGTTCTTGACACGAACCGGGACTAAAGGTCCTAGAGAGCCGTTGAAATTTTTAAACCGTTGCCTCGGGACTAGAGATGTCATCTCTAGACCCGGTTGGTGTTACCAACCGGGACTAGAGATTTTGCTTTATATACTCCTTCTTCCTCCTCCATCCCGAGCCAGCCACACTTATACATCTTCAAAATTTTTCTCAGCTAGAGGTCCGGTGCTGCCAAGGTTAGCAACTTCTTTGGTGATAATACACAAATATTTGCTATCTACAAGGTTAGCAACTTCTTCCTCTTATAGATTTACAGTTGTTTTCTATACATTTTTCTACCTACATGTCATGTGCTATCTACAATCTTAGCACTTCGCATTTTGCGGTTGTTTTCTATACATTTTCATCTCTAGATTTGTATGCAAATATGAGGAAATGTTTTCCCGTCCACTAAAATTCACCTCTAGTCCCGGTTGTTTTCAAGAACCGGGACTAATTATTACAGTGTCCTATTATATTGTGTTATATTCATATATAATTATAATTAACATATGTTCATATATTCATATATAATTAACATATGTTCATATAATTAATAAAAATATTATAAATTAAAATAATAACATATAATCCACGCCGTCGGCCGCCGCATCCTCGTCGCCACCGTCGCTTCCCCTCCATGCCGCCGCCGTCGTGGCCTCCGCGCCGCCGCGCTGCAGCTGCGTGCTATATGTTTAAATTTGCAAATTTTGTGAATGTGAATGAATGAGGAGGATTTGAATATGATTTCGATGTGTATGTGTAAATTTGTGAATATGATTTCGATGTGTATATGTAAATTTGTGAATATGATTTCGATGTGTATGTGTAAATTTGTATGGACTTTATATGTAAATGGACTGTTTATTTAAATTTTAATGCATGAATATTGTGAGTTTAGAATTTTGAATGTGTATTTAAATTTAAATGCATGAATAGATTTAAATTTGAATGTGTATGTGACTTGTGAAGTTTGTATTTTTGAACGAACGAGAACGATAAAATGAACAAACGGATGTGAACGGACGGACGGACGTACGGACGTGGACGAACGGACGGACGGACGAAAGAACACTTGTTCGTTCGTTCGTTTGGTCGTTCGGTCGTTCGTTCGGTCGTTCGTTCGGTCGTTCGTTCGGTCGGTTGTTCGTTCGTTCGTTCGTTCGGTCGTTACAACGTACATAGGCATGCAACGTCCTCTCTCTCTTCTCTCCTCTCCACTTCCTCTCATCTCCACCTTATCTCCCTCACATCATTCTCCTCCCTTTCTCTCCTCTCCTCAAAATGATCGTACTCACGGACGTCAACGAACGTTAGAACGAACGAACGATAGTTTAGGATTTGGGTTTGGGTTAGGGTTAAGGTTCAAACGAACGGACGTGAACGAACGATAGGTTAGGGTTAGGGTTGGGTTTAGGGTTTAGGGTTTAGGGTGAACGAACGAATGACCGAACGGAGACGTGAACGATAGATTGAACGAATGGTCGTTCGTTCGTTCGGTCGTTTGGTGTGGATGTAATCCAGGAAGTGACTTCTGAAAAATATCACCATTGTGGATGTGCACAATTGGATCTAGTGTCTGTCGGATTTCATCTATTTTTTTCCATCTTCTTCTTTTCTGTCTATATTTTTTTACGTAGACATACATGATATTCCTGAATATTGATACATGTATTAACCGATTAATTTTTTTCAGAATTCTTTGATTAAGTTCTCAACCCACAACAATCAAATGGTGGATCGTGACGAGGAACAGTTTTTTCTTGATGAGATCACACGAGGAACAGAGTTTTACAACGAGGAGGGGCACGAAGATCCAGATCAGTATCTCAACGAGGAGGGGAACAAGGGGGGAGACGAGCAGAGGAACGAGGAAGGGAATGAGGGCTCCGCCTCCGCTGGACAGAAGAGGCCACACGGCCTCAGCAAGAAAATAGAGGGTCGACATGTCATAATGGAGGTGGCACCTGACGGTCGACCAATTGCCCCAAAGGACGCCGCAAGAAAGTTTGTGGCGCACAGCGGATGGGTGGTGAGGGATCACGTGCCCGTAAGCGTTGCCAACTGGAGGCGGTCTACCAAAGGAGGAGAGGAGCAGCGCTATCTCCCAGACTCAGAGAAAGAGATGCTCTGGACAACAATGCTACAGACATTCACCATCCCAGACTCAGATTAGGCAAGGGTCAAGGAATGGACGTTCAAGAAAATGGCAGAGCTCTTCAGGAACTAAAAGAAACAGTTACACAAGAAATATATCCTGAAGGGCCAGACACCAGACTTTGACAAGTTCCCAAAGCTCAGAGATCATTGGGATGCTTTTGTTGAGCACAAGACCAGTGAAGAAGTGCAATCTATCATAGAAAAGAACAAGGCCAACGCAGCCAAAAAGAATTACCATTACAGGCTTGGGTCAGGCGGCTATAAAAAAGCAATGGAGAAATGAGAAAAAATAGAAGCCGACCTAGAAGCACGAGATATCGTTCCAGGCACAGCAAACTGGCCCGAACGACCAAAGAACTGGTTCTATGCTCACGGCGGCTCACTTAATCTGTCGATGGCACAATGATCTTTGGTGATGAAATTCAAGAAGCCGGACGGAGGTTAGAGGAGGCGGTGCAGGCGGTTCCTCGGGCTCGTTCAGCCCGATAGAGAGAAGGACGAGCTAACGTTCGTCCTCCAAAACCCAAAGCACCCGGGGCGTACGCGAGGAAAAGGCGTTGTCCCTTGGAAATACGGGTTCCAAGCTGACATCGACACATACGGGAGCCGAATGAGGTCAAAGCGAGAGAATGATGCTAGATTCGCCGAGATGGAAATGAAGCTCTCGCAGATTGATCGATTATCGACGAAAGGGTGGCCGTAAGGTTGGCTGAGGAGCGGAGCCAGTGGGTTAGCCAACAGCCGGATCCAGCAACAACCGCACAACTCCAACAGCAGCGCAGCAGCTGCACGTCTACTGGAAATAAAGGCGAGCTGGCCCCACAATCTCAACCGGGTCCGCCATGCCCCATGGATGACATCACACAGCGGACCCCGTGTGATCTGCACATTCCGCTGAAAAACATAACAATAAAGGTATGTTCGTACTTTTATGTTGTATGTATATTTTCTTGAATAACTTGTCAATCAACGTTCATTATTAACTAATAAGCAATCTTCTCGAACAGGTCACGTCGGGCATGGCTATTCCAGTAGCCCGAGACGGCACCTACCACTCTCGGCCCGTTCCACCTTCGTACTCGAAGGTTGAAATTGAACAGGTGGAACACGGCTATGAAGATCTGGAGCTGGATATCCCTGGAGGAGACGGGGAGACGACGCTAGGAGAAACGGCTCATGGAATATTTCTCTGGAGGAAGATCTTCATAAAATTCCCCGGACGAACAACGTCTCCTATCATTCCACCGCCCTCGCCTCCACGTGGCCCGTCTCCTCCACCTCCTTTGCCACCTCCGCCTCCTCCGTCTCCTACGTCGCCTCCACGAGCACCGACTCCTAAACGGCCGTCTCCAACTCCACCGCCTTCCAACCCTCCTCCGTCGCCACAACGAGCATCGACTCCTAAACGGTCATCATCCAAGAGCGCGCCGTCAATATCAAGCGGTCGTCCAAGAAAGACTCAGAGAATTGAGAAGACGCCGTCACCCGCACCAAAGCGGTCGGCTGCTGGCAGGGCGAAGAAAGCGAGCAAAGATGTATCCCAGCTTGGCATGCAGCCACATAAGCCTCTGGAGTTTAGCACGATTCCAAATATTAGACCTGATTTAAGACAATTGATTCAAGAAGCTGGAATTAATATGGATCAATTACACGGGCGTGCACCCCTGGCGAAGGCTCCGCTTAAATACAAGTTCAACCTTGGAAAGCCTCTCATCAAGCCGGATCTCGTGAAAAGGCTTCCAACTCAGATGTACCGCTTCCATCAGTGGTACATGCAACGATCCAGCAAGGGTGAAGACATGATAACATGCAAATATTCAATTGACTACTTCTTCGATGGAGATGACTACCTCTATCTCCGATTCGAAGATATATTCGACCTGTACCAACTTGATGCCCTCGACGTCTCACTTCTAACCGCGGGGTTTTGTAAGTATCACCCTGTTATTTCGTTTCTTACCTCCTTGAATTTAGCGGACTAAAATTATTTTTAACCGTTGTAGAATGGCGATCCAATACTACAACAAGCACGAATGCACCAAGCATGGATTCATGGATCCACGTAAAATCAACGGCCCATTGGTTGATCAGTTTCCTAATGACACCATGGACAACATATACAATGTGCTTGTGAAGCAACCCTTCCGGTCCTTCATCCTTCTGCCCTACAATACTACATAAGTTTTTTATTTCTTTCCGAACCAATTTTAATCCCGTGCATACATAAAGTTTTATATGTGTCATCTAAACCAATTTGTAGATTCCACTAGATTCTGTTAGTACTTGACATGGGTCAATCGAAGATCCATGTCTTTGACTCAATGGATAAACCAGAGTCTACGTACTCCGACATATTTGAACTGTTTAATAGGTAATGCTATCTTACTTTCTATTGCATATATGCGGTTCTCGAATAATTACGTGCTAACTTTCAACTGCACGTAGGGCATGGGAACAATTTCGGGTCAATGTTCACGGAAATTGGAAAGATAAGCTCTCTGTACGGATGAAGTTTATAGTGAGTAACATGTCTGCTCCTAATTTGAGTTGAATCATTATTATGTTCTAAAATATGAAATGCATATTAAATCTGTCGGCGTTTCTCTTTTAGTGTGCAAAATAGTCGCATGGCACGAACCTATGTGGATATTACGTCTACGACTACATTCACCACTTTGTGACCGAAGTAAAAATTGTCGATGATCTAGATGTACGTATAACAACAATTCATACATTACGTCTCGATTTCTTATTCACTTCATATATTTATTTCTCGTTTATTCTAATTAATGACAGCTTATGCGAGTAAGAGACGACCTCCCCCACGAGACTTTCATACAAGCCGCTCAGGAAGATTTGATGGGATTTATTAACGAGCAGGTCGTTGATCCCGCCGGGGAGTTCTTCGTTAGTTTTAGTAGCTAAACCCCTCCATCCACAACAAAGTAGATTAGAGACAATTTTTTATAAGCTAGCAAGGAAACATGTATGAATATTATACATATTTTGGTAATATATATATATATATATATTCTTTCTTAAGTTCATTTAAACGTGTGTAAATTATATATTTATGTCTAATATAATATATATGTGTAATATATATATATATAGCAGTATTGCTGGAGAAAGGACAAATTTAAAAAATTAAAAAATCTTTAGTCCGGTTTAAGCCACCAACGGGACTAAAGATGACGGAGCCGCCACGTGGCTCCGCCATCTTTAGTCCCGATTGGTGGCTTAAACCGGACTAAAGATGCATCTCTAGTTCCGGTTATTTAATCGGGACTAGAGGTCGCTCATCTCTAGTCCCGGATTCGTAGTCCCGGTTTGACAACCGGACTACTGAGGTCGAACTGGGACTAGTGTGGTTTTCTTCAGTAGTGTCAGTTCATCCTCACTACACCTGGTCTCAAAGTTAGGATTGCTTTCCCTCTTTTCCACCAAAGAGTTATGGACACGAATAATTTTACTGTCTTAAGAAAGTAGTAATAAAAAAGTAGTAAGAAGTATCATAATTTTTACGTAAAATTTTGAATGGACGTACATCTCAAATTCTCAATGGATGGTACCCTTGAGGCCTTGTTTAGCTGGGCCTCAATTAATTCTAGCTCATCCCACGTTTGTATTAAATCTCAAACAAGTGGATATGAACGTATTTTGGGCCATCCAAATGAAGCCGAACCTGAAGAAGTTGCTATATTCATACATTTGTACGTACGTGCTCTCGAGTAATACTGATAATTAATTAGGCGGTCCTAATTCATTGTTTCACAGTTCACACGTTGGCATCAAGGAGAGAAAAACAATTCATTCCCAGGATACAGTGTTTGTTTTTTTTTTTTGACAATTTGGATGGGCTATATGGGCCACGATTTTGGCCTTCCATATTGGTGTTTAGCCATGAAAAATTTAGATCGCTGGTGTGCATCTTGCTCCTGATTCTGTAAAAAGTGTGGGGCTTGCCGTTGCTTCTGTTATGCCTGACAATGGTGTGCCATAAAGAGTGTGCACTTGCCCTTGATTCTGTAAAAAGTGTGCATCTTGCCCTTGCTTCTGTAAAAAGTCTTCATCTTGCTCTTCTGTAATAATTTCGACCAAGGTATTTGACCTTGTGTTGTTGTTGTGGTTGATAAGTTGCATTGTTCATGGTTCAAAGTTCTAACTGCAAGAGGATGTAAAGAGTTGGACCAATTTTAACTGGCATAACTTAAACTATCTTAAAAAAAGCCCCAATTTTAACTTGGACCAATTTTTATGTTACTAGATTGTTTTTTGATGAAACTACTAGGTCATTGCGGCCTGGGCAGCAAAAGCAAGGCAGCTATTTTCTCTATCTATATGATTTTCATCTCACTCATTTTCTAGCCGTGTGATTAATATAGGGTTGTTTGCAATATGTGCTGTCCAAAATTTAGAACAATAGGGCCTTAACTACCATTGTATGCATTAATGCTTATGATTTTTTTCACTTTATTTGCAGAAAATATGTACAATAATATGTACTTCACAGATTTGATGAATGAGAGTACCAATGACACAGAGTTCATGAATTCATTGGGAGATACCAACCATCATCCATCTCTCATCTCAGGAGATACCTTCGCAGCCAACTAATGCTGTTCCAACATCTCAAACACGTCCGAATAAAAAAAGTTCAAAAAATTTCAGTGAAGAAGAAGATGTGATGTTGGTGACAACATGGATCAACGTAAGTTTAGACCCAGTTTAGGGTACAAATCAGTCAAAGGGTACATATTGGAGTAGAGTGCACGAGTTCTTCCATTCCCATAGGACCTTTAGCTCGGATCGTAATGCGAACTCCCTAATGCACCGATGGTCTGATTTGCAAAAGACAGTCAATAAATTTACTGATTGTCTTAGTCAGATAGAGGCTAGAAAGCAAAGTGGGGTCAATATTCAAGATCAGGTATAATATTCTATTTTCTATTAACATCTTGTGCATGTATTTCTTGATCTCTTAAAACCATGGTTAACTAATTTATGCTCAACATGGTTTAATGGGTCGTTCTGCTTACATGGGAATGAGAATCTGCTTCTCTTGTAGTAATTAATTGCCCTCTTGATGGATTTGATTGTGTGTCTGAACTTAGTGATTAGCCTGTCATGTACATAAACAGCTACTACTGCTATTTCTTGCTTCAGTTAAAATACATATGTGAATGTGATGTATATATGCTTAGTTTAGTTGTTAATGGCAATCAGCTGCAAATTAAATCGCTGAATTTCATCATCTTTGTGTGGATTTCAGAATGTTTCCTGACATAATTAGATTAGTGCATCTGCTAGAAAGATAATCATTCACAATCAGGCCTACCAGGCCTGTACAGCATGGCCTCTTTTTTCGCTCTTAAATTTGCATTCTTATATTTTACACAAAGCCAACTACTGTATCTAGCTTCATACTATCTAGCTTCTAGAGCTATATCATTTGCAAATTAGAGATTTATCTTGCTCTTTAGTTGCTTGCCATAGGGAGCACTGATAAGTCCTGAGTTCACCATATTTAGAAAAATAAAAACTTCTTTTAAGGTCTGGTTTTTGCTTGCTTCCTTCGACCACAGGGGAAAAAGAAGTCTATCTGTTGTGCAGTATGCATTTCAATTCTTTGAAACTTGTGTCAGTGTCAGTATGCATTTCAAATTGACTACAGATCTCAGTCACTCTATTAAAAAGTAGTTTTTTATCATGACCACAAGAGTGGTGCCATATTAAAAAGTAGTTTAATTACTGATTGCATTACAGTTGGACTTAAGCTATTTTTTCTATCTTCTATGAATAGCTTGTGCAGGCACAAACTCTTTACAAATCTGAAGACAAACAGAACAAGGAGTTTCTGTTCATGCGCTGTTGGAACCTGTTACGCACTCAATCAAAGTGGATAGAGAGGGAGAAACATAAGGTCACAAAAACTCACTACTGAAGAAACCATTTTCAGATGAAGTGCCAAAATCCACAATAGTCCCGGTTGGAGTTGTATCCGGGACTAAAAAATATTTTTAGTCCCGGTTTAAAAAGACACCGCTCTCTAGGACCTTTAGTCCTGGTTCGTGTCACGAACCGGGTCTAAAGATCATCTTTAGTCCCGGTTCAAATCTTGTCGAACCTATCGAAGCGGGATCTTTTAGTCCCGGTTGGTAACAATAACCGGGACTAAAGATACTATTTGTTGTCCGGTTGGTGTTACCGACCGGGACTAAAGATCATTTTGATCTTTAGTGCCGGTTGGTAACACCAACCAGGATTAAAGATGGGGTTCCTTTTTATACTCCTTCTTCCTCCTCCAGCCCGAGCGAGCTCCACTTGTCTTCAAACTTTTGCTCTAGCTAGAGGGGAGGTGCTACCAAAATTTTTTGTGATTTTGTTTTTGTGATAATATACAAATCTTTGCTATCTACAAGGTTAGCAACTTCTTCCTCTTATGATCTATGCTTAGCACTTCGCTTTTTATGATTGTTTTCTATACATTTTCATCTCTAGATTTTTATGCAAACATGAAGAGAGAGAAAATTTGTTTGGACTAATTATTTTACTAAGCACATTACATTGTGTTGAGAAAAATGTCTTGGAAAATAAAGAGTAAGAAAAGTATGCCTAGCACGTTACATTTGTAGGAATTTATTACGTATAATTTTATCTCAAAAAATGTTTATGAAAAATGATGAGAGATAATCTTTTGGACAAAAAATTATAAAATAGATGACAAAGGAAAAATATAGAAAATTTGATAGTAGATTAGAAAAGTAAGGTAATTTTAAGATCGTTAAAATAGTTAGAAATATGTACACTACGTACATTAAAAAGAACTTTAAAATAATTAATTAATTTTATGTTTACCACTTTAAAAGACCATTTAGGTCAAGTCTAAGACCAAGCGATGAGACGAGAGGTACGTTATGCAGTAGGACATCTTGATATATTCTCCATTGGTTGAAGAAGGCGTGCCGCTGCGCTGTGAAATATATTCCGCAGCCCACATGTTCCTCTCAATTTCTCCCATTCTCCGCAACACACCCGTCCCGTCTCCGTCTACCCGCCACTTCTTCTTCTCCTTCATAGCTTTCCACTATTGTTGTTTTTGGCCTCCGGAGCTGTAAGCTACATCTATTTGTGACAGAGAAAAACCGTATTTGAGGTAAGCGAATCACCTCAGGTTCCTCTAGTTTGCGTTCTGTTGTTGCGCGACCTGTTCTTCCCTACAAGTAGCACTATCTACACTTGCTCGATGGTGTGTGTTAGTGGTAGCATTGCGTATGTGTTATTTTGATCTTTAGTGTCGGTTGGTAGCACCAACCGGGATTAAAGATGAGGTTCCTTTTTATATTCCTTCTTCCTCCTTCAGTATATAATTATTGTCTGATTACATATATATATATAATTATTATAATAATATTTAAATGGTTTGAATTTTGTGGATTTTTCTTACGATTTTTGAGCATTCCATGTAGATGGATCGGCAATGGATGTACAACGCGGATCGACAGTCGACAGAGTGTATTCAAGGCGTGCATTATTTTTTGAGTGTGGCCGATGCCAACAAGCAGAAGGGTTTCATACGTTGCCCATGCAAAAAGTGAAAAAACGAGAAGGAGTAATCTACATCAAGAATTATTCATGCCCACTTGTTTCAGTCAGGATTCATGCCTCACTACAATTGCTAGACATCGCACGGAGAGGTGGAGGTTTGCAATGGAAGAAGATGAAGAAAACAACGACAACATTCTGGACTGTGGTCAATACGGTGGGTTTGAAGAGAATACAGCAGGCGAGGCGGGCGGGGATGCTGAAGAAAATGATGGGTCTAATGACCTTGGTCAGATGTTGTGCGACGTACAGGGGGACTGCGAAGGTAAAAAGGAGGTGCAGAAATTACAGTGTATGTTGGCGGATCACAAAACGTCCTTGTATCCAGGCTGTGAACAGGGGCACAAAAAGTTGGGTACCACGCTAGAATTCTTGCAATGGAAGGCCAAAAATGGTGTCAGTGACAAGGCATTTGGTGAGTTACTAAAACTCGTGGAGAACATTCTTCCAGAGGGAAACGAATTGCCGGAATCGATGTACGAGGCTAATAAGTTAGTCTGCCCTCTAGGACTGGAGGTAGAGAAGATACACGCATGTCCTAACGATTGTATCCTCTACCGCGATGAGGAGTACGAGAACCTAGAAGCATGTCCGATTTGTAAAGCACTTCGATACAAGATCAGACGAGATGATCCAGGCGAAGTTGATGGATGGCCTTTCGAAGAAAAGGGTTCCTCCTAAGGTGATGTGGTATTTTTCTATAATACCATGACTGAAGCGTCTGTTCAGGAACAAGGAGCATGCAAGGATGATGCTCTGGCACGTGGAAGAACGCCTACAAAAAGGCATGCTGAGACATCCCGCCGATGGGTCACAGTGGTGAAACATTGACAGAACATTTAAAGACTTCGGAGAGGATGCAAGAAACCTAAGGTTCGGCTTAAGCACGAACGCCATGAATCCTTTTGGAGAGATAAGCAGCGGGCATAGAACTTGGCCTGTAACGATGTGTATCTACAACCTCCCGCCTTGGCTATGCATGAAGCGGAAGTACATTCAGATGCTGGTTATTATTCAAGGCCCGAAGCAACCTGGTAACAATATCGATGTGTACCTGAGACCACTGATCAAAGATCTAAAACTGTTGTGGAAGAAAGAAGGTGTTCCCGTGTGGGATGAGGATAAACAGGAGCAGTTTAACCTACGAGGGTTGCTGTTTGTTACCTTCAACGATTGGCCTGCACTTGACAGCCTATCCGGACAGTCAAACAAGGGGTACAACGCTTGCACCCACTGTATGAATGAGACCGAGTGTACGTACTTGAAACACTGTAAGAAGGTAGTGTACATTGGCCATCGTCGCTTTCTTGTTGCAAGACACCCTGTCTGGAGAAAGGGCAAATATTTTGATCAAAAGACAGACCATCGTACTAAGCCAAAGCATCGTAACGGAAATGCCGTATTTGCCATGGTGAAAGACCTCAAAGTAGTATTTGGAAAAGGGACCCGACAACCAACCTATAGCAAGTGAAGGTGGTCACGTGGCGATGTGGAAGAAGAAGTCAATTTTTTGGGAGTTGCCCTACTGGGAAGTCTTGGACGTTCGCCACGCAATCGACGTGATGCACCTCACCAAGAACCTTTGCATAAACCTGCTGGGCTTCCTAGGTGTATACGAAAAATCAAAAGATACACTTGAGGCACGTAACGTCTGAAACATATGGCACAACGTGACGGCCTTCACCCGCAACCAAATGAGAAAGAAACCCAATACCTAAGTCCAGCCAGCTAAACTCTGAGCAAGGCAGAGAAGGAAATAATGTTTGAATGCCTGGAGAGCATCAAGGTACCGTCTGGATACTCCTCGAAAATAAAGGGAATAATAAGCACAAAGGATAAGAAGTTCACAAATCTAAAGTCCCATGACTGCCACGTGTTGATGACATAGCTGCTTCCCGTTATAATTCGAGGTATCCTTCCCGATAATATCTAGGCAACAATAACAAAGCTATGTGCTTTCCTGAACGCAATTTCACAGAAGATCATCGATCCAGACAGACTAGAAGACTTTCAAAATGATGTGGTTCAATATCTTGTCAGCTTTAAGATGATCTTTTCGCCTTCCTTCTTCAATATCATGACACATCTCCTATGCCACCTTGTCAAATAGATCCGTATCCTCGATTCGGTATTCCTACACAACATGTTCCCTTTCAAGAGGTATATGGGTGTTCTAAAGAAGTACGTCCGTAACCGTTCTCGTCCGGAGGCCAGTATCGCCAAGGGATATGGAACAGAGAAGGTGATTGAGTTTTGCGTCGACTTTATTGAAGACCTTCGTCCCATCGGGGTGCCTGAATCAAGCCATGAAGGTAGACTACGGGGGAAAGGGAACTCTTGGAAGGAAGGCAATAATGAACATAGACAATGACTTGTACAGGAAAACACATTGGACCGTGTTGCAACAATCTTCCTTGGTGGCTCCTTACATTGAGGAGCACTTGGTGATTGTTCGCTCGGAAAACATCGGTAAGACGGATGCCTGGATTACACGCCATCACATCGATGCATTCCCTTCTTGGCTACGACAACGTCTCATGGGCAACACGAGCATTGACCAACAACTAGCCTTCCTTGCGAGGGGACCATCTTGCTCGATCACCACATTCCAGGCATATGAAATCAATGGGTACACATTTTACACACGGGCCCAAGACTTAAAGAGCATGAATCAGAACAGCGTTGTCCGCATCGATGCCGTCGGATACGACGGTACGGCTAGCACATATTACGGCAGCATCGATGACATATGGGAGCTGTACTATGGACCTCTGAAGGTCCTTCTGTTTCGGTGCCAGTGGGTTAGGCTCAGTGGTGGAGGCGTAACCATTGATGCAAGTGGATGACAACGGTCGACCTGAGTAAGGTTGGATACACGATGAACCCTTTGTCCTTGCCAATGATGTACGGTAAGTTTTCTATGTCAAGGACATGTCTAGCAAAGCAAAGAAGGGGGAAAGGGTCCGACGAGCCAAAGCGTCACGTGGTTCTCCCAGGCAAAAGAAAAATCGTGGGAGTCGAGGATAGAATTGACGATGATTATGATCAGTTTGACGGGCAACCTTCGTTCGTGGTGGCGGTTGACCCGAGCATCCTCCTATCAAAAGAGGACACCCTTTACTCACGCAACGATCATAACAAAGGAACAATTGTGCGGAGAAAGTATGTGAGGACAAACGTAACTTAGCTAAATTTATGTATGGACGATGTAAATTAAATTGAATTATTGAATATTATTGTTAGCATTTGAATTTATTGTAAATTATTGTAAATTTGTCATATTTAAATTATTGTATATTATTATTTAAATTTAAACTAGTTTTGATTATGGTTATTATAATTTAAAATACATTATAATAGGACACTTTTGAAATATTTAATCCGTTTTAACACAAATCGGGACTAGCGGGAACAGCGATCGGTCCGCCGTAGACCGGCGGCAGCGGTGGCGGCGGGAGCAAGGACTGCTCTATTATAATGTATTTTAAATTTAAAATATGTTAATTTATAATATTTTTCAAATAGGCAATATGTTAATTATATATTATTTTTTAAATTTAATGTAGTTTTGAATACGACAATTGTTAATTATATGTTATTATTTAAATTTATAATATTTTTCAAATAGGCGATATGTTAATTATATATTATTATTTAAATTTAAAAATAGTTTTGAATATGATTATTATAATTTAAAACTATTGAAATATTTAATCCGGTTTTTAACACAAATCGGGACTAAAGATAAATTTGGATGGGCGAGAAAATATATTTAGTCTCGGTTGATGGCTTAAACCGGGACTACACATGCCCACCTACCTGGGCCGCATGGCTCTCCCGCCATCTTTAGTCCCGGTTGGTGGCTCCAACTGGGACTACAGAGATATCTTTTGTCCCGGTTGAAGCCAACAACCAGGACTAATATATCTTTAGTCCCGGTTCCGGGCTTCAACCGGGACTAAAGAGCCCGGTATCTATATATAGGAGGGGCCTCACTGGGATCCGAACACTTAGTCGTTTTCTTCGTCGTCTTCATCGCCGTCGCTCTTCAAGCCCTAGGGCGCCGCCGCCGCACCACCGTCTTCATCGTCGTGGGCCGAAAGCCGGAAGCCGGAAGCCGCGGCGCCGCCGTCGCCGGGGACACGCCGCCGCTTAGCCGTCGCCACCCCTCTTTTGATCCCCAAATGTGTGATGTGATCGGCTTTAGGGTTTAGGGTTTTCGGGTCGAGGCGGCATCGCCGCCGCCGTCATCGCCCCTTCATGCCCCCCGCACGCCGCCGCCCCTTGCAGGCCCCCACACGCCGCCACCGCCCCTATCCTCCCCCCACACGCCACCGCCGCTGCCTTCCCCACACACCGACGCCGTCGTCGCCGCCTCCCCCACACGCCGACGCCGCCCTCTGCCTCCCCGGCCTGCCGCCGCCGCCCTCTGCCCTCTGCCTCCCCTCTGTGCCGCAGCCGATTTGATGAAATTAATGGATTTGATGAAATTTGAATGTGTATGTGATGAAATTAATGGAGTCAAATTATGTATGTATGTATGTGTCAAATTTGAATGCATATGGAATGGAAATTTGTCAAATTTGAATATATGTATGTGTATGTTAGAATGAATTAAATTTATATGTGAATGGATTTTGTATATGTTTGTAAATTTATTTGTGTGAATTTTGTATGTTTATATATGTCTAAATGTACTTTATGGACTTTATGTATAAACAGACTTTTTATTTAAATTTGAATGCATGAAGATTGTGAATTTTGAATTTTGAATGTGTATTTAAATTTGAATGCATGAATAGATTTAAATTTGAATGTGAATGTGAATTTTGTATTTTCGAACGACTGTACGATAAAACGAACAAACGGAGTGAACGAACGAACGGACGAACGAACGAATGGACGTGAACGAACGAATGAGTTAAGTTCGGTCGGTCATTCATTCGTTCGTGCAGTCGTTCATTCGGTCAAACGAACGTATCTCGGCATCCAACGTCCTCTTTCTATCCTCTCCTCTCCACTTCCTCTCCTCTCCACCTTATCTCCCTCACGTCATCCTCCTCTCTTTCTATCCTCTCCTCTTATCTTCCTCTCCTCCAGACGATAGAACGAAAGGACGAATGAATGGACGTGAACGAACGAACGAACGAATGAGTTTCGTTCGGTCGATCGTTTGTTCGTTCGGTCGTTCGTTCGGTCAAACGAACATAGCTCGGCATGCAACGTCCTCTTTCTATCCTCTCCTCTCCACCTTATCTCCCTCAGTCATCCTCCTCTCTTTCTCTCCTCTCCTCTTATCTTCCTCTCCTCCAGACGATAGAACGAACGGACGAATGAAGACGTGAACGAACGAACGAATGCGTTTTGTTCGGTCGATCGTTCATTCGGTCGTTCGTTCGGTCAAAAGAACGTAGCTCGGCATGCAACGTCCTCTTTCTATCCTCTCCTCTCCACCTTATCTCCCTCACATCATCCTCCTCTCTTTCTCTCCTCTCGTCTTATCTTCCTCTCCTCCAGACGATAGAACGAATGGACGAACGAACGGACATGAACGAACGAACGAACGAACGAACTAATGAGTTTCGTTCGATCGGTCGTTCGTTTGGTCGGTCGTTCGTTCGGTCATTCGTTCGGTCAAACGAACGTAGCTCGGGATGCAACGTCCTCTTTCTATCCTCTCCTATCCTTGAATAGGGTTAGGGTTAGGGTTAGGGTTAGAGAAACAAAAGAGAAGAAGAAGGAAAATATAGAACGTAGTGTCTGCCGGATTTCATCTATTTTTTCCCATCTTCTTCTTTTTGTCTATGTTTTTTCTACGTAGACATACATGATTTTCCTAAATAATTGATACATGTATTAACCGAATAATTTTTTCCTTTTCAGAATTATTTGATTAAGTCCTCAAACCCACAACAATCAAATGGCTGATCGTGACGACGAACAATTTTTCCTTTACGAGAGCACACGGTAGCAACAGTTTTACACTAAGGAGGGGACTGAGGATCCAGATCAATACCTCAACGAGGAGGGGAACGAGAAGGGGAACGAGGAGGGGAATGAGTGCTCCTCATCAGTTGGACAGAAGAGGGCACACGGGCAACGCGGAGTCAACAAACGCATTGAGGGTCGACACGTCATAACAGAAGTAGCACCGGACGGTCGACCAAGTGCCCCAGCGGACGCCGCAAGGAAGTTTGTGGCACACAGTGGATGGGTGGTGAGGGACCACGTACCCATCAGCGTTGTCAACTGGAGGCGATCAAGGACAGGAGGAGATGAGCAGAGCTATCTCCCGGACACAGAGAAAGAGATACTCTGGACGACAATGCTACAGACATTCACCATCCCAGACTCCAATCAGGCAAAGGTCAAGGATTGGATGTTTAAAAAGATGGTTGAGCTCTTCAAGAACTATAAGAAGGAGTTACACAAGAAATACGTCCTAAAGGGCCAGACCCCAGACTTCGACAAGTTCCCAAAGCTCAGAGATCACTGGGAGGCCTTCGTGGAACATAAGACTGGGGAAGAAGCACAAGCCCTAATTGAAAAGAACAAGGCCAACGCAGCCAAGAAGAAATACCATCACAAACTTGGGTCGGGCGACTATCAGAAAGGAATGCAAAAATGGGAGAATATGGAAGCCAACCTGGAAGCGCGAGGTATCGTTCCGGGCACAACCAACTGGCCCGAATGATCAAAGCATTGGTTCTATGCTCAAGGGTGATCGCTTAATCCCGGAGATGGATCAGTTATCTTCGGCGCTCAAATCCAAGAAGCCGAGCGAAGATTAGAGGAAGCGCTGGAGGCCTCTGCCTCGGGCTCGTTCAGGCCCGACAGAGGGAAGGATGAGCTAATGCTCGCACTCCAGAACCCAGAGCATCCAGGACGAACGCGAGGAAAAGGCGTCGTTCCCTGGAAATACAGGTTTCAAGCAGACATCGACACATACAAGAGCCGCATGAGGTCGAAGCGTGAGACGGATGCGAGGTTCGTAGAATTGGAGATGCGGCTCTCGCAGATTGATCAGATTGTGGACCAAAGGCTGCACGAAAGGTTGGCAGAGGAGCGGAGCCACTGGGTTACCAAACAGCCAGATCCAGCAACAATGGCTCAACTACAGCAGCCGCGTAGTAGCTGCACGTCAATAGGAAATGATGGAGAGTTGGCCCCACAAGCTCAAGCATGTCCGCCATGCCCCGTGGATGATATCACGCAGCGGACACCATGTGAGCTGCACATTCCGCTCAAGAACATAACAATAAAGGTATGTTCGTACTTTTATGTTGTATATTTCCTTGAATAACTTGACAATCAAGGTTCATTACTAACTAATAAGCAATCTTCTCGAACAGGTTGCGTCGGGCATGGCGATTCTAGTAGATTGAGACGACACCTACCACTGCAGGCCTGTTCCACCTGCGTACTCAAAAGTGGAAGTTGAACATGTGAAACACGGCTACGAAGATCTTGAGCTGGATATACCCGGAGGAGACGGGGAGATGACGCTAGGAGAAACAACTCACGGAATATTTCTTTGGAGAAAGCCCTTCATCATATTCCTAGGACGAACAGCGTCTCCTATCGTTCCACCGCCGTCGCCTTCACGTGGACCGTCTCCTCAGCCTCCTTCGCCTCCTCCGCCTCTTGCGTCGCCTCCACGAGCACCGACTCCTAAATGGTCGTCTTCAACTCCACCGCCTTCTCAGCCTCCTCCGGCGCCACAACAAGCACCGACTCCTAAACGGGCAACATCTCATCCTCCTCCGCATCTGTCGGATCCTAAGGGCAGAGCTCGAGCCATGCGGTCAATGTCAACCAGTGGACCAAGAAGCAAGAGGCCTAAACTTGACCCGCTCCCACCAGCCCCAAAGAAAACGGCGTACGACATGACTCCAGAGGAGCTGCACGAGGCTGTCCAAGTTGAAGTCAAGGCCCACTTCAGAAAGAAGTCTCCTGAGAAGCCTCCTGAAATCCCCCAGGATACCAAGGACTTCTTCAAGAAGACGTACCTAATGCCACAGCCTGAACCGCAACCTCAACCGCAGTCCGACTACGATAGGATTATTCGGAAGGCTGCTGGCAAGGCGAAGAGAACAGGCAAAAATATACCCCAGATCGGCATGCAACCTCAGAAACCTCTGGAGTTCAGCACAGTTCCAAATGTTAGATCAGAGTTAAGACAATTTATGGAATCTGCTAGAATTTCAATGGATCAATTACACGGCCGTGCTCCCCTGGCGAAGGCTCCGCTGAAATACAAGTTCAAACTTGGAAAGCCTCTTGTAAAGCCGGATCAAGTGAAAAAGCTACCTACACAGATATACCGCTTCCACAAGTGGTACATGCAAGAATCCAGTAAGGGTGGAGAGATGGTAACAGGCAGATATTCACTGCACTATTTCTTCGATGGAGGTGACCACTTCTATATTCGATTCGAAGACATATTCGACCTGTACCAGCTTGATGCCCTTGACGTCTCACTTCTAGCCACGCGGGTTTTGTAAGTATCGTTCTGTTATTTCGTTTCTTACCTCCTTGTATTTAGCTGACTAAAATTATTTTTAACCGTTGTAGAATGGCGATCCAATACTGCAACAAGCACGACTGTACCAAACATGTATTCATGGATCCACGCAAAATCAACAACATATTGGTTGATCAATTTCCTAATCCAACAGTGGACAACATATACAATGCGCTGGTGCAAAACCACTTCCGGTCGTTTATCCTTCTGCCCTACGACACTGCATAAGTTTTTTCTTCCTTCCGTACCGATTTCAATCCCGTGCATACATAAAGTTTCATATGTGTCATTTAAACCAATTTGTAGATTCCACTGGGTTCTGTTAGTAATTGACATGGATCACTCGCGGATCCATGTCTTTGACTCAATGAATAAACTAGAGTCCACGTACTCAAAGATATTTGAACTGTTTAACAGGTAATGTCATCTTACTGGCTATTGCATATATGCAGTTTTCGGATAATTACTAGCTAACTTTCAACTGCACTTAGGGCATGGGAACGGCTTCGGGTGAATGTTCGCGGAAATTGGAAAGATAAGCTCTCTGTGATGATGAACTTTTCAGTGAGTAACATGCTCCAAAGTTGTTTTGAATCATTACTTTGTTCTAAAATATGAAATACATATTAAATCTGTTGTCGTCTCTCCTTTAGTGTGCAAACAGTCGCAGGGCACCAACTTATGCGGATACTACGTCTGCGACTACATTCACCACTTTGTGACCGATGTCACAACTATCGACGATATAGATATACGTATAACAGTCATTCATACATTACG
Source organism: Oryza australiensis (assembly GCA_019925245.2). Taxonomy (NCBI): domain Eukaryota; kingdom Viridiplantae; phylum Streptophyta; class Magnoliopsida; order Poales; family Poaceae; genus Oryza; species Oryza australiensis. The sequence continues at coordinate 1,443,757 of JAIFGZ020000161.1, read as the reverse complement.
TCTTGATTTCTTATTTACTTTATATATTTATTTCTCATTTATTCGAATTAAAGATAGCTTATGCGAGTAAGAGAACCTTTCCCATGGGACTTTCATACAAGCTGCTCAGGAAGAATTGATGGGATTTATAAACAAGCAGATCATTGATCCCGCAGGGGAGTTCTACATAAGTTTTAGTAACTTTAGCACTCAATCCACAAAGTAGATTAGAGACAATTTTTTGTAAGCTATGAAACATATATGGATATTGTATGTGTGTATATATTTTGGTAATATATATATATATTTCCTTTCTTAAGTTCATTTATATGTGTGTAAATTATATGTTTATATATATGCATGTTGCATATATTGTATAAATATATGTGTGTAAAATATGTATGCACAATATAATATATACAAGTGTAATATACAGGCAGTAAGCTATCAGCTATAGCAGGAGCAAATTAAAAAATAAAAAAACCTTTAGTCCCGGTTGGTAACACCAACCGGGACTAAAGATGCATCATTAGTCCCGATTATTTCAACCGGGGCTAAAGATGACGATCTTTAGTCCCGGATTCGTAGTCCCGGTTTCACAACCGGAACTATAGGGGGTTACCAACCGGGACTAGTGTGGGTTTCTCCAGTAGTGACTACCACCAAGAAACACCCCAAGCCTGCACTAGAATCTACACCATCCTTCACTGCTCCTGATAATCCTAATGATGTTGATGGTTGTACTTCAGAGTACAATACAGCTCCTAGACCATTGGGAATTAAGAGAGCCAAACTGAAAAAAGATAATCGATACATTGTGGCTGTGGATAGTGTGTGGGACAAGAAGAAATTGTCAGATGAGCAGAAAGAAATGAAGAAAGAAGCAATGTTCTCTAAAATGTATGATCTTGAACAGAAGCGAATAAAAATTGAGGTGGCTTTGCGAGAGAGAGATACAGGCGAGAGAGAAGAAAAATGAACTCAAGGCCCGAAAAATCTGCAAAAATACTATGCTAGATGAAGAAAGAATAATGACTTTAGATATTAGTGGAATGTCAAGACAACAACAATCATACTATATGCGTCTGAGCGAGTATATCATGAATCGCCAAGTTGGCACCAACTAAGTATTGCTACTGACATTATTAATTTATTATTATTGATTATTATAAATTAAAAAATATTCCTGTTTAATCTTTTTTCAGGGATGACAGACGCTGCAGATGGTGGTGGTGGAACCAATGGAGCCGCTTAAGTTAGAACAATTTGGTGGTGTTACGGTTGTGGAACAATAAATGAATTGTTTAGCAACGTATAGCATTTAGTATTAATGAGTTTTACGATGTTCTTGTGGACGATTTGAGACATGATCATCACTGTGTAGATGAACCAATCTGTCGGATGCATTTGAGACATGATCATCACTGAGCATTTAACATTTAATATTCTGTAGTTTTGTCCATATTTCAGAATTGACAGCATTCCTCTTCAAAATGCCCAAACACATGCTTGCATCATATTAATAAACACTGATTGAGGGAGCTATCAAAATTGTTATTAAACAATCACAAGAGCAAGAAGAACTGTCTCAAAATTATTTTGTCAAGAGCAAGCAGCACCAAGCACGGAATTGCTTTGCCGCTGCTGTCTTTGTTTGCTTGCTGTACACGAGTTCTGCTTTGCCGCCGGGAAAGAATGGAGGAAAATCAATGCCGCCACAGATTTTGCCGCTGGATAGTTGATGCGTTCGTTTCCGTTACAGTTGACATTTGCTGATGTGGCAGATTTGTTTTAAAATAGAAAGTCACTTTTTAAGTTATCTGTCGAAGAAAAGAGTAATTTTCTTGCTAAATAATTTAGCTATCTCTTTACATTATAATTATAAGGAGCCATTGACAAGGAAGTTGTTGGAGATGCCCTTTTACAAAAACCTCTTAAATGTTTATAAAATTAACCCGCAGTTCCAATGCTGAAAAAAAGGAAGGGCTTGGATAAAAAACTCTTGCACCCTTCCTCCCTGCGCTCCTCTCTCCCGTCCCCATCCACGCCGCACTCCGATTTTACCCGTTGCAACGCACGGACACGGATACTAGTATATATAAGGACACAATAAATGCGATGAAAAATATGCTTTGTATATTCATATTTATTGTGTACCAATGTGCAATAATTACAAGATTGATTTATGAGCATGTTTAGATGAGTTTCTAACAGCTGTAAAATCTTTAGCGTCTCAAACATTGTAGATTCTCACTTAGAGCATGTCCAACAGATTTAAAAAGCAATTCTCAAAAACTCATTTAGAGAATTCCTAAAAAGTTTAGAAAATGACATCAAAAATTGATACGGCAGATTCTCAAAACTGATTCTCTATTTATTAACTAACCGGAACCCATCAATCGCTAGGGCATCAATCTCTTTCTGAGACACGGCAACAGATGTGTGGGCTAGTATAGGCGGCACAGACGGAGCATCTCTGGAATTATCCATCACGCTGAACTCGCAGACACGCCGGGCGGCAAGCAGCAAGCTGATTGATTTCGTGATAGGGGCAGCGACTTATGTTGAGCGGCAAGCGGCAAAGCGAGAAGCAGCCGTGGTTAAAGCGAGAAGCGACAAATATGTTTTTTTTGCGTGCACCCCACGGTTAAATAATCCTCGTGGTGGAGGGAGCTATTTTAGAGAACCAGAACTCTATTCTCAATTTTGAGCACGAGATCATGATTCTAGAGAACCTCTAATTTTAGAGATCTATATAGAGTCTCTGTTGAAGCCAGTTTTTCAAAAAAATTCTCTAAAACAGAATTAGAGATTCATTTAAAGATACTGTTGGGCATGCTCTTAGATTATGAGAATCCGTACTTTTAGAATCTAAAAAATAAGTTAAAAATTAAAAGTTGAAAAATTCAGCTTTTATTTCAGAAGTTGCCTAAAATTAACTGCTTCAATATTGAGCTGTCTCCAAACGGTGAGCACTTCTTTTCTCAATGTTACTTCCTTGTCTCGTAAACCCATTTTTCAAACTGTTTCGTGAAATATCTTTTAAAAATCAATTAAATTCATTTACTAATAGTCCGTCTTGTTTTGTATGAAATAAGTTAGACAAGCCTAATCTAACGCACCCTAATAATATATACAATACTCTCTCCAAAAACTCATTAATTCTAGCAATTCTTAGAGAAATTAATGAGGAGAAATGACTACGTTGCTCCTCATTAACACTTTTGGTTTATTTTCTAGACTTCAATTAAATGTGCATGCTTTAGCCTAATTGGCTATAACATGAAAATAAAGTCTTTGTGGGGTAAATATTAAACACGCCTATGTGGAATAATTATTATGACTGAATATATAGTTTTTTTTGGACAACTTGGGAACCGATCTTGACAAACTATCATGAATTCATCAGTTTGGCAACGGCTTATATTTCTAGTTGCAGTTCAGAGTTCTGATGAGCTTATCGTGAACCCAAAAACAAGACGATCGAAACGCAAATGAAGTCGGCGACTCCAATAGATCGGAAGCTTACCAGAAATTTAGAACATTCACTACGGTTATTCTCACCTTAATCGAATGACAACTCTCATCTGTGTCGGGTATGACGTCCGTCACGATAAAAAGATCATCGATGTGAGAAGTCATCTCTATCAGGTAAAAGCCCGTCACCGATTTTGATTATCTTTGTAGGGTCTAAACTTACGTCCGTCAACAATAGGTTTGTCCCAGAAGACCAGTCAAATAAGAGCCCGACATCAATGATATAATCTCAAACGGGCTTTAATTAGTGTTTGTCACGGATAACTAACATCTTAATTGGGCTTTAACTTAAGTCCGTCACTGATGACTAACATCTTCATCGGGCTTAATTTAAAGCCCTTCACCGATGAATTTTCCTCCAAAAAATTTTATATTTTTTGGCTAGCCTCAGGCCTTTGCTAGTCATGCCCGCTACAAAAATGATAGAAACGAAGATATATTATATCTGACATGCACATACATTCACATATATCTGAAAACATTTATTCACATACACATCTATTATTCACATATTTCACATTGCAAGTATAAAGCACATTTGACAATTTGTCTTTGACATTAATTTAAAAATGTTAAAAAAAGTTCATCCTATCCCGGACTTTAACCCTGTAATCTACATATTCCTTTGGGATATATTATGTCGCACACAATAAATTTCACTATCTCTTATCTAATCCAGTCGAAGCTTTTAGACACAGAATTGGATATAGTATCCTACATGTACATAGTTCGAAATTATTTGATCGATATATATATAATTTGAAGTAGGTAGTATATATCATAATTAAGATAACAAACCTCAAATTCGGCCATAGTCGTGAACTTATTGTTGTACAGAATTCACATGTTGTAGCACACATGGAATCCGCATTGGTCGCCTATTTGTTGTTTGACGGGGAAATCCATTTGTGGATGAGGCTTTTTTAGTAATTTTTGTGTCAGACTCCTTTCTCCACATATGTTCCCAACGGTTCGTTGATTGCTTCTTGTATTGGGGTTCAGTCATACGTCTTAGTGATTTTGAAGTTTATATAATGACATGTACTCCACTTTGGCGTAATGACCAGAAGGATCCAATAGGCACTACGACATTCATATAGTGAAAGTTAAATTCTAATGCATTACGTGTCATGTAATTGCATATATTTAGGGTACACACTTACTATTGATTATAGGCGCACAGAAAATACTCCTTGTTTTGGTTGAACAACAAGGTCTCAACTATCTAGTCCACCATGGCCTTCTTGTCGTGATGAAGATTGGCGACCGTGACCAATTATGGATCCAGGAAGGCCACTTCCGGTGCATATATCTGGCACCACTTCCAACTAAACCTACACACAAGATAATGCCACTTATAAGCGTGTTATGAGGATTGTTGTTACCAAAATTGAGCAACGCAAGAATACTTACAAGGAGTAGCACTTGAATAGACTTGTGTCCACCGCTCGTAGTCTGTAGAGGTCGAACAGATCCTTGAAGTCTATGGCAATGTAGTTTTCAGGCCCAGAAAATTGGTTTTCATCATGATAGCCTATGATGTCATTTTCCTTGTTCGTCCTCTTGCTTGTCCTCTCCATGTAGTAGAGGTGGAGCTCCCTGCAAGCTTTGCCCATCGTTCGTAGGATGTCGTATCCAACCAAAGACATGCCTAGTTGGAACAACGCCGGAGGAACGTTCTTGGTCAAGTCTAGCTTCTTCGGAGCTAGACGTGAGGGATGCGCCTTGCCTTGGGCTCTTCCTCTCACCCTTGCCACGGTTTTTCGTTGGTTACTTGCGGAGGAGAGGAACGCGCCTTCCTTAATCTCTTGAGCGGTGGGGGATTAATGGTCATGTTGTCAGCCTCCATGTCACCTTGTCGAACAGCAGGAGCTGGAAAGGCTGTAGGGGCTGAAGGAGCAAGTGCCGGTTAGGGTGGCGGCCAAGTGCTCGGTGGAGTGGCTGACCTCGGAGTCAACTTGATTTCAATGAGGTCCTTTTGCCATTGGATAAAGGTTCCACGTGCAGCTCCTAGGGTTAGGATCTCATTGTTTGGTGGATGCTGCAGTGGTAAATGGGCTCATTCGTTCTTCACCGTGTCTACTTGCACTTTCGCTTGGTCAGCCATCAGTTGTGCCCTATGCACTCTTGTATCTAGGGTCGGCTTAAAGGCAAGTCTCTCGGCCATCGGAACCGTGAAGGTCGACATCACCTTAACTGTTAGCACGTAGTTAGTCGGTTCCTATGATAGATTCATCCATAATTTTAGAATACTATATCATAAGGATTTGTTAAGACTGTTACGTATTGTGGCCGAGAGTTTTACCGTTATTTGATCAACGACGGATAGGACTGGGTTGTGGTTGTTCTGCCACCTCAGTTGACAAGCAATTGCTCTGCTTTTGTGTCGGACTGTCTCGGATCGGAACGACGACGTGCTCGGCGGTCGAAAGCGTTGCTTGCATCTCTTTACTGATCTTGGTAGTCACCTCTTGTAGCCTCTCCTCTAATTCAGATCTTAGCTCGGCTCTGACCTGCTCCCGGATCGTCTCGACCAGACATGCATCTTTTTCCGCCTTTGAGAGGGCCCGCTTCTTGTACTGCCCACGTATTCTGGAAAACCATATTTTCAGGGGACGGAAGCGCCAACACCCCTTATCCGTCCACGGTGTTCGCTATTGCCTAACGCTTGAGTGAGGATGTCATCCTCGCGTCTAGAAGAGCAGGCCTCTTGGGAGGTCTGTCTCACGGCAACCAATTCTTTCTGCAGTACAAGTGAGTTTGGTATAAATTGAGAGTATGATTTGTGTAAAGAAAATAATCATATTAAGGTGAGACACTTATAATATGTTTGTAAACTTGTTGATCTTGGGCATTTGGGAAAGTGATTGTTCTATCGTTGTTCTTCACAGCCCTTGCCCTTGCCCAGCTCCTTGCCCTTGGGTGCGAGATATCGTCAAATGGAGGCGGTGTGTTGGATACCTCTGCCGCCTCATCCTCTTTCTGCCATTGCTTAAGCTTCCTGGCATATCCCCCGGTGCCAAGCCGATGCGGGTGCACGTTCCGAGCCTGGAGTGCCCTAACAGCCTCGGCTTTGGCTCGGGCTTCCTCAGTTGATTTCTTCTCGACGAACTGCTCCCACACCTCTTGCTTGAGCCAGGGGCATTCCCCAAAAGGCTCCTCTGTGCTGAGGTTGTTGATGTACTCGTTGACTAGCTTGGACTAAAAGTTCTTCCAAGCGGTTCCAAACGACTAGAAGGCCATAGTCTTTAGCTTTTCCTCGTCGGCTGCAGGATAGTCGAAGCTCTCCTTGAACTTCAGCCATGCAAATTCCTTCTCGACGTCCGACACGTCCTTGACATTATCAACCAAGATCGTGAAGGTCTGCCTCCCTTTTATCCCGCATATTTGTAGAGATTATGGCAATCGGATACCCTCCTGGAAGGCTTGTCCGACTGGTAATAGGGATAGGTTACGCCTGCTAATTATGTAAACCGGCTATGACTTGGGTGTTACGTTGCCGATTAGATAAGGCAACGGCTCATAGTCATAACTTGGTAAGATTGAGGAAACCGACTTAGAGTAAGATAGGGTTTCCGACTTGTAAGCCCGCCCCTCAAGACTATATAAGGGGGGTAAGGGGCGTCCCTTGAGGGATATGTTAGATGAGCTATCAGCTTTAGATTCAAGAGACATAAGAGCAATAGATCTTGAGATCAATATACACTCGGCGGATCGAATCCCCAAAACAGGAGTAGGGTATTACCTCACGAGAGGGCCTGAACCTGTCTAAACCTTGTTTTCCACTTAACCCATCGAGCTTGGCGATCTTGACTGCACCCCCAAATTTCTATTGCCGAAACCAAGTTTCGATAGTTGGCACGCCAGGTAGGGGACTGCGCGTCAAGTTTTCTTCTTCAATCTCGCTGGCAAGCGTGATGGGATCTTCATCAGGCATCGACGACTTCGTCGCCAAAAGATTCAACAAACTCTCCTTCCCCGACTCGGATTTGGACCAGTCGGGAGGGGAAACCCGCTCGGCGTCGCACGGGCTACCGAACAACGCCGAGATCTACGACAAGGCTCTGACTTCCGAGTTGGGTTCCGCCCACTTGGAAAGAGGAATCCACTCGACGTCGTTCGGGTTGCCGAACAACGCTGAGATCTACGACACAGCTTTGACTTCCAAGATGGAGTCCGTCCACTTAGAAGGAAGAACCCACTCAGCGCCGTTCGGACTGCCGAACGCCGCTGAGATCTACAGTCACCTTCTGACCTCCCCGTCGGAATCAATCTACTCGGAGGGAGAAACCCTCTCGGCACTATTTGGATTACCAAACGCCGCTGAGATCTACTCCAAACTCCTCTCCCCCGAGTCGAGATCGACCCACTCGGAGGAACCCCCGTCATCAAGCTACGACTCGGACTGGAACGATCCAGATTCGAGCAACCCGGGCTCAAGGGAAATTGCCGTCATCCTCCAACCGTTCGGGTCATGCTCATCCACGGAACTCGATGAGTACCTCAGCTCCTCAGGCTTCGACGATCTCTACGGCATCCCCTCGAACGAGGCCAACGACTCCGACAGCGACAAGGACTACGAGCTGAAGTACTTCGATGTTCTCATGGCTGAGGTGGCCGAGACCGACTCAGCCTTGGCCCGCAGGGTCGCAGAGGAAGAACAAGCCAGGCTTGAGCAGGAGCGCAAGCTGGCAGAAGATGAGAAGAGGAGCAAGGAGGAAGCCGACAGGAGAAAACGGGACCTGAGGGCGACCGGACGATCTGCTCGAGAGGCCATACTTCAGACGCGAGTCGACAACACCAACATCTTCAAGACGCCTCAACAGAACGCCGTTGCCGCCCTCACCCCCCGGACACTGTGATTGAGACGGCGCCCCCCGACGTGACGCCAATCCTTGACAAGATCAAGACCATCGTCGCGGCTACAGCCAACTGCTCTCCCTCCACCTCAGCACGAAGGCCGACTGAGTTTGTGGCAGAAACGCCCGACAGAAGTCCACTTCCGCCGCTGCGGTCGAAGGATTACAGGAGGCCCAAACAAGATCGGACGGCCACTAGGTCAAGAAACCCCCGCCATGAGGCCACGCGGAAGCATCAAGAGCAATCGGCCGACTCCCGCGAGAAGCGGCATGGACGACCACCCTTCCACCACCGGGTCCGCCGCAGCAACAACTCCGACTACCGAAACAACCTGCCAAGGACCCCGCCGAGTGATCTGTGAGAACTCCTTGACCGGCGCTATCAAGAACAAGAACAACGCTCCGACGAAGATCGAAGGAGATCGCCCGACATCAACGACGACGGAGTACCCACGTTCACTCGGGACCTGCGCCGAGTGCATTGGCCGAGTGGTTTTGAGCCGACAGGAATTGAGAAGTACGACGGAAAGACCGACCCCGAATCGTGGCTGACCGTGTACACCCTTGCCATCCGCGCAGCAGGAGGAGACAACAAGGCCATGGCCAATTACTTATCTGTTGCCCTCGCCAACTTGGCCAGAAACTGGCTCACGAGCTTGCCAAGAGGCTCAATTGGCTCGTGGAGTGAGGTCCGGGACCACTTCATTGCTAATTTTCAGGGCACTTTTGAAAGGCCTGGGACCCACTTTGATCTCTACAATGTCATCCAGAAGCTAGACGAGCCGCTGAAGGACTACATCCGGCGCTTCTCGGAAAAACACAATAAGATCCCCAACATCACCGACGACATCATAATCGCCGCCTTCCAGAAGGGAGTTCGTGATGAGTTGCTGATCGGAAAGTTCAGGCGTAAGCCACCGAAGAAGGTGAAGCAAATGTTCGAGACGACGAACTCCTATGCCAAATCCAACGACGCAATCAAGGCGGCGCGGCAAGATCGGCCAGACAAAAGGGACGATAAGCAGTCGGGAGGAAGCCGACATCCTAAGAAGGATAACGGCAGCAACAATCATAGCCAAAAAGATCGCAAACGCCGGCCCGAGGACCTGGTTGCCACGACCTCTAACTCCCAACACCATCCCCGAGTCGCAGCCTACGACGCGATCATGAACGCTCAGTGCACGCATCATCCAAACCACAAGCATGCGGCCAAAGATTGCTTCATCTACAAGCAATTCGTCGAACAATATGCGGCACAACTAAACAAGAAACCGATTTAGCGAAGTGCTGGCGGGAGCCAAAATTCGCTATCCTCGGTACAAAAATTGTCATATGGTGTTCGATAACCGCGAGGAAATTGGCGCACTACTTTCAGGGTCACTCGGTCACCGTCGTCACTTCTTTTCCACTCGGCGATGTCATCCATAACCTGGAGGCGACTGGGCGCATCGCAAAGTGGGCCCTGGAACTAATGTTGCTAGACTTAACTTTCAAGGTGAGGACGTCTGTAAAGTCACAAGCCCTGGCAGATTTCCTGGCCAAGTGGACCGAATAACAAGAAGACGTACCTCGAGAAGACCTACAACACTAGACCATGCACTTTGACGGATCCAAGAGGATCACTGGCTTGGGAGCAGGAGTCGTGCTGATCTCCCCGACTGGAGAAAGGCTACGATATGTTCTTCACATTCATTTCTCCGTCTCACACAACGTCGCCGAGTACGAAGCCCTGCTGCACGGCCTGTGACTTGCGGTTTCACTTGGGATACGATGGTTGGTCGTGAAAGGATATTCTCAGCTGGTTGTCAATCAAGTGATAAAAGGCTGGTCCTGTTTAAACGACACCATGGAAGCCTATCGACAAGAAGTTCACAAACTTGAAGACAGGTTTGACGGACTAGAGCTATCCCATGTCTTGAGACATAACAACGAGGCAGCTGACGAGTTAGCGCAGCTCAGGTCCAAGCGAGAAGTTTCTCCAACAGATGTTCTCGTAGAATATCTCTATGAGCCGACTGTTGCAGCAAAACTAACTCACAACGAGAGCTGCAAACCAAGTCGCCATACTCGACGCCGACTGGAGGACACCGCTCATCAAACTTTTAACTCAGCAAGAGCTGCCGGAAGACCGGGATGAGACGGAACGAGTCCGACGCTGTTGTCAAGTTTATGTCATGGTTGACTCTGATTTATACAAGAGGAGCTCCTCTGGAGTCCTAATGAGATGTATCGCACCTGAGGAAGGACGGCAACTATTCCAAGATATCCATTCGGGTATATGCGAAAGCCACGTGGCAGCACGCACCTTGATAGGTAAAGCCTATCGACAAGGTTTTTTCTGGCTTACGGCGGTCTCCGACGCCGACAAAGTGGTCCGAACGTGTGAAGGTTGCCAGTTCTTCGCTCGGCAGAGCCATGTTCTAGCCCAAGAGCTACAAACGATTCCATTATCTTGGCCGTTTGCGGTATGGGGCTTGGATATGGTTGGTCCTTTCAAGAAGGCTCCAGGAGGATTCATGCATCTGTTCATCGCAATCGACAAGTTTTCCAAATGGATCGAGGCTAATCCGGTTGCTACGATCACCGCTGACAAGGCACGAGACTTCATCCTCAACATCGTACACCGGTTTGGTATCCCAAACAGAATAATAACCGACAACGGGACTCAATTCACTGGAGGCGTTTTCAAGGAATTCTGTGAAGATTTTGGCATCAAAATCTGCTACGCATCGGTCGCACATCCCAAGAGCAATGGACAGGTTGAGCGTGCCAATGGCATGGTACTTCAAAGCATCAAGGCCCGAGTGTTTGACCGGCTAAACCCTTATGCCGGCAAATGGATTTAAGAATTACCTTCGGTCTTATGGTCACTGCGGACTACGCCAAGTCGGGCCACCGGGCAAACTCCTCTCTTCCTGGTTTACGGGGCAGAAGCCATGTTGTCGAATGAAATGGAGTACGAATCTCTTTGAGTTCGCAGCTTCAACGACGAGCGCTACGATCAAGACCGAGTGGACGACCTGACCCGACTGGAGGAGGCCCGTGAGGCAGCCCTGATCCAGTCGGCAAGATATCTTCAAGGACTCATACGATGCCATAGTCGCAATGTTCGGGCGCGATCCTTCATTGTCGGCGATTTGGTTCTACGCAAGATTCAAACCACCAATGACCGTCACAAATTATCTCCACTATGGGAAGGACCATATATAATTGCTGAGGTGACTCGGCCAGGAGCATATTGACTAAAGTGTGAAGATGGATCCATGGTGGAGAACTCCTGGAATATCGAACATCTTCGATGATACTATGCTTAAATTTCTTTAAGTTCCATGTTATTCTCAACTGCCAACCTCAAGGAAGATGACTTCTTGAGTTGACAGTCGGGGGCTATACATGTGTCAATGAAGCATGGTTTTCTTTGACAACTTGTTTATATTTGGTTTATCATTGTTTAGTGTTATGATTCGAGTTCAATAGATAAGGATTGAGAATTTTTTGATGACCTAATCAAGCTTAGGCTTGGTGACAGTTGGACGAAAATTACTTAAGAAATTTTCTATGAAAACTCGGGTCAAGGCATTAACATAAATAAGCTAGATATCTACAAGTTCACATCAGAGGTGGGAAGGCCGAAGCCGCAGTAGAAGAAAGAGGAAATTTTGGGAAGACGAAGTGGCGGGGATGACCTCGAGGCTTCGTAAAAAGACTTGAGGGTTTTTGCTAAGTCATCTCGCGATTGGGCCGAGCCCATGAGAGACTTACGGCCCAGCTAAGGTGTGGCTTGACACGTGTCCTTAGGGACTTAAGTGGATGGACTTAAGCATATTTGCCCTGGCAATATGCACGTGTCACATAGCCCAATACCTTTAAAATCCTTTCATACCGTAGTTTGCGCAACTTCATGAGAAGTTGGCATGATGCAATTGAAAGGTGACAAATAGTTAAGCTTTTCATGGCTGTCCTGATGACAGGGACTGTTTGGTTTTTAAGCATTTGAGTAAATGATTATATCAATGCTATTTTTCTACCTTGATAAAGATCTTTTTAGATTAAGACCAATATTATGGCAGGAGCTATTTAATATTTTGGTCGTATTTTTCAGATGACTGAAAAATTTGTTTACCCGTGAGGGGTGATTAAATTATTTATTTCGGGATGACTCGGGTAGATTAGCTCGGATAAGCATGAGCTTGCTGAGTGAATTGATTTTCTTACCCAGGAGGGTCGATAGAATTATTTATTCCGAGATGACTCGGGCAAGTTAATTTGGATAAGCATGAGCTTGCCGACTGTTTTTTACCCACGAGGGTCGATTGAGCTATTTGTTCCGAGATGACTCGGACAAATCAACTCGGATAAGCATGAGCTTGCCGAGTGAATTAATTTCTTACCCATGAGGGTTGATTAAATTGTTTGTTCTGAGATGACTCGGGCAAATTCACTCGGATAAGCGAGAGCTTGCCGAGTGATGAGATTTTTACGATTGCTTTAGCTTGAGCTAAGCATTTATATGAGAATGATTTTTATAGTTCTTGACTATGTGTTTAGTCTGTTTTTGACTAACCACATAGTCGGGGGCTACACCTAATTAGGTGCATCAGGAGATGCACCTAGATATTTATTTTTTGAGAACTTTTAGATGTTTTCCAGCCCATCACAGTCTTTGGAGCCACTCGGGAGATTCAGGCAGAGATGATGGAACCACTCGGTACCAGAAGCACTCGGCCAAGGAGTTGTTTGGATGAGTGTTATTTTGGTCCGGGGCAAAGTTATCTCGTCGACTGCAAAGGACTCGGGGGCTACTGTGGAGATTATGGCAATCGGATACCCTCCTGGCAAGCTTGTCCGATTGGTAATAGGGATAGGTTATGCCTGCTAATTATGTAAACCGGCTATGACTTGGATATTACGTTGCCGATTAGATAAGGCAACGGCTCATAGTCATAACTTGGTAAGATTGAGGAAACCGACTTAGAGTAAGATAGGGTTTCCGACTTGTAAGTCCGCCCCTCAAGACTATATAAGGGGGGTAAGGGGCGTCCCTTGAGGGATATGTTAGATGAGCTATCAGCTTTAGATTCAAGAGACATAAGAGCAATAGATCTTGAGATCAATATACACTCGGCGGATCGAATCCTCGAAACAGGGGTAGGGTATTACCTTACGAGAAGGCCTGAACCTGTCTAAACCTTATTTTCCACTTAACCCATCGAGCTTGGCGATCTTGACTGCACCCCCAAATTTCTATTGCCAAAACCAAATTTCGACACATATGGAGCTAAATTTCCTGCACACGTTCTTGGGTGTGGTCGGCTTTCCTAGGAGGTCCACCTCTGTTATGGTGTATCTCTCTCTTGGGATTCTATTGCCGCTCCTAGGGGCCTATGTCCTTGTGGACCCACTAGTTGTTGCCGATTGTGTTCCGTCATGCTATGACATCCTCTAAATAGCTTGCGACATCATAAAATGAAAAAAAATAATTTACTCGAGAAGAAGATGGATTGGAAATACATAATTTATTTTTTAAAGGGAGGAGGATAAATCTTTGAATATAATTTTGAAAGGTAGGAGATAATACAGATAATAGGCCAGTCACCAACTAACATTAATACAGCTATAAGAGTTCTAGCACAATCACTAATATATGCATTTCATTTCAAGAAAAAATAAAGATCATATGTTTTATATATATTCCCTTATTTTTTAAAAGAGAAAGGAAAGGGCTACCTCAAATATAATAAGATAACACTCATTTCTCACTAGATATTTGTCAATTTGTAAAAAGTGTCAGGAAACTATATATGTCACTACAACATTATATTGGTGCCAACATCAAAATATAACAAAGCTACATTCATCTACACACATTACACAGTATTATCCCGAGCCAATTATACACATATACAACATTATCATGGCATCTTAGAGTATCGAATTCATAGCATGGCAATATCTCATATTCATATACATGCATGGCACATCTCAGATTCATATACATGCATGACACATCTCACATTCAACACCATTATATTGCGGGCACATGAGATGGAGACCAACCTGTTGGAGCTCGGTGGTGACGAGGGAAGAAGATGGTGCCAGGCTCGGGGACGATAGCGCAGGGCTCGAGGACGACGGCGCCGGGCTCGGGGACGATGGTGCAGGGCTCGGGGACGACGGCGACGTGCTAGGGTTCTGAGTGAGTGAGGACTTAAAATTTTTTTTGCGCTAATGTATAGAGCTGAACAGATTTAGAATCATATCTGTGATGAGCTTTAGATTAAGCTCGATTGAGATAAGTCATCTTAGTCAGGCTTAATATAGAGCCCGTCATAGATGATGTCTAGTTCGGCGCCAAACGGTTGATGGAAAAATTATATCAGTAACATGCTTGATATAATGCCCATCACGGATGACTTCATCAGTGACGTGCTTAAGGATTAAGCCTGATTAGTAAATTAATCATCTATATCAGAATGCAATTAAGGCCCGTCACCGATGACTCATCGGTGACGGGCTAAAGTTTAAACCTGATTAGTGCATTAATCATCTCTGTCGGGCTCAAAGCTTAAGCCCATTTGGAACGAACATCTTCCCTATCGGTCTTTAATATACACCCCGTCAACGATATAATTTTTCCACCTGTACAATTTATATATTTCACTGAATAATTCACTGAATAATTCTCAGTGTTCAATAAAATTTAATACAAAATATTTTGTCCATTACAAAATTTATTTATTTCACTGAAATATTCACTAAATAATTCTCCATGTTCAATAAATTATTTAATTCACTAAATAATTCTCCATGTTAACTAAATTCAATATATAAAGTACTTTTTTCATGTAATTTTCACTAAATAATTGACACAAAAGGGTTGCTAATACAAAATAGTTCATTCATTACAAAAAATAACAAAACAAAAGTACAAAAACATCAGTCACAAGGTTATGCCTTTCGTATGATCTGACCGAGCATATGTCATATTCTCTTGGGGATCATCATCAAGGTCGATATGAGGTGTAACATGAAGATTCTGATTGTATTCTTCTTCGTCGGCAATGTTGTCAACCCTGACAATTCGGCGCTTGCCATCCCTGATTATGTGCATCTTCTTGTTTGCAGGTCTTTTATGTAGAATATCTGCTTGACCTGTTTTGCAAGCATGAATGGTTCATCGACATATCCAACCTTAGATAGATTTATTAAAGTGAAACCTTCCTTGTCGACTTGACTTTGAATCTCACGTAGTTCAGCTCCTAGATCTATTCAATGCGACCATAGTATGTGTTGGACCCAACTTGATCTTGGAATGCATCTATACATACTTTGTTGTTTTGCACTGTGCTTTTGTTATCTTGTTGTACGGTGTAAAACGTGCAACTGTTGATATCGTATCCTTGCCATGTGTCTATCTCTCAACACGGTCCCATCGCTAACAATCGTACTATCTCAGTTGAATCATCTGTTGACATTGTAATATGCTTCTTGATGTTAATGATATGCCCTAGAGGCAACATGGAGATGTTGGATATCATTGTCAATGTTTATGTATAAATAAATAAAGTGTTATTCAGTTCCATGAAATAGACATCTTGTATTGATCAATAAGTACGTGACTTATTTATGAGACTGTATATGTATGAATCTATTTCTAAATGATCCCTGATCATATATCATATTAATGGAACTAATATGATTCTAAGATCGGCATGTTTATTGATTGATGATCATGTCTCATTGATCATGGGTATGGAGATACCAAATCAATAAACATGGACACATGTGTTAGAGAACACATTGTTGGATAGACCCACCATGAGACACTACAGAATTAATGTGCCATTAGTTGGTTTCGGGTAGTGTTGGTACAAAGTCCTTAGACGAGATCACCATGGATTCCAACATGTGTAGTAGCCTACTTTGGGACTACCAAACGCTATTCCGTAACGGGTAGTTATAAAGGTAGTTTTCGGGTTTGCTATGAAACATGGAGTGGGGTGTGAGTGATCAAGATGGAATTTGCCCCTCCTTTGGAGAGATATCTCTGAGCCCCTCGAGGTAATGGATTATGAAAATGCATGGCCATGCTAAGTTAATTGAGGAGTCAATCAACAGACAGATAATCCAATACGGTTCGAGTGAATGGTTAAGCTATTGAAGGGATGGCACACATCATGTCTATAGCTTAATTGGTATCGTGAGGCAAAGGGATTTGTGTACACATTACGGGTTCGAGCCGATATTATATTCTTGTATACTATGGTGTCAATATGTCTTGCTAGGCGCCGTTGTTGTCGGTGAGTTGGACTTGAGTCGACGATCGACCAAGTTAGACTATAGCCGAAACCGAGTATACCTGAACCTACAGGGTCGCACGCTTAAGGGGATAAGAACAGGCATTCGAGTTGGACTCGGATATGGCTCGATCGGATAGGGATCCGATCGGATAGAGTCCTATGGGCTTACGATGTATGGGCGGCCAACTCTATGAGACACGGATGAGATCCGATTCAAAATAGAGTCCTGATCGGCCACTAGTCCCAGTAGGCCAACTATATATAAAGGGGCGAGGGGTGGAAAGATGCGGTACATCAGTTGAATCGAATTGCGCCGAAATCAATCTGATTTGGCGGAAAAAGTCGCCGAGATCAATCTCCACGAAAACCCTCCCCACTTTCGAGCCAAACCCTAGCCTTGCATCGTGTGCTAGCACACGGGTGTTCGGCGTTCTGTCCCCGGACGTGTGGATACCGTAGAGGCGCTGCTATGTTACGCGCTGTTGATCGGCTTCAGATCGGCTGCAATCGGAGTGAGACGACTGCGGCAGATCGGCGACGAGAGCGCGGTCTGACGACTCGCATCGGCTGCGACATCGGTGAATCGGCTGATTGGTGAATCGGTTGTCCCCAGGAATCGGCTGTCGGCTTGCGGGAATCGGCTGTCATCGGCCAACACAATTTCAGATCGGATAGCCCTGATTGGTTGTTTCCGCTGCATACTCCAATCGGTAACGATCTATCGGCCCTTACTTACAAGTGTTCCTGGTTTGCGCGGTAGAAAAGTTTTTGTTTTTGAGCTAGCGTAACCTCCACGTAACCCTTCACTTGAACCATTCATTGAACCTGGAGACATGTTCTCTGTTAATCCATGTTTTCGATCGCCCCAAGTTCTCCTATCGGATTTTCGCTAAATGCTCCTCAAAGTATGGGGCAACTTCTGCCATATGTTGGAGCACAGCGAAATGAGCCTGCGAATAGGAGGCTCGATCAGGCAAAACTCTTTTCCTGCCTATTGTGCCAGCGCCTGACAACCTTCCTTCGTGACGAGACGCTGGTACTCTGATAGGGTCGACTTCGGCCATATAATCAACGCAAAATTCAATAACATCTTCAGTAGTGTAACCTTCAATGATGCCCTCTCTGGTTTTGCTCTATTTCTCACATAAGACTTTAGAACTTTCATATATCTCTCAAACAGATACATTTCTCTTAGAAATGTTGGGCCACATAGTTTTGTTTGCTTCACGAGATGTACAGGGAGATGAGTCATGATATCAAAGAAAGACAGAGGAAGAAACATCTCCATGTGGCAAAGGGTATTGACAATATCGGTCTGTAATCCATCTAGGTCTCCAGGATCTATAACCTTCTGACCGATTGCATTGAAGAAGGCACACAGACGTTGTATCATGTGGCGGACTTTGGGTGGTAGAATGCCTCTGATAGCAATTGGCAAGATTTGCGTGATGAGCACGTGGCAATCATGAGACTTTATTCCAACCAGTTTTAGCTCGTCCAATTTGGCGTACTTACTTATACTTGCTGAATAGCCTGATGGAACTTTGATATCTCTGAGGCATGATAGCATTGTGATCTTCTCATCCTTCGACAATGTGTGGCAAGCTGGAGGTAGGTACACTCTGCCTGTCTTTGCATCTGTTACAGGCAGGAGTTCACTACGAATATTCATCTCCTGTAGATCAAGGTGCGCGTTCAACCCGTCCTTTGTCTTCTTGGGAATATTTAGCAGTAGCCCTACCAGACTCTCACACACATTCTTCTCAACGTGCATCAGATCAATGCAATGACGGACCTCGATATATTTCCAGTAAGGAAGTCGCCAAAATATGGATTTTTTTTCTTCCACATACCCTTGTCTGTTGCCTTACTTTGTTTTTTTCTTTCCAAACTCATTAGTTAGGTCATTGACCATGTTGTGGACCTCATCTCCAGACAGATCCTTGGGTGCAGTCTAAAGTTCCCTCTTACTGTTGAAAAGTTTTTTTCCTTCTAAATGTGTGTTGGAGAGGGAGCCATCTCCTATGACCCATGTAAAACATCTTTTCGAATTTCTTCAGCCACCTGCTACATATATGTTCCATACAGTCGGAGCAGGTCTTCTTTCCTTTTACGATTTGTCCAGAAAGATTGCCCAGTGCGGGATAGTCATTAATGGTTAATGGTGCAGAACAATAGAACGTGTAGGTTGAAGTTCTCCTGGCCATACGCATCCCAAGTTTTCACCCCTTCTTTCCAAAGAGTCTTAAGGTCATCGATAAAAGGCTCCAAGAACACATCAATGTCATTGCCGGGCTGTTTCGGTCCTTGGATTAACAAGCATAGCATAATGTATTTTCTTTTGAAGCACAACCATGACGGTAAATTATAGTTTGCAATCAAAACTGGCCATGTTCTATGAGAACTGCTCATGTCACCAAAAAGATTCATGTCATCCATACACAAACATATTCTCATGTTTCTAGGGTCGGCTACGAAATTTGGGTATCTTCGTTCAATATTCATCCATTGAATGGAATCTGCGGGGTGTCTTAGCATACTAACTTAGCTTTATTGGGGTTGGCAAATATTCTCTTAAAACGATTGATGATAGGTAGGTACCACACGGCCTTTGCCGGACACCCCGCTTTGACTTCTTTCCTTTGTCTGCACTTTTCGTTCTCTTGTATCGAGAAGCCTTGTAGAAAAGACAAACATCTAGGTCCGTATATTGCTTGTGATACACTATGCAATCATGTCACATCCCGGGTTTTTCCCTAATTCTTTTAAAAATAATTTACCCGAAATAATCGGAATTTACGAAATTAACCTGAGTCAACCTATAATTTTAAAATACAATTAATAAATGGAAATGACATGATAGGATTTTTCTTGAATTCTTCATGTCAAAATACGCTAACGAGATTTTTACTTGGAATTTTTAGAGCACCCTAAGTATTTTTAAACAATTAAATAAGAAAACGAGAATTTAATTAAGTCCCTTTTTCCTTTTTTTCTTTTTCTTTTTCTTTTTCTTCCTTTTTCCGTACGCCGTACGGCTTCCTTTCCCGCCCATCGCCCTAACGGCCGTCGGCCCGTCTCCCCGCGCGCGCTCTCTCCCGGACGTGGGCGAAGCCCACGGTCCGCCGCGCCGCGCAAGTCCGCGCCCTCCTCGCGCAGCGGCCACCGAGTGGGGCCCCACTGTCGAGCCGCCTCCCGCGCCCGGCCGCCCACGCCGCCGCCGCCCATAGCCGCGCCGCCGCCGCTTACCGGGCCGTTTCCGCGGGCCTCGCGCCGCGTGGGCCCCACGCCGGCTCCGGCCGTGCCGCCGCACCGTGCCCGCACTTCCCGCGCGCCGCACGCCGCCGCCGCCGAAACGGCCGCCGTATCTCCCTCTCTCTCTCCGAGTCCGAGAACTCCGGCGACCTTATCCCCGTTGTTTTCGTGCCCGTTTCGGTCTCCTCTCTCCCCTATAAAACCCCCGAGTTCCGCCTCGTTTCCCTTTGATCGCCGAGGTTTCTAGCCCGTGTCGCCGCCGTTCTCCGTCGTTCATCCGCCGGTGAGCTCGCCGCCATCCTCGGGCTCCTTTTTGTTTTTCGTTTGCGTCCTTTTTCCTTTCGCGCGCACGCGCCGCTCGTCGGGTCGCCGCCGCCGGCCGCCGCCGTTCGTCGGGTCGCCGCGCGCCCCCGCCGCCGCTGGATGGTCGCCGCCGCGCGCGCACGCCGCCGCCGCGTCCAAACCCTAACCCTAACCCTACCGCCGCCCGTGCCGTCCGATCTTGCGGATCGGACGGATCTGCGCCGTCCGATCGCGATGGATCTGCGCCGTCCGATCGTCGCAATCCGGCCGCCTGATCGCGCCACGCCGCCGCCAATCCGACCGCTCGGATTGCGCCACGTGGCGGCAATCCGCCGCGCGCCCGCCTCCCGCGCAGCTGGCGGCGCGACGTCGGCCCTAGGGCGACGCCGCCCGCTGACGTCATGCTGACGTCGCCATGCCGCGCAAGGGTGACGTCACCGGGGACTTAATTGCGCAATAAATAATTTAATCTTTTCGTTTAGTTTAAAAATCGCAATTAAACTTCTAAAATTCATATCTTTCGAATCCGAGCTCCGTTTTAGCCCATTCAAATTTCATTAAATCCAGAAAATGTCGAGAATCCATTAAAAATACTTTTCAGTGCTATTTTAGTAGACTTTTTAGGGTGTTTGTTGAGTGCTTTGTTTGTTGTGTAGATCCCGAGTTTTCCGGCGAGCCCGTTCTCTTGAAGTAGTCGCCGAGGTTCCTCGCTCCGAGCAAGGCAAGTCATACCTTACAATGACCATATTGTACCTATTTTATGTAAATACCTCTATTTCATTCAAATACCGCATATGTTTCGAATGTCATTTCATGGGATGTTTTATACCTACGTACTCAACCATAGGATTGTTTACCTTATACCATTGATAACTTGGGGTTCAATATGACTAGATGTTAGCTTAGGGTTGCTTAACTATGCTTAGCGCAACTAGCTCACTTAAGGGGTCACACTAATCAAGTTCAATTCTAAAGTGGATCTTCCGATGATATTAAGATATGACTTTGGTTTTAATAATATTGAATTATGAAAAAGGTGGGTCGTGAGCACATGGTTGGTCTTTGGTTAGCGTGCTCATGACGATTAAGGACCGGTTCTCGGAAACCCCGGAAGAAATGCCGTGCATACCACAAGCCGCATGGGTAATGGTGGGCTGTAGCATAGCCGTCTCTAGTTAACGTATCCCGAGAGAGTGAGCGTGATGGAGTTGGGTCGGCCCGGTTTTAAGGGTTGATCGCTTCCGGATTCACCGCGGCACTAGAGGGGCTGCCCATTGCCCGATGGGGATGGGGGCGAAACCTTGGTGTGGTACGATTGATTAGAGGGGTTGTGTGAAGGGTCTGTCACAATTCCTTTCCGGGCACCGTGGTGGTGCACCGGCGCACGGTAATGTGTTGTGGGATTGTGTCTTGTGGGTACGATTGTACACCTCGATCGAGTAAAAACTATTCGAATAGCCGTGCCCACGGTTACGGCGATCGACCGATTCACCTTGATTAGTCTCATTTACTTTATTCGCATGAAATGTTGGTTTATGACTAGTGCGGTGGATGGATGGGCCTGTTGCAACGTGGTTTGAGCGTTGGACGGTGTTTATTTAATACTGCTTAAATATTTCTACTGTTTTACTGTCTTCAAATATTATTATTGTATTCTGCAAAGGCTGTTTATGCAAATTGAACCTTTATCCCTTTCCTTGATATTTATCCTGCATCATACCTTCTCTTCCGGTATGACTTGTTGAGTACGGTGGTTGTACTCAGTCTTGCTTCTTTTTCCCCCTTCAGTGCCAGAGGTTGAGAGCGAGGTCTCAGGAGGTGTAGGCTTGTTCTCGTCAAGGTTTAGCGTGGAGTTGGTGTTCCGCTTCGCTCGTGTCAAGTTTAGCTTAAGTCGGTTTTATTTTCTTTTCCGCTGCATTTGTGTAACTCTTTTATATTGTTTCTAAGACGAGGATTCTGTATTATCAATAACGTCGATTTGTGTACCTCGGCTGATTCCTGGACGAGGATGTATTGCACAAATTAGCTGCAGAAATTCTGGTGTGAATTTCTGGGCGTGACAAGTTGGTATCAGAGCCTTCCCATGACTGTAGGACAAGCCAACGGAGACCTTAAGAGCCCTCTAATTCTTTTCATGTGCATATGTTTTGAAAGAAAAAGGGTGTTTTGAAAAATGGAGTCGATCTAGGGATTAGGAATTGCGAAAATGGGATGTGGTCGTGGGTTTTGAGCATATTTTGATTTTTCCCACTCCTTTGTTTCTATAGATGGCAGGTTCCCCAGCGACGCACTGCGGAAAAGGGATGACAGGCTTCGTTGCAGAGCTGGCGCGTATGGCCCTTGCAGTTGGATATCCCGAAGCACCAGACTATACAACAGTTGCGCCTCTCAGTGGCGAGTTGCCATACCGTGTTCGGTTGGAGGTTCACGGGTTTGTGGGAACGTGTCTTCCCAACATGGAGGTCACGGCTTCCGGAGGCACGTCGATCACGCTTGTCAAGAAGCCGCCTACCGATGTTGGCCAGATGAGGGGCGCATGATGCGACCTTCGCACCTCCTCCTACCGCTACCATCCCCGTCGAGGTAGTTCCTCCGAGGTCAGTGTATTCAAGTCTACGGCAGAGGAGAATGACTCTACCTTCGGTCACATGTGCACCGTGCTCCAAGGACTGGATCAGATGCACTCTGACCTACACAAGGCGACCAAAGAGCTGAACGACAAGAAGCTGCTGAGGATCGCGCGACTGCAGGACGAAGTGGTTCGTCTGAAGAAGGAGGTAGCTGAGTTGAAGGGACTCCCGCCACCAGTTGGGGTTAGACTCCGCACTACGCCTCGGAAGACCACCACCGCGCCTGTCCGTATCAAGCTAGCCCCTCGGATTCCACCGCCTTCTCGGCTCCACCCGCTCCGGTTCGGCGCCGGTTCCGGTTCCTCTGCTGCGAGTCCCGCCTCACCTTTGCTCCGGCTTCGGCAAATCCGGGCGGAGGTGGCGTGTGGTTGGATCTCCGTCTCCGAGTGACTCAAGCTCGGAGAATTCGGTGAAGACATGGACTCCGAAGAGACTCAAGATTCCTCGGAGGGAAGAGGCAGGATCGGTTGGGCTACGGCAACCGATTCAGAAGAGTCCAAGTCTGAGGTGACGCCCGAGGACTCCAGGAGCCGTTCGGAAGAATGGGGATCTTCTGAAGGAAGCAGTTTCGACTCCTCGTCTCGTGGATCGTTCTAGTTGCCCTCCTTAGTTTTACCGTTTTTCTTAGTTTGTCTCCTTGGTAGTTCTTTGTGTGTTAGGCCTTGTGTGTGGATAGGCGCGATCGATATCAAGTGTGATATGACCGACCAATTAAGGATGTTTGGTGTTTTTCCTTGTTTCTAGTCAAGATCGAACAATGCATTTGAATTCAAATAATAAAGATTAGTGCTAAGTCTGTCTGTTTTTCTTCTTTTCTCTCTCTGGTCGGTCGTCTCCTTCAGATGGTGAACACCAGGACCAGCGGGGCGAACAGCAACAATGGGCAGTCAGGTGCCGACAACCACGAGGCTCACGACGCCAATGGCAATGCTCCTCCACCGCCACCCGAGAATCCTACCATTGCTCAAGTGCTCGCTTCACAGACACAGATGATGGCTGCAATGATGCAAGCAAATGCAACAACGCACCACGGATGCAACGGCGAGATGCTGCAACAAATGCGCAAAGCGCGAACAATCGGTTGCCGCCCCACCACCCCAGTCAAGCCGCCGAGTTCCTTCGTGTCCGACCGCCGACCTTCTCCAGCACCACCAATCCCATGGAGGCTAATGATTGGCTTCATGCCATAGAGAAGAAGTTGGATCTGCTGCAGTGCACGGATCAAGAGAAAGTCTCTTTTGCCACTCATCGATTCTGGGTCCCGCTTCACTTGGTGGGATAACTATTTGGTTACTCGCCGGCGGGAGCAAGTAGCACAGGAAGAGTTTCGTCGCGCGTTTCGGACCGCACATATTCTGCGGGAATAGTTGCACGTAAAAAAGCGTGAGTTCCGTTCTCTTGAGCAGGGTAACGATCGCTTCGAGTATCCGCACGAGTTCAATCGTCTTGCCCGTTATGCCCCGAAGATGTGCGCACCGATGCGAAAGGCGGGAAAAGTTTTTGGTGGTTTGGATGATGAACTCACGGACAAGCTTATCTCCTGAGAGTATGCTAACTTTGAGAAGCTGGTTGACAAGGCCATTCGACAGGAAGATCGCGCAACAAGATGATCAAGAAGAGAAAAGTCTTCCGGTCCCGACCTCCTCAACAAAGGGAAATCAGCAGAGGCCGCGTTTCATGCCCGGAAGTCGAGTGGACCTACCACCATGATTGTTCGTCGGCATCGACCTTATCACCGGGAATTTCCAAGCCGAAGTAGTGGCGGTGGTCGGCAACGTACTCCGGCCCGCGCCCTTCAACGGCGCCATCCCGCAGATCCACGCCACCACTCCAAGGAAGGACTCGGGAGGAAAGCCGAGTCTGTTTCAACTGTGGTGACCCGGGGCATTTTGCGGACAAGTGTCCGGCCAAGACGCGCGGCCAAGGTTCATCCAGCTCGAGTCAATCATGCGTCCGCCGAGGAAGCACGGACCGCTCCCGAAGTTATACTGGGTATGTTTCCGTAAACTATACTCCCCACGTATTATTTGATTCGGCGCTACACATTCATTTATCTCAAAGCAATTTGTTGGGGCACATGGGTTGTCGGTAGTGGGACTTAAGATACCTATGAGGGTTCAAACCCCGGAAACCACTTGGAGACCACTCGATCTGTCCTCGGTAGCCATAGAAATCCAAGGATCTATGTTTCTAGCCAACCTTATCCTCCTTCAGTCCAAAGGCATAGATGTCATTCTTGGGATGGATTGGTTGTCCAGGACATAAGGGAGTAATCGATCGCGCTAGTCGCACCATTACTCTAATTAATACGAAAGGAGAAAGAGTTGTTTTTCGCTCTCCCATGCAAGTCAAGCCCGTAGCAAGTTTGAATCATGTTTCCACCGGGAATCATCCGAAATGGCGGCCAAGACCCCGTGAAGTTAGAGGATATCCCCATCGTCGAGAATACCACGAAGTTTTCCCGAGGATTTAACTCGGATGCCGCCAAAAAGGGAAATTGAATTCGGATTGACCTAGTACCGGGACAGCCCCAATACACAAGAGGCCATATAGGATGGGAGCCAACGAGTTGGCTGAAGTAAAGAAGCAAGTGGATGAACAGTTGCAAAAGGGGTATATACGCCCGAGCACGTCGCCTTGGGGTGCTCCGGTGATTTTTGTGGAAAAGAAAGACAAGACCAAGAGAATGTGTGTGGATTATCGAGCCCTCAATGAGGTTACTATCAAGAACAAGTATCCCCTACCACGGATTGATGACTTATTCGATCAACTCAAAGGGGCCAAGGTATTTTCCAAGATAGATCTGCGATCGGGCTATCATCGTTAAGGATTCGGGAAGAGGACATTCCCAAGACCGCCTTCACCACTGTGTATGGACTGCGAGTGTACGGTCATGTCTTTCGGTTTAACCAATGCACCGGCCTTCTTTATGAATCGATGAACAAGGTGTTTATGGAGTTCTTGGATAAATTCGTGGTGGTGTTCATTGACGACATTTTGGTTTACTCTAAGTCAGAAGAGGATCATCAGCAACATCTGCGGACAGTACTCGAAAAGTTGAGAGACCATCAACTCTACGCCAAGTTTAGCAAGTGTGCTTTCTGGTTAAAGGAGGTACAGGTCTCGGCCACATTGTGAATGCCCAAGGAGTAGCCGTGGATCCAGCAAATGTAGAATCAGTTACCAAGTGGACCCCGCCTAAGACGGTTACGCAGATCCGAAGTTTCCTTGGACTTGCGGGTTACTACCGCCGCTTCATTGAGAACTTCTCCAAAATCGCCAAGCCAATGACTCAACCGTTGAAGAAAGATGAGAAGTTTAAATGGTCCGGAATGCAATAGGAGTTTTGAAGAGCTCAAGAGGAAGTTGGTGTCCGCACCGGTGTTGATACCTTGCCCGATCCAAAAAAGGACTTCCAAGTTTATTGTGATGCATCTCGCCAAGGGTTGGGATGTGTGTTGATGCAAGAAGGCAAAGTGGTCGCATATGCATCTCGTCAATTGCGCCCACATGAAAACAACTACCCCACTCATGATCCGGAGTTATCCGCAGTGGTTCATGCATTGAAGATCGCGACACTACCTAATTGGTAATCGTTGTGAAGTGTATACGGATCACAAAAGTCTTAAGTACATTTTCACCCAACTGATTTAAACCTCCAGCAGAGAAGATGGTTGGAACCGATCAAAGATTATGACTTAGGGATACATTACCATCCCAAGGCTAATGTGGTTGCGAATGCACTAAGCCGAAAGAGTTCTTGCACCACTCTCGGTGTCGAAAGAATGTGTGACCAGTTGCGGCGGGAATTCGAGAATCTAAATCTACGAGTGGTGGATTTTGGTTTTGTGGCTGCTCTGAAGCCCAACCCACTCTCATTGATCAAATTCGGGCTGCTCGGGCGTCGGATCCCGAAATGGCCGAACTCAAGAAGAACATGAGAGTCGGAAAAGCTCGTGGTTTTCGGAAGATGAACATGGCACAATCTGGATGGGCAAGAGGCTGTGTGTGCCAGCAGACAAGGATTTGAAAAAGGCGATCCTTACGGAAGTTCACCACACCCAATACTCAATTCACCCTGGCAGTACAAAGATGTATCAAGACCTTAAAGAAAAGTTTTGGTGGGTCAGCATGAGGAGGGAGATAGCCGAGTTTGTTGCACTTTGTGATGTTTGTCAGCGAGTGAAGGCAGAACATCAACGGCCCGCCGGACTGTTGCAACCACTTCAGATTCCCGAGTGGAAATGGGAAGAAATTGGAATGGATTTCATCACGGGTTTACCCCGCACCACGTCAGGATATGACTCAATTTGGGTCGTGGTGGACCGACTCACCAAGGTGGCCCACTTCATACCAGTACATACTACCTACTCAGGGAAGAAGCTAGCAGAGCTTTATCTCGCAAGGATCATGTGTTTGCATGGCGTGCCTAAGAAGATCGTGTCAGATAGGGGAAGTCAGTTTACTTCCAAATTCGGAAGAAGTTGCAAGAAGAACTCGGTACCGTTTGAATTTTAGCACGGCCTATCATCCGCAAGCAGACGGTCAACCGAGAGAGTGAATCGATTTTGGAAGACATGCCGAGAGCATGCGCGCTCGATTTTGGAAAAGCGTGGGACAAAAGCTTGCCCTATGCGAATTCTCTTACAACAACAGTTATCGCCGGCATTCAAATGGCACCGTATGAAGCACGTATGGACGGAAATGCCGCACACCCGTTGGGACCGACAGTGAGCGCCAATTGTTTGGCACGGAAGTAATAAGCGAAGCGAGAGGAAAAGGTCCGAGTGATTCGGAAAAGGTTGAAGATTGCGCGATCCCGACGGAAGAGCTATGCCGATAATCGTCGAAGAGATCTCGCTTTTGAAGCGGGGATTTTGTGTATCTTCGCGTCACACCACTGGGGAGTACACCGTTTCCAAACCAAAGGTAAGTTGGCGCCACGTTTCGTGGGACCATACGGGATTCGGGAACGTCGAGGAGAAGTGGCCTATCAGTGGAGCTTCCTCCAACATGACTGGTATTCACGACGTGTTTCATGTGTCCCAGTTAAAGAAGTGTTTAAGGGTACCAGAAGAACAGGCGAGTCCAGACCAGATCGAAATCCAAGAGGACTTAACCTATGTAGAGAGACCAGCACGTATTCTTGAGGTCGGTGAGAGAAGGACTCGGAACAAGGTTATCGGGTTTTGCAAGGTTCAATGGACTCATCACTCCGAGGAAGAAGCTACTTGGGAACGAGAAGATGAGCTAAAGGCCGCGCACCCGCACCTCTTCGCCAGTACCTCCGAATCTCGGGGTCGAGATTCCGTTTAAGGGGGGTAGGTTGTCACATCCTGGGTTTTTCCCTAATTCATTTAAAAATAATTTACCCGGAAATAATCGGAATTTCTGAAATTAACCTGGAGTCAACCTATAATTTTAAAATACAATTAATAAATGGAAATGACATGATAGGATTTTTCTTGAATTCTTCATGTCAAAATACGCTAACAGGATTTTTACTGGAATTTTTAGAGCACCCTAAGTATTTTTAAACAATTAAATAAGAAAACAGGAATTTAATTAAGTCCCTTTTTCCTTTTTTTTCTTTTTCTTTTTCTTCCTTTTTCCGTACGCCGTACGGCTTCCTTTCCCGCCCATCGCCCTAACGGGCCGTCGGCCCGTCTCCCCGCGCGCGCGCTCTCCTGACGACGTGGCCGAAGCCCACGGTCCCGCCGCCGCGCAAGTCCGCGCGCGCCTCTCTCGCCGCCGGCCGGCCAACCGCCGCCGCCATAGCCGCGCCGCCCGCTGCTTACGGGCCATTTCCCGCGCCTCGCGCCGCGTGGGCCCCACGCGGCTCCGCCCGTGCCGCCGCACCCGTGCCGCACTTCCCGCGCGCCGCACGGCCGCCGCCGCCGAAACGGCCGCCGTATCTCCCTCTCTCTCTCCGAGTCCGAGAACTCCGGCGACCTTATCCCCGTTGTTTTCGTGCCCATTTCGGTCTCCTCTCTCCCCTATAAAACCCCCGAGTTCCGCCTCGTTTCCCTTTGATCGCCGAGGTTTCTAGCCCGTGTCGCCGCCGTTCTCCGTCGTTCATCCGCCGGTGAGCTCGCCGCCATCCTCGGGCTCCTTTTTTGTTTTTCGTTTGCGTCCTTTTTCCTTTCGCGCGCACGCCGCCGCTCGTCGTCGCCGCCGCCCGCCGCCGTTCGTCGGGTCGTCGCCGCCGCCCGCCGCCGCTCGGATGGTCGTCGCCGCGCGCGCAATGGCCGCCGCCGCCGCGTCCAAACCCTAACCCTAACCCTACCGCGCCCCGTGCCGTCCGATCTTGCGGATCGGACGGATCCGCGCCGTCCGATCGCGATGGATCTGCGCCGTCCGATCGTCGCAATCCGGCCGCCCAGATCGCGCCACGTCGCCGCCAATCCGACCGCTCGGATTGCGCCACGTGGCGGCAATCCGCCGCCCGCGCCCGCCTCCCGCGCGCGCTAAATGCGCCGACGTTAGCCCTAGGGCCGACGCCCGGCCGCCGACGTCATGCCGACGTCAGCCCGTGCCTTGCGCAAGGGTGACGTCACCAGGGACTTAATTGCGCAATAAATAATTTAATCTTTTCTGTTTAGTTTAAAAATCACAATTAAACTTCTAAAATTCATATCTTTCGAATCCGAGCTCCGTTTTAGCCCATTCAAATTTCATTAAATCCAGAAAAATGTCGAGAATCCATTAAAAATACTTTTCAGTGCTGTTTCAGTAGACTTTTTAGGGTGTTTGTTGAGTGCTTTGTTTATCGTGTAGATCCCGAGTTTTCCGGCGAGCCCGTTCTCTTGAAGTAGTCGCCGAGGTTCCTCGCTCCGAGCAAGGCAAGTCATACCTTACAATGACCATATTGTACCTATTTTATGTAAATACCTCTATTTCATTCAAATACTGCATATGTTTCAGAATGTCATTTCATGGGATGTTTTATACCTACTGTACTCAACCATAGGATTGTTTACCTTATACCATTGATAACTTGGGGTTCAATATGACTAGATGTTAGCTTAGGGTTGCTTAACTATGCTTAGCGCAACTAGCTCACTTAAGGGGTCACACTAATCAATTTCAATTCTAAAGTGGATCTTCCGATGATATTAAGATATGACTTTGGTTTTAATAATATTGAATTATGAAAAAGGTGGGTCGTGAGCACATGGTTGGTCTTTGGTTAGCGTGCTCATGACGATTAAGGACCGGTTCTCGGGAAACCCTGGAAGAAATGCCGTGCATACCACAAGCCGCATGGGTAATGGTGGGCTCGTAGCATAGCGTCTCTAGTTAACGTATCCCGAGAGAGTGAGCGTGATGGAGTTGGGTCGGCCCGGTTTTAAGGGTTGATCAGCTTCCGGATTCACTGCGGCACTAGAGGGGCTGCCCATTGCCCGATGGGGATGGGGGCGAAACCTTGGTGTGGTACGATTGATTAGAGGGGGTTGTGTGAAGGGTCCTGTCACAATTCCTTTCCAGGGCACCGTGGTGGTGCACCGGCGCACGGTAATGTGTTGTGGGATTGTGTCTTGTGGGTACAGTTGTACACCTCGATCGAGTAAAAACTATTCGAATAGCCGTGCCCACGGTTACGGGCGATCGACCGATTCACCTTGATTAGTCTCATTTACTTTATTCGCATGAAATGTTGGTTTATGACTAGTGCGGGTGGATGGATGGGCCTGTTGCAACGTGGTTTGAGCGTTGGACGGTGTTTATTTAATACTGCTTAAATATTTCTACTGTTTTACTGTCTTCAAATATTATTATTGTATTCTGCAAAGGCTGTTTATGCAAATTGAACCTTTATCCCTTTCCTTGATATTTATCCTGCATCATACCTTCTCTTCCGGTATGACTTGTTGAGTACGGTGGTTGTACTCAGTCTTGCTTCTTTTTCCCCCTTCAGTGCCAGAGGTTGAGAGCGAGGTCTCCGAGGAGGTGTAGGCTTGTTCTCGTCAAGGTTTAGCTGTGGAGTTGGTGTTCCGCTTCGCTCGTGTCAAGTTTAGCTTAAGTCAGTTTTATTTTCTTTTCCGCTGCATTTGTGTAACTCTTTTATATTGTTTCTAAGACGAGGATTCTGTATTATCAATAACGTCGATTTGTGTACCTCGGCTGATTCCTGGACGAGGATGTATTGCACAAATTAGCTGCAGAAATTCTGGTGTGAATTTCTGGGCGTGACAAATCATTTGGACAAGCGTGAATTCTACGGACCTCTAACCCCAGGGGACACAGAACTTGCTTTGCTTCATATGTCGTCTCGGACAATGTGTTCTCATCTGGAAGTATGGTCTTCAGAATTCCCAAAAGTTGTGTGAAATTCTTGTATGTCCATCCACTACTTGCCTTCAGCTTCATTAGCTCCAAGGTAGCTGACAATTTGGTGTGTTTTGTCTTGCATCTAGCATATATAGGCTTCTCCGAGTCACTGACCAACCTGCTGAACTTCATAGAATCTCTCTCATTGTAGGCTGGGTCCTCAACGTCATGTAACATGTCTTGTAGCAGATTGTGATCCACATCAACTCTTTCACCACCCAGTGAAGAAGGTACAAAGATGTCATGTTCGTCTTTATCTTCTTGATTTTGTGCATCACTTTTGTCTGCAGCTACACCATTGCCTAATTCTTGCTCCATGTTTCACCCAACATGTGTAGCCCTCCATGAATCCTTGTTGTATCAGATGAGCGTGTACGTCCACCCTGCTACGAAACATAGTCTCATTTTTTGCAATCTACACATGGACAATACATGTAATAGCTCTTTCTTCTTTTCCTATCCTTCTCCATGGTGTTTATAAAATTTAACACGTCATTTCGATACTCTTCGCTATAACGCCACACAATTTTTTCATACATCCAACTTCGATCCATCGCTGAGCTGTAAAAAATTGGAAAAAATATTAAAATAACATTTGGTAGGTAAGTATTTACTAGATTTATGAGAAATGACTAGTATTTTTCAATTACTTTTGCACTTTCTGATTTCTAAAAAAAGACAAAAAATCGCCCCCTTCCTCCTCCCACCAAGACAATGAACAATGGGATAACCACTCTACTAGTTGGTTGGGGTATTTATAGAGCACAATAAATATCTGTAACGGTCAATGAACTAGCAACTATGATGGGCATTACAGTTATCTTTGTCAGGGCTAACAACAAGCCCGCCAACGACGACACTCATCGATGACGGGCCTAATTGTTATCTCAATTAGACCATGAGTTAGAGCCCGTCACCGATGACAAACATCGGTGACGGGCTTATGTTGGGACCCGACAAATATAACATTGGTTATCTTTGTCGGGCCATGAATTGAGCCCGTCACTGATAACTGTCATCCGTGATGGACTCGAGTTATGGACTCGAGTTATATGCACATCTAACTTGTCTATGCGTGTATATTTTTTTTGTCTCTTTATAGGCTCGTTTGACATGACTTCGTTGTGATGGTCTGTAAATCTCAGACATGTGATGGACCGTTACATAGGAGAGACTCTGTACTAGTGATCCAAAGCATCTAGTGACGCCAAATTAGAGAAGGTGAAGAGAAAAGAGAAAAGAAAGACAAAAAAAAGGTTCCCTCGGCTTCAGATTGACGTGCTGATGACCAGTCTGCTGATCGATCATAACTACTCCATTAGCTAGGGATTATATGTAGGGCATCATGGCAGCTCGGGTCGTGAATAATGCGACAATTAACTTAAGCTTAATTAATGACTAATAAATTCTGGAATACACATGGTGACATGGGAAAGGAAATCTTAAGCTTAAAGAAACGACGCCGGAGTTTTTGGACTTTGGAACCTCTACTTCATCCTTTGTTTTTTATGAGCGATCGACCTGGAGACCTGTGTGATATGACGACGTGAGTACTAGTTTTATCTACGAAATTATATATCTCAAGTTCTTTAAAATAGTTTATGAGCACGACAAGTTGGTCACAGTTTTTTGTGAAATGAACAGTTAAATATTTTTAGGACAAAACAATAAAAAATATTAAATATGGATGACAATGGCGGGAAAAAATCGACAAATACCATCAACCATTTCTGCAACAATATTTTGTCCAAAAAGGAATTCGAAAACGTTATACTAGCTGGTAATTAATAAAAGCTATATAAAAATATTGAAAATTTCATGGAAGTCCTTGGCCTGGTTACTAACTTACTATAGTGGGCTGTACTTGATAATTACCTGACAAAACGGTCAGTAGAATGTGAAAACGATTTGCGCAAGTGTTTTTTGGCTCAGTCTCAGGGCACTCCCAATGTTAAAACTATAGTAGTTTTTATTTTTATTTATTACCCCTCTATTTAATGAAATTTACTAATATGGTAGGAGAGAGAAGCATGAAAATAAAGAAACAGTGTCTTTTTTAGAAATGATTTTGGCCCACGAAACGAAAACGAAGAAACTTGCGTTGGGAGGAGCCCGTCGTTTCTTCCTGATTCGGTGCACCCTCCGCTGCTCCCAGTCTTGCTCACGCGCCGGCCCCTCCTGCCTGCTCGCGCGCCGACCATCGGTCGCCTCAAGTGCATCGCAGACTCCGCCTCGAGCACCGCTCGTCGCCGCCCTCCTCGCTCGGTCCCGACGCCGTCCGTCGTCGCCCTCCTCACCCGGCCGAGCGCCGTCCGCCGCGCGCCTCCTCGCCCGACCCTGTCGTCGGCCGTCGCCCTCCCTCGCTCGGCCCGGCCCCATCCACCGCCCCCTCGCCCGGCCCCGTCCCGTCGTCCGCCACCGCCCCCTCACGCGGGCCCCTGCAGCGTCGCCTCCACGCCGTCGAGGCCATCCACGTCGACCACGGCGCCAGTGAGCGCGTCTGCGGTGTGGTGAAGCGCGATGAGGCCGTCCGGCGGCGTTCGTGGCATCAGCGCTCCACCCCGTCGTCCTCCTCGCCGTGGATGATATCGCGAAGGCAGCTAGCCGATGGCGGACAACGGGCTAGCAGGCTTTGCTACATGAAACAGAGAAAAAGAGTGAAGGGCTAGAAGGCTTTGCTAGCGTGGATCACATGGCAACGTACCATAGCAGATCAGCTATCACTGTGATGAATATTAAATTTTTTTATCCATAGAAACTACTGTTAGGAAATATGCATTGGGAGGATAGTTCCTTATTGTGTGGTCTTGAGGCTATAGAAACTATAGGTAATTTCTGCATTGGGAATGTCCTTACAGTTTCCTAATTCCAATGACTAAAATGATAATTGCCGAAATGAGTGTCAGTATATGGGAATTTCGTGAGCATTTTCACCTCTAATATTAGAGCATCATCAGATACCACATTTTCACCTCTAATATTATAGCATCATCATATACCAAAAAATCTAGCTCCAAAATTTTGTTTTCGAAAATCCTAACCAGAATTTAGGATGTGCAAATATTCATCTTTCCAACAAATGGCATAAAACTGATTTCCTAAAACCTAAGAAATGGTCCTATAAAACTACCATAAGCCCATGATGATCTTGATCGCCAATGACGGGCACATAATTTTAAGGGAGGGTATTCCAAATTTACACTATAAGACCTAATACATATTGATGTTTATGTTATTTATAAAAAGATGTATTTATTAAAAAATAATTAATTATGTAAGAGAAACGGAAAATCATGTGTACTCAAGTGAATACCCACGATACCCCCTATGCCGCCTCTAACGATCGCCCCTCCCTGCCAACGATTCTACGCACTCCCCCAAGGATCTGCGGATTGGGAGAACAAGGACTCCCGAGTTATGGAGAGCAGGCGGAGATGAGGTTTTTATTTTTTGGGCATCTCTGTAAAGGGATTGTTTGTGCCATTATTTTTTTTATAAAATTTCAAAAATCTAAGATTAGGAGTACTATATGATAGTTGTTGGGTATGCTCTTTTAAACACAATTTTAAAAGAATAATTTTATCATCTTTAAAAAAATATCATAATTCTTAGTGTAAAATTTAATATCTTCGGGTACTAAGAGGTATTCAAAATTTTGAGTTTTTTTACTGTCCTTGGTACCACAGTAGCATGTACCTAAAGATACCTATAATCTGACCCGTCCATTTCATTTCATCCGATGGCTGAGAAAAAGTGATACCTTGCGGTACTACCCACGTGCTTAATAGCTGTCAAAGTGTGAAAGGATAACTTAGTAATTTCAGCTCTCTATTTGTCCTCAATCCCTCCAATTTCTCCTCTCTCCCGGTTGGCGACTCAGCGGGTGGCCCAACAGCACACATCGTCGGCGGAGCCACGAAGGTGGTTCTTGCCGGTGGAGTAGCTCGCTGGAGATGGGGTAGGCGTTGGTTCTTGCTGCTCAAGGGGTATATAACACGGAGATTGATAGGACTTACAAGGATTGGAGGAAGTCAACACCTTGCAGGACGATATGTTAGCTGCAGATTTCCATTGCTTCAATCCTAATAGCCGGCATGGAAGACGAAGATGCATGCGACAGAGACGTTGATGATCGATACTACAACGGCTTCTTTTTGTATGGCTGGTTCCAGGCTCTCCGACGATCTTCGTGTCCCGTGCCGTCCTTCTCTCGTAGCTCGTCGGCCTGATCTGGGCTTGCCAACGACCTCCGCATCACGCGTGTCGTCCTTTCCGGAAACTGAAAGTTCTATTTACACCCAAATTTATTTACACCCAAATTTGACACCTATGAATGAAATAGAGAAAAATTATCAAAGTTTGGAAAGCATCGGGTTTCCTTCACAGGGCCGGTCAGACCGTAGATATATGGTCGGTCTGACCGGCTAGTAGGGCCGGTCTGACCGTAGGTATGTGGCCGGTCAGACCATCAGAGTCCGAGTCCAAAGCGAATTTTTCGGGTCTCGGGTTTTCTTGCTCGGGAAGATATGTTTCGTGTTTCTATTGGTTTCTACCCCGAGCAGAATGTAGGATCGAACAAGACAAAACAAACCTACCAGAGGGGGGTGAATGGTAGGGAAACCAAAAAAACCAAATCTTTTGCGAAATTAAAAGATTTACCTCTTACCGATGAAACCAATCTAAAAAGCGACAATGAACAGGAACTGTTGAAGCCGCCGCCGGTCACACCGTCTTACCTGCCCCGGTCAGACCGCCCCTCCTGGCCGGTCAGACCGCCGCCTATCCTCCGGTTGGACCGCCGTCGCAACCCGTCGGTCAGACCGCGCGCACACCTGAGGTCAGACCGCGAGATCCAGAAAACACCGAAAGATGAACTCTCGAAGAAGTAGATCAAACTATTTTAACTTTATTGCATCTAAAAGTGTTTACAAAGTGCAACAACAGCACTCCTCACCAAAATCTCAACCTAATTCAAAACCATAGATATTCTCTCAAGTTTCGCTCTTGAAAATCGATATCTAGGAGGCACACTCTTCCTCTCTATTTATACATGCAAAATCCTCCTACTCAAAGTAGGAGTAGAACTCCTATTCACAATAGGACTCAACCTCTCACTCATAATAGAAGTAGAACTCCTATTCCTAATAGGACTCAACCAACCTAACTTTCCGAATTTAGACTCCCTTCCAAATTCGACTCCGCATACGATCCCTCTCGTATGCCATATAACTTCTTCATCTTCCATGTGCATTATCCTCTAGCCTTTTAGTATCCCGCGTGCTGGACGTCTACTTCTCCCAAGTCGACTCCGATCCGGCACCGCAATACTATCCGAGGCCTCAAGCAATACCGCACATATACGACAAAGAAACAATATACCGAGCACAAGTTTGTCCAAACTTGACTCACATTAGCTTGTCAACAGTAACCACATGCACAGAAATCATCTAGAAATTAAATCCACAAAGAAACAATTCAAAACCGAGAAAACAAACCGAAATCAGAGACGGCCGGCGGACCGTGCCGGCCAATCACAAATCCAATGTTTCATCACATAAACTATAAATCAAACTCACTTGATTCAACAATCTCCCCCTTGATGAAACCATTGGCAAACCCAACAAAAATCAATTAGTTTGTGATGTTTTGTGAAGCAACCCAAAAAGCATTTTTGAATGCAAGAAAATTCATTGAAAATTCATCTTTGAAAAATGAATGCACAATTGCATAAATTTTGATGCACAATTTTGTTTCTTTGTTCTCCCCTTTTGACAATGAGTTCATCAATTATCGGAAGCATGGAAGAGCTTTGCATTATATCAAAAGTACCTCAAGTACATGTTTTGCGGTAACAAGGTAGAAAAAGTGACTAGCTAATTAACAAGCATGCACTAGAGTAAAAACATGAACCTAAAACATTACAATTAAGATCAAGTCAACATTAATGATTCATGATTTCAACGATTTAACATGCAACATATTCACAAGTGCAAAGACGAAAGAAAAACTCACGTATATATAATTATGACATTGATACTCTTTCTCAAATTAATGCCTTCTCCAAAAATAATCAAGAGAACTTTTAGCTCATTCTTTTGAACCTCTTTTTTTTACTTTTCTCTCAATTATTGCGGGTACGTCCTTGTCGTCAAGACTGTTTCCAAGGATTCGGTACCCCTTTTTTTATCTCACCGTGAATATGTCCTTGTCGTCAAGACTGTTTCCAAGGATTCGGTATTCATTTTTTCTCTCATATAAATAAGCATTTATGTACTCTTGCGGTGATTAGAACAAAAGGATTAATATGAGGAATAACAACTCATAAAGCATATACAAAAGCATTAATCATTCAACCTAAGCACTTGCTTCAACATTGCATATTTCATTAATTCAAGTAAAAGAATTATGTGTCATGTATCATATCTCTTAAAAGCAATATCAAAAGTTCAAGTAATTACTAAAATGCACACAAGCTAATATAGTAATCAATTTATCTAACAAGCATTGCTAGCAAGCACTAGAATATACTAAAGATATAAGACATAGCTCATCCACCTTTTATTTTCTTTTCCTTTTTCTCCCTTTTTTATCACACCATACATGAATTAAAACATGAATGCAAAAGAAGAAGGAAAATATGCATACAACAAAGAGCCAATAACTCTCCCCCTCAATTGATGCCAAAAGGATGAATAACACCTAATTCTCCCCTAAGAAAAGCAAAGCGAGAAGAATCCAAAGGTTTGGTGAAAATATCTCGCAAGTTGCAACTTTGTATCCACAAATTTCAATTCAATGTCTCCCTTTTTCAACATGAACCCTCAGAGAAAAACATAAACTCCCCCTCAAATTAACCTCCAATTTTCTAAAAAAATCAAGAAGAAATCAAGGATTTTTGAAGAAACCATCCAATTGCCAAAGATATCACCAAGATTCTCATAAATTGACATATATCCACTTGTACTAACAAAAACTACTACCTCTAACACTAGCATATGAAAAGCTAATAATCAAGAGAGTAGAACAAAATTATGTCAATCCAAATTTACCTTGATGTTACCTTGAAAATCAATTGTTGTCTCTACATTGCACACACATGGGGAGTATGCCATCAAAATACCTACAAACAAGAAGATGTCGAGGCCTCTGTGTTGGGGTTATAAATAAGAAATTTTGGAATCCAACACTGAGTCACATGACCAGTAGAACCAGTAGGTACATATGCACATACAAAATCAGAACCAGACTTACCTGAAACCTTACCTTGTCGTTTCACAAAAGTCTGATTTGAATTATGCACAAAACTACCCCGTGGCCGGTCTGACCGCCGTTGTATCTGCGGTCTAACCGAGCCTGGCTGCCGGTCGGACCGCTGGTTTACCTGTGGTCTGACCGCTGGCCGGTCTGACCGACTGGTCAGTGTCTGTCTGACCGAGCTCCTTGAACCAAGACCCGATTTTTGCCATCGTCGTTTCGCAAAAGCAATTTCACTTTCCTTTTTCTGTTTACGGGCAAGTCTAAAACAAAATCCAACCAAATGTCCATCTTTTCCACAAAACGAACAAGTGTATTTCTCACGATGATTAGAAGCACAAGTAGAAACAGATGGTTTAGCAACAGAAGTAGCAACAAGAGGTTTTGCAATCACAGGATTGGTTTTAGAAGATGATGCATTCAAAGAAGTCATGATACCAGCAGATTTAAACACAGTATTCTTAGATTCAGGTTTAATTAAAATTTCTCCACTTCTAGCACCAACACCTAGAACAATAGGAGGATGTCTAGTATGATGAGCATAAGGATCAAAACCTAAACCACGATTATCTGTGTTAATTCTTGATTTGTCTAAGATCATGTTGAGGTTCTTTTTACCATCAGAAAAACGTTGTAAAGAACTTTTTAAGTAAGAAACCTCTTGAGTCAAAACAACACAATTTTTGCAATTATCCAAAAGACCTTTCGTTTTCTACAAGTTTGACAAGAAAGCACTTCATCTTGCTTAACGTTTCTTCCATATGCCTAACACGACCTAAGGCATCCTTTAATTTCAATTCATTAGCAAGACATGATAAGCAAGGTTTTGCACTAGATTGTTTTAACTTTTTAACGCTAATTGTATTAAATATAGAGCTAGCAAACAAGTCAACTTGACATTTCTTTAAAGCTCCTTTTGTTAAAAATAATTCATCAGTCAATTTAGTGTTCATGGAAAAGCTAAGAGCAAGACAAGATTCAAATTTTCGAGTTTTCTTAGATTCAATATCAAGCTTCTTGGTGTAAACATCTCTAATTGACTTAATTTCACCAAATAATACCTCACAAGATTTACAATCATCATCATCGAAGCAAGAGATCTTAATCTATTATTTTCAGCTTTAAGAGAATCAATAACTACTTCATGTTGATTAATCTTCTTTTCAAATTTAGAAATCTTGTAACCAAGTCTAGCAATAACATCTTGAAGATATTCAACACTAGGAGCAGGAGTTACCTCATTATCATCTTCGAATCTTCATCAATGCTACCGCCATGAAACAAACCCCAAGCAATGTTCTTCTCCTTGTCATCATCTTCATCACTTTCAAAATCAACATCACTTGATTCTCGAATCGCATCATATGCTGCATCAATTGCCTTTTGGTAGAACTTCTTCATCTTCATATTTTTCGCCGCTTCTTGCTCGCTTAGCGTCTTTGGTGCCATCTTGAGCTTTTACCTCCTCCGTGTCCCTTTTCCGGCCTTGGGACATTGAGAGCGGATATGTCCTGGTTGTCCACATCCAAAGCACTGGATTGGTCCTCCTCTTCTCCGGTCCCGACATTACTCACAGCTCTAGAAATTCTGTTAGCAAGAGATACCAAGTCCTCCTCACCGATTTCCTCTAGTTGATCATCGACATGGCGTAAAAGAAGCAAAAATCGACGTGAGGAAGAATCGAAGAGGCGAAGAAGACACCAAAGTAGTAGATTTTGAATCAGCTCTTTTAGAAAGAATGTTCATCTCATAGGTTTTTAATTTAGTGTAAAGAACATCCAAAGTCAAGGTATTCATATCGACGATTCTTGAATAAAGGTAACCTTAACTTCCCAAACTTTCATATCAAGACCATTCAAAAATGACGAGCAACCTCGGATTGAGAATAATTAGCATTGTAAGAAGAATCAACGAGATCTAAGATTGCTCAAAATTTTGTTAAAACGGCCCAAATAGTCATCCAAAGACTCCCCATGTGTCATCTCAAATTTTATGTACTCCTTTTTGAAAACATCTTTTCGCAATTCTTTAATGTTTGAAGATCCAATATGAAAATCATTCAAAGCTTTCCAAATTTCATTAGCGTTGAAAGATGCGAAACACGATCAAAATCGGAGCGAGAAATTGCATTAAGAATGATGTTCCTAGCTTTGCAATTATTTTCATAATCTAATTTGAGAGTAGAAGTATCAATGCGTTCAGAATCTCATAAGATTGAGAAACTTTTAGCCAAATATCATAACCTTGAGATGTGATATAAGATTCCATTTTTTTCTTCCAATAGTCAAAGTCGGTTCCATGAAAACATGAGGTTTGTTTGAAAACTTTTCAGCCATGGCAAAAGATCAGAAAAGCAAATAAAGAACGAGGCTCTGATACCACTTGTAGGATCGAACAAGACAAAACAAACCTACCAGAGGGGGTGAATGGTAGGAAACCAAAAAAACCAAATCTTTTGCGAAATTAAAAGATTTACCTCTTACCGATGAAACCAATCTAAAAGCGACAATGAACGAGAACCTGAAGCCGCCGCCGGTCACACCGTCTTACCGCCCGCCGGACCGCCCCTCCGGCGGTCCGACCGCCGCCTAGCCTCCGGTTGGACCGCCGTCGCAACTCGTCGGTCAGACCGCGCGCACACCTGAGGTCAGACCGCGAGATCCAGAAAACACCGAAAGATGAACTCTCGAAGAAGTAGATCAAACTATTTCAACTTTATTGCATCTAAAAGTGTTTACAAAGTGCAACAACAGCACTCCTCACCAAAATCTCAACCTAATTCAAAACCCTAGATATTCTCTCAAGTTTCGCTCTTGAAAATCGATATCTAGGAGGCACACCCTTCCTCTCTATTTATACATGCAAAATCCTCCTACTCAAAGTAGGAGTAGAACTCCTATTCACAATAGGACTCAACCTCTCACTCATAATAGAAGTAGAACTCCTATTCCTAATAGGACTCAACCAACCTAACTTTCCGAATTTAGACTCCCTTCCAAATTCGACTCCGCATACGATCCCTCTCGTATGCCATATAACTTCTTCATCTTCCATGTGCATTATCCTCTAGCCTTTTAGTATCCCGCGTGCTGGACGTCTACTTCTCCCAAGTCGACTCCGATCCGGCACCGGCAATACTATCCGAGGCCTCAAGCAATACCTGCACATATACGACAAAGAAACAATATACCGAGCACAAGTTTGTCCAAACTTGACTCACATTAGCTTGTCAACAGTAACAACATGCACAGAAATCATCTAGAAATTAAATCCACAAAGAAACAATTCAAAACCGAGAAAACAAACCGAAATCAGAGACGGCCGGTCAGACCGTGCCGGCCAATCACAAATCCAATGTTTCATCATATAAACTATAAATCAAACTCACTTGATTCAACACAGAACATGGAGGAGGAACTGTGGGAGGCAAGACCAACCTCTATTTAAGGGCTAAGGCCGGTTCAATTGGAAAGACAATACACACAATCTAGTCTCAAGTTTTTAGCCAATTGAATCGCTCTTTTACTTTTTCATATTAATTCCAAATAGTTTGTCCATATTTGTCGATTTGCGCTGTAAATTGTCTGCCGTCGCTGTGAGAGTGCGATATCTCTTTGTAGGTTTGTCCTGGAAACCTTTCGCTTGCCCATGAGACGGGTAGTTATTCGTCGTTCTACTTAAATCGGCTCCACTAGCCGGTTTAATCTACAAAATCCATCTTGGTTTAGTTTTTCTTGATAGGTTGAAGTGGTTGGCGACTCCATATCACCGCATGGCGTTTAGGTGTTTCGATCGTGTTTGTCTTCTTGTCAAAAATGTTGCCAACATAATTTTTGACGACTCCGCTGGGGAAATCCGCTCAACGTCATCTTGACTTCGACGTTACCACGTCAAAGCAAGTCACACAGGGGGTGGATCCATCCAAGGTCATCCACATCTCATTGGATGATCTTGATGGAGAAACACGCAAGATCATGGAGGAGCGGATCAAGGTGATCACGCAGGAGGTGTTGGACAAGTCATGCACTAAGACTCGTCAAGGTGTGGTTCTCAAGTCCGGTACTCCTCTCAAAGTCGTTCATGATGAGGTAAGTACAATAATGTTGCACTTCCTATTCAAAACTCGTAGCAAGTTCAGTAGATGAGTCCGTTACTGCTGCTGTCAATAATAAACTTGAACCTGCTGTGGAATCTTGCTTTAATAAGATGATTAATGCTTATATGAGTTCTAAGTTCGGCTCTCTCATGGCCGATTTACCATCTACCTCTGCTGCAAGTGCTAGCCAAACCCCTGTTCACCAAATATTTAGCAAAACCGATGGGGACGATTATGCAACAAGCCGGGGGGAGAGTTCTGCCGCTCCTGCCGGTCTCACCGGCGCACCCTATATCGGTCAGACCAGCCAACAGGCCGATCCGACCGCCCCCTTCACCGGTCTAACCGGTGGCTATCTGGCTGGTCAGACCGCATCCCACATTGGTTGGTCAGACCGACGCATTAGTGCCGGCATAGGACATTGACCCAATCACACGCAATTCGGTTTTATATCACGTTCCTGTACACGATACTTGTCACGCCCGATTTTCATTCGGGATTAAAAATCATTTAATAAATTATTTTCTAGAAATTAAATAAAATGAAAACAAACTAAATCAAGTGAAACTATTAAGGAAATTAAATTTTCCTTTAAAAATCATGGTGGAAATACTTTTGAATATTCTCCATGCCCTAAAATACTCTCGAAATTTTTCATGAAATTTTAGAGCTCCACAAATAATTCTAAAAATACAAACTACACTTCAATAATTATTTAAAAAGAATAAATTAATCATTAAATGAGCTGCAGATATTTTTATTAAATACTTTAGATGCTCATCTGTTTTAGGAATTATCCTGGAATTATTTGAGCATTGGAAGTATTTATGGAAAATCAAAGATCATTTATGGATTAATTTAAATGAAAAACAAATTTAAATCCCTTCTTCTTCTTGGGCCGCCGTTGGCCCAATCCTTTGAAAAGTCCACATTGCCTCCCTGCGGCTCTCCTTCCTCCATCTCTCCTCGGCCCGAAAGTCGGCCCGCTCCTCTTGCGCAAAAGTTCGCTCTACCTCCCTCTCCGAGCCACCGACATGCGGGCCTCGCCCGTCAACCACTGCCCTCTCTCCCCGGTCGTCAATAGATGGGCCCCACCTTTCGGTGTCGTCCCCAACCTTTCGCCAAGTTTCCCGGCCGCCGCGCCATGCGCGCCCGCCCGCGCCTGAGCCGTGCCGCTGCACACCGCACCGCACTGGGCCCACGTCGGGCCCAAGCCACCTTCCACGTATCCCGCGTCGCCTTATCCGCAACCCGTGCCGGTCGAATCCTCATCCAAACCGCCACCGCATTTTCCTCCCTCCCTCTCCGAGCCCGAGATCAACGGCGAAGGATTTGGCCGTGTCCTGTGCCCTATCCGGCCTCCCGAGCCCCTATAA
This sequence comes from Oryza australiensis, assembly GCA_019925245.2. Taxonomy (NCBI): domain Eukaryota; kingdom Viridiplantae; phylum Streptophyta; class Magnoliopsida; order Poales; family Poaceae; genus Oryza; species Oryza australiensis. The sequence goes on along the minus strand of JAIFGZ020000161.1, from coordinate 1,399,837 downwards.
ATATCCCCGCAGTAGCCGCCATCGTTTTCCCTTTTGCGCCACTTGAACCCGAGCCCGTTTTAGCCTAGCGCCGCCGCTCGCTGACGTCGCTCGCTGTCGTCGTCCTCATCTCGGTGAGCCGCACTACTCCCTCTCTTTTCCTTCCCGCGCGCAAGCCATCCCGCGCGCGATCCTGAAGCCTTGCCGCCATCCCAAGCTGTTGCGCCGCTCCGCGCTTTTCCCGTGCGTCGCACCGCCGCGTGCCGTCGTTTCTGTGTCGCCGGTGAGCCGTCCGCCCGCGCGGCCATGGCCGGCGAGCGAGCTCGGCGCCGCCGCCACCCGAAACCCTAACCCTAGCCTCGTCACTGCCGTCTGATCCACCGTGCGAGTGGATCGGGGCCATCCGTTTCTGCCCGCACGCCGCGTCCGTCCGATCGCGTTGCGGTGCCGCGGATGGCCGCCACGTGTCGCCGTCGCCGCAAACCCTAACCCTAGCGTCGCTCGGCCGTTCGATCGCGCGTTGCCCCGACCGCTCGGATGCTGCCACGTGGTGGACCGGTCCCCGTGGACCGGGTCCACCGTGAACCCCGTGCGCCGCGCCGCGGTTGACATCAGCCCTTGGCTGCTGACGTCAGCCCTTGCTTGCGTCAGCGCTGACGTCAGCATCTGGCTTGCTGACGTCACCCCGTGCCGCGCCGCTGACGTCAGCCCTTGTTTTGCTGACGTCATCCCGAGCCTTTTCCTTTGTAAAAGTAATTAAAAATTCCGTAATAAATCTTTTAATTTCTAGAATTCATTTAAATGGTCCAAAAGTTCTAAAATCCATATCTAATTCATACGAACTCCAAATTGGGTCATTCAAATTGTAAAATTCATATAAAATTAAGCTCTTCATGTTTGTTTACTTTTTATGTACTATTATTTGGTTTTTATTAGTGTTTTTGCGTGTCAGCGTGTAGATTGTGCCATTTTCGGAGTTCGTGCTAGAGAGGAAAAGAGCCCAGAAGTTTGCTTGAAGACGCAAGGTAAGTCACACTTTCATTGAAGCATATTGATCCTATTTTTATAAATATTTTATGTTTACAAATAAAATTGCATTGCTTTGCTAATTACATGGAATGATGGAATACCTATCTGATTAATTGTGTCTTATTTACTTGTTATCCGTCCTTTGTTAACCTTGGGTGTTAATTTGACTAGCTTTAGTCACTGATGTTGATTCTAGCTAGAATTATATGCTTAGCCATGCTTAACTACCACTAGCTCACTAAATGGGATAATTACTCTATTTATTCTATTCTCTGATGAGCTGCAAGCTCGATACACCTGACCATGTCTTATTGGTCATAATTATCTCAACTAAAATATGACTTAATGGTGGGCTGTGGGTGTATGGTTTTGGATGGTCGCACCCATGGCAATTAAGGACCGTTCATGGAAAACCCTAGAAGACATATCGTGCAAACCACAAGCCAGAATGGGCAACGGTTGGATCCGTAGTATAGCTTTCCCCTAGCCGACATACCCTAGTGAGGGTGGGCATGATGGAGTTGGGTCGGCCCCGGTTTTACGGGTTGATCGGCTTCCGGATTCACCGTGGCACGCAGGGGGCTGCCCATTACCCTTAGGGGAGTGGGGGCGAAACCCTGGTGTGGTATCGCTTGGTTAGAGGGAGTTATACGAAAGGTCTTGTCACGATTTCCCCCTTTGCAATATCATGGTGGTACTTCGGGGCATGGTAACATGTGTGGAATCGTGTCTTGTGGGTAAAGTTGTGTACCTCTGATCAGAGTAAAACTATTCGAATAGCCGTGCCCGCGGTTATGGGCGATTGACCAGATTCACTATGATTAGTCCCACTAGTGAATAATTTGATTTAATGGAACTGGTTTAGTTTAGGTGGAATGGTTGGGCCTGTTCAACGTGGGGATAATGTTGTTCAGTGAAAGATTAATATTGCCTTAATTACTCAACTGTTTTACTGTTTTTAAACAATTAAATGTTTGTAAACCGCATTTATGCAAAATAGCCCCAAGCCACTCTTGTCTCCCCTTGCACGTCTGCATTTCGTGGTGTGGCTTGTTGAGTACGGTGGTTGTACTCAGTCTTGCAATTTTTCCCCCTTTCAGAAGTGCAGTGCTTCTGAGTTGAAGATGGAGTTAGAAGACCAAGGCTCAGACCCCAGTTGAGTTTGCCTGTGGAGTGGAGCTGAAGCCCCGCTAGTGTCGTTTTTCTTTTCCGCTGCAGATTTTGGGTGTGAGGACTAAGAGCCTCTTCAGTAAGTATTTTATTTTACGCTTTGTTTTTACGTTTGGATCTGTGTATTAATTTGTCATTTTATGTACCCTGGTTGATTCCTGGACAGAGATTTAATACATAAAATAGTCAGGAAATTTGGGATGAATTTCCAGGCGTGACAATCCTCCTGTAGCTACTGTTCATCCACAAATTCCTCCATATATACCTAATCAATACAATGATCCTAATTGAGGTTATCCACATGATACTAGGTATGGCCAATATGGCAATATTTTGCTACAACAACCACTTTTTAGGCCACCAAACTTGCCCAATCCACCCAGGCCTAAAAATATGGAGGAACAGATTAGAAACATCGTTAGAGAATCATTTGAAATTGAGCCAAGGAATCGTGCTAAGGTTCACCAAAAGCCGTATCCTGATTATTTTGATAGTATCACATATCCTCGTGGTTATAGAGTTCCTGAGTTCACTAAATTTAGTGGTGAGGATAATAGGACTACATGGGAACACATAGGCCAATTCTTAGCACAATGTGGTGAAGCTAGTACTTCCGATGTTTTTAAATTGTGTTTGTTTTCTTTGTCTTTGTCCGGTACTGCTTTTACATGGTTTACTTCTTTATCGACAAATTCTATTCATACTTGGGCTCAATTAGAACAGAAATTTTATGATTATTTCTACACTGGTGAAGTTGAGCTTAGGTTATGTGATTTAACATCGGTTAGAAAAAAGCATAATGAGTCTGTCACTGATTATATTAAGAAATTTAGAGATGCTAGAAACCGGTGTTTTAGTTTGAGTATAACTGAAATAGATTTGGCTGATCTTGCTTTTAGTGCTTTACTTGTCCCTATTAAAGAAAGATTAGATGGCCAACAATTTCTTGACGTTAGTCAAGTCATGCAAAAGGCTCTCGCTCAAGAAAACTGGGTTAGGGATAGTAAGAATTTGTTAGATTTAATGATAAAAAGCCTAATGTTGGTATGGTTGATTGCTCTAATAATAGTGATTCTGACAATGATGAGGGTGATCATGATGTATATGTTGCTGAGTGGTCTTGGACTAACAAGAATAAGTCTTTTGTTTGTTCAAACTTGACGCCGATTCCTCGCAAGGATTGGCAAAGTGAGATTAAGTATAGTTTTGATGTGGCAAAGTGTGATAAATTTTTAATTGTCTCTTGCAAGAGAAACAAATTAGTTACCTAATTAGAAGAATTGAAGCGTCAATCTTATTGCAAGTGGCATGATTCTTATTCTCATTCTACTAATGAGTGTAATGTGTTCCGTCGGCAGGTTCAATCGGCCGTAGAGGAAGGACGATTGAAATTTACTAAGGGCTCCAAGATGAAGCTTGATAATGATTCTTTTCCTGTCAATGTTATTGATTTCAATGATAAGAAGGTGTTGATTCGGCCAGAGCAAGCCGAATCTACTAAGGGAAAGGAAGTTGTGATTGAAGAAGATAGACCCAAGATGCTTGTGCCCAAGAATCCAGAAGTTGGTGTTTGGAAGGAGAATAAAAATGGAGCTTCAAGTTCAAGAACTCCACAGAAACCAAAAGTGTCTTTTGATATGCTCTTGAACAAGTATGAGAAGAAAAGCATTGAGAAGGAGCGTAGCAAGGGCAAGAGAACAAGATCACCTTCTGAGGAGCAATTTGGTCATTCACCAAGAGCATTGGAGCCACAGTTCCCAAATCATCCTCAAGTTATGCCATGGGGACCTTGCTTAATGCCGCCGCCGAGTTGTCCTTTCCCTTACTTCATGCCATGGGGGGCACTACCGCCAATATATGATCATATGCCTCCAATGCAATTTCATCAAGGATGGGAAAGACCGAGGAGATTAGCACATAAGCATTTATCTTCATCAAACAAAGACCGGTTTTCTCCAAGAAATCGGTTTGAGGAAGAAAGGAGGACATATAAGCATACTAAGGCGGAAGAGAAGGCTTCGGAGGTGGTTACTATCAAAGTAGGGTCTCATGATGTGCCAATACTTTCTGAAGATGAAGTTAAGACAATTTCAAGTGATCAAACCAAAGCCGGGACAAGTTCTGCGCATGGGAGTAGTCAGACCGAGCTTGTTGCCTGGTCTGACCGGGCCTGTTGGTCGGTTTGACTGTTGCCCCCGTGACGGTCTGACCGGGCCTTCTGGCCGGTCTGACCGCAGGTACAAAGCTGGTACGATCGGTTACCAACGTCGGTTTGACCACAGATCTTTTGGAAATGGTTCGGGATTTGCTTCTTCTTCACAAGAAAACAATAGGGGACACTATATACCTCCTGGAACACAGCCGAAGTCAAGGGGGATGCCTAAGAACTTGATGGCTATGCAAAAGAGAAGGTTGCAACGTCTTCGAACATATGAGTTGAGAGAAAAGAATGCCAAGGAGTGAAGAGATAGAAGATTTGATGAGTTGCGACCGCCACCAATGAAGGAGTGGAGACCCAAGCCATTGAAGATTGAGGAGCCGGTAGTTGTTCGAGAGGAAAGAAAAGAGGATGAGCAACCAGTTGTCAAGTCATCGCCAAGTGAAGACATGGACATCAACATGGTGTGCCTTGTAGTAGAACGAGGTTGCTCAGCTGTCACTAGGTTCAAGAGATGCGGTTTTTGAAAAGTCGATGAGTCTAATCGTTATAAGAAGCCTCTTAATCTCAAAGGTCATATTGACGGAAAGCCGGTTTCTAGGATGCTAGTGGATGGAGGTGCTGCCGTGAACTTGATGTCGTATTCGCTATTCAGGAAGTTGGGTCGTGGAGAAGATGAGTTGAAGAAGACCAATATGATACTCAATGGCTTTAGTGGTGAATCAACGGAGGCCAAGGGAATCTTGTCCATGGAGCTTACCGTGGGAAATAAGACATTGCCTACCGCTTTCATCGTCGATGTGCAAGGTAACTATAGTGTTATTTTGGGGCGTTATTGGATTCATGCCAATTTTTGTGTTCCTTCTACCTTGCACCAATGCTTAATTCAATGGAACGACGATGATGTTGAGATTGTTCAAGCGGATACATCAGCCGATCTTGCAGTGGCCGATGTTTCTTATGGGATGGCAACATGGGAATATGCAATGCTTATTGAGGTTAGATCTTTCTAGTTTTGATTTTATTAGTGTTTGGAAAGATGGCTTTGTACCTATCTCTGCAAAGTCGGCTAGCTTACCACGGCTAGGTGATATTACTTTGTATAATGAGTAAAGAAGCCAATTTAGAGTGGTTGCAAAGAAGCAAGAATATCAGTCTACCAAGAACGGTATTGTAGAAACTATTGAAAATTTTGATGAAGTAGAGAAGTTTGGTCAAGGGTTTACATCGACCGATCTATTATAAGAAGTGGACATAGGAGATGGAAGTGTTCCAAGGCCAACTTTTGTGAACAAAAACATGAAAGCCGATAATAAGGTTAAAATAATCAAGTTGCTTAAAGAATATGTTGATTGTTTTGCATGGGAGTATCATGAGATGCCGGGACTTAGCCGTGATCTTGTTGAGCATCGGCTTCCTATAAAATTAGAATTTAGGCCTCATAAACAACCTCCTCATCGCTTCAATCCTCTCATATATGATCGTGTCAAAGAAGAGATAGACCGATTATTAAAGGTGGGGTTTATTAGGCCATGTCGTTATGCAGAGTGGGTGTCCAACATTGTTCCGATGGAGAAGAAGGGGAGTGGCAAGATTAGAGTATGCATAGATTTTAGAGATTTGAACAAAGCTACTCCTAAAGATGAATATCCTATGCCTATAGCCGACATGTTGATAAATGATGCTTCGGGTCATAAGGTGATTAGTTTTTTGGATGGCAATGCCGACTACAATCAAATCTTTATGGCGAAAGAGGATATGTACAAGACGACTTTTAGGTGTTCGGGATTTGTTGGATTATTTGAGTGGGTTGTCATGACATTTGGGTTAAAGAATGTCGGTGCAACATATCAAAGGGCGATGAATTTGATCTTCCATGATTTGTTAGGTTTTATCTTGGAAATCTATATTGATGATATTTTTGTCAAATCGGATGGCATGGATGGTCATATAGCCGATTTGAGATTAGCTTTTGAGAGGATGCGTCGGTATGGTTTAAAAATGAATCCACTCAAGTGTGCTTTTGGTGTGTCGGCGGGGAAGTTCTTAGGATTCATGGTGCATGAGAGAAGAGTTGAGATTGATAATAAGAAGATTGAGAAGATTCAAGATTTCAAGGCGCCGACATGCAAGAAAGAAGTTCAAAAGTTGCTAGGTAAAGTGAATTACTTGAGAAGATTTATATCTAACCTAGCGGGTAAAATCGATGCTTTTGTTCCTATCTTACATTTGAAAAAAGAAGCCAATTTTACTTAGGGGCAGCACAACAAGAGGCGTTTGAGGGATTGAAGAAATGTTTATCTACTCCACTCGTGGTGCGAGCGCCTAAAGCCGGAAATCCTTTTCGATTATATATTGCCGCCGAGGACAAAGTCATTGAAGCTGTTTTGACATAAGAGAAAAATGACAAGAAATATATAATCATGTATTTGAGTCATCGTCTTTTGGATGTTGAGATGAGGTATGTTTTTGTGAAGAGACTTTGTCTTTGCTTATACTATGCTTATAACAAGTTGCGTCATTACTTGTTATCTAGTACTTGCATAGTTGCTTGTCAAACTGATGTTATTAAACATATGTTACAAAGGCCAATTCGAAGTGGGAGAATTGGCAAGTGGGCGTATGCATTGATTGAATATGATTTGGTTTATGAACCTTTGAAATCTATGAAAGGCCAAATTATAGTAATTTTATAGTAGACCATCATGTGGATATTGCTTATGAAGATGAGGTTTGCTTGCTTAATGTTACACCTTGGAAAATTTATTTTGATGGCTCTTCGTGCAAAGAGGGTTAAGGTATAGGTGTAGTTTTAATTTTGTCCAATGGTAAATGTTTTGAAGCAACGGTTCGTTTGGAGTATTTTTTACAAACAATTAAGCCGAATATAATGCTTTATTATTCGGCTTACAAGTGATGGAGATCATTGGAGCTACACACGTGCAGGCGTTTGGTGACTCAGAATTGGTGGTGCATCAAGTTTTCGAAGTTTACAAGTGCATTGATGGGTCGCTAAATAGGTATCTTGATCAATGCTTGGATATTATTGCCAATTTCGATGATTTTGCCATTAAACATATTGGTAGAAGTAAGAATTCTAGAGCAAATGATTTGGCTCAATAAGCATCCGGTTATAATGTCAAAAAAGGAGTATTTTTAATACTGAAAAAATCGGTGCTTGATTATAATTCTTTGGGCAAAGTTGACGAGGACGCAGACCGTGGGCGGCGACGGCGCATCACGCCGGGCCCGACCGCAGTGTTCGGCGGTCTCGACCGGCCTTGTATGGCTGGTCTGACCATACAAGAGGAGCGGTCTGACCAGCATTGCTTGGCCGGTCAGACCGGGTACACAGAAAGTGTTGGGGCATAATTCATCTGATACAGAGGACGAATTAATTTTAAATTTGAACGTTTGTGCCCTGGAGGCGGCAGAAGACTGGAGAATTCCTTTGATTCAATATTTGAAAGATCCTAGTCTTAAGGTTGATCAAAAAATTCGGCGGCAAGCATTCAAATATACTTTGCTTGATGGAGATTTATATCACCGAAATATAGATGGGGTGCTATTAAAGTGTCTAGATGATGATCAATCTAAAGTTGCTATGGGAGAGGTGCATGAAGGTATTTGTCCAACTCATCAATCGACCCATAAAATGAATTGGTTGCTTAGGAGAGCGGGGTTCTATTGGCCGAAGATGGTTGATGATTGTTTCAAATATTATAGAGGATGCGAAGCTTGTCAACGGTTCGGCAATGTTCAATTGGCACCAGCCGCAGTTTTGAATCCTATTATTAAACCATGGCCGTTCCGAGGTTGGGCTTTGAATTTCATTGGTCAAATTTATCCTTCGTCATCAAGGGAGCATCGGTTTGTGCTAGTTGCGACGGATTACTTCACCAAGTGGGCCAAAGACGTCCCGCTCAAGAATATGACTCATACAGAGGTAATTGACTTTATTTTGAAGCATATTATACATAGATTCGGTATTCCTCAAACATTGACTACGGACCAAGGAGCTTCCTTCATGTCCAAAGAGGTGAAAAATTTTGCCGAATATTATGGTATCAAATTGTTGAGTTTTTCTCCTTACTACGCTCAGGCTAATGGACAAGCCGAGTCAAGTAATAAAACTTTGTTAAAACTAGTCAAGAAGAAGATTGAAGAACATCCAAGGAGGTGGCATGAGGTGCTTTCTGAAGCATTATGGATGCATAGGATATCTAAACATGGTGCTACCAAAGTGACCTCTTTTGAGTTGGTCTATGGACAAGAAGCCGTTTTACCGGTTGAGGTGAATCTTGGCTCTCTTCAATATATAAAGCAAGATGATTTGTCGGTTGAAGACTACAAGACCTTGATGGGAGACAATCTTGATGAGGTGATCGACAAGCGGCTGAAGTCTTTGGAAGAAATAGAGAAAGAGAAGAAGAGAGTGGCTAAGGCATACAACAAAGGGTGAAGGCAAAGACGTTACAAGTGGGAGATTTGGTATTGAAGACAATTTTGCCTTTGGGTTCTCGATCTAAAGAATTTGGTAAGTGGTCACCAAGTTGGGAAGGGCCTTATCGAATATGCGAAATTGTTCTAGGGAATGCGTACTTTCTGGAGACACTTCAAGGAGAGCATTTTCAGTGAGCTATCAACGGGAAATACCTGAAGAAATACTTCCCAAGCGTTTGGCAAGGTGCTTAGGAAGTTCTATGGCCGGTAATTAGATTATCGCCCAAAGACAACATGTTCTATGCTTTTAGATTCACGATGTTCATCAAAAAGGCAGGGGGCATGTGTTTACACCCAAATTTGGCACCTATGGACGAAATAGAGAAAAATTGCCAAAGTTTTGAAAGCATCGGGTTTCCTTCATAGGGCCGGTCAGACCGTAGGTATATGGCCGGTCTGACTGGCTAGTAGGGCCGGTCTGACCGTAGGTATGTGGCCGGTCAGACCGTCAGAGTCCGAGTCCGAAGCAAATTTCATTGGGTCTCGGGTTTCCTTGCTGGGAAGGTATGTTTCATATTTATATTGGTTTCTACCCCGAGATGAACATGGAGGAGGACCTATGAGAGGTAAGACCAACCCCTATTTAAGGGCCAAGGCCGGTTCAATTGGAAAGACAATACACATAATCTAGTCTCAAGTTTTTAGCCGATTGAATCGTTCTTTTACTTTTTTTCATATTAATTTCAAGTAGTTTCTCCATCTTTGTCGATTTGCGCTATAAATCGTCCATCGCCGCTACGAGAGTGTGACATCTCTTTGTAGGTTTGTCATGGAAACCTTTCGTTTGCCCATGAGACGAGTAGTTATTTGTCGTTCTACTTAAATCGGCTTCAGTAGCCGGTTTAATCTACAAAACCCATCTTGGTTTAGTTTTTCATGCTAGATTGAGGTGGTTGGCGACTCCATATCACTGCAAGACGTTTAGGTGTTTCGATCGTGTTTGTCTTCTTGCAAAAAAAGTTGCCAACAAGTTCGTCGGTCAGATCCGGGCTCACCGACGACCTCCTCCTCCTCCCGTGGCACCATCCTTCCCCCGAAGCTCATCGGCCGTGCCCGGCGGCTCCATGTGCTTCGACTTTAGTATCAACACTGGCGTGTCGCTGCTAATCAACAGGTTGTCCTCGGTGTCTTCCTCGGCGCCGTTTTTCAAATCCTTCACCGGCGTGGGTTTTGACACATCCAACAATAGCGGTTGCGGCAACAAGCAGATGACGTTGCCGCCGACCAAGGCACAGCCATGTGCGTGTGGACAAAACGACGTTGCGCGTTTAGGGAGCGCAGATTGCGGCAGCATTTACTCTGTGACACTACTAAGGACGAGGAGTAGCGCTGTCTGCTTTTCTTCATAGTACCAGGGTTAACAATCTCAAAATTGTAAGCTTTGTCGGGGGAGCCAAAAGAACCAAAATTTTGGTACTTTTTTGGCCGATTTTTTTTTAAAACTTGACAAATTTTGAATGAATTTGAATAAAACTTACCAAATCAACAAAAAATTAGAAAAAACCAAAAATTTCGAGTGAGATATATGCTTGCCGGTGAGGGACGAAATTTCAGTCCCTGTGTAGTACCCATCGTATTCCTAACGATTGAACGGACAGATTTTGTTTGGTGACTGGTGGTACCAATACCTCCCGGTACCAATTGTTGGACCGGAACAAACCTCACTACAATACTCTTGTCAGTGTAAAATTTAAGTATCTCGAATTACTTTGTCAAGAATCACAAAATTTCTTATTTCTGAAACACCACTTGTTTAGAGAAGGGTTAAATCTGCCATGGATAGACCTATTAGCAATGTCCACCTCACTACAATACTCTTGGTGGGAGAGAGAGATGAGGAGCACATAATAGGGGAGAGATGGAAACAAGATAAAAGAACACGATGGAATTAATGTGTTTAATGAAAAAACAACAAACACACGAAAATATGGGAAACTTTGTATTTTTATTGATCATGATTCATTAACATGAATGTTTTACAAATACAACTTTTGCCTTCATGGGATGCTTAATGGAGAGGATATCTTGTCCGGAGATTGTTGTATCCGCTAATTCCCAAGGCCTAGCAACGAGGTTATCGGTTAAGCTGTCCTTGTGGTCATCGTCTTCAAAATAATTTGCTCTTCGAAGGTGGTAAGGTTGGTGTAGATTTAATGTTGAGTACGATAGACCAGGTGGCTTTGTTTCGCCAAACCCGGTCATGCTACGTTATTATTACGTCGGTGTATAGAACAGGTGTCACGATGAAGAGGATGACTTTTGCCTCATAAGTGCCCAGTCATGCATTCTGGCGTTCATCGGACATGGATTTGTGGTTGCTTTTGCCTTGTCGGTGCCTAGCAACGTTGCATCCATTCTTGTTTGTTTGGACGTATCAATAATGTAGCGACCTAGCCTTGTCGGCGCTCGACCATAATTTTGTTTATATGTGGTGGCATGGCTTTGTCAGCTTTAGCCAATGCATCGTCCGGCCTCATCGGTCTCGAACATAGCATCGATGATGTATTTTTAATCTCCACTTCTCCTTCTTGCATCTTGCTTATTTTGTACGGATGATATTTAATTTTTAGGAAATTTGGGACTCGTTCCCGGCATATGCACCATTAAAACATGTGTTTTGATTATAAAAATATGAGGATAGTTTGATCCTCAGATTAGACATATTCAAGTTTACGATTCGAGAAAGGAGCGATGATTTGATCACTGATAATAATGATCAGACACACTAGATTTTTTTATAATAGAAGTTATCACTAGTACAGATCCTATCCTTTATGACGGCCCATCACATGACTGAGACTTACGGGCCGTCACAACTAAGTCATCTCAAACGGGCCTAAAAAGAGACCGACAAAGATATACTCGCATAGACATGTCAGATATGCATAAATCTAGAGCCCGTCACGGATGATACTTATCGGTGATGGGCTCAATTAAAGGTCCGACAAAAATAACCAATATTGTCTTGGTCGGGCCCCAATAGAAGCTCGTCACCGATGTTTATCATTGGTGACGGACTCGAACTTATGGCCGATTGAGATAACAATTAGGCCCGTCAATGATAAGTGTTGTCGGTGATGGGCTTGTACTTAGGCCTGACAAAGATAACTGCAATACCCGTCACAGCTGCTAGTTCGTTGGCCGTTACAGATAGTTATTGCACGCTATAAATACTCCAACCACCTAGTGGAGTGGTTATCCCACTGTTCACCATTTTGGTGCGAATTTTTGTCTCTTTTCCTAGGAAATAAGAAAGTGCAAAAGTAATTAAAAATAGTAGTCATTTCTCATAAATCTAGTAAATACTTACCTACAAAATGTTTATCTAATATTTTTCCACTTTTTTATAGCTCAACGATGGATCGAAGTTGGATGTATGGGAAAATTGTGCGACGTTATAGTGAAGAGTATCGAAATGGCATGTTAAATTTTATAAACGCCGCGGAGGAGGATAGAAAAAGAAGAAAGAGTGATTACATGTGTTGTCCATGTGCAGATTGCAAAAATGAGAATATGTATGTTTGCTAACAGAGTGGACGTACACGCTCATCTGATACAACGAGGATTCATGGAGGGCTACACATGTTGAGTGAAACATGGAGAGCAAGAATCAGGCAGTGATGCAGCTGCAGACAGAAGTGATGCACAAAATCAAGAAGATGAAGATGAACATGACATGTTTGTACCTTCTCCATTGGACGGTGAAATGGTTGAAGTGGATCACGATCTGCTGCAAGACATATTACGTGACGTTAAGGACCCAGCCTACAAGAAGAGAGATTTGATGAAGTTCAGCAGGTTGGTCAGTGACTCGAAGAAGCCTCTATACGCCGGATGCAAGGCAAAAAACACCAAATTGTCAGCTACCTTAGACCTAATGAAGCTGAAGGCAAGTAGTGGATGGAAAAACAAGAGTTTCACACAGCTTTTGGGAATTTTGAAGACCATGCTTCCTGACGAGAATGCATTGCCCGATCGACCCTGGATGGCTAGACCCCTCGTCTCCTCTCCTTGTTTCGCCGACGCCGGGACACCCTAATGCCCAGAGTCGATGCGCGACTCCGTCTCTCCGACTTGTGACCAGTCCTGCTCGTGACTCCTCTCCCCAACTCTGCCGCCGTCCTCTCCTTCCCTGACGAATCTCATCGCTATTTTCCGTCTTGTCGTCTTGTCGATTGGCTCCAAGATTCCAAGTATGATGGCTATTAATTACTTGATTTTGAACCTTGTTTAGCCTCTACGTATGTTATCTGATAGTGATAAATCCTTAGGAATTAATTTAATCATCATTCATCATTGCTGACTATATACCCGTATACATATGTTTATAATTTTACTTTTTAATTATTGTGCATTTATTTATTTTTAGCAAAGATAGAATATGTCATTTAGAAAGTATCCATCGAGGAGCGAGAAAAGAAAAAGAAAGAGATGGATGAGTTGATACCGTCCCAGAGTGGAGCTCTTGATAAGTTTTTCAAAAGTAACACAACCGCCGCTTCGACGAACCCATATGCATGGGCAATATTTCCTGCGGAGGAAGCAACTAATGAGAATCAAGAAGAAAATGTCAGGGCCAGCATCGATGATAACAATGTAAGTGGCTTTGAGAATACAAATAATACATCATATGCATAGGCACAATCTCCTAATATTGATGCGCATCCAGCTTATACTTCAGATATTTATGATCCAAGTAATTGGGATAATCTTCAAAATAAAGAAGGAGACATATTAGTTGAGAAAGGGCCGATGAGAGAAGAAAATATTGAATTTCCTCGAGATGCGACCTCAAGACATTTTTCATATGCTCATTATTCTATAAAATTAAGCAATGGAGAGCTACATGATGGAAATGGTTAGTTTATTCGAAGCATGTTGACAAGGTTTTTTGTTTCTGCTGTAAAATCTTTAAGTGTAGCACTAGCCAGAGTTTGAGTTCATTAGCAGGAGATGGGTACAAAAATTGGAGGCATATCAGTTTAAAACTTAGAGAACATGAAAAAGTATGGAGCATATTCGTAACATGAAAAAATGGAATGAATTGAGAGCTCGATTGCAGAAAAAGGAAAAAATTGACAGAGATTGCAGCAGCAAATCAATAAAGAGAAAGAACGTATGCGACAAGTTTTATTAAGGATAATTGATATTGTTAAATTTCTTGGCAAATGCAACTTGGGTTTTAGAGGAAGTAGTGAGCAGCTTTACAACGATAGTAATGGTAATTTTTTAGCTTGTGCTGAGATGATTGCAGAATTTAATTTGGTTATGCAAACACCTTAAACGGATTCAGAACATAGATATTCATTATCATTATCTCAGTCATAAAATTCAGAATGAGTTGATATATCTTTTGGCTAATGATATCACAAGCTCAATATAAAGGTTGTCAAAGAGGCCAAGTATTTTTCTATTATCCTAGATTGTACCCCTAATGTAAGTCATCAAGAACAAATAACTTTATTAGTTCGATGTGTGAATTTGTCTGATGAGAAAACAAAGATTGAGGAATATTTTTTAGGGTTCCTAAAAGTGGATGATAGATCTGGTTTGGGCTTGTTTAATGTATTGCTTGAGTCTATGAAATCATTCGACCTAAATATTGATGATATAAGAGGTCAAGGATATGATAATGGTTCTAACATGAAAGAAAAACACCAAGGGGTACAAAAGCGATTGATTTATATAAATCCTAGAGCATTGTATATGCCATGTGCTTGCCATAGTCTCCATCTTACTCTTTCTGATATGGCAAAATCTTGTGGGAAAGCTATTTCATTTTTTGGAATTGTTCAACGCATATATGTGTTATTTCCTGGTTCTACAAAAAGGTGGAATGTTTTGCTTAAACATGTTCCTAGTTTAACCGTGAAATCATTGTCCAATACTCATTGGGAGAGTAGAATCAAAAGTATTACATCAATAAGATATCAAGCTAGTGAGTTAAGGTCAGCTTTGTCTGAGTTATGTATGCTTCTGATATTGAACCTAACGATAAAAGTGATGCAAAAGATTTTTTTCTAAGCTCTTGGAAGTTTTGAATTTCTACTTGGTATGTTTATTTGGCATGACATTTTATTTGTAGTGAATAAAGTGAGCAAGAAGTTGCAGTCGCTGACCATGTGTGTAGACACTACTTTGCAGCAAATATAAGGTATGATGCAATACTTTGAGAAGTATAGAAATGAGGGGTTTTCTTCTAGCCTGGTTATTGCAAAAGGTATTGCAACTGAAATGGGTGTAGAGGCATCATTTTCAATAAAACGTCGTGTTGTGAGGAAGAAACAATTTGATGAAATTAACTATCAAGAGAAAATTCTTAGAAGCTGAAAAAGCTTTTGAAGTTAAATTTTCTTGTTATGGTTGATATGGCGATCACTTCTTTGAAGAACTCATGATGTTTAAAGATATATTTGAATTTTTATTGAGTTTAAGCACCTTGAAGTCATTAAGTGATAATGAACTTGAAGATTGTTGCACTAAATTTGTAGAAACTTTCTCTCATGATGGTTCATCTGATGTTGAGGTTCATGACTTTATTTATGAATTAAAGATTATAAAGTTCACTTTGATTATGTATTGTCTACTATGAAGATTTTCTACCATGTCAGAGAGATGGATTGTTATCCTGATGCCTCTATTGTTTATCGAATCTTCTATTGCTTATCGAATCTTATTAACTATGCCTGTGACCGTCGCATTGGCTGAAAGAAGTTTTTCAAAGTTGAAATTATTGAAGAACTATTTAAGGTCAACAATGACTCATGAAAGGCTAAATGGTTTGACGACTTTATGTATCGAGAAGAAGTTGTTAGGATCATGTTGATCTTAACAGTATGAATAATTTTGTATCATAGAGTGTTAGAAGAAGTTATTTAAGATGAAGTGTAAAGTAAGTATTTATGGTTTTATGTGTTTTATGACTTTTAAGATATTCTATAAACTTTATATGAAATATTTTTTTAACTGATGTGTGTTCAAAAAATCTGTATCTCTATAGATTAATGAGATATATTTATTTCTCTATATATATTATATTAGTAGGACTCGGTATAAAATTTTGTATAGGAACCACCAAAAACTGGAGACCGGCCCTGCGTGAGTTAGCAGAGGAGATCAAGTTGGTGTGTGTGTGTGTGTTGGGGGTAGAGAAAGGGGAAAAGGGGGTGGGACAGTGACCCCGGTGAGGAGGTTGCACGCACGGGTGCAGTTGCGCTTTGCATCCGCTAGGCCTGGCTCACGAGCTAAGCTTGACCCTCACATTGTGGCTAGCGGGATGCAATTTGCATGTTATAGCAAATTTGTCAGTGTCTCTAAAATGATATCGGAGACGCTGGAAATACCAACATGCCTCAAATAGCTCCCTTGGTCTCGAGGCCAAAATCATGTTATACTGGTACAGACAAACCCCATATGTAATAGTGGGGACAAACGCATGTCCACTTGTTTGCTTTCATTGATAAAAGGTTGGTTACGATTGCTTGCTGTAAATTCCCGCAGCAACATACGGAGTATGATCTATAAATCAGTCAATATTTTCTAAATGTACTCTGACTTATTTTCCCCAACCAAAATAAAAAAACAGAACCTCATAAAGTTGAACATCGAACGATCCCCTCAAAAAAAAAGAAGTACCATCATTCGAGAATGGATTGCCAATTTTTTTATGACCGTGATATCGCTAAAATAGGGAAGTTCCATGGTGCCACCGCTAATTATTGACCTCTCCATGACTTGAACTGATGTTGATATATATAGGTGACTTGAACTGATGATGTTGTTATTCATTTGATCTTCCTCGGTTCTGTGTTACTAAACAATTATATAGTGTCAGTTCGCAAAAAAAAATTAAAGATGTCTATCTTTAGTCCCGGTTAAAATAGTGATTTAGTCTCGGTTGAACTAAGACTAAAGTTTTTTTATTTTTTTCATTGTTTTATTTTTGCTGTTTACATACTGTTTTTAATTGAATACAACAACATTTTCGCAAACACACGGATACAACAACATCAAGATTATTTTTTCTAATGCCACGGATCGAATGCAACAACATCAAAATTAACACAACAGATCAAATGCAACAACAAAATCATCCATAAATTCAAAATTTTAAGAAAATCTAAAAAAATCCACAAATATCCTTGCTTCTTCTCACGCGCTCGACTTCTGCCCGATGCCATCGCCTGCCGTCTCTGCCGTGCACTCGGAGGAGGAGGAGGGTCGTGCGTCGCCGCCTGTCGCCCGCTGCCATCGCTCGCCGCCTGCTGTCGCTGTCGCCGTCCCTTGGCCCACCGCTCGTTGCCAGCTGTCGTCGCCCCTCGGCCCGCGCCACGGAACATGGCTCGCCGCCCCTCGACGACGGGCCTCTCCGTCCCGCCATGGCTCACCGCCGTCGTCGGCAGGAGCGCGCCGCGGAACACGGGGCTGCCACCCACGCTGCCGCTACGGAGATCGAAGGGAAGGGGGAGGAGGGGGAGGAGGCATGCGAATGGATAAGTCAGTGCAGGGGCCGGACGATGAGATAAGGACGAGGCGTGCGAGGAGGCATGCGGCTCGGCACTGTTCTAGATTTTTTCGATCTTTTCTCCTGGTTGATATAAACAACTGTGACTAAAGTGTTGAAGACTTTTAACCGAGACTAAAAATGATCTTTTGTTTCGGTTGGTAACACCAATCGAGACTAAAAATCATAAAGTCCTATTTTATTTTTTAACCAGGACTAAAAATATATTTTAGTCATAGTTCCTATTGACTCCGAGACTATTGTGGATTTTGACAGATGGATCAAAGATCACTTCTCTAGTAGTGCTAATCGGCTAACTCCGTCTACATAATCTTAGATTGCTCTATGTGTTGTCTACGATGTCTATGTGATATGTGATCTTTGCATGGTTTTGTGGCCACCAAATCTGGGTCTGTTTCAAGATGTAGCTATATTTTGGTGTTTTATGATGTTTGTGTGGTATGTGATATGTATTGCAGGGGTTGTGGCTGCCAAATCCTGGCTCCGTTTCAACAGCCAAATTTTGGTGGCATCACTACGGGAAATCCCCGTTTTGCCGAGTGCCTGGGACACTCGGCGAAGCTTGTTTTACACTCGGCGAAAATGTCGCTGAGAGTTGCTCTCGGCATAGGTAACACGGTGAACATTGGATCGTCAAAGAGCTCTTTGCCGAGAGTTTTTCATCGGGCACTCGGCGAAATCTTCGCCGAGAGCCGCTTCGACACTCGGCAAAAAAAGTACACGTTAGGTTCGGTATACGGTGACGGAGAAGTTTGCCGAGAGCCGTAAAAACACTCGGCGAAGTTTTAAAGTTCGCCGAGGGCCGGGTTGAAAACACTCGGCGAACGCCAGCACTTCGCCGAGTGTTTTCTCCCGCTCTCGGCGACTTTAAACTTCGCCGAGTGCTTTGGCAAAAGCTCTCGGCGAAAGTGGTTATTTCGCCGAGTGCTTTTGCCGCAGCCTCGGCGAATCAGTGCACTCGGCAAAGAGGGTATCCGTAACCCGGTTACCCTCTTTGCCGAGTGTTTTGGTCATTGCACTCGGCGAAGGCCCTCTTTGCCGAGTGTTGCACTCGGCAAAGTGAAAATTTTAACCCTCTTTTATTTGTTCAGTCGCATATTTCACAAATTTTTAATATATACATCACATTCATAATCCCAATCATTTCATAACCCCATAAGCATCATTCCACATCCCATAAGCATCATTCACAATCCACAAAATATAAACATTCACAATCCCAATCATTCCACAACCCCATAAGCATCATCCACATCCCCTAAGCATCATTCACAACCCACATGACATATAATTGACATTCGTAGTCACAGTCACAATCCACAAAACATAAACATAGTAGTTCACAGTACGTAGTCCACAATTCGCAAACGAAATTCGAAGAAAATACAGTAGTTCATAGTAGATACTCCAGAATTACAATTGTTCAAAAGAAATTTACCGAGATGGCCACGGCGCCCAACCGTCGTGGTCATTGTTGGGGGGGTTATTTGATGCCGCCGACTGAGACTGCACAAAAAGAAAATAGAATAGTATAGGTTGTCAAGATAGTAATATTCGCAAATAAGAAAATTAAATACGAGGTTAAGTGACTCACCGGAGTGCCTACAAAAGGATGTGGAGGAGTGAATACCACAGGCTGTGGTGGCGGTACGATAGGAAGACCCATGTTTTGACTGATTGATTGCACGTAGCTGTACATCTCAGTCATCCTCATCTCAATCTTCCGCCGTTTCCTTTTCTCCTCTTCCAACTCGTCCTACAATATTCCATTTCAATTTTACAAAGTGAAGCAAACAATCAGTAAATATTAATAAATTGAGGAAAAAGAATTTTCTAACCCGAAGGTGCTTGCACTTCGGTGCAGGCAGGTCGGCCGTGTGCGTATGGCCGGGCTTTCGCTCGTGCTCCTTGCTCGAAGCCGGGACAGTGGGTGTACTCGGGCGTGTCGAGGAGGTTGTCGCCAATCCAAGTACGCCCATGCTTCTTGCCACCTCCCACCCTCATGACGACTTCTCCATCAATATCCTGGGTAGTAGGATCGAAATCCTCTCCATGGATCTCCCTTGCCATCGTGGTGTACTGACTGACGGTCACATTGGTGTACGCCGAGGGCACGTCCTCTGGGTTGTAGTCGACGTCGGACGTCGCCTTGCCCTTGTGGGCCAAAGCCCATGCCTTGAACTGGGAGATAGGTTGCCCATCATGCGACGCCGACTGCGAATAAAACAATTGTATGGTTAAGAACTATTGAGCATTGGTCGTTGAAATGAAAAATAGAATTCACGTACCCATCTAGCTGCATACTGGTTGAGGCTAAGGCTGCCTTGGTGGTGTGGTGCACCTGGCATCATCAAACGCCGCTCTCGGCAAGCGGCGTGCGTCTCCTGCCACTCGGCAGCGCACCACCTATCCACCATGCGCTCCCAGCAATCGAGAAGTTGGCCGCACAGGCACCTACACGCCATCAAGTATAAGAGATATACCTAGATCAAATCAAATGGATTTAATCGTTCAAAAATCCAATGTTATATTTACCAGCATGTATTGTTCCTTTGTCAGAGTCATGGTTCTTGCTTTGGTTTTGGTGACCTTCAGGTTGTTGTATGCAGCGTTGTATGCAATGATGTCCTGGATGCGCGCCTCGTAATGCATGTCGATCCACGAGTTTGCGACAGGATTTGTCAGCCACCGCAGCCGCTCTTGCCTCGTATCCTGTCTGGCATCTAAAAAAATCCTGCATAAACACATTATGTATTGAGCCATTGTTTCAATAATGTGCAATGAATATGATGTATTGAGGGACGTGGTTTGACAAAAGACTTACCCACAACTCGGCCTTCACCCGCTCCGCCCTGTTGTTGAAGATCCTTCCATCTCGATCAGGGAAATCGGGGACGGCGACATAGTGGTCAAACGTGTAGGCAGGCTCCGACCTTGGCGTCGAACAAGGCCGGAAAGTGTACTGCACGAAGACCCGGGATGCCGTTGACTTGGCGTTTGTGATCACCTCCTCGATCACGAGTCCAACACCCGACAAGTGAAAATGCAATAAATTATTAGTTTTAATTGTAATTTTTAACAAATCAAATGAAAAAGTATTGACAACATCTAAGGTTACTTACCGAGTCCCTTCAGGCTGAATCAGCGGGCGTCTCTCGAAAGGTATCGGTCGCCGTGGGAGGGTCGAGGGACCTCGCAACCAAACGGTCGAGGCGGACCCCCTGCGGAGCGATCCGCACCCCACCTCCTGCTCCTCCTCCTCCTCACTAGAGCTACTAGACCCCTCGCCCTCCTCCTCCCCGCTCCGCCTGCTCCACCCGCTCCTCCCGCTCCTCGCCACTAGAGGACGGTACAGGGAGGGTATCCTCCCTCGACCCCCCGGCCAGACACACCTTGCGCGACCCCCGCCGCGACTCCTACGACCCCTCACCGCATCGGCCCTCGAATGGATTCTTTGGCTCTTCGAACACCGACGCGCACTTCCTCAAACCACCCACCATCTTTGTTGAATCACCTGCACGTAGAAAAAGAAAACCAATTAGCACACATATAAAAATACGAAGAGAGAGATGCAAAATAAATAGATAAAGAGAACATAGCTAACGCAAGGCATACATGTATTAGAAATAATCATCATGGTCAGGATTAGCTGGATCATAATTGTCATCATCACTATCATCATGGTCGATATAATCATTAGGTTCCTCCTGCCTCTCATTTCCTAAATGTAACCGTTGAAGCAATTCTAAGTCCTTCACATTACGAACCTCTTCTCCAGCGTCCTCATCAACAACCATTTCATTGTCTACATCCAACCCCATCGCTTCGGTTAAGTCTATCTCAAAACTTCCTTGTAGCCCATCTTCTTGAAAGAACTCGCCATCATATGTGTTTGGGTCCATGTTGTAGTCTTCATTGTTTGGTACGGGTAGTTTACCGTGTGGCGCTACCTTGTACACAACATCCCAACCCGAAGACGGTCATCCGTTTGGCACGGATATGACAGATAATAAACTTGTGTCGCCTGTTGAGCAACGATATATGCATCGTCTCCTGCTAGGACGGTTGACTGTCGAATTTCGACTAGGCCAAGATTGGGAGTCTGTCTCACTTGAGCAGGATCAAACCAATGACATTTGAATATGACAGGATTAAGAGGTCTACAACCATGGAATTCGAGTTCATATATTTCTTCTATTCTTCCATAGTAATCAACCCCATCGAGCCCCGGAGTAAAAACTCCGATTTGTGGTTCTTCGATTGGGTCGACTCGCTCATGGCTTGTTGTGTGAAAGCGATATCCATTCACATCATAGCCGGAAAATGACTTAACCCTATATGAACACCACCGAAACTTGTCGCAACTCGGCACTCATAGACGCATCGTTTTTGCCCTGCAAGTTAAAGCAGGTTTTAGAGTCAAACTTCGCCAGCATAAGCAAAAAGATTAAGCATTAGACAGAATTTCGATAGTACCTTATTTTTGAACCAACAAATAAAATCGGGCATTCCATTTCCCGCACCCTGCCTTAGAAGGTTTTTGACTTCTTGCGGGGTAGGTTCCCTTGGTTGACGCCAAAATTGATGTTGAAATTCCCGTACGAACGAGAACAAGAGGGTTGAACGATGACAATAGTGACTAATTGGTAACAATTACTTGAGAACTTACCGCATGTACGGCTCCACTTCATCGAGGTTGGTCAACACGTATAACATGATGTTGCGCCACTCATGATGATTCAATCTCTTGTTGGTCGCTTCACTAGCGGTTCCAAGTTGGCCTCGGAAAAGACCGAGGTTCAATTCATCTTCGCCAAGATTGTATCGAGGAGGTGGATTATGCACGCTAGGAAGGTTGTCGATAGTATTTTGATGTGAAATTTGAAACCTCCTCCGAATGTATGCCTCGCAATGGAAGCTTCAATCTTGCATTTATTTTTACATTTCGTTCTAATAACCTTCAAACATCTCTCAATTACATAGCACCAACGCACCGCACAGAGCCCCCATTCGGCACTCGTGTGGGAGATGCATAATCAAATGCTGCATCGGATTGAAGAAGCGGGAGGAAAGATCTTCTCTAACTTACATAGCAAAACAGGTGCCATTCTTTCCATTTCGTCAATCACGGTCGGAGATAACTCCTTAGCACACATGACGGAAGAAATTGCTCAACTCGCAAGGACTAGCCGGACATGCTCGGGGACATAGCCACGAACCATCACCGGAGAAGCCGCTCAATCCATATGTGGTAGTCATGACTCTTGAGCCCGTTGATTCGCATGGTAGATAAGTTTACTCCCCTCTTCAAATTGGCTGCATACCCATCAGGGAACATCAACGTTTGGAACCATTCGAGTATACTTCCCTCCTTTGGGCCCTCGTTAGAACAAAATCGGCCTTAGGCTTTCTCCATGACTTGCCGCCTGCGGGAGGGGCCATGTCTAACTTTGGTCTATTGCATAACATAGTTTGATCCACTCGAGCTTTTACGTTGTCTTTTGTCTTATCAAGAATGTCCATGATTGTACAAAAAAGTGCCTCGGCGACATTCTTTTCAGTGTGCATCACATCAATGTTATGTGGAAGAAGGAGATCTTGAAAATATGGGAGCCTCCACAAGGCAGATTTTTGAGTCCAGGCATGTTGCTCACCATATCCCAGAAAACAACCGTCTTCTTCATTGATCTTAAGAGCTTCTAACTGAGCACGAACCTCGGCACCTGTCATCATCTGCGGTGCAGCCTCGGTAATTATTACATCTTTTGTAAAGTTCTTGATGTCCCGCCTGAATGGATGGTCAGGAGGGAGGAATTGTCGATGTTTGTCAAATGAAGAATATTTACCACCCTTGACCAACCAGATGAACTTTAGAGCGGCCTTGCATACCGGACATGGAAACTTCCCGTGAACACACCATCCGCAGAATAGCCCATATGCCGGCAAGTCATGCAGGGAGTTATGGTACCAAATATGCATTTTAAAGTTTGTCTTTGTAGCTCGGTCATATGTCCATACCCCTTCCTCCCAAGTACGGACCAAATCATCAATCAAAGGCTCCATGTACACACTCATATTCTTCCCCGGATGTCTAGGAATTATCAACGACAAGAATATATTTGATCGTTGGAAGATGACGCCGGGGGGGGAGATTGAGGGGAATAACGAACATGGGCCAACATGTGTATGGGGCAGCCGCCATTCCATAAGGGTTGAACCCATCCGTTGCCAACGCAACCCATACATTACGAGCCTCTAGAGCTTTCCCAGAATGAATCACATCAAACCTTCTCCAAGCTTCACCATCGGATGGATGTACAAGCTTCTCAGGATTGTATCGACGTCCGAGCTTGTGCCATGTCATCTGTTTCGCGGATTCCTTGGTCATGTAAAGCCGTTGGATCCTCGGTACGAACGGAAGGTACCGTAAGATCTTCATGGGGATAGCGAGCCCTCTTATGCCCATCACCGAGTCTACCTCTACGAACCTAGAGGATCCACACTTTGCACAGTATTTTGCTTCCGCATGCTCTTTCCTAAATAGGATACATCCGTTCGAACAAGCATGTATCTGCTCATATGGCATCTTAAGTGCACGAAGGAGTTTTTGTGCCTCATACATGCTCTTTGGCAGAAGGTGACCATTCGGAAGCAGGCTCCCAACAACTGTCAACATAACATCAAAGGCCTCTCTACTCCAGCTAAACTGGGACTTTACCGCCATTAGCCGTGCAATGGCATCCAGTTGAGAAACTTTTGTATGCCCATGAAGGGGTTGCTGTGCCGCATACAACATGTCGTAATACGCCTTTGCGGTAGGCTCCGGCTCCTCCTCCCTACATCCTTCATCGAGATGTGCTTCTTCATAGTCATTTAACATGGCTCCTACCCCGGCATCAGAATCAAACTCCTCGATGCGTTGTCGGACGACCTCGTCTCTCCCACGGTAGGCTTCACCATGGAACGTCCACCGGGTATAATCAGCTGTAAAACCATTCTTGCAAAGGTGTTTGCCCATGATCTCTTTTGTTTGTCGCTTCATGTTACCACATTTGCTACAGGGACACCATGTGGTTCGTGCTCCTTTAACCTTGGCAAATGCAAGTTCCAAGAAAGCATCGGTCTTCTCGATCCATTCATCGGTCAACGAACCATGACTTAAGCGGCCCGTATACATCCACTCACGGTCATCCATCCTCTATCATATCGAATAATCATATAAATATTATTTCCATCTACCGAGTGCCTCTAATGTCTAATAGATAAAGATATGTCCTAATCCCACCCGAGCATGTGTAGATGAGTTTACTTCCCATGCTCTAGTACTCCACTCGGAGACGAATTTCGAAAAGTCCCATTGTTCTCCAAATACACGTCCCGACAGGAGATTGTGTATCCGGAGAACAACCGGGAGATACTACCAAAATTCGAGTCGGACAGAATACTAGACCATGGAAATTAAACTCATCTACACATTCTCCCTGTCCAAAAACATGGACAATTCGAAAAGATACGGTTAAAGATATGCAAAAAGACGCATATTTTCATCCGTATCTCTTTCGAACGGGAGACGCCTAAGGTTACATTATACACGGACAAACTACGGTAAAGACAATGCACACTGCAAAATAGGGAAGCATGGCTCGATGGCCGGCACACAAGCGACGGCATGGCTGCGCGATGCGACTCCATTCATCATCTCAAATAAAAGGCTTCGACCATATGTGCATACAATAAACTTCAAAAATATATACGTGCATATTGCATATATTTTCTACTCAAATCAACTCAAAGAGTATAGATATGTATCTAATAAATATCATTGTTTTTACCATATATTTGTTTGTAGTAAATACCTAAATATCACTCGTTTTAATAAACACTTACATACATGATTATTTTTATGTGTCAATAATAACTCACAATTTGAACTAAATGTTTAAATAATAACCAATCTAATTTTGCAAAAGTAAATGTTGTAAAAGTAAAAACCATGTTTACCGAAAATGCAGAGGGTGAGGGTGGGGCGTCGGCCGGAGGAGGAGCGACGTCACGGGGAGGACGGCCGGCACGGGGAGGATGGCCGGCACGGGGAGGACGGCCGGCACGGGGAGGACGGGGGAGGACGGGCGGCACGGGGGGGCGGCCGCACGGGAGGCGATGGCCGGCGGGCGACGGGTGGGGCGGCGGTCGGCGGCGAGGATTTGTGTTGTTTGCTAAGTCCGAATGTGAGCATGGCACGGGGAGGAGGCGGCCATATTAGAAACGTTTGCCGTGTGCCGACGCTTTGCCGAGTGCCCCGATCCGGGCACTCGGCAAAAACAAGCTTTGCCGAGGGCCGGATCGGCGGCACTCGGCAAATACTTATTTCGCCGAGTGCCCTTCTCTAGGCACTCGGCAAAGATTTGCGCATTAGGGTTCTGTTCATTTTTTGCCGTGTGTTGCTCTTTGCCGGGAGCTACACTCGGCAAAAAAAACTTTAGTTTTTATGCTTCAAATAATTTAGAAATTATCAAACAGACTCAAAAATTTACAAAATTTTTGTATAAACCCATATATGCTATTTATTGCCTAGGGAAAAAGATTTGAAATCAAACGACAATTCGACCGTCACTTTCTCTCGAAATCTTACTAATCCTTCTCAACACTTATAATCTACTCCGAGAGAATCTTCGGTTTTGTGAGCGTTGTATCTGATAAAATATTCGAAACCTTCTCGATTTTTTACCCCAGCCTCCACGTATGATATCATGACATCCTAACAAATTTTATGAATTTCTGACTTCGTTTGCTATTTTTACAATTTTGAAATCATTCGGTCAACACGTTCCTAACCATGTTGCATGAAGAAAAACATCTCAATTTCCCTTCATTTACCACATATTGACTCAAAAGGGTCTAAATAACATGAATATAATTTTTGCAATAACTTTTTTTATTTTTTTAACTACTTGTAGTTCTAATTTAAGACTTGCAAAAAAATTCACGAAAATACAATAAATCAAAGAAATATAGCAAAATCATTTGAAAAATCACCAAATTTGATAATTAGGGATTACATGTTGTATTTACATAATAGAAAAAGTTTGGAGGTTGGATGAGAAAAAATTTTGACATGTTTGCCGAGAGCCAAGAAAAGACACTCGACAAAGGTGGGTTTTTGCCGAGCGCCTAGACACGGCACTCGGCAAAGGTTGTCTTTTGCCGAGAGCCTCGCCCGGCACTCGGCAAAGTTGGTTTTTGCCGAGAGCCTGGCCCGGGCTCTCGGCAAAGATGGTACCAAACGGTATAAGTTGACGGCGGTTAGTGTTTTGCCGAGTGTCCCACGTTGGCCCTCGGCAAAAAAGACCTCGTACCGAGTATTTTTGTTCGCCGAGGGCAAACACTCGGCAAAGGGTCATTTTTACCGAGTGTTTTTTTGCCGAGAGCCCTCTCGACAAATTTATATTTCGCCGAGTGCCCGACATAAAGCTCTCGGCAAAAAATTATACACTCGGCAAACATTGGCTTTCCCGTAGTGTATAATACATGTGCTAAAGAATGATACATATGCAGGATACCTCCTGGTGTCTATGATCATTTTTCAAATTGTAGACATTACTTTCAATACACGGCCATGCTCTGTTCTTAGCACAAAGACGGAGATGCAAAGAAGCGTCTATGATAAGACTAAGGTCACATATGCATCCCAATAGAGTCATTTGTGTTGCCTGTTCAAATCACGGACAGGATGGGACCTAGTGCGTCTACAATGAGTCCATATCACCAATATTAATTTTTTATATCTAGGATGATTGTACGTCAGAGACGAAGAATATATCTGCATTTGCGTTGAATGCATCTCACAGCGGGGATATATCCACGTATCACAGACAAGGTATATCCCCGTCTATGAGTCCACGTCATGGATATAGAACCACATACGCATGTCTTTCACATCTAATCAATATTACCCACATATTTTATCAATGAGAAATACTTTCGTTGTAAAATATAAAAAATTTTATGTTAGATATAAGTATTTAAAAAGTATGTAGAATTTAAAATAGAAATATTATAATCGGTTGTTTCAGAATAAGTTTTGAATTATTATATTTTAGGCTCAAGGAAATATGTATTAGTGAGGCCTATGATGTAGCGATGATCATACCCCGAGAGCTGGTGCAGCTGGCATATTGGTACAGTACATCCTCTGATCTGCAGCAGTAGTGGTAATCCTATATTCTGCGTACCATGATGTACTAGTAGCTAGCTGTGCCGCCTGACGGCATGTCCGCCGGCCTTGGAGTCTGGTCTCTGGCTGCAAGAATATTTCCATGGTGAACGAACGAGACTCGAGTAGTCTATGCAAGCTCGAGTGCACTTCCAAATTCATCAGCATCAAGCACAGCCAGTGCAGCGCTAGCTGATCGATTATTGATCAGCTCGTCCTCGATCACCAGCATCCTCGGGATGCAAGACCCGAATCAGCATGATCAGCCCCTCAAAATGCGTGACTGTCGATCGTTTGCAGCAACAGCAGCAACAGCAGCTAAAAGATAAAGCGGCGGCGGCGACGACGACGACGACGAGATGCTGCTGCCTCACTGCCTGTGTCAAAGAAGCCGACGCTAATGCCAATGACAGTGCCCAAGAACCAAGACACGGTCTCCTGCCTCTGCCACTATCCATCCTACCTTACTTTCTGCGTGACAAGAACCTCTCCTACGCTAGAACTACGCACTTCGTCATAAAATATAGATTTCAATATTTCATTGAACAATTAGTGTATATTCGTCCCAAAATATAAAATAATTAATTTATAATTTTGGACATATAAAAAATTTAATTTATGATTGAATAAAAAGTTTTTGGACATATTTTTTTAATTTACAGTATAAAAAAATGTTTCCTTCTATTTATTTTCTTATATTCTATGACTAAAAATACAAATACAAAGTTGATACTATATTACTATATTTAGAACGAAGACGTATCGTTTTCTCTTCTAGGGCTCGAAATGGCAGCGACCCCTCCAATGATCAGACATTCCGAAGCCTATATACATCGTCTGCCTCGGCATCTGGAATTTCGGTTTATTGGTTTCGATTCGTGAATGATGGATGTATCGTTAGTTCACTTGTTAGATCCATTGCTCTTTCTTTTATTCTTGTAACATTCTTTTACAAGGAATCTCTCATTTTTTACGTGTCATCCCAAATCGTTATAATTTTTAAAAAATTAAAAATATGAATTAATATGTGATATATTAAAACATATAAATAAGAATTTAACTTTATAAGTTTTTAAAAAATAAACTAAACTAGTTAATGAATATTTACAATCAAATTTGTTATTTTAACATGTAAAAATTAAATTTGATCTTGCATGTTTGATTTATACATATTAATTTATCTTGTTATTTTTTAAAAATATATAGCTATTTGGATGATATAAAAAAACGAGAGAATATGTTCAGGGACTTTAGAATAGTTTTTCCTTTTCGAGCACAGCAAGAAGGGGTTGCTATAAAGAGAGGCTATGCATTGGGAAGAAGGAAAGCACAAAAAATAAAAAATAAAGCAACATACATGAGCCATTCTTCAGTCTCTTTGTTCAGAAGTTGTTGTGTGAGCTTTACTTACTCTGTGTGAAATGAAGTAGCTAATAAATCTAGCTAGCTCTTGGAGTTGGAGTGCTCCTTTTAACACCATTAACCCCTCCAAAGAAGAAGATCAGAAGAAGAGAAAAGAAGAAACAAAATCTCACCAAGAGAGTGGAGAGGAGTCAGAGCATGCACTTTGGCCAAAGCAAGGTGTGCCATGGCTTTGCACTTTCAGCTCCCTCTAATTCTAATACATTATACAAGAATACTTATATAAGCTTATAACTATATAAATCCCCTCCTACCACCATCATGATCAGCACCACCACCCTTCATGGCTGTTCTATTCACCGTCTGCCATAATGTGATCATCATCATCATCATCATCATCATCATCTAGCCATGAAACCTTCCATTCCACACCAAATCTTCTTGTTTTATTCAGAGATCTGCATCCTCTTTTACACCTATAATGGACAGTTCATGTGTTCGATTTCGATCCGACGATCTACATGAATATGAATGCATGTAGTTGTTCTACACTCTCCTCGCTGGTGCATCTCCCCATCTGGCTCTCCTGAAGAGCAGAAACGCAAGAATGATGGTTAGGCACATGCAGAAAGTAGAGGACAAGACATCATGCTGAAACGAAGAATCAGCAGAAAACCGAGGTCAGTTTGTGAATCTCTCCTCACTTCATCCCATAAAAAAACCCAATTCTAAAAATAAATTTGAACATAGAGTATGTTTAGATTTATTTTTAGAATTGAATTTCTTTTTACAAAGAAAGTAGCTTGGCTTGCTTGCTCAATGGGACCATGGATGCATGCATGTATGGTTGGTAGCTAGGAATAATTCTTGGATTGATGGATGGATAGATACATATATACTTCATACTACATGATTCTCTATCGCTGCAAATAGGAATACTATATACTTGTTGTGTGTACTGCAATCATTTGTTGTTTCTTGTATTGTGCTGGGCGTCTTTCCCTGATTCCTTTGAGACTGTCAGTCAGTCAGTCAGTCAGTCACGACATGCGCAAACATCGAAGCATTCCTCTTCTTTTCAGAGAGGGTGACACGCACCACTGCCTGTTGGATGCTCCCAATGATCACAGCGCATTTCAAGCTAATTAACCAGTTTTCTGTTTTCTGAACAATAATGTTTTGTGTGATGACATGCTACTTACCTATTCATTTGGCAGGCCACGAGCTAAAGATCGAGTAGTTAAGCCCACTTTAGTAGGTGTGTTAATGTGATCTTATTAACAGGATTACGCATTTGCACGGACAAGGTTTGCAGGCTTGCAGAACAGAGTTACAGTTTTTCGAGTTGTAGGTTGACCACTACTGCTTAATCAGCAGAATTTCAGAGCTCACTTCAGATGTTTGCACTAAAAATGTAAGACTAGAAACACACATGCATCTTATCTAAGAAAGAAACCATATGCATCCTTGATTAATTTGCAGTGTGGCAACGAGAAAGATATAGTATTAGATGAGATGAGTACCTATTGTGAATCGGGTCGGGTCCATTCGGCACCTTCCTTTTGCTGTCCTTGTATGGATCAGCCGCAAACGTCGCCGCGGTCGTTTCAGCGGTCGTCGTCTTAACCGGTGGCGCCGCCGCCGTCATCGTCGTCGTCATCATTGCCGTAGCTCCGGCGGCATCACCTCGCGGCGTGACGACGGCGGAGCCAGTTGCACTACTGCTACCCGTGGCACCGGCAAGAACCGGCCCAGTCCTAGCGCCACCCGCCATCGCCGCCGACGACACCAGCACGACGCAGGCGAGCAAGACGACGACCATCTGCCCGCCGCCGCCAGGCCGCCGCCACCTGCTGCCACCTACGCCGCCGCTGCACATTGCCTCTAGCTATCTGCTGCTCAGGCGTGACCACGACGATCACCACTCCTGCTCGTCAGCAGCCTCTCTCCTGTAATAAGCTGTCGCCGCCGGTTGCCGCCGCTACGATGCTATCTCCTAGTGATCTCCTCGCGACACTCAAGAGACGACGAGATATACCGTGTGGAAGAACAGATCATGGCTAAGCTAGCGGATATAGAGCTACAATTTTGTGAGTTCTTGGGAGCAAGAAGAGGCTGAAACACACATGTGGTAAACTGGTAATGGCTAGAGGAAAAAATGTATGATCTGGCTATGGACTATTCTCCTATATCTGATCACACGCACATATATATACACACACCCATATCAGATTAGCTTAGCTTTCGATGCAGAGGTTGATGTTGATGTGCATCGATAGCGACGTGGCGAGTTGTATCCCTGACTGATGGCTACTACTAGTAGCTCGTTTTTCTTTTCTTTGTTGGTTGGTTCACTCGAAAAAGCAGCAAGCAGAAATGAGGAGAGAACACCGGGGGTCACGTCGTGATCAGCTCTCTGCATGACTGCATAAATAGATAGGCCGCAGAGAGAAACTCTTAAGTATCCGATGGACGATTCATCCGTCGTTTCTTATATGTCAAGATCATTAAAACAATTTTAAAAAAATTGATAAGATAAATTAATATGTAATATATTAGTTCAAATTCAACTTCTATATATTATAGAAAAATAACAAAATTAACTACGAATATATATATATATTGTTTTTTATAACTTGTAGGAGTTAAATTTGAATTTACATATTTATAGAGTAATATATTACATATTAATTTATTTTATAATTTTTTTAAAAAAATTGTTATAACCATTTAATTTATATGTAAGAAACAGGTAAATGTTCATCCGAAAAGTTTAGAATCCATCTCCAGGACACAGATGATGAGAATGAATTGAGTGAGAACCCGAGAAAGACTGGGAAGTTCCAAAGTAGGATCCGGACCACCCCGGTGGCCAGCTCGATCGGAATGGAATGGATGCAGGGGAGAGGCAGGCAGAGAGATGATCCGAGTATTCAAATGGGTGATCTGGATGGGAAGGGGGCCTACCCTGTCTGAACAAACTGATGAAGTGATGATGACTATGATGCAATGCAGAGTTAGTACTTGGTACTACCGACGGCATAATATTGGTCTAGTCATGGTACTATCAGATACGGTCGCTTTGTACTGGTTATGTCTAGTTGCTTGAGCATGGGCGCATTGGTTGAATGATATGGATATGTGAGGGATTCGATCAAAATGCCACTCCTTTGTGCTGGCCAACGTTGAAACAATGTGTCAATGTTAGGGCTCGTTTGGTAGGGCTCCTGATTCTATGATTCAATGATTCTAGATTTTGATTCTTCTGATCAGATTCTGGAGAGAGTTAGAATCGGTATAATAAAGTAATAATTAGAATAATCTTTTAGGTGATTTTTTGGTGATTCTTGGGAGAAACTGGTTTCAGGTGATTCTAAGGAGAAACTGTTTTTAGATGATTCTCACTCTCTATGTAAAACTGTTAAATTACTTAAAGTGATTATTCTCCGAATCAATTGTAAAATAACATGTTTGGCAAAGATTCTACTGATTCTATTGAGAATCAGAGAGGAGAATCTCTACCAAACGGGGCCTTAGGATAGAAAATAGATCCGTTGACGTAGGTGAACGGTGAGACATGATTTTACATAAGAGAATCTTAATCTTTTAAAATGTATTTATTTTGTTTTGACAAAATCAACAATTACTCTATTATAATATTTTTCTTAACCAAAATTGATGTTATTAAATTCGTGACTTCCGTATAATTATATTTTTATGTCACATATAAATGATATATAAAAAAACAATTGTTAGTAAAAGTTTTATGCAAACAAACAAAATGTGTCTTATATATAGTTTGAAATGGAGGAAGTATGATTGAAGCTGGCTATAGATATCCACAGTTGTACGGTGCGTCTCACTCAACCAAACACATGGATCGTATATTCCAGTAAGACATACTACTAGTACTAGCAAGAAACGCCTTGCCGGCTTTGCCGTCACGTAGCTCCTGTCTGGGCCGGGGCTGGCTGGGGATCGAGAAAACCGGGAAAGCGACCGTGTGATGCCCGCTGGCGAGCGCGCGGGGGACAGAGCCGGATTCTGGCGGCCCTACCCTACGGCCCCGGCCACTTTGAGTTCCCGGTCGAATTAACCGGACGCGCTGTCGCTATCCACTCTGCTTTCTTCCTCCTCGACCAAACACAAACAGATATCTCCGGAGATGGACGCATCGCTATCATCTCCAGACCCTGGCTGGCATATATACTACTGTAGTGCGTAATCCGAGCTATAGCTCTACTTGGTAATTTGGTCCTCGTAGCTAGCTACCTCGCTACTATGATCGATCGATCGCTCGCCACTGGTCGGGCGGCCTAGCTTTTCCTGCTTTTGAGAGAGAGAGAGTGTGTGTGTGAGAGAGAGAGAGAGAGAGGGAGGGGGGATTGTTGCAATGGTGGCATATGCTGTCGCTGCTGGTGTTGAACTGTGGATCCACGTCGCTGGGACGGACACAGGAAGGAATGTTTTTCTTCTTTTCGCGCGAGGCGGGGGCCGCAGGGATTGAGCTTTTGACCATTCCTCCCCTCCTTGACCGTGGAGCTACCGACCGAGCTGAGCGGAAATAAGTTTGCTTATTTTTCTCATCTTCACGTCCAGTTTAAACTTTTAACTTATAAAATTAGATTAAATTAGATTCTTCGACAATATAGAGACAGTATAGATAGACGCCCACGGCTCACGACCCACGGCTTTGCCGCGACGTGTTGATGGTTAACAGGTGAACAGCGTCGGCTGTGTCGTAGGACGTATTCTCTATTGCTCACCATTATGCTAGTACATAGGAGATGCTTATGTGCTTTAGATAACGTAAATTATCAGAGAAAAACTTTAAACACCACGTGACAGAATAATACGGTTATTTTAGGTACGTACTTATATGGTTACAAATGAGTTGTCCCGTTAATCGTTACTCCCTAAGTCACATACGTCTCATATTAAGTTCATTTTGATTTCTTTCATTTATTCTAAAATAAATTTATTGTTAAATAATCATTGTATTGGAATTTTTATGAAAGTAAAGAATAATTACGTTGGAAATAGATAAAGTGAAGAATAATTATATTTACATTCGATAAAGTAGGAGTATTTATTTTTTATTACTATATGTGGGATGGATATGAAAATAAATTTATTTTGGGATAGAGTAAATATCTATAGGCAAGGCCTAAGATTCAAAGATTCCTAGGAAACTGAAAAGAATCGTCAGAGAGGCTTAAGCATGTACTAGAGTTCCAGATTTTTGTTTTTTTTTTGAAAAGGAAGGAAATAAGTTCAATTAGGCCCCTCATTTTGACATCGGGTTTGAATCACGTCCTAAACCGTAAAATCAGGTACAACGCATTTCTCATGTTTCAAAACTGATACAAATATAGTCATAGACAATATTGAAGACGGTTTGGATGACGTGCCATAGGAAGCAAAAATAAAAAAATAAAAAGCATGTCCACCATGTGGGACCCACATATAAGAGGAGGTGGGTGGGACGCCGTGGTGGCGGAGTCGCAAGGGTGCTTGGACGACTCGGCGGCGGAGGCGAGAAGGCTTTGGCACTCGTGGCAAGGACCCAGGTGAACTTGAAGTGGGTGGCGCAATCGAATCCACAACTCTTGTAGCAGGTGCGGTAGCGGAGATAGGTGCAGTCCTTCACTTGGTTGCCATAGTCCTGGCAGTTCATGGTGCCACCAGCATCGGGGCCTCACCCACCGCGTGAGGACGCCACTGCCACGACAGGGTCATCGGTGAAGCGGATGATGTTGGGGGTGTAGAACGGGTGCACTAGTTGCTGCTACCATAGTTGGAACCCGCCACGAGAGGATATGCTCAGGTAGAGGAATGTCGCGCGAAGTTGGAGGTGGTGGGGTTGACAGGAGGACGGTGGTGGGGGTGGTGGTCATCATGGCCATGCCTCCTGCCGCCACTGCCGCGCAGCATTAGCATGCAACCGCCATGTGGTGATCGATCGATCGAGCTCGTAGAACTGCAGCTTTGTGGTGGCGGTGATGGTGATGCGGCTTTGTGGTGGGTGTTTAGGATATAAAATAACGTCAAGGATCTCTCTATTTAGACATGTGTATATACAGGTGTGCCGGTGTACCTAACAAAAAATAAGAAATATGCACTTTATTAATCTCGAAAACCATAAATACAAATTCCCAATGTAATATTTATGTGCACTCCATAGCCTGTTGTTGGACAAATCTGACTTGTGTGATGTGGTCTGCTGGCTCCTGAGGCCTCGAAAGCTTCCACTTAATTACCTCCGCAAGTCTAGGCTTGCAGGAGAACCTCCGATTAAGCTGCTTATGGTCGTCTTGTTGTCTTCGCTTTGCATTCTCCATAAATGATTGTGATAGTGTAGATGTGTGTGGTCGGCGGCGATCCACGGCCTCGTCGGTCCGTGCATCGGTGTAGGAGACATAGCCTTCGCATTGGCTCCGCCCGCCCTCACCGTCTAGCCTCGTCGGTCTTGAACGATGTGTCAGTGTAGATTGTCGTTGACGACATGCATGGAGTTACATAGCTTGGGCGGCTTGACATCATAGCAATTGCCTCGGGATTATATTATAAAAGATACAAATCGTTGGAGACAGTCGATGCAGACAATAGCCGAATTTAGTAGTGGCTTGGCACCTCCGTAACTTAATTGCGTCCAAGAGAAGATGATCAAAATAGATGGAAGTAGGAACGACTTGTTTGGCCAACACATTGGCACAAGTGCTTTCATGCATGGTCCTGTAACTTGCAGGAGCATCATGAACATACACTACTGAAGAAGTAGTCTTTGATCCATCTATCAAAATTTACAATACTCTCAGAGTCAATAGAAACCAAGATTAAAAAATATTTTTAGTCTTGATTGAAAAGTATAATATTTTTAGTCCCGGTTAGTGTTACTAACCAGGACAAAAGGTCATTTTTAGTCCCGGTTCAAAAAACTCTTTAGGCCATATCAGACCCTCATTATTTTTAATACCAACCGGGACTAAAGATCCAAAAAAGCAAAGAAATCAACACTTGCCACGCTCGGCCGCATGCCTCCCCATATCAGATCCTTATCTCCCCGTCTTGATCTCCCCACACTCGGCAGATCCTTATCTCCTTGGTTCCTCCCCACATCGGATCGCGGCATCCTTTTCACCCCGCCTCCTCTCCTTCCGCCTCCTCCATCCCTCCTTCCCTTCGGTGCACGCGAGTCGGGCGGCGGCGGCGGGCGCGGGAGGCGACGCATGCGTGGGCGGCGGGAGCGGCGCACGGCAATGAGCGGGAGGCGGTGGTGCATGGCAGCGGGCGGCAGGAGGCTGCGCACGGCAGCGGGCTTCGGGAGGCGGCACACGGCCGCTTCGCCCTCCTCCTCCCCCTCTCCTCTCCTTCCCCTCCTCCCCTTCCCCTCTCCGTCGGCAGAGACAGCAGGCAGCGGCAGCAGCGGCGGTCAACGGGCGGCGGTAGCGAGATTTTGTTGTAGATTTTGTGAATGATTTTGTTGTAGATTTTGTGAATGATTTTGTTGTAGACTTTTTAGATATTTTTTGAATTTGTGGAAGAATTTGTTGTTGCATTTGATCTGTGATGTTAATTTTGATGTTGTTGCATTCGATCTGTGGTGTTGGAAAAAATAATTTTGATGTTGTTGCATTCGATCTGTGGCATTAAAAAAACAATATGCAAGCAAAAAACAATAAAAACAGTCATAGTTGGTAACATCAACCGGGATTAAAGATAGATGTGCCAGCCACGTGGCGCTTCCATCTTTAGTCCCGTTGTTGTACCAGACTAACAATTTGATCTTTAGTCCCGATTATTTTAACCAGGACTAAAAATATACATCTTTAGTCTCGCTTTTGTGGTCTCGGTTTTGCAACATGAAATTAAAGGGGGTTGTAAACCGGGACTAGGTTTCCCCAGCAGTGATATGCATGCATAGCTCATGTATGATCATGCCATTGCTTGATCCATAACTCTATGGTGCAGTAACGGTTTCACCATCTTGGACGGGTTCTACCGACATTGGCGAGGCTCAGGTGGTGGCGACAGTTTGGATGGATGCCATCTCGAACGGGTAGCGTCATGGTGGCTCATCGGGCGGCTCAACAACATGCTTAATTATTATGGACGTGGGCAGCTCGGCGGTGTTCTTGGCGGCTCCAACGAACATTTTCTGGATTGGGGATGGCTCGGCGACGACCGTGACTTGCTCCGACGATCCCTGGCATGCTCCGGCAAAGTGATGACATTCAACTCCGGTAGGTGATCAGTTGGCGCGGACGAGCACTACTTGGCAGCGCCTCAGTGACTCAACGACGTTCATGGATGCGGGCAGCTCGATGGTGTCCACGTTGTTCCCAACAAGACCTCCCGAATCAGTATGTCTTGGCGTTGTCCGTGGCTGCTCCAACGACCTTCGGCACGCTCTGGCAGGGTAGCATGACGGCCTCCTTCATATTAGCACCGCAACCTCTGACGAAGTGGTTGAGGGCACAAACGGGCTTGATGACAGCATGCGGGCACCAAGCAGTGGTGTACCAGCATTTTCCTCGAGCGGCTTGATGAAGAGTTTGAGGAAGACTGCAAAACCGACAAGGGTGAGCGGACGTCGGTGGCGTCGAGAAGAAGAGGCTACAACCTGCAAGGTGACGGCGTCCAGCGCCGCAGCAGCAGGTAGATACGTCACCGGCGGCCGGCGTCTCCGATGAGATGGAGCGACACGATCTCGACGGGATGGGTTGACAGTGACCGTCCATAGTAGCTCCACATGACAGCAATCTCCACTGGGCTAGCACATGTTTCATCATCTCGAATTGATGACATCTCGGGAACTCGAACATGCGGCAGCATGGACACCTCGTCCCATCACCATCTCGTGCACGTGTGATGAACTGAAGTGAAAGAGAAGAAGACAAGCACAATGTTTTGGGCCCTAGCACAACCTTCGACTCACTGATCTAGAAAGTCTAGGCACCCAAAAAAGACATCCGGAAAGTTCAAACTTCATGCCTGGCTTATTATCCACAATAGAGTGTGGACCTCTGACAGACTTGCGGCTAGGGGCTAACAGAACAATGGATGTTGTCCTCTCTGCAGGAGAGATGATGAAACGGCTCTGCACCTCGTTGCCGAATGTCGCTACTCAAAAAGGATATGGACCTCCGTAGCTAGCTAGGTAGGCAACCAACATCTTGAACCTGGGCACTGGGAGGCTGCTTAGTCAGTCCAGGAATGATGGGAAAGCCTGGCAAACATGGCAGGAATTTCCAAGAAGGGACTGTGCACCCTCATCCTCCTCGTCATGTGGGAAATTTGGAAGGAAAGGAACCGGTGGCTCTTCGAGCACAAGAAGTCCACAGCGACAAACCTGCTTGCCAAAATCAAGGAATAGGCTAGGCTGTGGATGCTAGCCGGTGTTAAGCGACTGCGCGAGCTTCTATCGCATCTTGTATAGTAGGGGCGGATCTACGCCCCGAGCTACCCGGGTTGTAGTCCGGGGCGAGGCTCAGTAGTCTCTTGAATATGTTTCATAAAAATGATGAGAAAAACGTTTGTGGCACAATAGCACCCTAAGGAGAATGTAGCCCAACAACTTTTTCGCACAACCCACTCCTTTTGTCATGTAAGCCTCTTTTATATTATGTAGTCTCATTGTTCTACATATAATAAATTAGTTTAGCCATGTATTAGTTAGCTCAGGACAAATTATTTTAGCCTTATATTAGTTAGCCTGGGACGAAGCCCGTTTCTGGATCCGCCACTGTTGTATAGTGTACAGTTATGTTGAGATTTTCCTTTTTCACTTCTAGGGGTTGTATTTTTTTCTATATTTAATGAAAAGACATAATCCCCATGTTGTTTTCTCTTTTAAGAAAAGACAAGACAAGAAGAAGACTCAAAGAAGCCATACCCATGGCGATGGTTGCGTGCATGCTTTCCTCCGCCTCCTGTGCAGCCGTCGTTGACGCATTCTGCCTAGCCGCGTGCAGCATCTTCTCACCAGGACGATGGATGGTTGTGTTGTGTGACTGTCATCGAGGTGTAGATGGGTTGTGGCTGAGTATCGATGAATGTCGATGGATCGATCTCGATTGGCTGCTTCTATGGAGTGTGTGTAGAGAGGGATGGAGTGTGTGTGGAGAGGAATGAAGTGGCTCTGGATGCCCCTCCCTGGCTGCCTCTCGACTGGCTTTTATACTCGCCAGGGTGACCTATAGATGGCCAAACGGGCCGCCGGCACGGACCGGCCCGGGCACGCCCACGACATGGCTCGCTATGGCACGGCCCGTTAGGCATGGCTCCTGTAGTGGGTTGTGTCGTGCCGACCCATGTGCCGAGCTCCCGGCCCAAGCACGGCCCACGGGGCGACCGTGCGATGCCAGCACGGGCCCGTTAAAGGCCCATGGGCCGAGGTCGGCCTGGTGACACTTTTTGCACTGTTTTGAGGCACTGTTTTGGCCTGTTAAAGGCCCATGGGATACTTTTACCCCTGCTACAGTGTTTGCTACAGTAAAACTGTCGTGTCGTGCCGACCCACGGTCTCGCCCGGCAACCCAAGCACGGCACGGCCAATCGTGCCATGTCGGCCTGGCCCGTTTCGCCTGCGTGTCGTTCCGTGCCGTCTACAGGAATCGCCATACCCATGCCAGCCCACTTCAGCCCGGCCCATTTGGCATATATAGATTTTTATATTAACAACAATATCAAGATCAATGGTATCTAAGACATCCTTCTCAATGCAACACATAGCCAGGCCAATCAATCTTTCTTGTGACGTAGTTGACATCAAATAATCCTTCAATAACTTCAACTTTGAGAAACTTCTTTTAGCTGAAGTTATAGTCACGGGTACCGTTAAGAGGATTTGATAGGCAATTGAAACATTAGAATACATATATGTACGTATATGGGGCTAGGCCCTCTTTGCCGTGGGCCACTGGCGGTCGCACCTCTCCGCACCCTCCTAGGGCCGGCCCTGGAATTGAGAGGAGGACGCAATCGGCGGAAGGAAAACGAACGGCATCAACGAGGGTGTCCTCCACCACCATGGCGCAATCGCTCATCCCCTCTGCCTGTCGCCACCTGAGAGAGTGAGTGAGGGGATAAAAAAGAAAATCATTATTTCACTTACATGTGGGTTCATATGTTTTTTATTCTTTTATTTTTGTGTCACGTCAGCGTCATGTCACTACATTGCATTGATTTTGAAAGAAAAGGGATGTATTTTATGTCTATATTGTATCGATTTTGAAAGAAGAGGGATATGTTGTACGTGATTTTGTGTTTTAGGGATGTTATTTAAACTTGACGTCAAGACGAGAGACTCAAGATGCTATTCCAAAAAGGAAACGATTGTTTGAGTTAGACCCTTTACCAGCCCGCTTCGCCCAAAGGCCCTTCAACCCAGACAAGTTTAACCTCAACTGGGCTGCTACCGCAGAATAATCATGGACCGTAAAATATGTCAAACTTTTGCGCCCATCGTCAAGCTCCACATGATCTAAAGTCGATAAATAGTATTTTGAGTTCAGAATTTTTTTTTGGATTTGATGAACAAATCCCAAACAAATTCTGAATTTGATGGACTAAACAAACGAACTTTGCAAAAATCAAAACCTCTCTCTCGAAGAAGTCCTAATAGGTTTTCTCCTTCTCGAAGGCCTCGTAGCACTGGTACACGGTGGTCACCGCGAGCAGCATCCCGGCGCCGGAGCCGACGGCGCCCATCAGGTCGGAGGCCACCGTCAGCGCGCCGATGCACACGCCGCCGAGCGCCGCCGCCGCCGGGATGTACCGCTCCAGCTCCCTCTGCATGCTCGCCTCGCGCATCCCAGGCATCACCATCTGCTGCTCCCGGAGCTGCCTCGCCACATCCCTCGACGACGACCCGGACACCATCACCCACGCCTTGGACAGCATCGCGCACGCCGCGAGCACGAACGCCACGTAGAACGCCGCGTGGAACGGGTTCGCCGCCGCGCTCGCCATGCTCGGCGGCGCGGTCATGTAGTAGGCGATGCCGCCGACGGGGATGGAGTGGCCGGCGTTGGCGCCGGCGTCCGTCCACTTGCCGAGCAGGTCGACCAGGAAGCTCCCGCCGAACCGGCGGTACAGCGCCTGCGAGACGAGGTAGAGCGACGAGACCGCCGAGGAGAGCAGCACGACGGGCATGCCGGAGGTGTAGAGGAGGCGGATGCTGTAGGCGTCGCCACGGTGCCCGCGCGGCGCGTTCCGCGGCCGCACCGGCAGCGTCACGCGCAGGCCCTGGAGGTAGACGGCGGCGAGGAAGACGATGCAGGTGGCGGCCAGGCCGCATAGGTCGGGGAGGCCACCGCCGGCGCAGCGGAAGAAGGCCTCGCGCACCGCGGACAGTTTGTTGGCCCTGGTCGCCAGCAGGTGCGCCGTACCGGTGATCGCGCCCACGAACTCGGCGCCACTGCCGCGGTTCACCGTCGCCGGGCTGAGCGCCTTGGTGACGATGCTCTCGCAGGTGTTAGCGGCGGTGAACAGGGAGATGCCGGAGCCGAACCCGTACCCCTTCTGTAGGAGCTCGTCGAGCAAGATGACGACCATGCCGCCGAGGACGAGCTGCAGGATGATGAGTCCGGCGTTGCCGGCGCCGAGCTCGCCGACGCTCCCGTACGCCCCGGATAGCACGTAAGCCGTCGCCTCGCCGGCGGTGATCACGATCGAGAGCAACTTCTGCGCCGCGCTCCTGAAATCAAAATTCAAAACATCAAATCAGAGTCAAACACATGCAAGAACGCAACGGCAAGATCTGATCATGAACACGATCGATATGATGCGCGAAATTACTCACAAGAGAGTGCGGTCTTCGCGGTTGGCGGGGTCGGCGCGGACGAGGTTGGAGCCGACGAGGAGCTGGACGAGGGTGCCGGCGGTGACGATGGGGGTGATGCCGAGCTCCATAACGGTGCCGCGGTTGGAGGCGAGGATGGCGCGGACCCAGTAGAACGGATCGGAGCCGCCGGCGGCCGCCGCCGCCCTGTGGAGCCCGTAGAGCGGCAGCTGGCTGCAGGCGAGGAAGGCGAAGAGCGCGGCCCCCGTGCACGCCAGCTTCCGCCGGAACGGGACGTGCCGGCGGGGCTCCCGCACCTCCGGCAGCAGCGGCACGAACGGCCGGACCAGGTCCAGCAACCGGAACGACGACGACGACGACGACGACGACGACCTGCCCGCCATGGCTGATCTGACGAGCAATCGATCGATCTGAGGAGAATTTTGCAGCCTTTTAACCGCGCGGATTTACATGCGCCGCCGGGGGACTCGGGTTTATTTACGTAAGGCGGCGTCATCTCCTACAAGTGTTGGACTCGACGCCGCGGAGTTGAGGTCTCGTGGTGACGCGTACCGCGCGCGTGAGCCGTCCGATCAGACGGGAGAACTCGATCGGACGTGCGGGAGCTACTCGCCGTGACGCGAATTCTTCACCGTGGCCGGGGTGGATACGAACAGAAGGTGGCCTAGCCGGGCCCACTGACAGTGACCGAGAAGGGACCTCGTATTTTATGGTAATGGAAATGTTTTACATATTCGATTTCTGTCGTAACACACGCAACCATAAAATTCATAAATTTCTTAAAAGAAGGCGTCTCGTATAGCTATTGGAAATTCGTAGAGCCACGTAGCATTTACGCATCTTAAAGCAGGGGTCATCTTCTCCCATTCTCTCTCCAAGTTGAATCTGCGAGTTCTTCTCCGAATAGCATCATTAGTGCAAAGATGCAAAATATTTTTTTTGCTTTTGCGTACATCCGTTAAATCTGAACAAGCTTCTTTCTCTTCATTCACATGTAAAACACAAGATGCACGGATAGATGAAGATCACTACTCTCTCTTGATTTAAGGGCAGAAGCAAAATACAAAACGAACAATACATTATACTCTATAATTAAAGGCACTTACAGATGACAAGGAGAAGATATTTCGATAATAAGGTAAAGAAAGGAAGAAGAGAGAAGAATACTCTAGGCTAACTGAATGCTTGAAAAAATAATTCCAAACTTAACATCTCAATCTGAAGAAAGAAACGAGAGGCATTTCATTTCGTCAGTAACTTGATCTCTCTCTCTCTCTCTACCTATCAACAGAGCCTGTATGAATAACTCAACGCCGATCATGGTTGCAAGCTCAGCCTTCATCGCTGTCGCCATTGCAGGGCACCGTGTACTGAATCACAACTCGAGCTCCTGACGACAGCCTGCACGAACAAGTTACAGAAAAAGAGATGCAGGTCTCAATACCAAAAGATCGGGTCATTGCAGAAGCAAAATTCTGCAGATTCTGCTGCTCTAATTGTAAGGGGGAAATAAGCATCGACTGCATACCCAGCACTGACAAATAGTTGGGGAGGGTTAAGAGAGGCCACTAACAACTTAACTTTCTTCGATCCTGACGAGCTTCTCCTCCTTCCTGAAAGAGTCTATCCTGCTGCCCGGTGCTCCTGAGGCGTCAGTGAACCTCTTGCTGCCATCTCGTGATGAGGCCAGGCTGCAGTCTGGCCCCGCTGATGAGCTCCTCCGGCAATCGGAGATCGGGGACTTCACAGCGTCATTCTTGGGGTGCAGGAAGGATGATAGTATCGGCGTCCGAGGGAGGCACCTTGCACGAGATGTGTTTACAGTATCTTCGTCAGGTCTCGCGCAATCTAGCGTCTCGTTGCTCCTGCAAATTGTTTGTTCATGGGTAAGAACATGTTTCATCAAGATAAGAGAGGAAAATTCACATGCTAAGCAAAGGAAAAACTTAAGAGACAAATGGCTGCAGGTGACAGTGTTTCTAACAAACTTTTCACTATGTTATTTTTTCCCAGGTAAAATTTTGGATTTTAAGAAACTGGGAGAAACATTGGTCCAGTCAAGACAAGGATCTAATGCACGAACTTCGCTGGCTTTTGCAGTACTATTTAACAAGTTGGTCCCTCTAGATTGACAGCTTGTAAGGATAGCAACATATTGTTCATGAGCATGAAGAAACAGTAACACTGCTGTTTTTCAGTTGAGCAACCGAAGAATCTTGCCAGCCAACTGTCTAGCGTGGTCCTCTACATCTGACGGGTGGCTCGTGTTGTACCAATGAAGAAATCAGGCTAGCTGCATGGAATTAGAACTGTACAAGCGATAATGACAAAAAAAGAAGCGACAGAAAGGCTTTCTGTGTATAATTTTTGGCAAGATCTCAGAAAAACTATTCACTCCCAATATCTCCTTATTACATTATTTTCAAATCTTCAAACCAGGCCTTGTGTGGAGGTTGTGTAGAAGGCATAAGAAAAACTGAAAATGTAAAATGCAAGGAGTAAAAAGGCCTGGTGTGGAAGTACTGAAAATTTTCGTTTTGAACTTATTTTTAAGTATTTCTCAATAAGCATATTTCATCAATTTGGCAACAATTGGGCTCCAAAATTCTTGGATGTACTTATTTTGTTTGCTATATGGTTTGCCGGCTGCATGCTGGCACAATATGACAAGGATGCAGTGTTTCTTTTTTTATGGAGACATGCAGCGCTCTTGGCACCAAGCAAAGCTAAGTACAAACGCCCTTGTCATTGGCATCTGGAATGATAAAAGCAATGGTTCCTTGTGTGCATAAATTTTCTACGGTACATCGTTCTTTTGTGATTCTTAATTGTCTGCTCCTAACCTAACCCAGCCCTTCCCATGAATATTACTCAACCAACATTTTTTAGTGTGGATGTATGTATTTCATACACTTACATCTTATAGTTATAGCTACCAAGCTGAACTTCGTTTTCTCGAACACGCAGGAGATC
This sequence comes from Oryza australiensis, assembly GCA_019925245.2. Lineage (NCBI taxonomy): Eukaryota > Viridiplantae > Streptophyta > Magnoliopsida > Poales > Poaceae > Oryza > Oryza australiensis. The sequence continues at coordinate 1,355,121 of JAIFGZ020000161.1, read as the reverse complement.
TACCAAGCTGAACTGACTTTGGTGAAATGCATTGAGCACTGTCTGGTAAAAAAACTGGGTTTTTATGGTAAATGCACAATTATAAAGTGCATTGTACAAAATTGAAAAGTATGAGCCATCGATTTCTGCTCGATACTAGAGCATCGAGCATAAATATTGCTACAGAATTAGCCTACATTCAAACGGATAAAACATCTAACCATTTCCACAACTAATAGCACAAGTCAAAGACTCAAATAACACTAAATAGTCCCAGACACCCAATACATCTACATGCACTCAGAACTCATAAGAGAACAAGACTGAAGCCTTGAAATTCAAAATAGTTGAGCACAAGTTCAAATATCGTATTGAAGCAATAAAGCTTACCTTTCTGCATTGTAGGAAGAAGAACGTTTAAGCGCTGAATATCTGTCAGCAGGTACATCTCTTTGCATCTTAGTTTCGATAAGGCTCCCACTAAAGTATTCCTTGTCTTCCAGACGCATACCCATCAATCTGGGATTCTCTGACAGGTAATCAAGCTCACCCATCATCATGGTGCGAGAAATTAATGGGGACGGGAACTTCATGTTTGGGAACCTTGGCTTGTATCCCTCAACAAGTCTGATATTCTCATGATCTTTCACCGAAAGTGAACCACAGGTGATAAGTTGCATTAGTACATTCGCTGGCCTCAGCTTGGGGCAGGTTGGCACAACAATGTCATCTTCTTCAAGAATCCGAAAGCTATTCAATGCATTGTTATCTGCTCGTATCAAGGACTCTAAACTCTCCGACTTGCCACGGGATGAAGGTATGCTCAGTGGAGTATGACACTGGGACATGGCCTCTCTGGCGATCCCTTGGAGCTCTGCTGATCGGCGTGGTTGGCTTTGCCGGTACTCAGTAATTTCCCGGACTACGGAGTCATGATCAGTGCTCAAACTCTTCTTGTGCATCTCGGGCACTTTCCGGACCGACCTTCTGCCCAGGTCATCGGTTTGAGTTGCAGCATCCACACAGCCAGTGGGTTTGTAGACTCTGAATTCTGCAGGACTCGCAGAACCAGCCCTTGACAAGAGAGTTCTTTGAGGCTCCGACTCCGGCGACATGTTCTCTAAGGAGGTAACTCTGCATTGCACTGGTGAGTCATCCTCTTCTAGAGAAGGAACCGAAGGTGAGCACCGCGGCTTGGCTTCTCTAACTATCACACTAGGAGGGGAGGAGGAATAGGAAGCCTCTCTAGGCAAAGGCAACCGTGCACCCTCTTTCAGCCTGCCCTGTTGCTTTTGGTTTCCATTAGTACCCTGATAAAATTGGCCTAAACAGGCAAAAGGCAACACAAGTCAGCAACTTAGCTCTGCAGTTTCCAGTCCAAAGTTCAGAGACAAATGCCAATTCATGGAAGATCATTTACCTGAAGAAGACTGGTCCAAGAGCTCGGAGCCCTTGAGCACGTACTCGCCATCGGTTGCCGGGTGGACGAGATCATCCTCTCCAAGGTCATGCCACACGAATCCGTTCTTGTAGCTCCTGAAAGATTGCATTTCTCAAACCGATCAATTTGAATTTCTGACAGCCCAAAATTGTTAGCAATGAGAACAATTCTGCAGTACCTCTTGCAGGACCACGAGTACATAGCGGCCATGCCCTTGCCGCGCACCATGTTAAGGTGGTTAATCACATCTGTAGAAGTACAGCGGAAGAGTAAATTATACAGGGAGAGTTAAAAACTTCTTGTTGCTGTCGCTGGCATCCACTGACCTCTGAGATAGAGCCCCTCCGGCGAGGAGACAGGCACCTCGACGAAGTGAGGGTGCTCAAGGTGGCGGCTCCGCGTGAGGTAGTAAACCACCGGCACCTTCCTCGCCGCCGGCCTCTGCCGCTCCGGGCTCCGCGGCCGCCTCCCTCGGCTCTCCATCCCAGCCGAGCACTCCAATAATTAATCTTAAACCGCCAAAACTCCCGTCAGTTCAGTGCGCTCGCCCGTCTGGAGAGCAGCAGCGCTACCAGCGGCAGAGAGAGGAAGAAGAAGAAGAAGGGGAGACTGAAGAGCCCAAGAAAAAGAAAATTCGAGTCTTCGCTGCTGCTGCAACATCAGAAGGCACAAAATTCAAGATCAAGGCCAGAAATTCAGGGTGGTTGAACGGGCGTATCCAAATCGTGGTAACTTCCAAGCGAGTAAAAAACATCAAATTGGGGTACCTTGTCAGCTGTCACCTCTCCAAGACTTGGGCTCTTCAGAGATCAACAGGAGCGTGCCTCCAAAATCTGCATTTTTGTGGCCATACAACCTTCAAGACTCTGAAACTTTTTCAGCAATCAGATACAGATGGACAGAGACAGAGAATCGATAGGTCAAGAATTCCCAGGTGGGCGGTGGTACCTCGAAGCAAATATGCAAAGCCCTTTTGCTCAGTGAGCCAGCCACATGAGGGGACTGAATGAAGAAAAGAGAGAGGGATAGACTGACAAGAAGTGTGCTTAGCCAGCTAGCTTGCTCCAAGAACCGCGAAAGTTTTTCTCCTTTTTACGCCCACACCGCAAGAGTGCAAGGTGAGGAATGTGGACAAGGAGGAGCAAACGGATACCTATGGACAAAATCCAAGCATTGCGTGAAGCGATGGATGAGGAGTGGAGTGCGTGTGCGTGAGAGAGAGAGGAGAGAGCAGAACAGAGTACCTCCAAGATTGAAACTTTTGCTACATCCAGTGAGGGGACTGCGACGACGCCGCAACGGACAAGCAGGTGGCTCCAAGCCCCTCGACGAGATATGTTGCCAAAAAGTTTCGGCCAAAACGGGAGCAGGAGAGTAGTAGTAGTAGCAGTAGTAGGAGACGCCGAGGAGAAGCACCGCGCGAGACCGGCAATGGCCCTCTGCTCAGGCGACCAATCGAACTAATGGAGGAGGAGCAGGTGGCGTAAACCGAGGTTGGTGCGTTAATGGCGAGAGCAACTGACCTTGCGCAACTTTTATCGAGCAGGGAACGGGCGTGCCGTGGCAGCGAGCCAACGAGCTGCGCTGCACACCCTGCGCGTGTCAGGGCGAGACGCGCGAGGTCAAAACGACGACGCTGACGCGAGCACAGCTGAATAAAGCGGGAGGACGGCGGCGGGGGCGGGGGCGGGGGCGGGGCGGTGGACGGGTACGGACGGCGAGAGCGGTTGGCTAGCTGCTGCCTGCTCGGCCAGGACGGGGCACGTACGAGGCGGCCGCGCCGAGCATGGTGGTGATGGTGGTGGTGGGTGGCATTGATTGCGTCCTCCGCGCTCTCGCTCGCTCGCGCCGGGGCGGGGAGGCAAAGCGAGCGCGGCGTGGCGGTGGCGCGGCGCGGCGCGACGCGAACGGAACGCCACGGAAGCGCAGCGGTGATTACCGGGATCGAGGAGGAGGTGTAGACGAGTACGCGCGTATTAAGCGCTGGACCGGGCGTATGGACCACGGAGCCCTGTGGGCCCACCCTACAGCGATTGCCCCCCGGCTACATCCGAGAATTATTATGGCGGGGTATATGTGTTGGGAATCCGTGGACCCGGTTCACGGAGAGTTTGGGGGAGGGAGGAGAAAAAAGGGCTCCGGTCCCCATCATTGTAACATGGAGAGGTTTGTACGAAAAGGCTTCATCTTTACGACAGTAGAGAGGAGGGGTGCATATAAATAGAGGATGGTGTAAATAGCCTCGAATGTACTTGGAGATTTATGAAATTATAAATGGTTCTTCTCACGGTTATTCTTGGTGGGCAGGTGGGGTCGTACAAGGATTGTCTATGGACAAGCCAAACTAATAACTTTGTAACATGCGCGCTCGAACATGATTAATTAATTAACTATTATCTAATATAAATTTAAAATATATTAATGTAAAATTTTAAAATAGTTTTTATAGAATTTTTTTAAAAATATATCATTTAGCAGCTCGAAAAATAAGAAAAATAAGTTGAGAAATTGTAGAACGTGGCCTAGCAGTGAAGTGATGACATGGTGGTGAAATCATATGTGCAAGATTCCATTCATCGAAATTTAGTTTTGATATCCATAAATAGTTCGAAATTTAGTTTCGATATCCATAAATAGTGAGGCGATGACATGATGGTGAAGTCATAGGTACAAGATTTCATTCACCAAAATTTAATTTCGATATCCGCAAATACTTTACAAAGTTTTCAATTGGAATTCGTTGAGGCCGGAGATTTGCTGCAATATTTGTTTCTTTGAACATGTGTTAAAAGGAATTCACATGTGTATTAGTGTGGTGTGTGTGCTTGATAGCATTCGCGTACAACTCATTAGTCCTTGATGTAAATGTAAAAAAAAACTTTGAAACATGAGTAAGGAGTTTTTTGGCAACCGAATTTGAATTTTAGAACTTAGTTTTAAAATTGATATATGATTATCTTTATTTTAGTCACCTAACTTTGAGTTTAGATCTATAAAAGCATAATTATAAATGCATCATCCTAAAATACATTTTTCAGTGTTTCATTCACATGTCTCTGGCTCTGGCTTGAGTTATAGCAAAAAAAAATACCATAGAATGTGTTCTTTAGTCTATTTTTTTAACTTCATCTCTCTCATTTTCTACGAGCATGTTTTCTAAATTGCTAAACGACATGTTTTCTTAAAAAATTGCTTTAAAAATCATATTGATCTATTTTTAAGTGTTTAAACTAATATTTAATTAATCTTTAATCATGCACAACGCCGTCGCTTCGTTTTTTTTCAGTGGGGGAAGAGTTGTCAACTCGAGCAGAGGAACACAGCATTAGAAGATAAAAATAGCGAGTTAGCTCGGTTCGGCTTGTCTCGGCAAACCAGCTCGAGCTGGATGTTAACACGCCATAGGCATGTAAGCATGTTATACAACTATACTCTTGTATCATATGTCAACAAAAGTTGGTACGCACTAAATGGTAAAGCATTAATTAAATACATAAGGATATGAAGTAATTTTAAGCCCTCAATACTAACCAACCCTAAATTGAGTTATTATGTAGCCATCGATATATGCACCAAGCATGTACACACGTACAATACATGCTTGGCTGCGAAGGGTAGCTCCCAAAAAGCAGTAGCCGAAAATGCGGAGACCTTGCATGCTGCAAGGATGAACAACAGCAACGTACAAAAAGCAGGGAGAAGAAGTGCAGAGAGCTGTGGGTTCTACATCTACATTCCCTAATATTTTTATGGTATAATAATTGCATCATGGAGCACTATGCAGAGGGGTGGCAGCCTGTAGGCTTGGTTAGGCAGAAAACGACCTAAGCTTGCAGGGAATTTTAAATTCGTCAGAAGGTTTTCTCTTTCCCTCTTTTTTCTTTCCTGGACATGCTTCTGTTTCTGGAGTTGGGAGGGCAGCACAACAGTGGAAAACTTGAATTGTGTGACAGTGTGAGCGACCTGTCTGCCTGTGAAGCCATGGACCAGCAACCCAATAAATCAATGACTGTTTCACCTTACTCTTTGCCCCTTTTTTTCCCCTTCGCCAAAAGTCAAAAGCCACAAGTACAAACAACTGCTGCATTTGGAGAAGGCTTTTCACGAGTAATATCTTTGTAGTGTAGCTCATTGGTTGATGGTTCCATGCTAGACTAGCCCGCTAAGCCGGACCAATGAGCATTTTGTCCGGTGTTTAGCTGATGGATGGTTTGCAGATCTTTGATTGATGGTGCATATGCATTATTGGCTCCATTAGCCCCAGACATTGGCCTACCATTCTCCTGAAATTTTGTCAGACTGGAAGACCTGGGCCGTGCGGACACTGAAAAAAGGCACCCGCCAGCTAGCTACGGTCATAGGACGCCTCATTTGCAACATTTTTTTCCTAACAGTTGTGTTGATAGGGTACTTTGCACTGGATACCAAAACCGAAGTTAGGCAATAGTGCTGGATATCCAGGGCTCGATCTGGCTCGTTAGAATAACAAGATGAGTTAAAAGTTCGGTTCAGCTCGCTTGCCAGCTCGAGTCAACTTATTTAGCTTGCGAACCGAGCAATAAAACCATTGAGCATACGGTATATAACAACAACAATACATCATTTCCCCACTTAAATCAAAGAAACAAAGCAAATATCAAATATGCAAGTTGCAAGATTCAGGTCCATCATCCATTCATCCATGTTAGTATCAAGTACCGATGCAACAGATTATCAAGTGTCAAATATCAAGTATGCAAAGTTGCAAGCTAGATTCAGGTCCATCATCCATTCATCTGTATAAGTATTAAGTATGCCACAAAGCAAGTTCGCAAAGTGGAGACGGCAAGGCAGAGGTGAGAAGTTGAGTCAGAGCCGAGAGCGAGCTGTCTCCGCCACTGTGGACGACCGATAGAGAGGGAGATTTTAGGGTTAAAGATGACCCTATTGGGCACTTAGGTTGCTTACTGTGGTGCTAGCCTGCTTCTTTGCATGGCTCATTTGGCTCACAAGCAATTCACTTGTCTAACAAGCTAAAACCTTGCTACCTCATCAACAATTCCGAAAGAGCTAAGCCCACCTAATCATGAGTCGAGCGAGCGCGAGTCACGAGGACTCTTTCCAATTGAAGGACTTCTTTTTTTTTCTGAATTTTGGAGAACTCCAAATCCAAAGGAAAACTCCCTTTGACCCAAAATAAGGTAATTTCTGGAGTTTAAATTTTGTCCCAAAATAAATTTATTTTTATCCCCTTACCTAGCATCGATCCATAAATCAAGGAGTTTTATCCCTTGAATACTTTTTATCTACCCACCCTTCATTACTATAAAATTACTTTGGAATGACTCGATGCATGAACATCTTAGAAGAAAGTTAGCATAAGCTGTTACTTTTTAGAGAATACACACGCACACATACCAAAATCATGTGTTTTTACTATTCCTAAGTTTGCCATTCTTACGTTCGAATGAAGAAATTTTGGGTCCACCGTTTATAGGTAGGTTCTTCTAGTACCTGAACAACAATTGTGGGTAAATTGGCAGACTTGTTACAGCTCCAGGTAAACATGAAAACTATACCATCTAAAAATCTGTTGCTGAAAATACTTCATTGATATTACAATCTTTTTGCAGTATGTTACTGCCCCTGTCCCAAAATAAGCATTTCTGGCTATTGTCAAGGTTCATAGTCAGAAATGTTTATATTTTAGATAGGGTAGTAGTATAGCATGAAATGGTGAAATCGCATAGACCATGAAAAGTACTCCAAAAAGATCAAGAAATAAAGAACATAGTACTTCAGTAGTTCATAAAAGCATCCAAGACGTGAAGGCAAACATCTTTAATTTTGCTTTGATGTGTTAAAGAAAACATGGATGATTGCAGTCACCGGTTGCTTAGGAGTATGTCTCAACCCTACTAATATTGATTTTTATTGTTAAAACCCCACTAGTAGAATATCCTGGTCAACCATCCAGACATACGTGGATATGGTAGCTGCGCTCATCTCAATAAAGCGCCCATCCTGGAGCTAGCAGCAAGGCTCAGCAAAGTGCCCCAGTTACCTGGGAGTTGGGACCGGTAAGGTTAACCACGCTTCCGGCTGAAGTTAACCCAAAGATTAACTGAAGTTACTCGTTCCCGAGTAACTGCAGAGAAAACTATACAGTTGCAGCAAAAGAATGCAGAGACACAGAAACAGCCAAGACGGATAGCGTACCAGACAACAGCGCATGTTAGTAGGGTCAACAAGGCTGGGCCATGGCCAAGAGAACAGTGCCCTTTGTTCTCCTATTTGTCACTCCCCATGTTGCTGCCACACTTGTGACACTCTAGTAGTTTATTGCAATTCATTAGCCGTCGCTACAGAACTGGCCTAAATCTTAAGGACCTTCTAGACTGATGTTTAATACTACCAAGCACCAGCTCCATGCCAAAAGGGATATGTATTATCTGTGGACTAAAAGGAGTATGTTCACAAGGACGAGGGAAAAAAATAAAGAAGATTGTGCACGCGATAATCATGTGCCAGAGAAATCAGAAATGTGATCATGGTATTGACTGCCAAGTAGGTTATTGTACAGATATGATGTAGTATAAGTTACATATTACCTGATAATATGTATTTTTTTAGTGAAAGATGGATATGTATCCACTACGTCTATATGGGTATATATCCCTCCTGTATACTTCTCGAAAAGGGAAAAACAACTCTATACGACTATGCATACATGTGATGTGGTAGAAGTAAACTTATCAGGTTTCCTGAAGATTTTAACTTACAGTTTCTCCAGCTTTCTGTTATCTTGCGTTGCAGCATTGCGGCCTTCCTTGTGCCAGCTTGTCCCAGAGGCAGACCATCTGCCCCGGCGACTGGTAGTGTGCGGTGAGGTAGTCGTCGACGCAGCCGAACTGGCAGAACCGGAGGCTGTGGATGTAGTCCACGGCCTTCACCGTATCGACGAACTGCCCCACCCACATGCCCATGCTCACATCTTCCATCTTGAACAGCTGCAGCAAAGCAAAGCCAAAAAAAATTGCGATGCAATCATTCATTTAAGCACCCGTGCACGCTGCACTGCATGGTGATGGATACAAACTTTTTGGCTTTTGATATGGCCATCTTTATGGCCTAGGTATGATTGGATTCATGTCTTTCTGTTTCATTCAAAAGTGGTGGTTCTAATCATCTAAAGGGCACCAAAGTGAGACCTGGCGGTTCTCAAATTCTTCCAGTGGAATAAGGTACGCAACAACTCTACAGAATCCCCTGCTGCTTGATACGAAATGAGCACAAAGATCTGAAGATGTTAAGTGGAGGAGCTTACATTTAGTCTGCCCTTCTCCATTTCAGACACGACGAAGTTCGCAATGTCAGAAGAAACAACGTAGCCAGGACCATTGGCGTAGGGCGGGTACGCCTCCCTGGGCCACTCCTGGAATTTGAACAAAGAATATATTACAGAAGAGTTCAACTGCCACAGAGCAAACTCATAATTGTGCACCAAACGGTTGAAATACCGACAGATTAGCCAACATGATTACAGGAGACAATAACAGATTTATGCGGACTACAGACATTGCTCTTGCGATGCTCATGAAGTGACAGCCAGTTGCACGTTAAATTGAATTGATATATTGTCCAAATCAATAACATGAAAAGATGATTGTTCAGATAAATTCAGAAACACTAGTACTTCAGAATGATAACAAATGAACAGAGTTACAGTAAGCTCATCTGTTCAGTATGTTCTACATGAAAATGTCAAAACCCTGCAATTTACTCTGTCAAAAAGAAGTTACAGAGTATAACCTTTCCACTACAAATTGAATGAAGCTCTAATATACTTCTGTCAGAAACCAAGCGATTTGATTTCTGACAGGAAGCATCCATTAATTTTGATCATTAAAGTAAAAACCATAAACAATAAGAAGTAGCACATGTAAATTGGTGATAGCCTTTGCCAGTAAAATTTTAAAAGTAAGGAATTTTTCTGTTGTTCCACGGATATTACCTCAAATGAGACTGCCCATTTTCCTTCTCTCAGCGGTCGGTGGTAGTAGTTAATGTTCCCAAGGTAGAAGCTTTTACCATATGGGATTTTCCTAACGTCAGCCATAACTGAATCAAGTCTGACAAATGTATCATCATCGCACTTCATGATATACTTGGCAGAAACAACACGTGTCTTCCAAGGACAAGTATAACAAAAGCAACGAACAAGCACATACACAAGAATTTTCAGAATTCAGAAGGATACATGAAATACTAATGTAATGTGGTTTTTTATATGCATCAATTTGCTACATACCGCATATTCGCAAATGGCAACAGTCTTCAGAACAACCAAATCATAACTATCTGCAAAAGGCACAATGACAATGTCTCCAAAGAAATTTGCTTCTTTCTTCAAATCTTCATTCACTTTTTTTCTTCCATTCTGCCCTAGAACATGTTGCAGTTAATATGTCTCTCTTGACATGAATATGGAAAAGAGAAGCAGCAAAACTAAAATGGTTGGACTTAAATTTACCAAGGCAACAAAAAATCGAGCCATGGCGCTAGATGAATTTCGTACTGAAGACATCCATGATCTCCTCACAGCCATGCGCTCTGTGAAATGGCTTCCTGCTGAAAGAATGCCTATAAACAACTCTATAGATCCTTCAGGAAGAGGAGGGGCTTTCAGTTCTGTAAGCAACTCCAGATTTCTCTGTGCATTTCTAGGATGAACCATAGGTAATGAACCAGCAACTATTGATTGAATGTCAACATTGCCATTCACTGACAAGATAGCAGCATCCTCAAGGCTATAGCCCTTGAAAGAACAAAAACAATATTTGGACACATCAAACAACCATGCAACAAATTACAGTGAATGGAGCTGCTGTGCTTTCTTAAAAGTCATTAGAAATGCTAATATCCAACTAACCTTACCAAAATGCTTACAGCTGCCAGTTAGATGTTATAGGATAACTCTAGAAAATAGTATCACTTGCAAAGTAGGATGGTCTCAGAAGTAAGCACTTACAACACGGTAAGGAAAAGAAGTGACATGCCTCCCATCGACTTGAACATGGTAGCCTTCTAAACCGGTGCTTAGTGTTAGAACAAACAATTCGTCCTCTACAAAAGGGTATGGCCAATCCATTGAACCTCTATTCCTCTGTCCAGCAACACGGTTAAGAAACCACATTTTCTTCAACTCGTTGAGTTTACTGCCATAGTTCCCACCCCATTGCTCACATTTCACCAATCCGTCAACTGCAAAAATGGGAGGCAATTATAAGAAAACCTAAAATGATCACTAGCCAAACTAATATTTCTCAGATGCAATTATTGGGGGAAGTATAATCAGTAGACTTAGCATTTGTAAAAGAAGCCAGTCCGGTTATCAGATGGATAAATAAAATCAGATATATACATTCGAAGTTTCGAACTATGAAGAACTATGATAACATTTCAGACAGAAAGGATCATCTACTCCAAGTCTTCCAGTTACCAAAAGAACTTTATGGAAACAGGGACCAATGCCATGAGCCATAGCACTTTATTAGTATGACAAATGACAGGCTACGGACAGTAGCGATCTGGAACTGTAGGAGATGATAGGCTGTTCGCCGATGCAATTAATTTGTTACTATTGTTAGAGAAGTGTACACTACGTGTACTGATGATGAGTTGGGATGTTCCGCTTCACATAGTACAAAGCAAAGAAACAAGCCATGAATGGCCTATCAATCTATCATAAATGTGTAAACAGCATGGGAATTCAGGCTTTTATTCATAGGACTCTCACAAGGTACAAGCCTTCTGCATGGTACTTCAACACCAAGGACCATAATTAGATTTTTTTCAGTAACAGATGAAGTCATCGGGTGCATCCAACTTGTAAAATTCTGAGAATGAATTGTTGATCTAACACCCATGAATAAAATGGAGCACTTCACTCACCACTAACAATCATAATTTAATATTTTAGAAAATGTGACAATGTTAACATGACATATTCACATAGCATTCCATGGGTAACAGCATGGCAGAACCTATGTATAAACGATGGTACCTATAGGGTAAATAGTCCATACAATTGGAAAACATGATGAACAATGACACTTTCCTTTTTGAATTGTTAGTTCTCTCATGATCCATTAAGACTACCAGCAAACTATAAACAACTAGCACATTCAAAAAAAATATAGACCGTGTAAATAGTCCATTCGTTTGGCAAACATGATGAGCAATGACACTTATCTTTGAATTATTCTGTTCTCTCACAATCTGTTAAGACTACCAGCAAATTACAAACAACTAGTCCATTCAAAAAATTTATAGACAGTTGACCACGCAGGACAAAAGCTACTAAATCATTTCGGAGACATAAAGCTAAAAATTATTGAGACTAGGCTATGACCGAAAGCTGGAGACTATTGCGCACCAAACGAAGTACTATCAAACCACAGCCAGACCTACCGTGAAACATGGCACTAAATGCAAACCACTAATAACATACAAGCCATTTGGTTAATTAGCATCACATGTGTACTATCAATAATAGCAACAAGAGCTGAGCTCCTCAATTCCTCATAGTTTGGACTAATTACTGCACTAGCATGATATGGATAGTACATATGTGATGCGGATTACTGCACAGATATCACGAAGTGAATATTGAAGGTGAAAGTCTATCAAGCACACGCACCGGTCTCCTCGTCAGGGCGCGACCGCCAGCCCTCGCACCGGAGCGCGGGACCCCACTGGCCGCGGAATCGGGTGTTCTGCTCGATCACCGGTCGGCCGCTCCAGTCCCCACGGAGGCGCGGGTTGAAATGGAGGATCCTCGCCGCCTCATCCCCATCCCCGTCCCCTCCGCCCCGCAGCTCGACCACGAACTGCACCACGGCGTTAGCGGCGACCCGCCGCGGCGAGCCCACCACCGTGACGTGCGACCCCAGCCCGAGGCCGCAGGGTAGCGCGAGGGCATCCCCCGCGCCACGGAGCTCCGCGGCGGACAGCGCCACGAAGGGAGGGCACCGCGGCGGCGGCGGGTCGGGACCGCCGCCGCCACCGGCGCCTCCCGCGGGCGGCGGCGCGGCGCCGGGGAGGAGGGCCTCGCGGAGGAGGCGCCCCCCGGAGCGGAACGCGCGGACGGCCGCGGAGTGGAGCGGCGGCGTCGCGTTGAGCGCCCGGATGTCGATCCTCGAGACGGCGGCGCCGAGCCGGTGGTGTTGGTGGGGCGACGCGGTGTCGGTGTCGGTGGATGTGGCGACGGTGACCGCCGCGGGTACGACGAGGCCGAGGCCGATGCTGCCCGGGGAGTGGAGCGAGAAGGTGGCGACGGAGAGGAGCGCGGCGAAGGGGAGGAGCAGCAGCAGCGGCCGGAGGCGGCGGCCGCAGCCGGCGCCGGCGCGGCGCGGGCGGCGCATGTCGGTTTCGTTCGTTTGGATTCCGGGAAGGCGAGCGGCGAGAGCGACGAGGGAAAAGGTGCGCGAGTTTTGGAATTTTCTGGGGGTTTAAGAGGGGAAGAGACGTTGGTTGTTGCTTTGCTAGGCTAGCGCCTTTTTGTGCGGAGCCCCTCGGTGATTTCGCTAATTAATGATGAATTATTGGTGCGCTTTTCTTTAGACCAATTGCTAGTTGCTCCTGTGTATTGGTAGGCCTCTGTAGCCATAAACTCTATCATGTGTCACTCTGCATTTGCGTGCACTCGGGAAAAATTATTCCTTCTCGTCCAGGTGAAGGATAGACTACAGTAGTAGTGTACTGTTTTTTATGTGTTTTTGTTATCACTGATTACTAAAGCGTGCAAATACAGTGAACTAGCTTGTTATGTATTATCCATTGTCCCCGGCAAAAAAAGTATTATTATCCATTCTTTATACTCCTAAGTCTTTACTAACAATAAATAGAGTAGTTTTAATTGTTTGTTGGGTTTGTTGATAACACTACGTAGAAAATGTAGCACATTCTCTCTGTCTTCTCCCTCGCTCTATAACCAGCTAGAGAAGCAGGGCTAGCATGATTCTCAAAAATATATAAATAAAAGCATAGAATTAGAATGTTACGCTGTGTTGAATTTTAGTAAAAATAATAGTATAATAAATGATCAAAATATGTGTTTGATGTATGACAGAAAATTTAAACTTATATATTGATATGTCAGAGAGATAAAAGACAGATAATACATTGGGTGTTTCAAAAGAATTTGAAACATGAGTTTAGACCTCATGCTAGAATTTTTTGGAAACTTTTCTATCATATGTACTTTCTTCAAAGCAATCCATACAACTTTTTTATATATAAAAATAAAAATCTTTCAATTCATTTGAATTGAATTCTTTTTATATATAAAAATCTTTCAATCTAAACGTGCCCTTAATATGTGTTTGGGTTTTTCATTTGAATTGAATTCTTCTATTTATTTTATAAAAAACTTTCAATCTAAACGTGCCCTTAATATGTGTCTGGGTTTTGTTTAGTTGCATAGCGGTAGCCGGTAGGGGTGCCTCTCTGTTGTCTACTTGTCTTTATCTCCTCTCTTTACTCAAAACAAAAAATATGATCCGTATAAAAATATCGTATTATTGTGACTGTGTGAAGTTATTAGTTGATTTATACGTCTTTGGTACGATCTGTTTTGGATCATTAATTGGTGGACTCATTCTATATCTGTACAGGTTTTTTTCTATTAACAGAAGGGAAAGAGTAGGCATGGTTCCCTCGAGATAAACCTTGCTGCATATGTTTTGTTTCGTTCTGAGCGTCCTTTTATTTAATTAAACTTGCCATGCTGATAGACAAATGCGATACGTGGATGCAAAGATGATTTTCGCCGAGACGGCATCTCAATTTTATCCAATTATTAGAACCATATATTACGCAAGAAAAAAAATTAATTAGAGCCTGTGAAAGGGGCCCGTCTGCAACATTCCACCGGGAGAGGGGGGACCCCCACAAATCCACGTAGCATCTCCAGCAACTTTCGGAGCATCTCAGGAGCAGACGCGCACCGAGCCGGCAGAGATGGCGACGGGCAGAGCGGGACACGCGTGGTGGTGGTGGCGGCGACGACGAATCCAACGGGAGGCCGCTTCAGATTCCGCCGCCGTCGGTTATCACGGCGCGCGCGGCTGCCTCGCGTCGCGAGCGGTGGTGCCTCGTCGGACGCTCCGCCGCCGACGTCACTGTTGACCGAGTGGAGCGCTCTCTCTAGTTGGTCCCCTACTCGTTGGGCCGGAACGGGAGTGTGTATTACGTGCGGGCTGTTCTGTTGGGCCGGGAGGGGTTTTGCTTCACTGCGGCCCGTAATTGGATTACGGCTGATTTGCGGGCCTAAGAATAAGTCCACTTAACATCCCTCGTATTTTCGTCGAGTTTAATATCGGAAATCTTGAAAGTCAACAATATATATAACTAGTTTAAATTAGATCCTCTAGCAATATATATAACTAGTTTCATTGATGTGACATCTTAGTCAACAAGAAAAAAATTAAAAGAACTTATGGAGCATATGTAACAGATTGACTAAAAAAATTTCTAATAATTTTGTTTTTAGTCATTTCTAAAAAATTAACTCCCAATGCAGAATCTTTCATCCAACAGAAATATTAAAATCTAGTTTCCCAATACAGGATCGTCGCCATGCACGCGTCCCACCAGCTAGACATTACGTCAAACAGGAGGCAGTCGTGCTCCGTCGGGTACAGCGGCATGCCAGACTCCGCCTCCAGCATCGCGTCCGTCTTCCGGTACCCGAGCGAGTAGAGCGACTGCGCGATGACGCTCACCAGCTCCTCCCGGTCCACGAGTCCCTGCTCGTCGAGCCGGCGCCTCGTCGACCCTAGCACGGTCTGGTCCTCACCATGGGAAGAGATAGAGCTCGTGACCATGTCTATGGACGCGCCAGATTCACTTCGCCAGCTTGAGGGATCTCACACCCCGAGCAAGCCGCCAAGACCAAAATCCCCTCAAAAATCCGAGCTTCGAGAACAAAAATTCTCGAGCGAAGATCAAAAGTGAGAAAAGGGACAAAATTTCACCGCTCAAACGTAGACTCAACAACAAGAAAGCCTCGAAAAAGATCAAAATTTCACGCACTGGGGGAGGAGCACGGCGGCGTCGGTACGAGGCGGTGTCGCTGCAGCGGAGAAGGTTGGCCGGGGCAGCGAGGCGGAGGGGCGCAGGGCGATAGAGGACCAATGCGTGCGGGAGGCGAGGGGGGAGGACTTGCGGCGGTGGCGGCGAAGGATGCGGTGGTGGTGGATGAGGGCAGGACACGCGCAGGGAAGAAGCGCGCGTGGTGACAATTGGCGAATTAGATTTTAGACGCTGGACTTGGTTAGCTTGTGAAGAACGAAAATTAAGGGAAAGGAAACCAAATTTTTTTAATTGAGATAAACAATCTATTGAAAGATAAAATTTCTTTAAATTAGTTAAAAATAAATATTTTAAAAGGTATTACGCAGCTGTTACACTAAGTGATCGTATCCTCTGCTTTCCCTCTCCTCTCTCTCTTCCCTTCATCTCCTCCATGCGGGGGCGGCGCACCCGCAGCCGCAGCACGGCCGTCGTTGCTTGTCGTGCAGACCTGCGTCGGCTCCAACACGGCCGAGTTCTACGCCGCCGATAACCTGCTCGGCATGGCGCAGTTCGAGTGTTCGACACCAAGATGCCGTTTCCGGTCGTCGGAGAGCGAGCTGTACCACGACGTTGACGGCCTTGTCGTCGTCGAACCTCTTGGTCGCCTCGTCCAGCTGCTCGTACGTGAAATGCCTCCCGTTGCACACGCCCCTAAGGATCTTAGGGATATGCACGCCGGGTTGATGTCCCACAGGGTGTCCTTGGAAGGCTGGCTTAGCAACAACCAAAAGGAGATGACCGCCGCGAGGAAGAAGAGCGAGAAAAAAAACATGCTCGCGGAAAAGGATCAGCTAGCGGAGAACTGGAGATTGATTTGCAAATGCGACCAATCAATGAAACACACGAAGTGCATGATTACCGGCAAAAGCAACTGACTTCTTGGAGCAAAACCTTCCCTAGCAACACACCCTTGCTGCCATTTGGCTGCCCCAGCATTGCCGCAGGCTAAACATATATGCACACAAGCAAACATAATGTATTGAGTAATTAGATTGGAAAGTGTGTGATAGCTCGAGCTCGTAGTGATCGCACGACGCACGGCGGGCACAGTCATGGAGTTCTTTACTTAGATGTGCCTTTTGAGCAGACGATGCACCGCACGCCGCCGCGCACCGCCACGAGGACCGCACCGTCGGCGCACGTCGCCATCTCGCTGCCCTTTGGCACGGCCCACTCCACCTCGATCCCCCTCACAACACCTAGCACCGCCCATCGCTCTTGCCATGGCCGACCGGTTCTTGAACCAGCTCGAGAACCCCGGCATCCGAACTCCGTGAAGACGCCGAGCCCATCGCCGGGCTTCCAACACGCTGTCGTCGCACAGCGGATAGCTACACCCCGACTTAGCGCCGCCAGCGGCGCGACCCTAGGTGGCAACGTCTTCGTAGCCAGCGCGATATAGGGAGGAGTCCACGCAGGCGGAGAACATTGGCTGGCGTGACGGCAAGAAAGGACGCGGCATCGGGAGCGGCTGCTGGGGATGACGACGCATGGAGGAGATGAGGGGAAGAGAAGAGAGGAAGGGAAAGTAGCGGAGATAGCCACTTACATTGTGGGCCCACAAGTTCTTTTACTTTTTATTAGGATGTCATGTTAACAAAATCACACTGCTAGGGATCTAATTTAACCAATTTTGTAAAATGAAAGATAAGATTTCTGATATTGCAGTTTAAGGGATACAATTTAAACTCAACGAAAAAATAAGGAACGTTAAGTGAAATGCCTATTATAGTTGTCAACGAAAAGGCCCATCATGTGGTTTTCAGATTTTGGGCCGGAATAACCGGAACCAGATTACTAGGCTGGTTATGTTTGCAGATGAACTAACTTTAAATAATATTTTTAGACGCTAAAGATGCAATAAAATGTCGTGCTACGATTCTTCTGGTCTGCTATTCGAATCCAACCTAATGAATCCTCTGCGGTGCTCTTGAAACAGCTTCAACCGCCAACAAATCATCCCTGCCTCCGAGTACCGGACCTTCTTCTCTATACTTTTGGTGCCCTATAGAATCACAGATGTCTTTCGAGGAGAGCCGTCATCCATCCAAAGAATCAAGAATCCTACGCCGTTGCGCAGAAGATGCCACTCTCTGGTCTCTGGTCTGAAAGATTGAGTATTAGCAACCGCTCTGTCATGACACATTGAAAGCATTGCTTTGCTTTCCCTCTTGCCTCTTTCTAATGCTGTAACCCTTTTAACCTCTCCGTAACTCCAACTTTATCTATTCAATGTGTGGAAGCTCTCCCCCGTGAACATTCAAAAAAAGACATATTTTTCATCTAAAAATATTACTTCATCCGTTTCATATTATAAGTTGCTTAGTCTTTTTAGTCAAACTTCCTTTAGATTTGATTAAATTTATAAGAAAAACTTAACATCTACATCAAAGTAGTTTCATTAAATGTAATGTTGAATATATTTTCATAATATGTTTGTTTTGTATTTTAAATATTAATATATTTTTTTATAAATTTAGTCATTTTTTTAAAAATTAACTAGAAAAAATTCAAACCGATAATATGAAATGAAGGGACTAGAATGCTCTAATAGGATTGGAACATATTTCTCCTCAACTAAGAGAAGGGTGCCGCTGCTGCATTGGCTGGGTCAGAAGTTCAGAACTAGCAACTCTGCTCACGCAATACGATCCCCAATCTGCCATGGTCAAAGCAATCTCGTCAGATATATCCGTTCTAATCAAGTAGCTACTACCGGGAAACTCAGTCGCCAACCATCTAGTCAATTCTGCGTTTGTTTTTATTTCACTTTTCAGATGTGGCTGTTGGCACAGGGTACGTACTTCTAAAGAAAGAACAGGCATCGCCATATGACTGGGCAAGAACAGGCACCCAACAATGTTGTTGTTGGATGAATCATGAATGCAAGACATTCGTTTAAAAAGGATTCACGCAACATGTTTGAAAGTACTGGGAAAGAGAGGGCGTGCCACGAGGTTGAAACTTGAAAGTGATCAACTCGATCTTCTCCTTAAGACATGGGGGCAGGTAGCCAAGTACTTGCCATTTACATACACATACATACATACATATACATATATGAAGTTCCATGCAAATTTTCACTGCATTCGGACCGCTATGCCATCAGAACTCACATGAATCCGACGACAACACGGTCTGACTTTAATCTACAGCTCTACCCAGGTAAGGTAGAAATATATTGATCTAGACTTGTGGATAGCACCCATGTTCATAAATAAACCACCACACACAAAACAAAACGTACACGCTCAACAACAAACCTTGCACAGCCTCCTGAGCTCAAGGGCAGTAGGCGTCTTCTTTATTTTGTAACAATATCGAACCGGAGGTGCTCAAGTTTGCTGCAGGTCGATTCCCAACTTAGAAGCTCATGCCTGAAAATGATACAAGGTTGGGTCAAATAACATTTTCAGGCACTTGTCTCCAACTCTTCATTAAGGATGGCAGCTTCGGTGCAGGCTTATATAGCTCAAGTGTTCAAAAAAAAATATGACATTGAAATATTGCATTCAAACTGAACACATAGATGTCAGATTGATTAACCTGGTAAGATTAGGATTTAGCAAGACACCTAGATTACATAATTAATGACATCTCATATCTTCTTATTTCACAATGTTTGGTTACTCTTGTCATCTTAAAGCATCCTACATAATAATACAGCTAACCATCTACAGCAAACAAAATACTGAAAACCCATATTGCCACATTTGTGCATTGATGTTCCATTGGCAGTTTGCTGCTACACAGATAGAACAAGTCACTATAGGTCTACAGCTAAAAAAAAGCACATATTTAATAACTGATAGTATGTAAGTAAAAACCATAACAAAAGCATTTCAACGATGTGCAAACATGCCAATGGAACCAACCTCAGTTTAGACCAATGTGCAGCCATAACATCACTATACTACAACTATCAGAGGCATATCCTGCCAAGACTTTACCTATCATCTGATCTCTTGAACGCTATATTCTTCAATCCTACCTGAAATAATGAGCTGCCTACTGGCACTTCTTCTAATACTATCATTTCCATTATTCACAAGGTTCAAAATTCACTACTAAAACCTGGTTATCTTGTCACTGCAAAAGAGGAATAATTTTCTTATATTTTTTCTGCAATTCTGTTGACTGTTCATAGTAGACACTGAGACGATAACTGACCTTATGTAAGTGCACAATGCTATGCTACAGGAACACTAATTTTCTTAACACAAAACACTGTCGCCAAGACGCCAACTATGGAGCTAAGCAAACACAGTTTACATCTTTGTTATGAGCTATAGACAACATGGTGGATAAAAGTAGGTGACGTATGGGCCTATATGCTGATTAAGATGGTGACATCGACCCAACAAGCTATGATCCAACAAAAAACCAAAACCATCAGACCCACATGATCAAAGATCATCGCTACTCACCTAATCACATCAATTATAACCAGATGAAAATATTGAAAACAACACTAAGCACTGCTAAATACAAAACATTCCTATCCTAATGCCAAAGGTCAAATTGGTGGTTCCATGACGCATTCTAACATCCAAGCAGCAGCAAAAGTATAAGCCTGTAAGGATTCATCACCCAATAGCAGGCTCAGCTTTGATTTTCAGTGATACCACGGCCATGAGATTTCAATATTCTGCCAATATCTAAGAATTAATAAACATGAGCGCATCTCTTATCACTAACACCAGAGGCACAATCCCATTACAGTACCTGCCTAATCCAGCAGGATTAAATTTTAAGCTATACCTCGGCCAAGGGGAGCAGGCCAAGCTCCCGGATCACCCCGGCAGCGCCGCGGAGCTGCGCGCCGGCGCCGCAGACGGGCACCTTGTCGAACTGCGACGCCGGGAGCGCCTCTGAGACGAACCCAACCTGGAACTCGATGGTGCCCTTGTCCGGGTGCGCGACGATCCCGGTGACGGAGACCCAGAGGAAGAGCTTCTTGGCCTGAATGCCGGAGAGGTCGGAGATGGCGCCGTACGAGAGGCGGCCGCGGATGGCCTTCTCGTAGTAGACGAGGTGGGAACCGAACCAGACGTAGCAGGTCCCCGCCAGGTGGATCTCGAACTCGCCCGTGGCCTCGTCGAAGGTGTAGGAGGCGACGGAGTCCGGGATGAGGCCCTTGGGGAGGCCGTACTTTGGGAGGAGGTCGTTCGCCGCGCCGTTCGGCTGGGCGCAGCCGGCCGCGGCGGCGGCGACGACGAGGGCGGCGGCGGCGAGGAGAGCTTGCGGAGACATGGCGGTTGGGGAGTTTGGGATTTTTTTTTTGGCTCAATTTTCTCGCTGTGTTTGGGACTAGGGCTAGGGGTTGGTTATAGACTTTAAATTGGTTTTTGGCCGGCTTGACTTTTGACTTTTGAATTGAGATCAGAGAGCTCTCATTGCTTGGGAGAGAGTTTATGGATGGTGATTTGTCAGTTGATCATAAAATACATGCTCACCCAGCTAACTTGATTTTTTTCTTCTAGAAAAAAGAACAGGTGAGATAAGACAATATCTTGAAATCTATTTATATTTAGAAGATCTCAAACCTATTGCCACCACCATATTTGTTATCCAAACAAATCTACACACAATCCAATATGAAATTTCCTCGTTTCAGTCCTTACTTTTCATTTAGGGTGTGTTTTTTAACAATTATTATATGACACGTAGCTACAAACAATACTGTGATGCGAATCAAATAAATCAAATATTTACACTACAACATGTTTAAGAGCAATTTTTCAATAGATAACTTGTTTTTACTTTTACAAATATGGAGTGCCACTTCCTTGGCAAGAAAATTTTCATGCAACTCGACCTGTCCGAGCAGTTGTTTTCATTTTAGCTCTTTTGCGTCATTTGCAAATAACTCTCCCGAACATTCATTTTAGAAAAAAGGCATTTATTAAAAGGAAATTTTTTTACAACATACACTTTAATGAAAACATAAAATTAATCCAAAACTTCTCTAAACCGTACATTATTCACATGTAATACATTATTCACATGTCTACGTTTAAACAGTTTACTTTACATATTTTATCCTAAATCAGGTTGGCTTTTGGATTATATAGCGTCAATCGTGAAACCATCATCCGGCAATCTCGGACAGTAGCCCAAGTTTGTTGGTGAATCGCGATAGAATTTCAATACTATCGAAAAAATTAATAATATAATTTTTATAATAATACTTAACACTTTAGTTAGATTTGTCTAAGCTTTAAAAATTTTCTAACTCCATCACTACATAGCGCTTATGCAGTGCAATCACCACGAAAATTTTCTTTAGAAACATGGGATCCACTCTGTCTTCCTTTGCCATCCTTCTTTCTCATTTCTCTCAATCCATACCAATTTATAGATATTAAGACGAAATAATATAATAATATTTTTCTGTTTCACATTATAAGTTAGTTTTGGGTTTTGAACATATTAATGCATAGATATATATATGTGTATGATGTGTTCAAATTTATATTGATGTTAATATTGATAGAGATGCTAAAACGTTATAAATGAAGGAAGTACTTTATTATGGAGTAGCCGTAGAAAGAAAACTTGATAGATTTTATTACCGGAAATGAGGAAACTACTCCCAAGAGAACCCTGGAGCAGATCATCACTTAGGAAAATAAATTGACATGAGCAACCGAGCACTGGGCACACATGTCACCTTGTGAAAACCATGGAGCAACTCATGATATACAGCTAGCTCTACGCGCGGCTATACCTCGGCGATGGGGAGCTGCAGGCCGAGCTGGCGTGCCAGCCCAGCGGCGCCGCGGACCTGGGCGCCGGCGCCGGCGCCGCAGACGGGGACCTCGGCGAAGTCCGACTCCGGCAGCGCCTCGGAGATGAAGCCAGCCTGGAACTCGACGGTGCCCTGGTCGGGGTGCGCGATGATGGTGGTGATGGAGACCCAGACGAAGAACTTCTGGGCCTGGATCCCGGAGAGCCCCGTGATGGTGCCGTAGGAGATCCGGCCGCGGATGGTGTCCTCGAAGTAGGCGAGGTGGGAGCCGAACCAGATGTAGCAGTTGCTCGTGAGGCGGATCTCGAAGGCCCCCGTGTCGTTGTCGAAGGTGTAGGACGCGATCGTCTCCGGGATCAGCCCCCGCGGGAGGCCGTACTCCGGGAGGAGGTCGTTCGCCACGCCGTGGAGCGGCGCGGAGGCGGCCGCGGTGGCGCCGACGGCGGCGAGGAGGAGGATGGCGGCGAGAGGAGAGGGAGACATGGCGGCCTTTGGGTTTTGGGTTTGTTGCGTTGTCACCTTTTCTCCTCTGTGTGTTTGGCGTGCTAGTGTTAGGGACTAAGGGGTTGCTTTTAAAGGGGAGAATTTAACTGTTTACTGTTCAATAATTGTGACTGTAACTTTTTTATTTAACAATAGGAATAAATGTCATCTAATAGTTTGCCGATAGAAGATACCTATATTGAGAAAATTTGGTCGAATTATTTTACCCTTCAAGATAGCTCGCTTAATTTATCCCGGAGTAAAATGCACCGGCAATATCACAACTTGTGATGTGGATATAATTTAGTCACACATCTTATAAAAATGCTGAAATAAGTCACTCATTTTGTTTTAAGATGCAAATCACATAAAACATGTGTCATGTGGTGTTTGTAATCAAGTTAGATGCCATATTGATTTTTTTACAAACATGATCACACACGACCCATAAATAAGATAACGTGCAATACTACTAACATTAAAATTAATTAAAAATAAATTATACTCGATTAGGAGTATATCTATGAAATATGAGTGTTAATTTGTAACTTATTACTTCTTGTGCTCACGTGGCTAAAAATGCATTATGTTAGGTTAGTATTGCTTTCAATATGAAAACAAATAGTCCATGTGACATGTATTTGGTAATATTGACACTATCCAACAAGATGGGTGATTTATTTAAGCATTTTGTAAAATGAGTGACTAAATTACATTCACCTTGCAAGTTGCCCTAAAATTACATCTGCTTCTTGTCTTTTTTTTCTACAAAAGTTTTTTTTGTCAAGTCTTTTATGTTAGAAAGATGCATCATATTGTACTTCTGAAACATTTTCAGAATTTGAAGTGACTATCTACCAAGATTGCAAGCATGTAAGATGGGTGATAAAAATAAGCACTAGGCAAGACCGACTTAGATTCCATGAGATGGAACCACTACATAGTCATCACAAAATATCAAGACTGTCTAAAACATAATCTCTACAGTTTTTAATGTATGATGTTCATTTGCTGCGTAAGCAACTTTTCGAGCAAGAGACAGGGCAACTTAAGTCTCAACCATCCATTCGATCATTCCCATATCAGTAATTCTCCTCAGATCGATCTCAACTCCCTGTAATGAATGGACCAGAGATGGAACGGAATTGTATTGATTTGAAGCATTAGAGGCGACAGCGACGAATAGCCGAATTGGTTGGCTTTAATTTAATTTGGTCGCCCAATTAATCCCCGTGGCTTGAACGCTGACGCTGACAGCCACCTGCTCAAGCAGCTACCTACACGTGTATACGTAATTGCCTGGCATGTAATTGTGCCATTGTGTGCGCAGTACAGGTGGTTGCCAACGATAGATCGAAGGACCGCGTATTCATGACCTCTCTCGGTCGCGGAGGGCCTGTGTTCATTTGGGTGTCGGTCTGTCGTGTACTCGATCGTGTGGGAGTATATATAGATCAGATAGATGCAGGTATATCCTCGCGTTGTTAATGTCGATTGATCGATGAACATATATTCCATGCCCAATGATTACGATCGATCGATGCGTTTTCACGCGGAGTTAAGGTTGATTGACTCGCTAAATTTCGACTGAAAAACACATACCAAAATTTGATCATGGTAGATAGTTATCTCAAATTATGATGTGCATATTTGTTTCATGCTAGTGCATTACTCGGAGCATCTCTAAAAGCCTTGATAATGTTAATTCTCTAAATACAAATATCGCTAGCTAGCCAAAGAAATTTCTCTATATATTTTCTTCTGCACCCCCAAAAGACTCCTCCTCTCCAAAGTGACATACTGTTAATAAAACGGATATGTCAGTCTCATTTCCTTCTTCCTCCGATAGATCATGCACCCACCACCATCTTCTCCGAAGCAGCAACATAGATGGGGGGTGGGAGGAGGCAACGTCGTGGCAAGCTTAGGCGGCACGTCAGATTAAAGGACGGCGCCATGGCGGGAGAAGATTAAGGTCAAGATCATGGGGAGGTGATGGGGAAGCACCAGGGTTTTTCTTACCGCAAAAATCATCACGGTTTTCGTCCTTATCGTGGGGTAGCGATACAGTAGTGGCGCGAAAGGATTTGATGAATTTCGTGAAAATTCAAAAAAAATTGGAGACTTTCATTGAAAAAATACATCAAGTAGATCTCGATTTTACAAAAATTATGGTATTTTTTATACATAAAAATACACTAGTTTTTTCCCATAAAAATTATTTTCTGTTTCATGGAAAAAGAAAAAGGAAAAGGGCATTGTTTGTTGTTACTGTTCATCCAGGCCCGTTGAGGCCCATCACCTTTCCAATCCCAAAATATCTTCTTCTTCCACCCTTTCACGCCGCAGCCAGTGCTATGCTCTTCTTGCGTCACATTTTCAGTGAGGTTCCGTTGCAAGCCGGAGCCAGATCTGGCGAACTTTCACCGATGAGGCCGAAGCCATTCGGTTAGCGGTGGTTTCCACGGCGGCACGCACGATAATCGTGACAACAGGTATGGGTTACCTTATCGTTCCTTGCGCATGGTTTTCGCCGCAGCTTGCTCGATTTTCGTCTGGATCTGGCCGGTTTTCACGCGGTAGTCGGTGACAAGGTAGGAGCTTGTACCCCTATTCTTTTTTATTAGGATTAGCGCTTTTACTCCCTATGTCTTCCCATAATACAGGCATGGTAAATCTCAGCAAAATTTTTAAAACTTTGACATATACTTTCTCATATACAATAAAATTTGTAGCAACAATGTTAATGTAACATATAAATGATACATTCGTTAGTAATCACCAAACTTATTTTAAATCATACCATTGTTTGTAGCAACAATGTTAATGTAACATATAAATGATACATTCGTTAGTAATCACTAAACTTATTTTAAATCATACCATTGTATCCATAGAAAAACCATTATAAAATGATTGAAATATGCAGGTGCTTACCATGTTTATCTCCAATCTTGTCATGGGACCTATTTGCAACTTTGTAACATATGCTAACGAATATTTCGTTCTCATTTTATAACCTAATTATTTCGTGAAGTTAGTGAAACCAAGTTTATTACATCTCTTTACATAAAATATTTTTATCAATCAAATATATTAATATAATAATATACATAGTTATCACTATTTTTTGTTTTTTACTATATTTTTAACATCATATTAATTATTTTTTCCTTGATGTTTCATACAAACATACTTATATCAATATCATATGTATTAATATAAATTTTATCACACAAATATATTAGTGCAAATATCATAAATATGTATTCACTAATTTTAGTTTTTTTCTAATTTTTTGACATCATTTACATATTTTTCGCGACGGTTTTGCTATTTACTGCATAGTTCTCAATGGTTTTCGCGCGGTAGGAACGAAAACCGTGGTACGGACGAAATCGTCCAAATTTAAAAATTGGTACTGTTCATTGCCGGAAGATTTTCGTGGTTTTCGCGTGAAAACCGCCATACCGACGAGGGGCGACACATCATGCTAGGATGCTAGGACGGTAAAGTGAACCCTTGGAAGCACCGCCTAGCGAGCTCGCTCAAAGATAGCACGGAGGCAGGTGAGCTCGTGGGTGGATGCACGTCAAGCTCGGGCAAAGACAATGAGGAGATTTTCATTTAACATGGTTGAGAGATCTAAATATTCGTTACAAGATCTTAAATTTATCTTTTAAAAAATCTCGATTTATATTTTAACCGACCTTCGATGGAGAGAGCTCAATGAAACCTACAATTTATATTTAATTATTTTTATTTAAAATTATCTAGGATGTCGAGATAAGCCTGGTTAGTTTCCATAGCAATAAAAACCTATGAATATGGCCTAAATGCAAATATGAAAAATTTGTATTTAAGCCCTTCCCGTCCTCTACAGAGTGGTTTATAGAAATCACCCTCCCAAAGGCGGGAGGAGTATACAATGATATGTTTTTGTGTTTTTATTTAGAAAATTAATATATAAATAAGAAAAATTTGCTTGAGGCGGCATGTTCGAATCCATCGTCGGCTGAAATAGGTCCAAGCGAGTTGTCCTTATCATTGGAATAAGTTCATTTTAGGTCTTTCAATTTGTTGCCGAGTCCAAAATTGGTTCCTGGACCGTAAAACTGGATACAACGTTGTCGGTGATATGGGCCCGGGCGTATGTCACAGGTACGACATCTGAGAAAAGGAAGGCGCCTTTGCCCATCAAGGCGCGTTAAAGATGTATCTGAATGGCCCAAGTGAGTCCCGCCACGGCGGCCACGTGGCGCCCAGAGGGGCGGCCGGAGGCTGCCGAGGCCGCCATGCTCCCGAGCGGCAGGGTCCGGGATCACCCGGACCCCCGGGCGGTAGGGTCCGGGGTTACCCGGACCCCCATCCCTCACCCCGCACCTCTTTGAGAGAGGGGCGAGTCCAACTGCCAACCAACCCATTTAATGCCAAAAAGAGGGAGGCTGAGCGCCTGCCCCTCCGCATTTAATGCGATGTGAGGTGCGCCTGTCAGTTGCTCTCATCATCACCCCTTTTTTGCCTGTCACGAGGCAAAGGAGGCCTAAAGTCTTTGACCGTGACCGCGGTATGCCCGTGCACCCACTCCACGCACGCCTCCCTCACGCCCCGTCTAGTCGCATTTAATGCATTGGGTGGCCGTGTGGGAGAAAAAGTCCGAGCGCAGGAGGCGCTGTGTCACTACCTACTCGCGAGATGGCCGCTGACTAGTGGGTCCCATTGGAGTAGATAGGAAGGCCATCACCGTGTCAGCGGCATGGCTATCACGGCGATCACCTTTTTTCGCCTACCCCCATGACGCAGCAAACAGGAAGGAGCAAAGATGGAGTGGCTTCTCTGACAAAACAAGGCAAAAATCGCTCCTTCACGTGGAGCGGATTAGAGAAAATCGGGACTACTGTGGTGTTCCCTTGTACTATAAAAGAAGACCCACGTCCATCATAAAAACGGTCGGTTCCCTCCCTCGACTCGGTTGATCAGTCCTCTGAGCGACAGCTAGTTCTTATCAACCCCTCGTCCGCCTCTGACTCCAGAAGAAAGAAGAACACTCTCATTGCTCCCTGTAATTCTTCCCTCATACTACATACAGAACAGGAGTAGGGTATTACACCTCGCAGGTGGCCCGAACCTGTATAAACCCCTGTGCCTCCGCAGTCTTGATTTCTCCCGCCTCATCTGCATCATCCTATCCTCATCGCGAGTTTAAACCAGGACTCACCGCTCCCGTGCCGAACCAAAAAGGGGTCTCTCGGATTCCGCGTGTCGATCTCAGACATCGACAGCGGCGCGCCCGGGTAGGGGGCGCACGTGTTTTGATTTAAACTCCCATATTCCTCCCATTTTCTGGCGGGAAACCCTTCCTCCCCGTTTTCGCCATGGTTCACGGCTACGTCCCACGCTCCGCGTCAGGCTCCCTCGCTACGCGTGAGCGCGACCTGGCCAAAAGGGCGGCGGAGGAGGTTGATACGGGCGGGCACAGCCCCAACTTTCGCCACGTAAGCTCGAGGGAGGAAGGATCTTCGTCTCCCTCACCGCCGCTGATGGCAACGACGGCAGCCGCTCCCGCGCCATCTCCTCTGCCCCCCGCTGAAGCGGCGGCTGCGGGCGGAGGGGGCCAGGCATCCCGTAGGGCTGACAACGCTCCTGCGGGATCCAGGCCACGCCCTAGCGGGCGTACCGGCGAGCCTCGCCGAGGAGACGTCCATCATCGCCTGGAGTTTGGCACGCCTGAGGGTGCCCTCCAGGCGGCAGAAGCTCTTTTGCGCCACCCGCGGTCACCCCGGGCGGGAGATCCAACGCCAAGCGTTGGTTCGACGACGTGGCGAAGCTGGTAGGCACGGCCCAGTGGCAGCTGGCTGCTGACCTCACTTCCTCCAGCCACCAATCGCGCGGTTCACATGCCGCGGTGAGCTCGTCCTTTCGGCGACGGGCTCGAAGGGCAGCGGCTGCTGCGAGGACGGAAGAGAGCCTCTCGGCGGCAGCCCAACCAGAAGCGCCTCGAGATCTGCTGTATGCAGAACGGGACGTCCGCCTTCGCATCGAGCAGCGCCGTGACGAGCGCCGCATGGGGCGGGCACCGCATTGCGCCTCCTCGTCGGGAGGCGCAACCACTCGGCGAGCGGCCGCAGCAGCCCTCCTGTAGGTGGAGCCCCTCAGGAGACGGCAAGCGGCCGTGATGGCCCAGCCACGAGCAGGAGGCTCCACGACGCCCAACGGGGCCCCGCAGCCATTGTCGCCCCCTCCGGCCGGCAACGGCTGCCAGGCCTTCGTTACCGACCTCCGTAATGTGCGCTGGCCTAACAAGTTTAGGCCGGCCCTTATGGAGAAGTACGACGGCTCGGTGAACCCTACCGAATTCCTCCAGATCTACACTACAGCCATTTAGGCTGCTGGAGGTGACGAGCACGTCATGGCCAACTTCTTTCCCATGGCGCTCAAGGGCCAGGCCCGCTCCTGGCTGATGAATCTGCCGGCCCAGTCGGTCACTTCTTGGGACGATCTGTGCCGCCAATTCACCTCCAACTTCGAGGGCACGTACCCACGCCCGGGAGTGGAGGCAGACCTCCACATGGTCCAACGAGGGGAGGACGAGTCCCTGCGCAAATACATCCAGTGTTTTTGCCAGGTACGCAATACCATACCCTCCATCGCTAACCATGCAGTGAACTTCGCCTTTCGGAGTGGTGTATGCCACGACGTTATGCTGGAGAAGATCGAGTCCAAGGCCCCCTGGACTACCACGGAGCTCTTTGAGCTCGCTGATCGGGTGGCCCGCAAGGAGGAGGTTCGGGTTTGGAATCCTAGGAATCCTGCCCCAGCCTCCACCGGCGCTGCCCCCTTCGCGTCCCGGGAAGAGCGACGCGAACGGCAGCGGAAGCGCAGGTCATCGCACGGTGGCGAGGAGGGTCACGTCCTCGCCGCCGATGGTGCAGAGAAGCCCTCGCGGAAGGGCAAGCCCGCGGGCAACCGTAGGCGGTCCCCAGACCCTCGCCCCCAGGGCCGGGTCGGGGACAAATGGTGCATGGTGCACCAAACCTCCCACCACGACCTTTCCGAATGCCATTTGGTCAAGAATTTGGCTGAACGGGTGTAAGAGTACGAGCAGGAGTGGAGGGAGAATGAGAAGGAAATCCGCCGCAAGGGCAAGGCCCCGGCGAAGCGTTCGGACAACCGGCGAGAGGAGGCCAAAGATGCGGCCCCCGTCGGGGACGACGATGACAACCTGGGCTACCAAGATCCCCAGCACGTCGTCGCCACCATCGACGGCGGTGCGGGCGCCCAGGTGTCCCGCCGGAGCCTCAAGTCCATGAGGCACGAACTCCTCGCAGCTGTGTCGTCCCACGAGGCGGCCCGAAGGTCGCGCTGGGCAGAGGTGCCCATCACCTTTGACCAAACCGACCACCCGGGGAGCATCGCGCGTAGTGGCCACTTGGCCCTCGTGACCTCCCCCATCATCTGCAATGTCAAAGTCGCCCGAGTCTTAATTGACGGGGGTGCGGCCCTCAATATACTATCCCCGAAGGCCTTTGATGCAATCAAGGCCCCGGGAATGGTGCTCGGGCTGTCTTACCCCATCATTGGGGTGACGCCCGAGAAAGTGTGGCCCCTCGGGCAGATCGCCCTGTCGGTCACCTTTGGGGGTCCCGCTAATTTCCGCACTGAGCGATCGACTTCGATGTGGCGGACCTCAATCTGCCCTACAACGCCGTGCTCGGGAGGCCGGCGTTGGTGAAGTTCATGGCGGCTACCCATTATGCCTACCGCCAGCTTAAGATACCGAGCCCCGGAGGCCCCATCACCATCCACGCCGACATTAAAACCACGCTAGACTGCGCGGAAGCACGCGTGGACGACATCGCGGCGGCCGACCGCGTCGAACCCGAGGGCCCCCGAGGGGAGACCTCGGGTTCTCGGGCCCCAAAGCAACGCATCACCTCTGCCGATGAGGTGGTAATTAAGTCTATCCAGTTGGGTATAGACCCGTCCAAGACCGTCAACATTGGCGGCAACTTGGACCCCAAATAGGAAGACGCGCTCGTCTCCTTCCTGTGGGCGAACGCCGACGTGTTTGCTTGGAAGCCGTCGGATATGACCGGTGTCCCCAGGGAGGTGACTGAGCATCGACTCGCAGTACGGCCTGATGCACGGCCAGTCCGGCAAAAGGTGAGGTGGCAGGACCGGAGCGGCAGGCGTTCATCCGCGAAGAGGTGGCACGGTTCCAGGAGGCCGGCTTCATACGGGAGGTGCTGCATCTGAAGTGGTTGGGAAACCCGGTGGTCGTCCCGAAGGCCAACCACAAGCTGCGCATGTGCATCGACTACACCGACCTCAACAAGGCATGTCCTAAAGACCCCTATCCTCTACCTCGAATAGACCAGATAGTCGACTCCACTGCGGGGTGCGACCTTTTATGCTTTCTAGATGCATACTCTGGTTATCATCATTTCCGCATGGCTGTAGAGGATGAGTAGAAAACTTTATTTATTACCCCTGTGGGTACCTTTTGCTACACGTCTATGCCCTTTGGTTTGAAGAATGCCATGTCCACTTTTCAACGTGGTGTCCGCATCACGTTGAAAGACCAAATAGGACGCAATGTTGAGGCGTTCGTCGATGATCTCGTAGTCAAATCTCAGGACCAAAGAACCTTGCTCCCGGACTTGGCTGAGACGTTTAATAACCTCCGGTCCTCCCGCATGAAGCTGAACCCAGAGAAATGCGTGTTCGGGGTGCCGACAGGCAAACTGTTAGGGTTTTTGGTCTCTGCCCGAGGCATTGAGGCCAACCCCGCTAAAATAAAAGTAATAGAGGAAATGTGCCCCCTAGGAAACTCAAGGACGTGCAGAGACTCACTGGTTGTGTAGCTGCCCTGAGTCGTTTCATATCTAGGTTAGGAGAGCGGGCGCTCCCTTTATTCAAGTTGTTAAAGCGAACCGGCCCCTTCACTTGGACGGACGAAGCGGAGAAAGCCTTGGGCGAGTTCAAGCGCTACCTCTCCTCGCCGCCGTATTGGTAGCCCCAGGAAGGAGAACCCCTCCTTTTATATTTAGCGGCGACCCCCAAGTGATTAGTGCGGCTTTGGTTGTGGAGCGCGACGACGAGCTAGACTCTCGGTCGCCCCAAACCCCATCGAACCCGGAGGCGGGAAACCTCGGAACGGAGTTGGCCGAGGAAGCGCTGAACCCGGAGGTGGCCCTTGGCCCCGAGCCGGGGCTGCCCGACCCCCTAGTCCGGGGCTCTCGAGGCTCCCTCCACCCAGAGTGGCCCTGAGAGCCCCGGGGGAGGCGACGGCCTGGTAGCCCCGGGCACCGAGATGACCCGTCCCGAAGCACCCGTGGCAGGAAACCTCGGAACGGTGCCGGTCGAGGAAGCGCCCGAGCCCGGAGGTGGCCCTTGGACCCTCGAGCTTCAGGGAGCCACCCGGCCCCCTAGTACGGGGGCTTCCGAGGCCCCTTCCACCCAGAGCGGCCCTGAGGGCCCCGGGGGAGGCGACGGCCCGGAAGCCCCGGACACCGAGATAACCCACCCTGGTGTACCCGAACCAGTCGCCCCTAACAAAGTAGCCAAGGCCCGCACCAAGGTGCAGCGGCCGGTCTACTTTATCAGCGAGGCGCTACGGGACGCAAAGACATGTTAACCGCAGGCCCAGAAAATGCTCTATGTCGTGCTCGTGGCCTCTAGGAAGCTGCGCCATTATTTACAGGTGCACCGGGTAACGGTGATCACGTCCTACCCTCTCGAGCAAATCCTGCGTAACAGAGAGGGCACGGGACGGGTAGTCAAATGGGCCATCGAGTTGTCGGAATTTGATCTGCACTTCGAAGCCCGGCACACGATCAAGAGCCAGGCCTTAGCCAATTTCGTGGCAGAATGGACGCCAACGGTCGATAGCGATCCACCCCCGGGTGAACCCGAGAGTGCGGAGGATCGTGGCCAAGGAGCTGCGCACTGGGTGATGAACTTTGACGGTTCACTCACCTTACACGGGGCCGGAGCAGGCGTGGTGTTAACTTCCCCAGTGGGCGACGTACTTCAGTACATCGTCCAGCTTGACTTCCGAGCAACCAACAACATGGCCGAATATGAGGGACTTCTAGCGGGGTTGCGAGCGGCAGCAGGTGTGGGCATCCGCCGTCTGCTAGTCCTCGGGGATTCCCAACTGATTGTAAACCAGGTTTCCAAGAAGTACCAATGCACCGACCCCCAAATGCAAGCTTATGTCAAGGAAGTACGGCGTATGGAGCGCCATTTCGATGGCCTCGAGCTACGTCATATTCCCGAAGAGATAACTCCCGCGGACGAGCTATCTAGGATCGCGTCCGCGTGAGCCCCAGCCCCGCCGGGCGCATTTGAGGAAAGTCTCACGGGCCGTCGGCGCACCTCGAACCGCCCCAGGCGGGAATCACTGGTCCCGGCTTCCGGTCCGGCAGGCAGCCACACAGCCTGCCGGACCAATATCACGCGCCAGGTGGCTTGGATTTCGGAAATCCAAGCGCACCTACAAGACGCGTCATTGCCCGAGCAACGCGAGGAAAGCGAATGCATTACCCGGACCTCCAAGAGGTATGTGTTGGTAGAAGGAACACTCTACCGACGCGGTGCCAACGGAGTGCTCATGAAATGCATTACTCGGGAACAGGGTCTCGAGCTCCTAGCCGAGATCCATGAAGACGAATGCGGGGTGTACTCGGCCTCCCGAACCTTGGTGGGAAAGGCATTCCGCCAAGAATTCTATTGGCCCACCACGCTGGAGGATGCAACGGACCTCGTGCGGCGATGCCGAACGTGTCAATTCCACGCCAAGCGACGCACCTGCCGGCCCGGGTCCTTCGACCATCCCGCTCTCATGGCCATTTGCGGTGCAGGGGCCGAGCTGGGCCCGTTCAAGCAGGCACGGGGCGGCTGCAAGTTTCTATATGTCGCCATCGACAAATTCACCAAGTGGCCAGAGGCCTATCCAGTCAGCATCATTGACAAGCATTCGGCTGTGCGGTTCATGAGAGGCATCACGGCAAGGTTCGGGGTCCCCAATAAAATCATCACCGACAACGGCACCCAGTTCACGAGCGAGCTGTTTGGCGAGTATTGCGACGACATGGGCATCAAGCTCTGTTTCGCCTCGCCCGCCCACCCCCAAAGCAACGGTCAGGCCGAGCGTGCAAACGCAGAAATACTGAAAGGCCTCAAGACTAAGACCTAAAACGTGTTCAAGAGGTATGGGGACTCGTGGACTGATGAGCTGCCGGCGGTCCTTTGGGCCAATCGGACAACCCCGAGCCGCGTCACCGGGTAGACACCTTTCTTCTTGGTGTATGGAGCCGAGGCGGTCTTGCCCTCCGAGCTCACCCTGGGATCGCCCCGAGCCACGTTATACACCGAAGCAGATCAAGGGCAGATGCATCGTGACGACTTGGATTACCTGGAGGAAAGACGGCGCCGGGCAGCGCTTCACGTGGCCCGCTACCAACAGAGCCTCCGCCGCTACCATCAAAGCAAAGTCAGCCCCCGAGCGCTGCAAGTCAATGATCTGGTCCTGCACCGTGTGCAAACGCGTGCGGGGCGGAGCAAATTATCCCCGATGTGGGAGGGGCCATACAAGGTTATTGGCACCCCGCGTCCGGGAGTAGTTCGCCTAGCCACAGAGGACGGCACTCCGTTGCCGAACCCGTGGAACATTTCCCACCTGCGCAAGTTTTACCCAGAAGCCGCATGGTGCACTGAAACATACATGGAAGTTCATCCACTGCTTCCGGTGGAATGGACAATAAGTTTGCTGTTACATCCCATATGATTTTCTTGCAAAATACCTGTTTGTAGTGTGTTTTCCTCCATGTGTTGGACCATGTACTGCGGATGCGGCTTTCCAATGGTTCCCTGGCCTTGCCCGCCTTAGCCTGAGAGCCCTAAGGGTGTCGAGGGTACAACGATGCTGCATACTACCACGCCTGGGGGCAGTCAACGCCTGGGGGTTCGGGTACGTACTAACACGCCTGTCCCGACCCCCCGTTGTCGCTGCCCTCGCTGGCATTTTTATGCCTTCGCTCTTACCCGGAACCCCGAGAAAGGCACCAGCCAACGGCCAGTGCACGCTGCCCAAACCCGGACTAGCCCCCTGCTACATGGGACAAATCATGGCGGAGGACCACGCTACAGCATTCTTGTAATGGCTAAGCTAACTGAGAGTTGAACTACCGTTGCAGGAAAGCAAACAGGCGGAGGCTTGGGCCAACCAACCGCCACTACGTGTGCGCTAAGTTAGCCGGGGGCTCCCAACATATATACATACACATATGAATCATCAGAAGCAGCCGCGATGGGCTGTTACGGTGCAAGTCCAACATAATAAAGGCAAGTTCACTGACTTTATAAACAATACTACGAATGTCTTTGTGCACAAATACAGATGGATGCAAAGAGGGAGCGAGAGAGTCCTAAGTGGCCGGCGGGTCGCTGGGGGCATCCGTCGGGAGATCTTCATCCGGCGAATCCTTGCGGAGAGCAAGCTCGAAGGCCGTCGGGGTGCCGTCAAAGCCCACCATGATGGAGTCGACGGCGTCTTGGACCCGAAGACGGGCGGCCTCCTCGGTGCCTTCGGGGAAGTCCTCGGTGGGGATGCAGGGGTCGAAGCCGGGGTCGTGAGCCTGATAGCTCGCCAGGATAAGCGTAGCGACGTGGCAGGACAAGTCGTATGACCACTCCTTCGCCACCTCGTCGACCTCCTCCGGCACACTCTTGATCCCCTCAGCCAGCTCATCTATGTGAGTGGCCGGCCCCTAAGGTAGGGACGCGGTGAGGGACGGATGACCCCCACCCCGCGGGCTGCGTCCGGCGCTCAACGGATGAGGCCGGGGCCGGAGCCCCGGCGCAAGGTGCGCTCCGGCTCCGCGATCCGACGGCGCGCCTCCTCCGGTTCCGGCCCCGCTGCGCTGCGCATCAATGACCACCTGCTCCCGGGCGGCCAGCTCTTGCTCCCACCGCACCAACTCGTCTTGCCGGCGGCCCGAGGCGGCGGCGAGTAGCCTCGCGCTCCCAGACACTCCTTCGAGCACGGGAGGCCTCCTCCGGGTCTCCGGCCACCGCCGCCTCTCGCCCTCCACGGCGGCCTCGCGCTCCGCGATGGCCTTCTCCTGGGCCAGCACATTGGCCTCCCGCGCGGCGAAGTCCTCCTCGGCCCTGGCAACGACGGCCTCCCGGTCCTCGACCACCCGCCACGCCGCCTCTAGTGCCCTCTCCCGCTCCACCAGGCCGGCCTCGCGGGCCTGGAGGTCGACGTCAGTGCTGGCGGCGGTGGCCTCAGCGTCGCACAGGGCGTGCTCGTGATCGTCGAGGCCTTGGGCACGCTCCTTGAGGTCGCGGAGGAACCCCCCGACGGTGGTGCGGACCCTCTCCTCAGCGACGACGGCGACCTGCTCGCAGAAGTCGGCGGCGTGCCGCTCAACGACGATGTCTTCGAACACCTGGCTGAGCTCCTCCTGGCACCGCTCGATCTCCGCCAGCTCCCGCCTGCGGACGAGGCCTTCCACCCTCGCCGTGGCCGCCAGCTCCCGACGGCCCTCCTCAACCTCGGCCTCCCGCCGCGCCACCTTAACCTCCCTGGCGACCAAAGCCTGCACCTAGGTCCGGAGCCCCTCCAGGGAGATCTCATTGGCCTCCTCCAGTGCCCTGGAGACAACCTCCCTCGCCCGCTCTTGCGACCGGACGAGGGACTCGGTGTCCGGGCGGCCACGAACCCAGGCCAGCGCCCGGATTCGGAGTCGGAGCTCGACCGGATCGACCACTGCGCGGGTTGGGCGGTGAAGAGCCCCATGGCCGAGCCGCCCGCTCCTTGCCCGGTCTGCAGGTAGGTCCTCTCCTCGGGTCGCCTTGGATCCGGGACCGAACACATGGGGTGACCGGACCGAAGGGCTCGGGCGCCCGAGCCTCTCTGTGCTTCCTCACCCGAGCCCGAGGCAGAACTGCCCTTGGGTATAACCTTGGGGCGAAAATGCCTGTGCTCGCGGCTGGAAGCAAAACATGAACACAATAAGAAATCAAAAAATAAGACAAAAACGTAAGGCCCCAATGAGCATCCGCGCGTCAACAAGGTGTACCTGCGGGCGGGGTTGAAGTCCGAGGAAACCCGTGAGATGGCTCGCTTCTTCTTCGCGGGGCCGCCTGGAAGGCTTGCCGGGCTGTTGCTCGCCGCGTCCGCTGATGCTGGAGCACCGCGGATGGCTCCCGCCGACGGCGTGTTCGCCATGGGTGTGCCTCGGACCTCCTCTGCCGTCTTCGCCGCCGTCGTTGTGGACATCCTGGCCCTCGGCGGAGTGACTCCTGGGAGCGGACCCGCCGCCCGCGAGCCCCCCGATCTGCAGGGAGGAGCCGCGCGCTCCGCGCCGCCACCGCGCGGTAGGGATGGGGGAGGAGCAGGGTCCTCCTCTGACCTCTTCCTTTTCCCCTTAGGGTCCGGGGCCCCCAGATCGCTTCGGCCGGACCCGACGGTTCAGCCGCCCGATTGGCACATGGTCGTCGGCGTCGTCGTAATCACCGCC
The DNA here is from genome assembly GCA_019925245.2 of Oryza australiensis. Lineage (NCBI taxonomy): Eukaryota > Viridiplantae > Streptophyta > Magnoliopsida > Poales > Poaceae > Oryza > Oryza australiensis. Next base: position 1,317,818 of record JAIFGZ020000161.1, on the reverse strand, counting down.
CCGCCCTCGGGCAGCCTCCGGCTGGCGGACGACGAGCCCACGTCGTCGCCCACCACCTGCAGCGCTCGCAGAATCTCCGCGCGCGCCGAGTCTTGGCACAGCGGCACCAACCCGGGCGGAAGCTGCGTCAGGTCCATTGCCGTAACGTCGAGGGTGCGGCGGACCAAGATCCCGAGGTCCCTCTCGTCCCAGTCGTAGATTGCGCCCACATGGGTCTGCATATCGTCGTTGAAGCCCGTGTACATGTAGGAGGGGCACGGCCTTTCCTGCAATGGCGCAATGCGCCTCATCTGGAAGTCGGGGAAGACCGCGTGACTAGACAGGCCCCCCCGTCGGAGGTAGCTAATTCGGTCCAGTACCCCGTCCAGCTCCCTCCCGGCTCGTGGACGCGCCCCCAGCTCCTCTGGTTCACCGGGATCCCCGTCGGTAGAGATAGGCGGGGGTGGTCGTCTAGGCTGGTGTAGAACCAGAACGCCCTCCAGTTCTCTCACTTGGAGCGAGGGTGGATGTCGATGAAGGGGGTGCCGACCGTCCTGTTGTTCCGCGGCTGGATCGCCACGTACCCGACCGCGCCGGGGGAGCCAGCCTGGCACACCCGGAAGAACTGCTGCAAGAGGTGAAGTGAGGGCATCACCCCCACAAACATCTCGTAAGTGTAGGCAAACACGGCGAGGTAGAAGACGACGTTGGGGGTGAGGTGGTGCAGCCGGAGGTCGTAGAACTCCAGCACGTCGAGGAAGAAGCGGGAGAAGAGCGGCACCAGCCCGACCATGGCGAAGGAGGCAAAGAACACCATCCTCGTAGGGGGCCGCTCCTCCGGGACATCATCGCCGCTGCTCGCGCCGCGCGGCAGATGCTTGTTGAAGAGGCTGCGAGCCTCCGCGGTGCGGACCAAGAATTTAGGGAGCACACTCCCCGGCTCCAGAGGCGAATCGCGGGCCATCTCAAGGGTGGACGCTTAAATGCAAAGGAAAGCCGACGGTGAGAGGAAGAAAGTGAAGAAGCAAAGGGCGCTGGAAAGATGAGAGGCGATAAGCTGTGTGAGGCGATGGCTGTGGGAAGCGTAGAAACCGATCCCCCTCCATGCGGATCCGTTTTTATAAGCGACCACGGCCCCCTCGGATTCCACGGCATTAATTTTGCCCCACCACCACACTAAGCGCCTCCTTGCCTCTGCGCCGCTTCGTTTCTTTTTCGCATCCCCTTGGGTTCCCGCGCCGCTTGGATTTCGCGCCGCCTCGGGTTTTGCGCCCACCAAGCGCACTACGCGGGACGGAGAGAGCCAGGCGGTTTGAATGGCCCCCCGCGCGCGCAGCCCGAATAAACTCGCCCCCCGTCCTGAGAAAAACTTAGCCTGGCGCGGCATCGGTTGTCGCGTACCGGCCTCCTACCATAGCAAAACGCATCCAGCGCCGGGCCCACACGCTCAAAGAAATGGCATCAACCGCGCCGAGCCCGACTCGACCCGGTCAACGCAGGGGCTACTGTCGGTGATATGGGCCGGGGGTATGTCGAGGTACGACATCCGAGAAAGGAAGGCGCCCTTGCCCATCAAGGCGCGTTAAAGATGTATCTGAATGGCCCAAGTGAGTCCGGCCACGGCCGCCACGTGGCCGCCCAAGAGGGCGCCCGGAGGCCGCCCGAGGCCGCCATGCTCCCGAGCGGGGTCCAGATCACCGGACCCGGGCGGTAGGGTCCGGGTTACCCGGACCCCCATCCTCACCCCACACCTCTCGAGAGAGGCGAGTCCAACCGCGCCAACCAACCCATTTAATGCCCAAAAAAGAGGGAGGTTGAGCGCCTGTCCCGCCATATTTAATGCGATGTGAGGCGCGCCTGTCAGTTGCTCTCATCATCACCCCTTTTTTGCCTATCACGAGGTAAAGGAGGCCTAAAATCTTTGACCGTGACCGTGGTATGCCCGCGCACCCACTTCGCGCACGCCCCCCTCACGCCCCGTCTAGTCGCGTTTAATGCGTTGGGCAGCCGCGTGGGAGAAAAAGTCCGAGCGCAGGAGGCGCTGTGTCAGTACCTACTTGCGAGATGGGCCGCTGACCAGTGGGTCCCATTGGAGTAGATAGGCAGGCCATCACCACGTCAGCGGCATGGCTACCACGACGATCACATTTTTCCGCCTACCCCCATGACGCAGCAAACAGGAAGGAGCAAAGATGGAGTGGCTTCTCTGACAAGAGAAGGCAAAAAACCCCTCTTCACGTGGAGCGGATTAGAGAAAATCGGGACTACTGTGGTGTTCCCTTGTACTATAAAAGGAGATCCAAGTCCATCATAAAAACGGTCGGTTCCCTCCCTCGACTCGGTTGATCAATCCTCTGAGCGACAGCTAGTTCTTAGCAACCCCTCGTTCGCCTCTGACTCCAGAAGAAAGAAGAACACTCTCATTGCTCCCTGTAATTATTCCCTCATACTACATACAGAACAGGAGTAGGGTATTACACCTGCAGGTGGCCCGAACCTGTATAAACCCCCGTGCCTCCGTAGTCTTGATTTCTCCCGCCTCATCTGCATTATCCTATCATCATCGCGAGTTTAAACCAGGACTCACCGCTCCCCATGCCGAACCAAAAAAGGGGTCCCTCGGATTCCCGCGTGTCGATCTCCGACATCGACAAACATATTCTCCAACTTACAAAATGAGTGCTAACGAGATCCATCAGCAGTATTGTCAGCGATTTTGGCTGACGTGATGTCTATGTGACTCCTTTAACTAGGTTTTTATCTCACGTGGCATTGACGTGATGCTTACATGGCAATTTGATTTGAAAAAATAAAATAAAGAAGCAAAATTGAAAACTAAAAGAATTAAACAAAATATGCTGACTCATATATCAGTCAAACAAGAAGATAAAAATAGTAAGACCCACATGCAACCTCACCTTCTTCACCTCTATCTCTCTCTCCGCCGGCGAGCGCGTGTAGAGAGGGATGAGGCAGGGATGTCGATGAGGGGAACAAGAAAGCACGGGTTCAATAGGACTTCTCCGATAGTGCAACTCGACGAGCACAGAGTTGCCGTGGCCACAACAACTCTCATATGCAGCATCGTGGAGGCGGTCAAGAAGTAACGTAAGCATAGGTGCGATGTTATCGAGGGCGTCTCGAGGAGGAAAGAGACACGGACGACATGGCCGTTGGAGGTGAGCGAGGTCACCGTGGTGTTGGCGACGGTGATAGAGAAGGAGTTGGAGTCCTCGTTGACCTCGAGTTCGCCGATGTGCTTCAACATCACCCACCGTGGGTAGCCGGCGCTGACGGAACGTAGTGCCGCCAAGGTGCAGCCGTGCTCGGGGGTGCGGCACGACATCCCCGCGGTTTCGTTTGAATAATTTCGTGTGAATTCAAAAATTTTTAAAAATCATTTTATCACAAAAATATATTTATTTTTTATCACAAAAATATATTTATTTTTTATCAAAAAATATATTTATTTTTTATCACAAAAATATATTTATTTTTATAAAAAATAAATTTCACTTTGTCCGCCGTGAAAACCGCGGTATATGGCGCGGTTTGAGCGAAAACTGCGGCACGACACATATTTGAATTTGGTTCAAATTTAAATTGTGTTACTGTTCATTTGGACGCGGTTTTCGTGGTTTTTGACGCGGTTTTCGCGCGGTTCAGACAAAAATCATGGCACGGCAAATCGTTCTGAAATCGGTATAAATTCAAAACCGTCTATTGTTCATCTTGTCGTGGTTTTCACATGAAAACCATGCTAGCACGGAGAGTCGTTACGACAAGACTACACAAAATGGTGAACCCTGGTGCCGCCATCTCCGGTTGGGTTTGTATGGGCCGCGGAGACGTCACTCCGCCCGGAACGGTGTTTTCTTGCCCAAAACAATGATCACTCATTCATTCATCACTCCCGTCACACCACAAGCAAATGATGATGATGAAGCAAAATGTACTCCAGTCAGCTAGTAGTACTTGCTATTGCTTCTACCTTTGTATGATCAGGGTCGGCCCTATATTTTGGAGAGCCTGGACAAACCTATCGTGATATATATATATATATATATATATATATATATATATATATATATATATATATATATATATATGTGTGTGTGTGTGTGTGTATGTATATATATATAATTTACTTGTAAAGCGAATAAATAATGTCAATACTAAAAGATTAATAAAATAATATCATTATACCTTAGATAAAAATATAACTCCATTGACATATATATATTCTCATAAAAAGATTCTTCTTCGAATATTTTTAGGCAAAATCATTAATGACAGTATCAAAGATCAATGGTATCAAAGACATCCTTCTTAATGCAACATATAATCAGACCAATCAACTTTTCTTGTGACATAGTTGATCTCAAATAATTCTTCAATAAATTCAAATTTGAAATTTTTCTTTCAGCTAAAGCTATAGTCACGGGTATCGTTAAGAGGATTCGATACACAATACATAGTATACGTATACATACATACGAATAAGGGGCTGGGCCCTTCTTGGTCGTGGGCTCTAGACGGTTGCACCCCCGCACCCTCCTAGGGCCGGCCCTGTGTATGATCAGGCCCATGAACAAAACTAAGGCCAAACCGAATGCAAATTAAGCTCCTAATCACACCACAAGCACATTCCTGCTACGCGACTATCACTAACCTTTTTAGCTTGTATTTTATGCATGGCTGTGATCCATCAAGTGGGCAAGAAAGATAGCTTTTTTAGTCTAGGACGCAATGGCGGATAGGTTGGTGGCGTTGACGCCGATACTACTGGAGAAACCCTCATTTGTCCTAGTTCATAACCCCTTTAGTCTCGGTTGTCGAACCGAGACAACCAAAGCGGGACTCAAGATATACATGTTTAGTCCCGGATGAAATAACCGGGATTAAAAATAAATCTTTAGTCTCGGTTGGTATCACCAACCGGGACTAAAGATATAAGCACCTCCCGATGGACATCCCCAATTTTTTAATTTTTTTTCATTGTTTTTCCTTGCTACAAAATCAAATTCACATATGAAATACATCACAAAATTCACAAATCCACATCACAAAATTTACATATATCACAAATCGAGTAAAGATTACAAAATTTTAGAAAAAAATTTTGCAGCGCCGGATCCAGCGGAGGGAAGGCCGGATCCGGCGGAGGGGAGCATCAAGACCGTCGCCACCGCGGAGGGGAGCACGAATCCGACGGAGGGGAGCACCGAGACCGCCGCCACAGCGGAGGGGAGCATGGATCCGGCCGAGGGAAGCACCGAGACCGCCGGCATCGCGGAGAGGGGCACGGATCCGGCGGAGGGGGGCACGGATCCGGCGGAGGGGAGCATGGATCCGACCCGCCCGCACCGCCCCGCCGCCCGTCGTCGGCCGCACCGCCGCCACCCACACCGCCCCGTCACCCGTCGTCGGCAACACCGTCGTCGCCCGCACCGCCTCGTCGCCCGCCGCTTCCCGCACCGTCCCCGCCGTCGCCCGCACCGTCGCCATATCGCGAGGGAGAGAGCTGAGAGAGGAGAGGAGGGACTGAGGGAGAGAGAGATCGAGGGAGAGAGAAGGGAATGAGGGAGAGGATCAGGACGGCTGGGAGAGGGTAGATATAAGGACGCGCACGGTAAACGAGGAGATAAGGATAATCCCATTTTCTCGTCCCGGTTGGTATAAAAAACCGGGACTAAAGATTATTTTTAGTCCCAGTTGGTAACGCCAATCGGGACTAAAAATAATGGGAATTGCACATTTTTTTAACCGAGACGAAAAATAATCTTTAGTCCCGGTTAGTGTTACCAACAGGGATTAAAGATTATAGAGTCCCCGTTGCACTTTTTAACCGGGACTAAAATTTTTTTTAGTTCCGGTTCCTATTACAACCAGAATTATTTTATTTTTTAGCCAATGTACCAAAGATCACTTCTCCAGTAGTGCGAGCTTTGTCGATGTGGACATGGAGGAGCATTTCCATGGACGCGCTGTGCAGCATCCTCGACGGCACGCATGACACCGTGCCCTCCTACACGGCGACGTCGTTGGGAGCGGAGAAGCTTCGCACCTTGGCCTACATCATGATGGTGTCCTTACCCCCGTCTCCGTCTCCGACGTTGCTTGCGTCCACACCTTGCACTATTGTGCGGTGTCCTTGACCTCCTCCTTCTCCACGCGCGGTGGAGGTGGTGTCGGGCGACGGCGGATTTGGTCTTGGGATGAGCTCGCCGGCCTCTCCGCCTCATCCCCCGCACGTGCTCATCAACGGAGAGAAGAGATAGAGGTAGAGATGGTAAGCTAAAAAAAATGGGTCCCACTGACATGTGAGTCTCACTATTTTTTATTTTCTTATTTGACAGACATATGAGTCTCGTATATTTTCTTTTAATTTTTACATTTTTAATTTTTTCCTTTTATTTTCTAATCAAACTACCACTTTTATTTTCTAATCAAACTAACACATAAACGTCACATCAATGTCACGTGGAATGAAGACTTGGTCAAAGGAGCGATGTAGGCGTCACGTCAGCCAATACCGAAGACAATACAGCTGAGGGACTTTTTTTTACTGGTTTTGTATGCTGAGGGACCTTTTTTTATTGGTTTTTAAGTTGGAGGATGTGTTGTATATGGTTTTGTAGTTTCTTTTCATTCAGATTCGGTGATAAGTTGAGTAACTTAAAGTGAACATATTCCCTAACCATTCGGCTTGAGCAGAAGAAAACCATAGCACTTCAGGCCCGAACAAAGAAAGCTTTTCTCGGGCCTAGAATTTTGGGCTCAGTTTCTGGTCGTGCCATCCGATAGATTAGTTACGAAGCATCGTACGGAAGACGCTCAGCTAGCCAAAACATAAGAAAACTTAAATTTGAAATGCGTGAATTGGGCCGGAACATATTTGTTGATATATTGTGACAAATTGATCTGAAATCGCCTGAGATTATCATTGGAAGTAGGAGTAATTTGTAAGTTAAAAATTTGTTCTCTTTTACTTTTTCATGTTTTTAGACTGCGATTAGGGAGTTTTTGAAGCACAGATACTAACTCAACACCCATGATAATTTGTGCCCATATTTCTTTTCCCTTTCTGATGTTGGAAGAACCACTACCTTTTCATGTGAGGTGGTACAGTGCTTCCAGGTTCATATTCTACACTACTGATGTATAATGAAGCAGCGGGATATTCACCATAAATCCTGCACAAGTTCGAAGTACACCTAAACCTACTCTTTCACAGCGAAATTAGTGATATTTACTAAAATCTAGAATCATGATTAGCAACAGCAGAGGCCACTGGAACTCATGCAATGATATACAGATCTACATGTGCCATTGCCTCTGTCCATGTTACTTGTGTGCAATTCCACGTGCTCAGATGATGGTGCTTCTACACAGGGGCTAAAAGTGCCATTCTGGTTTCTGCTCAGAAACCTCGACGTACCTTCGCCTAATTTGGCTACCTCTCAATAACCAAATTTTGGTTAGCTTGTTCTAGTAAGCTTCACGTTCAGGCCCCATGTGTCATCAGTGGCTTATATTTTGTGTAATCTATTCCATTCAACCTAACACAGCATAATATCTGCTCAGGCAATTCTTCAGCTTTATTTCCCTACATAACAAGCAAAAATAAATTAATTAATCCAACTTTTATAGCAAAGAAAAAGGTTGTGTTCACTGTTATAAACACATACCTGAATGGTAAGACCAACATCTAGCATGCATATTTTTAGCCTGTCCAAAAATGTTTCGAAACCTTTCCTTGAGATGTAGCTAAACCTATGCATGTCAATGTCAACCTCAAAGTAGTTGTCACCCTGCACATAGACATAAGATGCAAACGTTGCTTGACGAAGTCATAAAGGTAAAAGTAGTAAAGATCTCAAAGTGGTTATGATGAAAACATTGCATCTACTTCTCTAATAATGACATAGTAGCTGATGTATGTGGACACATGCTACAAAAGTACATTAGTTTCTAAAAATAAACACAACTGACCAGGTAAAACTCGTGTTGAGGTCTAGAAAGCACAGGCTTCTCATTGTATGCATGCATTAGCTTCCTTTCTGCCGCACTTAAAGGAAGGTCCTCCAGATTTGCCACCCGGCCAAGTATCTTTAGCCGTTCTCGAAATGGTATGGTTGTTTCCATAGGAAACGCTTTCACCTTTTCTACATGATCATCAACTAATTTCTGTTTGGGAAGTCAAAGGAAAAATAAAAGTTACAGAATTGTCGACTTATAACAATAATCAGCGAAGGAACTTGACTGTGTTCAGACAGTAATAAAACAAATGAGTGTTGAAAGAAGAAAAGGCGACTATTAACAGATCATCAATCAAAAATCACAGAGAAAAATGTTTATTAATAATGTTAGTTAACCGAGGCCAATAATGAAAACCAATACACTCCTAATTAGACTTCTCCTGAAACCACATGTTGACCAGCCTGAGTTTTCAGACGGTAAAGCATGAAAAGTTTTGGTATGCATCTTTTTGTCTTTGTCACCTATTGACTATATACCTAAGACATTGGCCCTTGATCTTCAACCTACGAGAAAATGGCCCTTCAACATCCCATCCTACAGTCAAGTGACTCTAGGACCCTGAAAGTGCCTTTCTTTTGTTACCAGGCAAATATTCCCAGGATTAAAAATGTAGAGTGAAAAACCCACTACATTAAATGGACCCTTGCAATGAGGTACTCTCTATTATAGTTCGTAATAGCCTGAATGACATAATTATCAAGTATAAACTTTATTTTTTTTTCACTTCAAAAAAATGGAGAATCTGGTCTCTATGTCATCATTTTGAAACTTTTACGGCGCACATAAAATGGCTAGGAAAATCACAATCATCATAGTGACAGGTCTTCCCAATATGAACGGAAAGGTATATACAGCATCAGAATTACCATAGTCACTTAAGAAAGTAGCACAGAAAGAATAAGTGAAAGAAACATTGTAACTATCAAAATCTTACTCTGATATTCTCTATAAATGATGGAGGGAGTTCTTTTTTGTAAGCATCAGAGAGCCTAAAATACAAAACAAAGCTCATCCCTTCTCCATCGATTTCATTTTGAAATAATGAGGCAGGATATAGTGGAACCTGTGAGAAACACATACAAAATGAAGTCAAACCACTGAATGATAAGACACAACTATCAAGAGCATACAATGTTTGCATGTGAAAAGGAAATATACAGTGGTTAACAAGAAACTCAAATTCAGCTGTAATATTCAAAATTTTCAGAACTTGAATCCTGCTGCAAAAGGTCATAAGAAAAATAACTTTCTTACATGTCAAGTGGCTATATACCCTAATCCTCCATAATAGTTTCCATATCTAGAAGTTATCTATAATAAACACATAGGTGTCAGCGTATCAGCTACTACAAACTTAGGGGTCATGTGAGCAATTAATTGTGAGTTCCTTTTAGAACAGAAATTCGGCTTAAATATAATGATGTTTATACAGGACATTGCAGTTGTCAGATAGTGTGATTTCTATCATTTGGAATAGTACTATTTAATTATGTGAAATTGCAAAGTTTCAAAAAGAAAAGTTCATGACCCTCTAAAAGAATAAAAATGACAACTCAAAGCATGCAGACAGATAGTTACATCTTTAAAAGAGTTGTTGCATATGATTATTACAAGCAGAGCATCACTATGCTAGAAAAAGACTTCCGTGCAAAATTTTCAACCTGATCAAGTGTGCGCCATTGTACCAACAAGAAGTTATTTAGAAGAGGTTAAAAAAAACTAGAGATGTTTTATGGTGCTAGGAAGGTACTAGAGTCTAGAGGTACCTTATTCACTTAGAAGTGAGAAATGGATGATGCTCCACTAATAAGTGGAATGTACCTGTAGAGCCTTACCAGCAGCTAAAACATCTCAAAAGTCTAAAATTGGGGTAACTCACCTGTACATTGACCACCAAAAGTGGTGGGAGTTTACTGGAGGTTTGAACATCGGGAAGTTGAACATATCGGGATATATGGTTGAGTTTTTGCGGTGACAAGTATACATCAACTCCAAATGGGTAGTACGCTGCATAATTCGGAGCAAGCTCTTTCTTCTTATCCCTGAATTTTTTTTTGTTCAAAGGTAAGATCACTTGCTTTCCATAAACAACCAGTACTTTCAAAGAAACATGTATAACAGACTGAACATAATGATAATAAGCTTGAAACAAATCCTGAGAATAATGGTTACCTAAAATAGTTTGACCCACGGACTCGGAAAGTGCCAGGATCAATATGAGACCAGCTGTTCAGTATTTTCTTTTCCAGTAAGCATAACTGAACTTGAGAACCTGCTAGAGGTCTTTCAAGGAAATCCTTTGTAGACACTGATGAAAAGTGAAGAACTGATATTACTTAAATAGTTTTTATTAAGCCAAATTTTCATATTTTCCTACATTGTGTATAAAGCAAGAAAAAAATTCCAGCCGAACTGCACTAACATGTGAATGCTAACATTTTGTTTTCTTACACTTTTATCCCATGCATTAATGTATGACCACCGCACACAAACTTTGAAGACAAAACATAGGAAAAAAGAATAAGATGTCTCCCACCTCAAATACGGGGTAAAGTGACTGCTAAATTTTAATTATCAAGCACCGTAAAATTGAAGATCATCAAGATGGAAAGAAGCTGATATAAAGTGTAATCCAGTACTTGAGGAAAGTGCCTAAAACACAGAGGCCAAGGAAGAAATGCTTACATAGTGTGGAAGAAGGATGAGCTTCTCCAGACTTCTTCTTGAATGAGAGCTTCAAGGAGGGCATCTTCATGGAATGAGTTGGGCTTGTGGAAAGTGGTCTCTTCTTCTCATTTACACCAACAGCAGAGGCAATACAAGGTAAACAATTGTTTGGCAGAAGGCCACAATCGTCCAGTATCCTTCCTGCGCCACCGTGTCCACTATCCTCAGCTGAAACACTCGCCACATCCTCATGGCTCACAGAGGACCGCATACCATTCTCCAAATTCCCCTTTGACAGCTCGCTGGACCTTGGCTTTCTGTAGTGCTGCTCGGATGAATGTGAGCTCCCATTGAAGCTCCCACCATTGGCATCTCTCGTGCTCAATGCCGCATCGTTCTCAAACCCATTCAACGAAAAAGCATCTGCAGAGTCAACAACAGCTCAAAGGTTCAACGATCTTCAAGTGAACCACACCGGGAGGCTTGGGGGTACTACTACCCTACATCCTACTACATTGTGTGGGCATCACATGTTACCATCTTGCACGCTGTGGAAATCGTCCTCTCCGTCCGATTCGCTCATGGCAAACGAGTCGTACCATGCCTCCTCAATGCTCCCGGATACTGCAGCAAGAAAGTTCCCAAATCTGCGTCAGGTCAAACAGGACTAGCAAGTACTACCACCACAATGCTACGCATCCACATTCAATGGCGCGGAAAAACAATAATTGTACCACCCAGAAGACTAATTGCAACGCCCACTGATCGTCCCGCACTAGTAGAACAGAACAAGGTAAAACTCTCCGAAGCAATCAAAAAAAATAATCAGTTGTTGGTAGATGCGCACGGCGACCTCTAGAACGCTGTAGTTTAATGGCCTGGAAGGCGCAATCTCACGCACTCCCGAATGGTCCCCCAGGATCAAATCTAGTTCCCCAAACAAGCATAGGCAAAAGGAATCCAGAGAAAAGCAACCCGCCCACCCATCCCACAATCCAATCCCAATCCAAGCCCAACCTTGGAACGCGGGGTTGCTGTAGGTCCGGTGATCCCCGGCACCGGAGGAGGTGGCGACCGGCAGCAGCGGCGGCGGGGAGCCTGGCACGACGTCGCCCTCCTGGATGGTCTCCATCGACGCGGCCCGCGACGGCGCCTTCCTCCGCCCGGTCTTCCCCTCCGCCTCCGCCGCCTCGCCCCGCCCGCCCGCGCCGCCTCCCCGACCGCGGCGTGTGGGGCTTCCCACGCACGCGCTCGGCCGCGACACGCACGTCCCCATCCCCTCCCCCTCTCCCGCGAGGTCGCCGCCTGTTTGGAGATCGGGTGGCCCGGCGCGGACGGGAGGAGGAGGAGGAGGGCGGCGGCGGCGGTTGGTCGCGTGAGGTCGCAAACTTTTGTGGCGGTGGTGGTGGAGGAGGAGGTGGCGATGGCTGCGTTGCGTTGCGGCGCGGCGCCTGGCTTTGGCTGGGCTTTCTTTCCCACACGAGTGGGTGGGTGGGTGGTGGAGGAGGGGGCGATGCCGCGGTGGACGCGGTGTATGGTGGGCGACGGCTCGTGTCGTCACTTTTTTTTTCTGGTGGGGGTGGAGGGTGGGGCCCGCGCTTTCTGGTGATGAGGTGGGGTTGAGGGGCCGGCCTGTGACTTTGTGTTGTTTGTGCGTGTCGTCTCGTGTCATGTCTGAACGTGAGAGATTAGCTGGTACTCCAGCCTACTACGCGGTTAACATTTGTCTTCTCGTTTCACCATTTTAAAGTGTTATTACTATCTTTTGTCTTAAATATATTTTAAACTGAACATAAATATTTAAAAAAGTTAAAAATAATTAAAAATATTGTAGTTGGTTGAAAAAGACACAGATAGAAAAACTAAATAGAATATGGTTGTAATTGGTTTAGATAATGGGTAGGTAAAAATAGATTTATTTTGAGACAAGAAATAGCATTTAATGTAGTAAGTAGTAATCTCTTTAAGCTATAATAATTATCGTTTTGGATAAAAATACGATCATTGTTTTTATTATAATATATAAATATCAATAAATATATAATTTTATTGAATTAATTTTTAAGGTTAATCTATACGTATAATCTTCATAATTCTAAAACAAATATTTTGAAAATTATTTATAATCAAAGATTTAAAGTTTAACATTAATTTTGTTCAAAACGATGAATATTATCCATCGGATGAGTAGCTATTTTAAGAAAAGGGGTAGTACATTTTTAAAATGGGTAGTAAGTATTATCTGTCAAATGAAGAAAGCGTTATAGATATTACTAGTATGCCACAAATCTTTGACCATCCTCCATATTGAGAAGATAATACTTTTCGTTCGTAGTACGTCACCTTCTCGCAACTGCTTGAATGCTTTAACTTTCTAGTACGTTGTGTTATTTCTTGGCCACAAATCATATCCTTGCCACGAAAAAGTCTCACGCTATGCAAGTCTAAACCTCGCCTTTGACTTGTTGTACCATACTTACATGCATCAACAATTAATGTATAAATCGTCAACCCATTATACCTACAATCTGTTTTGTTTATCCGCGGAAAAAAGATACCAGCCACAACGTGCGTGATATTTGATGAATCGTTGACCATTGACCAGTCTAGCTCGATAGGCATACTTGATGCAATGGAAAGTTCCAAGCCGAAACAACACCCAGCTTCGCTATGAAGTGGCTAGCCACGTGCACGCGCACGTGCACCATGGGGTCGCGGCCGCGCGCCGGTACGTGGTCCTGTCACGTTACCCCTGATGTATCGTGCACCACATAAGAGGTGGTGTACGGGAGAACGGACGGATGTGGCGTCACATCCACGGGTCACATGCATAATACACCTGTCGTCTATTACGCGAGAACTATCATTGTATACGTTTGTTTTGTTTTTAATTATAAATCGTTTTAATTTTTTTAATTAATTTTATTGAGCTTTAACTATATTTATAAAAAATATAGCAATATTTTAACATAAAAATATCAAAATTAAATATATTTAATGATAAATTTTATAAAACTATATATTTAATATTTAATGTTAAATTTAATAAAACTAAATTAGAGCTATAAATATTATATATTTTTAAATTTTGATCAAAATTTGAAAGAAATTTAAATAAAAAACAAAGCGAGAACATGCTATGTTGTGTTAAGCTATAACTTAAGGTATAAGAAAAGATGTGTCGTCTTTACGTCTTCAATAAATCCAACTCCTATTATGGCTCTTTTGGAACAAAAGGGTTTTTATAAATTTTAGAGAAATTCAATCCTATAAAAAAGTTTGTCTATGTTATTCTTTGGATCGAAGAAATAGTTGCCTAAAAATCCTATGATATTTCATTGGATCGGCTCAAAACATATGGATTATGGATAAATTTTGACATGTGGTCTAACCTCCTTAGGAGAAATCCTCGATGTCTATCTCTTCTAATTTATGTGTTTTTTTCTATGTTTTATCCAAGAGAAAATCAAAAAATATCATCGATAAACGTCCAAATCTAAAAAGTATCATCAATGAATCCAACTTCAAATGCCATCATCCAAGCGTCTTGGTCTCAAAATACCATCGTCGTTAGGTTTCTGTCAACAACACTCTATTAAATGCTATAAAAAGACCATTTTACCTCTACAATAATTTAGTGTAAAGAGCAACCTACGAATTAGTGTAAGCTAATGGTAAGAGAAAAAAGTTAATCAGCTTTCAATAATTTATAGGGATAAATCTTTTTATAACACTTAATAGAGGGAATGGAATCCTAACGACAATAATATTTTTGAGACAACAAATTGGGTTCGTTGATGACATTTATTTGATTGGAGTGCTTGTCAATGACATTAATTTTATTTTATATTTATCCCAAAGTTTATATTCATATCATGTGTTTTTTAATCTATAAGGTCTAAGGTGGTAGGGTACTACAATCTTACTTTTTTCCTATTACTATGTTTAGGATATTTCCCTTTTTTATACGTGGAGTTAATTTTAAGGCTTAATTTTGGAGTTAATTTCAAGGTAGTTTCGCTTGGTTTCTTTTTAGCATTGACTTACGCGGAGGGCACAGATATTAAAGTTTTATGTTTGGTATATAATCAACTCTTGCCCAACCAATGGGGCGAATTTCTCGTTTGTAACATCTATTTTTAATTTTTTGTTCTTCTAGTAAATGAATCATTCATTACGAAATTATATATAAATGTAGAATTTTCATTCTACAAGAAGAAAAATTCTATATTCTGCCATTGACAAGTGGTTGATTATCTGAGTTGCCATCTACAAGCGCGAGTTCTTCGGAATATCATCATAGAAAGAATTTCTCTTCCCTTAACCGAGGGCAACTGGCGACACATAGAATTTATCCTAAAAGATTAATAGAGTTATCTAATTTCATAATTGATTAGGAGATACACATAATCAATTAAAGCCCACTATCTAATAGGTTTCTTTTGGAAATTTTGTAGTAGGAATTGCTCAATAAAAAAAGCTTAGAAAGAGGTTTCACAATTATTTGATGGAAAAAAGATCCAATATTGTTAAGATTTCACTTCAAATGTGCGATATCTCTTATGAGAATTGAACAGTTCATATTAATTCATGCTAAAATTGTATGAGATGTATGTCTTTAATAAATACAACTCCTATTAGGGCTCATTTGGAACAAAGTTTTTTTTAGAAATTTTAGAGAAATTCAATCATAAAAAGTTTTCCTTTGTGATCCTTTGGATCAAAGAAATAGCTACACAAAATCCTATGAAATTTCATTGGATTGGTTCAAAACAAATGTATTATGGAGAACTTTTGACCTGTGGTCCAACCTCCTTAAGAAAACCCTTGGAGTCTATCTCTTCTGATTTATACGTTTTTCTTATGTTTTATCCAAAACTTTATATTCCTATAATTTTTCGTGTGTCTTTTTTAATCTATAAGGTCTAAAGTGTTAAGGGTACTTCAATCTTATATTTTTTCCCTCCCTATTACTATGTTTAGGAAGTCTGCGTTTCAAACGATATTCAAAAGAGAGCTTGACATTAAACTCCAAATAACTCATCAACAATTTACATGCCACAAAAGTTATTCATACATCGGACTGATTAAAATGCTCTATCAGCTTCGAAGGTTGCTCCTCTGCTCCCTCGCCTCAAATCTCGCGACCTTCCATTTTTGGGGGTGTATGTGGACGTGGTCCACGGAGCCGTCACTCGACGTCAGCCGTGGGCGCGGAAAATGCCTGTAACTCTCACGCCGACGTCATCATTTCTGATGGGCTACACCAAAAAATTTCGCCTTTTGTGTGTGTGTGTGTGTTTACTTTTTGCACAGCTCCAGGGTCCAAGGCATGATTGGTGGCTGGTGCGTGTTCTCATCTCATTTCGTTTCTGCTCGTCGACCCGCTCTCATTTCGTTTCTATGCAAATTTAATAATATATGTGTTAGTCTGGATTGAGATGAAATATTTTGTAGTGCCTCTACCTTATTTGTTATATTTTATAAGTTTCTTCACCTAATATTAGAATTTGGCTTTATATTGGTAGCAATCTAAATATTAGCTAAATAACTTTATCTTAACAAAATATTGGTAGTATAAATTTATATAGACTTTGACATTATCAATAAATTGATAGGGTAAAAAGCCAAACAAGCTCTATGTTTTCTCGAGCAGCCTGGTTTGAATAGTTCATGTTGAACGTGGTGGTTGTGCTGATCGATCAGTGCGTGGATGTAAACCGAGGAAGATTTTGACATCGTTTCATCAGCTCATGTGGCCATATGCATGGCCACGACAACTCGACGACCGACCAGCCTTTTTTTTTTCTAAATTTGCGCAGCGTCTATTTAGGACATTGCCGCCGACCCCCTTATCACCATGGAACTCTCCACTAGCTCAGCTAGGATTTTGGCATCAAAACCGTTGATGTTGAGACGTTATATCTCAACGATGACGCTGAGCTGATGATTTATTTATGTAATAAGTTTTTATATGATCTAATTTTAAAATAATTTTTCTAAAAGAATCATTTTAAAATCATTTTGTTAAAATTTCGGTTGTATTACTGTTGATATGGAGCTAGTTTAGTTTGAAGCCTTTGCCCCCTACCAAAATCTCGGTAATACTTAAAAATTGGTAAATTTGGCATTACCACATTTGGTAATATTGAATTTGAACTAGTGGAGACAAAATATGGTAGCAAATTAAACATGCATTTGTCACTATTGAAATTATTAAAACTTTGGGTGGGTAAAAATTGATATAAAACAAAACAAGCCCGTAAGTCCGCTCTAGCACTCTTTGTGCTATTTGTAACTTTCTGTGCTTAATATATCAATCCGGATGCTGACCGAAAAAGTTTTTCTAAAAAGAAAAGGACAACTCGACGACCAAATCTCATGGGAGTCATTCTCTTTTTGGTTAACATTTATGAATAGATAAAGTTATCGTGTTACTCCACTAAACAAACATGGTATACTATTATTAATTTATTAATTTAGTTGCTAGCAATTTGATCGGAACTAAGCGAGCATTTGGATATGAGTTGCCCAGTTGGCAAGTTTGATTAAAACAAGGAATACCAGAATAACAGTATTTTGATTAAAAGAATTATATGCCTAAACGACAAGTGAGATAAAATAGAGTACAAATCAAAGCATTCCAACAGGATTTCATGTTGGAATTCATAAGGTGGTTCTAAAACAAAATATATAGAAAATCCTCAAAATATTTAGAACATGAAATCAAAATTATACACGACAGATTATCTAGAAACATCTTTATTTGATAACTAACTGGGTCCACAAACATATTGGAATATTCACGAGAAAAATGATCGATGTTCTCCACTCTTATTGATCTTCGCTACGATCGTCAAGTGCGTGTGATCTCCAAGTCGAGGCGTTCGCTCATTGCGTGATCAATCGCACGATCTCCAAGTGCAAGCGTTTGCTAGGTCCAAAGTCACGATCTGTTTTGTAGGATCGAAGGTTGCATCACCTTCGTTCGAAGATCAGCGACGTGATCTGGCTGGCGTCTCGACGACATACATATGAAGGCTCTTCAGCGACGTCCAGGTCAGTGCGCTGTTCACCACTTCAGCGCATGTTCTATCTGTGCGCACTGGAAATATTTATTTTATGGGCTTCTTTCACACGGGAGAATGAATCTGCTCGTTGTAATCTTCGTACGGGAGAGGGCCTGGCGCGCGCTAAAAAAGTAAACCGAACGCACGCTATGGGAATGAATCTGTCCTTCTCAGTTTTGAGAAAAAAAGCAATTTTAGAAAACCTTTCTTTAGAGATTCATATATAAACTCCGTTGAATCATTTTTTCAAGTAAAATTAAAAAAACAAATTTAGTGAATCGTTTAGAGTTTCATAACAGATGCTCTAATGTCAATACAGTAACTCCTCCTAGGAGATGCTATTGGCATGTACTAGCCTGTAGGTCAAACGACTCGAGAAAGCAAGCACGGTGATATGGCGGTGGAATTGGGATCTGTCATCGCAGCACGACTCTTTTGACGATTAAATTTCAGCTGTCCATGCCTCTCGTCATTGGATCAAATACAAACAATACAACATTTAATATATTAGTAAAATAATAATAATACAAATTTCAATTTTTACAGTGACTTATGCTGTATAAAAAAATGACGAGGTCTACAAATATTCTCGTAGTCATGTTGCGCACAGGTTTGGATCCACTGCGTGGTGCGTGTCCACGTAATTAAAAAAAACTCAAGATTCGTTGTGTTATTCCCACTTAGCCTTAATAATTAGTGCCATCTAATTAATTAAGCAGCCACCCTCTTGGAATTTAGTAAAAGAAAGTGTTATAATTAATCAGTATTGAATTTGACAGCGATAGAAAAGAATCAAATATCGCCGTCAAAAAGAAGCCGACCTTTTCTTTCGCTCTATTGAGAGCGATCCCCACACACACACACACACACACATATATATATATATAATTGTGCGTTGCAACGGGTGAAGTCGAGGTGCGGCGCGAAAGGAGACGGGAAGGAGGGATGCAGGAGCAGCGTGAAAGCTCCGAGCAGCGACGAAAGGGAGGGGCGAGGGCGCTGCGCGGGGCACGGCGCGGATGGGGACAAAGGCGGGAGGGCGCATGAGGTCTTTTTTATCTAAGCCTTTCTTTTTTTTAGCATTGAGACTGCAGTTAATTTTATAAACACTCAAGGGGTTTTCCGCAAAATAGTTAGACGAACGAAAATTTTAGGTAGAAACACTACTTGCTTTATAAATACTAGCCAAAATGCCCGGTGCGTTGCAACGGAACGACGACGCAGAAAGGGAAGCAGGCGGCGACGTGGGAGCTCCGAGCGGCGACGGGAAGGAAGGGCGCAGGCGCGGCGCGGGAGCTCTGAGCAGCGATGGGAGGGAGGGGCGCAGGCGCGTCGCGGGGCGCGACGTGGATGGGGACGGGAGGGAGGGGCGCAGGAGGTCCTTTTTTTCCATCCAAGCCTTTTCTTTTTTCAGCATGGTTAATTTTATAAACACTCAAGGGGTTTTCTGGAAAATAACCAGGTGGACGAAAATTTTGGGTAGAAACACTACTTGCTTTATAGATAGTTATAGATTTATATATTTATAGATATAGATTTATAGATATAGATATAAATATATATACTTTGTATGCGTACGTACCTATACAAAGTTACACATAGGTTAAAATAGTAGGCCTGCTAAAAAAGCTCGATTTGGTGTGTGTGAACGAATTGGGCCGGCCTGCTAAATAATGAAGCTCATAAAAAATTACAAAAGAGAAAGTCTGAAAACGTGCAGCCAAATTTGATAACGGACCGAATTAATCGTACTGGCTAGACAAAAAAGAAAATTTCCAAAACAACCAATGAGCCAAAAACGAAAGTGGTCACATGCATAATGTGCCATGCGCTTAGTCGTCCATTAGAGATTTCGAACCTAGTTCGTGTTAGACGCGAGATGGCCTCGGAATTGGATCAAATCAGAGGTGGATCGCTGCTTGGGCCGCGGCCCTCATAAACTCAAGGGGTTTTATGCAAAATAGCCAGGCAGAACAAAATTTTAGGTGAAAACACTACTTGTTTTATTGATAGTTATAGTTATATATATATATAACTCTGTAACTATCTATAAAGCAAATAGTGTTTTCACCCAAAATTTTGTTCTGTTTTGTTATTTTGTAGAAAACTTTAAGTTTTTTCGAAATTAACCCGTAGTCCGCGTGGCTATTTAAAAAAACCAATTATACGTACGATAGAGCTTATATTAACTACTTCAAAAATTTATAACTTTTTGATCATCAAATCATTTTTTCGTTCAAATCTATAAAATTTTTGATCCGTATAACCTCTCGTTCCATTGTTGCCTCGCTTTCCTCACCTCCAGCAGGCGAGCCCGACTCACGCGCCTCCTGCCTCGCCGTGCATTGCCCTAAGCAGCGGCCGAGCACACGCTGCACGCGTGAGCTAGCGTGTCGTCGTCGAACAAGGAAGAGAAGCGCCTGTTAGGCAGGATGCCTCCATGACGTCCTTCTATCGTCGGCGGCTGAAGGCATGGCCGAACACTGTCACCTTCCGTGTGAGGATGGGAGGAAGACGACATCCTGTAGTTTTTGGCGATTTTATATTTTAGTCTCATATTTGTGGTAAATCAGAGTCAGGTCCAATAGGCTACATCAGGCCTCATTGGTTGTGATGTTTGACCGTAGTCAACTGGGATAAGTAAATTATAAGGAGATGCAAGGGCTCGCATCCCTGTTAATGATAACATGCAACTTATCCTATTCATCATTATACTTTTCTAACTAATAATATTTGAGTCATAAATATTTTAAAGTTTTACCAAATTTCTAATCAGTTTAAAGTATCAGTAAGTCAATATCTATTTTCATTAATTTTTACTTAATTTGGTGTAATTAAATTAACTTAGACTAAATGTTTATCTGATACTATTTCTTAATCAAGGTCGAGTGGTACAAAAAGTTGAGGACAACCTTGCTTTCAAAGTTATATATAAATGAGTAACAACAAAAATAAAAAGACCTCCTGCGACCCTCTTATGCCCCGCGTCGCGTCTGCGCGCCTCCCTCCCGTCGTCGCTCGGAGCTCCCGCACCGCCGCCTGGACTTTCGCCCTCCGCCTGCTTCTCTCCCTACGTCGTCGTCCCATTGCAATGCACGAACATTTTGCTTATATATATATATATACACACACACACACACTAGCAATTGTGTCCGTGCGTTGCAACGGGTGAAGTCGGGGCGCGGCGCGGATGCGGACGGGAGGGAGGGGCGCAGGCACGGCGCGGGGCATGGCACGGATGGGGACGGAAGGGAGGGGCCCATGAGGTCTTTTTTCTATCCAAACCCTCTCTTTCTTTTCAGTATTGGGACCACGGGTTAATTTCACAAAAACTCAAGGGGTTTTCTACAAAATAGCCCGGCGGACAAAATTTTTGGGTGAAAACACTACTTACTTTATAGATAGTTATATATATATATATCAACCGTGCTCGTGCATTGCAACGGGTGAAGTCGGGGCTCAGGAAGGAGGGAGGGGCGCAGGCGCGGCGTGGGAGCTCCGAGCAGCGATGGGATGGAGGGGCGTAAGAGGTCTTTTTTTCATCTTAACCCTCACTTACTTTTCAGCATTGGAACTATGGGTTAATTTTATAAACACTCAAGGGGTTTTCTGCAAAATAGTCAGGTGGACGAAAATTTTGGATAGAAACACTACTTACTTTATAGATAGTTAAGTTATAGGCCCCGCGCTGTGGATGGGGACGGGAGGGAGGGGCGAGGAGGTCTTTTGCGTCATTTTATTTTATCATAGTTATTCCAAAGTTGAAGTCTCATGTAATTCCAATTTGTATTTTTTTTCTTTATGTCTTCACGTGAGGCCTATTTCAGCATTGGGATTATGAGTTAATTTTATAAATACTTAAAGGGTTTTCTGCGAAATAGCCAGGCGGACTACGAGTCATTTTATTTTATCATAATTGTTTCAAAGTTGAAGTCTCATGTAATTTTAATTTATATTTTTTCTTTATGTATTCACTTGAGGTCTATTTCAACATTGGCGGGTTAATTTTATAAAGACTTAAGGGGTTTTCTACAAAATAGCCAAGCAAATTTCGGGTTAATTTTATAAACACTCAAGAGGTTTTCTACAAAATAGCCAGGCAACACTCAAGGAGTTTTCTGCAAAATAGCTAGAGAAACTACGGGTTAATTTTATAAACGCTTAAGAGGTTTTTTGCAAAATAACCAGCGAATAAAAATTTTGGGTGGAAACACTACTTGCTTTATATATATACTAGCAATTGTGCCCGTGCGTTGCAACGGGTAAAGTCGAGTCGCGACACGGATGGGGACGGCACAGAGGAGCGCGGGAGCTCCGAGCGGCGATGGGAGGGAGGAGCGCGATCGCGATGCCGGGCACGGCGCGATGGGGACGAGAGGAGGGCGCGAGGAGGAGGAGCGAAGGGGTCTTTTTCATCCAAGCCCTCCTTTTCTTTTCAGCATTGGGATTGCGGGTAGGGCGACGAAATACTCGTGGCTCGCTAGCTCGTTCGGCTCGTGGATGGCTCGACTCGGCTTGTTGAGAAATGCTAACGAGCTACACCAAGGGTTTAGCTCGTTAGCTATAATGAGCTTGACTCAAATCGGCTCGCAAGTCGCTCGTGAGCTCAACGAGCCAGATGCAATGTACAAAGTAGGACATAATGTTTTGCTATTCTTTTGCTTGTTTTGTTGTTGATGTGACAATAAATCAATAATTTTTATAATTTTGTGATGGTCAATATGGATCTAATGCTTGAGATTATAATAGTAATAATATCTAATCTAGTTGCATCATTACATTTGCATGGATAATTATCGATGGACAAGTTATTACGTTAATTATGTACTTAATGTATCACTTTTTATTTTTTTCAACTGTATATTTGCATGTTTAATAGACTAAAAAATAAAATATAATTTGTACATAAATTGCACTATATTAAAGTGGCTCGCGAGCTAAACGAGCGGCTCACGAGCCGAGCCTCCCGGCTCGGCTCTACCGAGCCGGTCGAATCGAGCCAAGCCGAGGCCGAGCCTCGGCTCGGCTCTACCGAGCCGAGCCGAGCTGGTATCCACCCCTAACTGGGGTTAATTTTGGAAAAAAATCAAGGGGTTTTTTTGTAAAATAGCTAGGTAGAATAAAATTTTGGATAGAAACACTACTTGCTTTATAGATAGCTAGCAAAATGTCCGTGCGTTGCAACGGGACGACGATGCAGTGAGGAAGCAGCGGGAGGACGAAGGTCCACGCGACGGCGCGAGAGCTCCGAGCGGCGACGGAGGAGGGCGCAAGCGCAGCGCGGATGGTTGGTGAGAGGGACGTAGGAGGTCTTTTTTCATCCAAGTCCTCTCTTTCTTTTCAACATTGGGACTGCAGTTAATTTTATAAACAGTTAAAGGGTTTTCTATAAAATAACATTTTTTTCTTTTTTAATTAGGTTTTTTTAAATAGCCAGACGGACTGCGGGTTAATTTTAAAAAAACTTAAGGGGTTTTCTACAAAATAGTCAGGCAAAACAAAATTTAGGTGGAAACACTACTTGCTTTATATATAGGTATAGATATAGATATATAAATATAACTTTTGATAGTTATATATATATATATATAATTTTTCTTTGCCCGTATTCAACAAACCAAACTGGACCGCAAAATTAAGCCGACTATTCTGCAGGGACATTTTGCATGTCTGGAATTTAAATTAAAACGAGTTACTACGTTCGTACGTGTTGCTCTGCATGCATGCCAGCCGTCATGCAGGACCGTGGATTTTTCCTCTTACTCCACTAGAAAACACTAAAACAGTACTACTACTACAAGTTTGACATTAATTATCAGCGTATGATATATGTATTTTCTCTGTTTCAATATATACATAGGGACGAATCTAGGAGACTGCACGAGTATGATATGACATATTCTAGGTCCAGCCCAATAAAAAAAATATCTCAACCCAACAAGAAAAAAATAAAAAAACAAAAAACCTCCTCTCAGTTCGCCTAACTCCACCTCCCTAGACCTCTGTGCGGCGTGCGGCTCGCCCCTTCCCTCCCTTGTGCGGCGTGGCATGCTCCCGGCGGCGGCGCGACGGTCCCCGGCGGTGGCTCCCTTGCGGCGACGGCGTCTCCTGGTGACGACGCGGTGGCTCCCCTGCGACGGCGCGGCGGCTCCCGGCGCGCCGCTCATTCTTCAGTGCGGCGACGCGGCAGGCAGCTCCATGTGCCGGGCCGACGGGCCGGTGGCTCCGGCTTCTCTCCGTACGGCGCGCCTTCGGCCTCTCCCGGCCCCTGCTCTAGCCACTGGCAGCCACCCCTAAACCCTAGCTTTTTAGTTGGCAAAAAAATCCCTCTTTTATTTGTTAGCGAGCCCGGCTCTTGCTCTTTTATTTGTTAATGTGGCAAGAATCCCTAAACAGAGTGGAGGATTTGTGATTAGGTTATGCATTTAGCTAAAAAATCCCTAAACCCTAGGTCCATTACTTAATTACTTATGCATTATGCAAATTATGAAACTTGGTTATAGGATTTGTAAACCCTAGGTAACTATTTATTGAATTTTGACTATTGTACTTAAATTTCTGGACAGACTTACACATATTTAGATGAGGCACACACTATTGGAGCTGTTGGTAAAACTAGAAGAAGAGGTGTTTGTGAGCTACTAGAAGTTGATCCAGCTAATGTTAGATGTGAACATTTACTAAATCATTTGGATCTTGTGGAGGTTACATTGCAGCATTGAAAAGTATGAAGCAAATTAACTTACTAATACTTGGCTGAACAAATTTAATATATTAGTTGATGAATCTGATCCATGGATTGTAATGTGTTTATCATCAGGAGATTATTAATCATTTGAAGACATATGCCCTGCCCATACTATGCAACATTCATGTCATCTTCAACTGTCCAGCATGTCATCTTTGTAATAGAAGTTATCCTTGGTGAAGATGGATCATACAGAGGTATACCAGAATTTGTTGATTTCTTATTTCTTCTGGCTCTTTGTTTGATATAGATTATTGATTGAAATATTGTCGCTGAATGACTATAGGGACAAATTAAATATTTTGAGAAATAAACTTGACAAATAGTTTAAAATAAGTTGTCTAAATAGTGTAGTAGAAGAAATTTTTTTTGGAGAAACGTCTTTTTTTAATCGTAGAACGAATAATCTGTCTCAGTGTATCAAATTTTTTTCGGTTTGCATTATAGCTGGCCATATGGCTCGGAGCTCGATAGCCCGATACGAAGCCCAATTTTTTGGCCCGGCCCAAACATGACCCGGCCCGAACACTACCGTGCTTGGGCCGGCCCGGCACGAGGCACCGTGCCATTTTTGGGCCGAACCCCCGGCCCAGCGGGCGGGCACGACTTGGCACAATTTTTTGCCCACGGCCCAAAAGAGGCCCGAACCACCCAACGGTCGGCACGGCCGCCCCGCCCCATATAAAACGCGGCCGCCCCCCGGTCGCCCTAACCCTAGCCGCCCGCGCCTCTCCGCTCCGTTCCATCGCCCAAACGCGTCCGCCGCCACCCGTGCTCCTCCATCTAGATGCAGCCTCTCAGCCCCTCACCGTCGGCCGCCGTCCTCACCCCTCCACTCTCCGGATTGGAGGAGCTTGACACCTGAGATGATTGAGATGCTTACATGCATCAAAGATTGGGAGCTTGCAGATGCTTGGGCTCAGCATGCTGTTGAGAACAAAGAGCTCGAAGCTTCTTTCGTAGATTTAAATCTCGATGACTCAACCTCCTCGGTGTAAGTATAGAATTCTTATTTAATTAAGATTAAGATTGAAACATTGAATCATTGCATTTGCATATGGACTGAATTATTCAATATGTTTGTAGGGCTGGTGGCTCTAGCAGCAACCAGCACTAGGTGCTTGGATGGCTGTTCGCTGCTGGTGCTAGTGTTGTGGTTGTGCCTGTTGTTCTATGTATGCACATGTGGCTTTGGCTATGATTTCTTCGATGTCCTGCTGCCTGTGAGTATTTTGGTGTGGCTATTCCATTCATGTGGTCTGTAATATTGAATGGTTGAACTATGTTGAACATGAAGAATTATAAATTGAGAATAGAGCTTGTTATACTCTTTTTTCTTTCTAGGGTTTTCTCACGAGGTATGAGTTTTTACCTAGAAAGGTTTTTAATGAGGCAGCATCACAATGACACAATGTCATTGCGATTATAAATGCTCTATTCTCAATCTTTATTTTCCATCTACTCTCTTATGTTGTGTTTATGTGTGTGATTCAATGTGTCATGTATATGCTCAATTGCTCTTGTTTGCCCTCAAATTGCTCATGTGTCATGTATATGCTCAATTGCTCATGTCATGTATAGGGACATTTTACTGTTGTACATGGTATTTGCTGTGATTTTCTAAACGCGTGCTTCGGGCTGGTCCGTTATCCTTGGCTGGGCCGTGCTTTTTTGTGTCGGCCCGGCTCGAAATCGACCCGTCGTGCCGTGCTTGGGCCAAAGGTTGAGCACTCGGGGCTTACACGGCCCGGCCCCCAATGTTTTCGTGCCGGCCCTAGCCCAAAGAAAACGTGCCGGGCCGTTTCGTGCTTGGGCCTAGGCCGAGCCGGACGGGCCATATGACCAGCTATAGTTTGCATATGAAATTTTTTTTGTTCGGTATACCCCATATAAAAATCCTGACTCTGCCCTGTATATACGTTCAGTGTGTATTAGAAAATATTATATTTAGGCTTACATATATTT
This sequence comes from Oryza australiensis, assembly GCA_019925245.2. Lineage (NCBI taxonomy): Eukaryota > Viridiplantae > Streptophyta > Magnoliopsida > Poales > Poaceae > Oryza > Oryza australiensis. The sequence goes on along the minus strand of JAIFGZ020000161.1, from coordinate 1,291,346 downwards.
ATATTGAAACCGAGAGAGAGTCATATATCAGCGTCTGCTGGATGTATGTCAGGGGTGAATGTAGAAACATCATTGGAGAAAAATTAATTAGTAAAATGTTGTAGAAAAATTAATTAGTAAAATGTTGTTTGGACTGGATATAAAAAAATACTATGTTGAGCTAAATATTATAGATTTCTATGAGATTCATAGGATCTGTTTCTAAAAAATTTAGACTGCGTCCTAAACCCCTAGTCGGGGCGGGGATCCGCTCCTGATGTATGTGATTGGTTCAGTATAGTTTAGTAGGGCGTGGTTTGTGGTGATCTAGGAGGGAGCACTCGATTGAGTCATCACCGTAAATTCACATTTCATTTGTCCTTTGTATGTTCCTTCATAGCTAGGCTCCATTTTTAACAAATACTGATAATACGCCGAACAACATATTAAAAATAATAACAATTTATTAGTAATTTTTATAAATACGTTTTTAAAGGTTTAAATATCAATGTTGAAAATAAATTTTGAAAATAAATATCAATGTTGAAAATAAATTAACATCAAAATAAAATTTCAAATTTCAAATTTTGGCAGAAGCTGATTATAAAACTATGATGCCTAGTTTCGTACTTTGAAGAGTGAATTTTATAAATTAAATTGCAAAAACTTTTGGCTAAACGGTCATAATAGACAGTTGTAACATAACTACATATTTCATACCAATTATTTTACAAAACTACATAATTAAGCCACAATATCACGAAATTTAACATTGACTTTATTATAAAACTATAAATTTTAAAGGCTTTACCACAAAATTACATATTTTAAAGCCTCCATTAGGATAACAATGTTGGAATGAACTATACACACTACTGGAGAAATGATCTTTTGATCAATATATCAATATCCATAATAGTTTCGGTTTCAATGGAACCGAGACAAAAAATATTTTTAGTCCCAGTTAAATCTTTAATCTAATCCTGATTAGTAACAACAACTGGGACACAAGTTTATTTTAGTCCCAGTTAAAAAAATCTACAGCTCGTGTCAGATCCCATTATTTTTAGTCTCGGTTGGTATTACCAACCGGGACTAAAGATCTAACATGTTTATTTTATCAACCGCGACCACAAAAAATCGCTCGTCTTTATCTCCTCGTCACGCCCGCTGCTCTCCCTGATCCTCTCAACTCTTCCTTAGATCTAACTCCCCTTTCCCCGCCTCTCTCTCCCATCTCTCTCCTCTCCCTCGCATCTCTTCCTCTCTCCTCGCCCTTTCTCTCCCATCTCTCCCCTCTCCCCGAGTTCCACAAAGTAGCGGAGGCGGCCGTGGGCAACGACAGCGGCGGGTAGGGGCGCACGGCAGGCCGGGGCACACGGTGGCCGCGGGCAGGCCGAGGCGGCGGCGGGCGCCGCCATGGGCGGTGGTAGCGGGCGGCAGCCGTAGACGGCAACGGCTATGTATTTGATGTTTTTTATGTATTTGATGATCTATGATATTTAATTGTTAAATCTATAATTTTGATCTGTGATTTGTAATCTGTCTTTTGATTTGTGAATTTGTGATTTCGATTTGTGTTATTTGAGGATGGTAACGGGTAGCCGTGAATGAAAAAACAATGAAAAAATGAAAAAAAAATAAAAATTATGTTTTGCTGGCGTCTATAACTTTAGTCCCGATTGGTAACACCAACCGGGACTAAAGATTCATTTTTAATATTGGTTATTTCACCCGAGACAAAAAATATATACCTTTAGTTTCATTTTTGTTGTCCTGGTTGACAAACCAAAACTATAAAAAGCTGTAAATCGAAATTAAAAATAGTTTTTTAGCAGTGATACAATCTATAGTTTGATTATAAATTATAAGCTAACTACGTAGTTGTATATACACGTTCGCCTGGTTGTTTCATTTATACTGGTATAAATTAAAGGAAACTAAACAATTCAGTCTACTTTATTCAAAAGCAGCCCTCAGCATCATGCATGCTTCACGCGTTCTCGCTAGGGCGTGTGAGCCCTAATCATGTGAGCCTGTGAGGAGGTGAGACCGGCAAAAGGAAAATCAGACAGCAATTTCCCAGAGAGATCGAGATGGTTTCCCGGAGATTTTGCCCGCCAGAAAAGCAAGCAAACACACACCAAAAAACAGTAGCTGAACCACCAATTTTGTTTCGACTTGTAAAGCATCAGGTTCGTTCTGATCGATATCAATGTTGTCCAACTCTGAAAGCTCCATACCTATATTCCACGCTATACCGTGTCAGTATCGACGCTGTATATATTTGTAAGAGAATATTCTACGCTCACTGGTACAGAATGTCTCATAGGTGCAGGTTGGAAAATCCTCTTAGGTGTCGGTTTTCTCAACCGGCACCTATTGGTCGGCACCAATGACTTTGGTCATTGGTGAATGTCTCATAGGTGCCGGTTGGGAAACCCTCTTAGGTGTCGATTTTCTCAACCGGCACCTATTGGTCGGCACCAATAACTTTGGTCATTGGTGTTGGTTCTTCGACCGGCACCTATTCAAACAAATAAGTGCCGGTTCGGGTAGAACCGACACCTATTTATCCGACACCTATACGGACCAAACACCATTCAATGAGGTGTTCCCAATCTTTTCTTATGGACCCACTCCTTTAGCCGGACCCACCATATTTTTCCACGCGGGCGCGGGCCCGTGAGATAGAGCTACAGGCATGAGCGAGCGATTCTACACAACGAGCGAGCGAGGCACGGACCTATTTAAGCTGATGTTGCTCTGGTTCGGCGAGCGGTATGGTACTAATCGAGGGAATAGTGTTACCACCACCTATAGTATAGGTGACGGTTCTACTCTTCATCCGGCATCTATTTGAGACTATAGGTGGCGGTTCTTAACACGAACCGCCACCTATTCTTTTGCCGCCATCTATATACATTATAGGTGTCAGATTTGATTTGATCGATACCTTTTGGGACGATACCAATGAGTCTTTTTTAGCAGTGGCTATCTTTTCCCTTCTTTCAAATTTTCAAAACTATACCGTGTCAGTATCGACGGCACATTATAGAAAACCGGGTACGTTCTACGAACTGAGAGTAGTTCAGGTGCTTAGAATTAGATTACTTAACTTAAAAAATACCTGTGCTTTACGACCAGAAAAAAGAAATAATGACCATTACTACCTTCGTTCTTTCTTTACAGGGCATATTCTGATTTTCAATAGCCAAACACAAGTATATATATTTATTGCATAATAGTTATACCAATATATTTGTAATTCAACGTGCCTTCATAAAATATTGCTTTTACAACTATCAAGAGTATAAGCACGACCAAGAATGCATCTGGTTTTGATTTAACCAATGCTCTGTTGAGCCTATTCTACATCACTAAGTTTGAAAGTTTGAAGATTGAATAACCAAAGACTTTAATATTTTAGCTTTACTGGCCTAGATCCGTGCGTTGCCATGAAAAATAAATTAAATTTATATCATATTAACTCAATTAATAAGCCCTTATTTAGTAAAAAATAAATTAAATTAAAAAACAAATTAAATTTTATCCTATTAACTCAATTAATAAATATTTATTTAGTCCAAGTAATAATTGAACAAGTATATAATTTTAAAATTTAAAAAGAGTTAATAGTGAAATGAAAGATGACTCGTTAAAATGTGATGTAATAGTATATATTATGAGACTCACACGATAGTGTAAAAATGAACATCATACCCAAAAAGTTATGCAAAGGAATATAGATATATTAAGAGAAATTCAAAATTCAATAATCTTTTGTTTGCCGAGGCACTCACCTTCTAGCATGACACTGAATGCCTTGTATTATCGGAACGGACTATGAGAACTGATCCTGCTTTATTCTGTGAGTGGAAGCAACGTACATGCAGGTCGGCGTGCTTTGTTGCCTGTTACCACAGTTCTTGTTTTCTTTAATCAGGTTTCCTTCAAAGGTTCAGAACTGATTAGGAAACAGGGTAAGAAATAAATTTGGTGACGTGTTGTGTAATTGGAAACAGAAGCGGGAGTGAATTGGAAACCGCTAGAAAAATGGGCTTCAGTGGGCTGACGCGTTGCGAATAGGATGTGGTAGATTGGCACGAAGAGCCGACGCACGATCAGGAAGGATCGCTTGTTTTTCTCTGGTGCAAACGATTGCAGATTTATGTTCGAACATATTGGTTTCTCCACACGTTATATTTGTGTTCTGAATCAGACACGATCTTCGCTCGTGCAGCGCGGGAGCCGCTTCAACCGCCATCGTCCCATCCCAAAATAATTTCTGGACTACTCCTTCGTTCGGGCACGATCGATCTGGACTGCGTCCGCGTGGATGATTAGCGAACGAGCGATGGCATACTAGAAATAAATTCCACTGAAAATATTTTTATAGTTTCGTTTAAATCTTTAATCCCGAATGATCATATCAAACGAGATAAATTACAGTCTATGTCAAAGCCTCATTATTTTTAATGAACTAAAGATTAATATTTGTCTCGGTTTGTTGTATCAAGACAAAAAAAAATTCCTTGCCTTATCTCCTCGCACGAGGCGCTCTCTGTCTTATCCCCTCAGATGAATCTCTCCCTCTCCCCTCAGAGATCTCTCTTTTCCTCTCCCCTCAGCTCTCCTCCCTCTCACGCGGGCGAGTGGCGGCGGTCGTGTAGGCGGGCAGCGGTGGCCGCGCGGGCGAGCGACGGCGGCCGCGTGGGCGGGCAAGTGGCGGTGGCTGGCCGCGGGCCGATCATGATTTATGATGTTGTATTGATAGATCTATGATTTTGATATATGATTTGTGATTTGTCAGATTTTTTTATCTGGGGATGGTTTCGATTTGTGAAATTTGGTATATGAATTTGTGATATGTAAATTTGTGATGTTAATTTGAGATGTTATTTAGGAATTTCAATTTGTGATGTGTATTTGGGGTAAGCGGATTTAGGGTAAGCGGGGATCAGTGAGAGAAGAAATAATTAATTTTCTGTTTTTGGTAGCGTCAATAATTTTAGTCTCGGTTATTTTACTCGAGACTAAAAATAGTGATCTTATTTTGTAGTCCCGGTTCGTAACCTAATATTAAAGGAGTTGCAAATCGGAACTATTATGTCTTTTTCAGCAGTGGCATGAACTACGAAATATTTTGGCAAAAACACTTTATCTCGCACACTGACATAATATCGAATTAAGGTTACGTACAAAAATTAAGATAAAAACATCTTTAAATTTTATAACAGTAAAGAGAGAACCTATTTTAAATTCTAGACTTATTATTTATATTTATGATTTATTATTTTTTTAATGGTAGATGATGTAGCATCGACGACAGATGCTTTGTCGGGGTTATTTTAAACTATGCTAGCGTAGTTTATTAAGGTGCTTAAACCGCAGGATGTGCCACGTGTATATGTCTACTCATACACGTATGTAAGCGCTTGTGTCTCTGCTATTTTAAAGGAAGGAAATTGGAGCTTCCGTTGAAGTAAATGTCAGATTTTATCTATTATAGAAAAATCAAAATGATAATCAGATTAATATGGCGGATCTCTTGATTTTGAAACCGCAGCAGTACACTACATACGGTGGTGAACAAATCAACAACAAAACACGCATATACGGTGTAGGGGCTATGGAGGCTTGTTAAAAAAAATTGGGGCTTAACTAATCGATAAATTATTGACCATTATTTTTCCTTGGCTTGGAAGCCTTGGATCCATGGGAGATGTTGATAGTATATGATTCTACTACATACGAAGTACTTATCATTGATTCGCAAATGATTTTGGTTTTGAGTTGACGACGACTGCATCCAATCCATCCATCCACATCCATCCATCGCGTGCAGTGTGTGTACAGTACGTGTGGGCGTGTGGCTGGACTGGTTTGGTCGGCCAGCCCATCGATCTGCTTCGCGACGCGGGCACCGGTTTTCCTTTGCACGGCGTGGTTTCATGCGTGTGGAGTACTAGTTGGTGGCGTGTCCGGTGCGGTCCGGTTTGGAGCCACGTCCCTCTCGTCGGATCGACCGGACGTTCGTGGGCGATGGCGTCGCGATCCCCCTAACGTTTTCTCCTGTTCGTCTCCTATCGATCGTCATGGCCTCATGGGCGTTCTGATATATGCCTTCCGTCCCATAATCACGGTAACAAACGTAGATGTTTACAACACACGTATATTCACTCATATAAATATACACGTGTACTAAAAATATAATATAAATTATAAACGTTCACAACATATTTATCCCTATAAATTAACACACATAAACCTTATTTCTATAAACACATTCAATAAAACACTAACGTCTTTATCAAATTAATAAAATCATCACGAGCATCACGCTGTCCACGAACATATTATCTATCAATTAAAAAATAATTATCTATATATAAACATTTGTTGATTCTATCATGGCATATAATGGTTCAGATCGGTCGTCAGGATTTAAACCAGACGGGGTAAGTACTACGGATCGTGATGTAGAGGTCGGCACGCATCTAGACGGGATCAATCACCAACAGGCAGTTCTCGTAGGCATCATCGGTTGTTTGAAATTAATTGGAACCATACTCACAGAGACGTAGACCAACTTAATTATCCGGATGATTTTCAGAATATGATAAACCAAAGCTATATGTACCCAATTGCCTTAATGCAAATTGCAAACTGATACTTTCTGAGTGGGGGATTAACTAACTAACTAACTATGTAAACAAATGGGTGATTGTGTACTGGAAACTGAAAATCCCTCTTTCCATCTCTGCCTTATTATTTGTTATTATTTGCGACTAGTATGACCTGTTTAGTTTTAGCTTCAAATTTAACTTATCTAGAGCTAGAGTCTAACCAATAAGTTTAAATTTAACAAAAACTAAAATAAAATACATTACATTGTTGGAACAGGGTTTAGGTCAGCTTCACCGCTCCACTCCAGACCAACACAACGCTGATAATATGATTGTGCTTTTCAACAGGTCAGGCACATATAGACCCCGTTTGGTAGGGATTCTCCTCCCCAATTCTCAATAGAATCAGTAGAATCTCTGCCAAACGGAATAGTTTGCAACTGATTCTAAGAAGAATCATTTTAAGTGATTCAACAGTTTTACATAGAGAGTGAGAATCACCTTAAAAGCAGTTTCTCCCCAGAATCACCTGAAACCAGTTTTTCCCAAGAATCACCTGAAAATCACCTAAAATATTATTCTAATGAGTACTTTATTATATCGATTCTGATTCTCTTCAGAATCTGATTCAGAAGAATCTAGAATCAGAGAATCAGTTGCCCTACCAAACGGGCCCATAATAAAGATTGGTGGGTGGATTTAGGATAATACACGAGCTAGGTCCACATAGAGGATTGACTATTAAGCATTTCACATAAATCGATGTAGCATTAACATGTGATTAATTAAATTTAATTATTATAAATTTTAAAAAATAGATTTATATGATATTTTAAAACAATTTTCATATAAAAAGTTTTCACACAAAACACACCGTTTAGCAATTTGAAAAGCGTTCCAATGAAAATTGAGAAAAAAATATGTATCTCAATCAGAACGGAGTGATGTTCCTTTGTGACGTAAGTGAAGATGAAGATAAAAATTAAGTGTTTCAGCAAAACAAGGCGACATTAACATATGATTAATTAAGTTTTAATTATTATAAATTTAAAAAATAAATTTTATTTGATATTTTAAATAATTTTTTATATAAAAAATTTTCACGGTTTAAAAACGTGCCATAAAAATAAAAAATTTAATCCAACTCCTCTCTAAGATGGGTGGATCGAAGAGAAAATAATGAATCGTACAGTGGTTATGCGACCTCCGTGCACACTGAGAAAAAGAACGGAAAGAGGACGACTGTATTTAGGATCGCTATTTTCACATTATAATCTTCGTTTTATAATCGTTTTAATTTTTTTAAATTTGATCAAATTTATAAAAAAATTTAACAAACATTTAAAATATCAAATTAACTTCATGAGATCTAACATTTAATAAAATTTGACCGTGTATTTGTTTTATGTTGAAAATACTATTTTTTATAAACTTTGTCCAACTTAAAAAATTGATTAGAAAAGTAAAAGACCTATACGCTATAGCACGAAACGGAGGGAGTAGCGATTCTGTTTACTTGGAAAGTCTTACCGTTGATGGGCTGAAACTATCCCCATCTTACGTGGACCGCCCAAGAAATTAACGGCCCACGGTGTTGTTTCGGGGTTGGGCTATCGCCCGTCGGGGACGGACCAGTATCAAAAGGATCCCGTGCTCCGCCGGAGAGGCCGCGCCGCCGCACGGAAACCCTCACCCGTGACCGCCGCCGCCGCCGCGAGGAAACCCTTACCCGGCGGGCGCGAACGCGCAGGATGGTGTCGTCGATCTCGATGTACCGCGGGAACCTCCACCGGGCCGGGGCCGACACCGACCACCGCTGGCCGGCGCCCCGCCCCACCATCACCGCGTCGCGGTTCCGCAGCCTGCTCCGCAGCCGCTCGCTCGCCGTCGCGCGGCTCGATGGCGCGGCGCGGGCCGACTCCGCGGCCTCCTCCTCGACCTTCCGTCTCCCGAGGGAGGAGGATGGGGTGGACGACGAGGAGCAGGACGAGGAGGAGGAGGAGGAGGGGGAGGAAGGAGAGGAGGGGATGGAGGTGGAGGAGGAGCAGGAGGAAGAGGATGGGCAGGATGAGCAACAACCCGAAGAGGCGGGGGAGGAGCAGGAGGAGGGGGCAGTGGAGGATGCTGATATGGACGATGCCGGAGAGGTGCTCGTCGGAGGTGACGATGCCGATGGCAATGGTGATGCCGGTGATGCTCAAGAAGGTCAAGGCGAAAGCGAAGGCTTTGATCCTAATCCGGAGGTGAGCGCTGTCAAAATTCTCGACTCTTAGTATCTTGTTTGTTGTATGTGGAGCTGCAAGTCTGCAATTGACTATAATTTAAGGGCTTAAGATGCAGTCTGAGATTGTAGGATGCATAAAAATATTTCATCGCTTTTTCTTGCCAAATACGTCCACTAGAGTAAGAATCAATAGATGAAAGGTGATGATGAGTTTGTGGGAGATGTAACAAGTCATTTGAATTTGGAGCTAGTGCTATGAACATGACAGGTATTGATTTTAGTTTCTTGAAACTGGTACATTTTTATAATGCTATGGTAGTTCTACCTGCCTAGATGTTTTATGAAGTGTCGGAGCATGCTGAAATTTCTTTGCTTGCAATGAAGAATTAAGCTTCAAGATGCATTAAATAAATTTGGTTGTCGTGTTTAAATACTAGATACCTCTGGATTGCTTCTGAATACTGATTCAATTGAATACATTTGCATTGCTTTTCGTTGAGATTCTGTTTGTATCAAGTGCTTTGTGAAAGCATGAGTGCAATTTAGTAACCATAAATACTGTTTGGATATGATACAGTGCCTAAACTTGCGAGCTCTGTGCTTTGTGTTTTCTATGTTTGAGTCCTGGTTATTTGCTTGCCCTAATTTCCATTAAGACCTCTGTTGTTTTACACCTGTTTTAGGGGAGTTGTCTTGATGTAATTGAAGAAAGGAAGAAAGAGTTGAGTGACAAGCTGGATACTCTAAACAAGAAAAAGCATGATCTTGTGCAGATGCTGAAGCAGGTATTGTTTGTGCTAACTTTTATTCTGGTTATTTTTAATGCCACTGTTGTTCAAAACAAATGGGTATGACTACAAAGTATTATCAGTGGTACAGAACTTTATGCTAAGGTGAAAATATGTCTGGATTTATTTGGTGTGATCCTTTATCCCAATGCCTATTCTATAAGATCTCAATATAGATAAGCGGAATCAAAGATAACAGTAGACTTGATATCCTCATCTACTCGTCTTAATCTGAATGAATAAAATGAATTAACATCTGATGAACTATCTAGCAGAGCGGAACTTTATCATTAATGAAGAATTCTGCAGAGTAACTGGAGTTGTGTATAAACTAATTGTGGATTGTGAAACTTGTATTGGATGATGAAAGTTATACTGATATGTTCAGTATATAATATCTTCACTTGTTATCATTTTTTGTTAAATATGTCTAATGAGCTAGTTACGCTGTTGCAAGTCACATGTCACCAAATGCTATACAAAATATTTAGACAGTTCCATGGTTATCTTTACAGTGTGGAAGGTGTAAAATCATTATGGCTGGAGTATGGATGATGCCACTTCATTGAATTGATGTGGACATGATATTCTTTTTCATGTTTCGATATACTAAATATAGAATTTGTGAAAACAATCTGTGCACTTTGAAATATCTATATCTATACTCATTAAAAAGAAGATAACAGTGGTGCCCGAATCTGCTACTCCCTGTGATCCATTCGATCGTGTATCAATGGTTGAGATGGAGGCGCTAGCAGTGGCATTGCACCCATCGACCAGCTCGTCTCTCCTCTCCCCCAGTCCCCCTGCCGACCGCGCTATCTCCTGTCTGCCGACCTGGTGACCTCCCATCTGTTCACATGGAGTTCTCCCATCTTCAGCAGATGGCATTTGGAATGCTTGGTCTGCTCGGCGGCCCTTCTCCACTTCCGTGTCTATGCCGTCTTCCAATTTCTTGGATCCGTTGGGCTCCGAGGAGGCGACTCAGCGCCTCCGACCAACCCATCGACCCAACGACGTCTGCCCCGACTACTTCCCTAGATTCAGCTTTGCTTCACTGCTTAATGCTGCCTCCATTCATTCCCTTCAACTAATTAGAAGCCTTCAATGAAGATCTGAGTGGATGAGAATCTGCTATGGCAGGATGCCTGCTACGTTGGCCAAGCTGCTCTTGCCCAGGCATCTCATGCTGAAGTTGTTTACCAGCTTCCCAAACAGGTGCTGTGGTGGGAGGCGGTACTCAGGTCGCTTCATAGAGGCCTGGCTGATTGAGAGAGGAGATGGAATCGTTAAGGCTGGTGAGTAAAGATTTCTGGATTTTGGTAGAGATGAAAGAAAGGACATGGGTTGTTGTTCATATATCAAATGCCAATTATTTAGATCTGAAGAGGGAAGATTTGAGTTGTAGACACCCTATTTTCTTCCGTTGATGTTTTTTCATAAATGATACTCTCGGTTGTCTTGAACCTGGACACCTAAACTAGGAGTTGTGTCTACTGACTTGCTGCGTGATGAATGATGAATGATTCCCACTATTAGTTTGTGGTAATTTTTATGGATTAGATAGGTTGTCAAAAGCACTACTACAGCTGTAATCCTGTAAAGGGCGCTTGGCTATACGACTTATTGATTTTACAACTGAGGTGAATGTGTTTGACATGGAATCGTCTCTGCCACCTGCCAGATCGTCTTTTTTTTTTCCCATTGGTCACTGAACAGAGGATGAGATGCTACTGAAGTGCTTAACAGCTAACTGAGCCTTTCAGGATCTACCTTATTTGTCCTACAGTATATATGTTGTTGATATTGTAGTTTGTTTTTCAATCAATTTACTGAATGCATTATTGCAAAAGAAAACAAACCAGACTTCAACCTTAGAAAGGCAGAATCTATGATTTTTTTGGTTGCACGTAGCAACAGTGGTGGTTTAATAATTGCTAGGACGAGGATTCTATACTACGCTTTTCCAATTTCTACTCCCTCGTTTTTCAATTGCACGCTTCTCAAATTGACGGTGTGTTTTTGGCAAAAAGGTGTGTTTTTTTGGAAAAAATTCTATAGGAAAGTTTCTTTAGAAAATTATATTAATCCATTTGTCAAGTTTTTTTTAGCTAATACTTAATTAATCAAGAGTTGATCAGCCGCTCTGTTTTGCCTGGGGAAAGGTTCCCAACCCTAAACGAATACAACCTAAGCGTTGGATTCATCGCCTGGTCAGTGGATGGTTCTTTAGGAGAGTCTTAAAATTATAGGAGCTTGCTATATCTCATAAATTTGAATGGTTGAGTATGCTGAGAAGAAATCAATATCGTTGAAGTGTTCGAATCTGCTACGCTTCAAAGGATGAGTGTGTCCATCATGATTATTTTTTTGGCCGTTGCATCGCACGGGCACTTTGCTAGTAAATAACAAACTCTTTGATGTATTCCATGTTTTTGAATTATAATTGGAGTATATATTGCTGCCAAAAAAAACTATATGTATACACAAATATATTGGTGTTGACTGCTCTCTTTTCCTCTGAGATCTTGTTGTTAGTTCAGTTACTAAAATAAGATTGTTTTGGCTATTTGAACAGATTTTAAATGCTGAAGAAGAAATCAGGATGCGCACCATGCAAGCCTCATTGCGTGCTACTGTGCCCCAGCCATCAGAAAACGCAGCTGATGGAAGTTCTGTTTCTAGGCAGGTGCCCAGAATGACCGTTGATGTCAATTTTAGTGATGTTGCTGGCGAGTCTGAGGCTGGTTCGAACCAGGGCACTCCCGGACGTCCCTTGCATCATGTCCACAGCATTTCTCCTTCAACAGCCTCTTTTGCTAGGTCTCCGTTCGGTTCTCTCCAACACAATTCTGTAAGTAATGGCAGTTGTATCTTCCTTTCAAAACATTGTCGTAGTATTGTTTAGAGTTTGTATCTACATTTGTCTGTTGGACATTAATGCGAAAGTGAGACCATTGAGGATAATTACGTTAGCAAATTCTCTAGGATAATTTGGGTTATACACAATCTGTTTTTGTTTATGTATCGTTTTGGGTTTAGATACAGCTGATACTGTCATTGAACTGAATACCATCTGATCTTACAGGGTCACACTCCAAGAAGCCCAGCGACTTTCTCTACAGCAAGTCCGTCCCGCTTTGCGGCTACTGGACATCAAGGACATCCTACAGGTCATCCCTCAATATCATTGCCAGGAGTTAACTTTGTAGCCTCATCGCCTTCCCCTGCTGCCTCCGGTGGTTCTTCCTCCGTGTTCAGGGATTATCGCCCACCCAATTCAACATAATATCCATGAGGGCTAATCAGGAGACTATGTACATATTCTGGAGGACAACTCGGTTATTAAGGTTTTTTCTCTTTTTCTTGAGAGGGGGTATTAATATTGTTTTGTGTTATTATGCTGTATTAATTAACGGAAACACTACAGAAACTTCTGTTTTTCCATGAATCCGGTCCAAAATGACCCAAGATGTGTAAATGTCTATATGGTAGTAGGTTCAGCTGGTCGTGCAATATGTTTCAGTGTTGCTAGAATTCCAGATTGTTCGACACAGCTAAAGAATCAGCATATTTGGAACACAGTAATTTCAGGTCTTTTAAGTGATCCGTGAGAAACAACTTAATTCTATTAGGACTAAGGAAGGCACTTCCAAACTGGGCTCGTGCCCTTTGTTCAGGTAAAATGTTTTCTTTCTGATAATTTCACTAGTGACGGAGATGGGAGAGAATGTAGCTTTATGGGCAGTTTACTTGCTATTAGTATAAAATGATCACTACTTAACAGATGTAATTGCATTTGAAGCGTGAAGCACGCTCCAGTATCATGGATCAAAATGACCAATAAATCTCCACAATATCATGTGTCTGTAGGGCATGAACAAACGTGCAGCTTTGTGTCTCGGGCATGAGCAAATGTACATCTGAGACAGCAGCATGGGTACGAAGATGTAGAGAAATATCTCAACCAATGTTTATTCTTCTATAGTTGGATGCTGGGAATCACTACACTCGTGGAAGGCCCGAAGCTACAGAAAGGTGGAAGCAGTACAAATTAGCCCAAGTCACAATAATTAATCTGAATCATTAATTCAAATATAATCAGCAAAAAATTATTTATAGCTTACGAAACAATAACAATGCATATTAAAATAACCATAACATGCTTCAACTGCACAGTTTCAGTCATCCATCAATAGAGTTAAATACACAACCAACTGCACAGTTGACCACATCATTTTGGAGTTTAACACGTTTCAGTCTTGTTAGGACAGCCTCATGTCATCATCATAAACTGTGCTTTGATGTGCTCAAAAGAAGTGATGCACACAAACCGTCACTAGCCATAAGTCATGCTTTTGTATAGAACATGAAACATCCTAACTAGATAACATATTATTTTCGCTCTTATTTAGCCAGCGTACGAGGATGCAGGTGGATCATACACTGGTTATTTGACAATTGGCAGTACACTGGTTATTTGACAATTAGCAGTAAAAGGGTTTACTAACTTGAACCCTAGTATGACTAGTTTCATAAATTATCATCACATGATAGATTCAGAAGAATAATACAGTATGCGTACGGAGAAGTATAACCAGTTCTAAAATATTGAAAACAAGCATAATGAAATAGATTCATTGCCAGGTCGATTCCCACAAACTATATGTGCTTGGCAGATGATGATTCACAAAGATCACAATGTAAGAACAAGAACAGTTCAAGTGTCTGCGCGAATGTAATTAAACATACAGGTGTACTATGTTACCTCATGTGATGCTGTCACAAGACCATATCCCTTCTCCATCCCCTAAAACTGGGCAAAGAAGTTCTGCAAGACGCATTACATAGAACTACTTAGAAACAATAAAAATATTTGAATAATCAAGTGCAACGTAGAAACTGCATCTACCATGACAGGACATTGTTCCCCATATTACAACGGTGATGCGCAGCAACCAACATTGACTCATGAAACAACCGTATCATAACATTAATTTTGAAAGGTGAAAGCCATGTGCCCATGTGCAATCTCTTTTAACTCATGAGTTAATTTATCAAAGGTGTTGGTATTTAGGCATGAGTTGGATAATTCTTCTTAACAGTAAAAGGGTCTACTAGGCAAAGAGACTAACTAATCTAATTCACTTCTGGTCAAACAAAAAAAAGAAGTGATCTTCCTTTGAGAATACTAGACAGCTATACTGTCGAGAATACATTGTTCAAGAAAGGCATGAACAAGTCAATAACTTCTCACCTTTACCTTGAACCTCCTTTTCATGTTAAAGTCACATAGAAACATCTTAGAAGCATTCATAACTCAGAACAAAACTAAGTTGAGTGTCAGTAATGCATATTCATAATTTAGTAACCTATATACTCACAGAAACTTCAGTAGGGTACATGATCAACCAGTAAATAAACAGAAGAGGCAATACTTCAGAACAGTAGATTATAAGGATTACTCATATTAAATGCAAACATAAGCATTTCTTATCACGTACTCCCTCCGTTCCACATTGTAAGACGTTTTAGCATGTCCATCCTTCGTCTAAATTTACTACCATCCATATAAATTTGGACACATATATGAAACACGTACATGGATCCATGCATAAATCTACTCAAATCCAAAACGTCTTATAATGTGAAACAAACGAAGTAATAAGTTTCGTGAGCTGAGCAAACATTTTCACAATTACTACCAACCATGAGGGGAAATACCATACATAACACCACACACGCCCTCCAGAAGTTTCACTAAAACAAATTCTGAAATACAATTGTTTGTGGTAGCAATTCAGAACCTTGAAATCAAGTTCTGCATTTTTCCTGTTAAGGCCCACATTTTTTCTACCCTAGTACACACCGGTCAGGCCTCAAGAATTTCATCTCCCCATTACCAAACCATCATTCTTTTCACTTATACAACACATAAAACCAACCAACATAAAATTTACTTCAGTATTGAAAAGATTGACATGTGAATGGTAGTATGGTACCATCTTATCGAGCTTTATTGACTTAATATGACCTTGCTTCCTGCCTTCCTGGTTCTGTACACTTGCATTTTTCTTTTCTAGCCAATGTGCAACACGTCTCATGTCTGTTTAGACTATTCCAACTGCATGATGCAATAATACACAATATTCCTATTTTATTACAACCTAATATACCGTATATTTCATTTTCCATGTCAAATTTTACCACAGGAAGCAATTCAGCTTGCGTTTCCTTCAGCATTACGCAGCCCCAAGGTAATTACAGAGAATTCAAAATTAACAACCACCGGAGTGAGCAGCTAGGAAGAGCACAAGTCGGACACGAAACAATCACCAGGAAACAGCGCAGATTCTGAGCATGGTTCCGCTATTAACTTTGAAATTGACGGCACAATAACACAATCCAAGAAATTGAACGCGCTTGTTACTTGGCAGCAGATTAATTTCTAATCAGAGACTAATTTGGCAAGCAAAACTGACACCCAGTAGGCCTAAATCAAGAACCTATCGAACACAAACAGCTCGAAATCACAAAGGGGAGGAACCCATCAGACCTGGAGCCACGCCGCGGCCGTGGCGAGCGCGGACGAGAGGCGGCATTTCTTGGAGTCCTCGCACTCGTGGGGGGACTCGAACTCGTCGGCGGGGAGCTTGCGTGTGATCCAGCCGATGTCGAGGTAGACGTAGCGCGGGGGCGGCGGGAGGTCGACCTTGACGCGGACGACGTCGAACCAGACGAGGAAGCGGCGGACCTTGACCCCGGAGAGGTCGGTGAGGGAGCCGTAGCGGAGGACCCCCGTGACGCGGGGCTCGAAGTAGGTGAGGTACTCGTAGTGGACGTAGCAGGGACCCGGGAGGTCGACGGCGAGGCTGCCGTTGGCGGCGAGGGAGAAGGCGGTGACGCTGGTGGGGAACACGCCCGGTGGCAGGCCGTACCGCGGGAGGATCTCGGAGAGCGTCGCGTTCTTGTGCGGCGGGGAAGGCGGAGGGGAGGAGGGCGCCGCCGGGGGCTCCTCCGCCGCGGCTCCCGCGCCGGCGAGGAGGAAGAGCAGGAGGAGGAGGGGGGAAGGCGGCATTGGTGAGGCTTTGGGAGGAGGGAAACAACAAAGCACACGTTTCTCGCGAGTGTTTACTCTGCCACGCTGGGTTAATAGCGATGGCTGATGGTGGCAGCCAGGTGGGACCAAGGATCCAGCCTATCCTGATGTCAGTTTTGCTATATATTTATCGAAAAATTTTCAAAATTTATCAGATATAAACACAGTATAATTATCGTGTAATTAAAATTGTATATAATTACAATGAAACTTGTATGTAATTTTTATATAATTTTGAATAACTAGATTTACTCCACGATTTGTGCAAACAAGGAGGAAAAATCAGACCATGTGTATAGGCGAGGAGATTTAGTTTCACGACCTCTGATTCGTGGAAATAACATGTTAATATGGGATTTTTAAAAGTTACATACTGTTGACGGGAGGTCGATCAGTCCCTCAAAGGGGCTGCCCAAGGAGGTGGAAGAGCGGTTGGGACGTCTACCAGTAGTCCTGATGGTCGACTCGGGAACAAAATGAGCCAAGATCTTTAGATAGGCTCGGCCCTCTCGGAGGATAACAAACCTACTCCTGTGTTCTGTGTTAGAGTGGTGTAAATTTAGGGCTTGAATACAGTAGAATGTGTGAGTTCTAGGGTTTCTAAGGTGTGATCCCATCGGAATTGGGGATCCCTGCCCGCGCGTGTTGCCCTCCCTTTTATAGTCCAAGGGGGGCAGTCACGAGAGTCTTAGGGTGCATACGTAAGCTTGGTCCTAAAGCAAGCAGGTACAGGCTTAAAGTTGAAAAGTAAAACAAAATCACCTTGGGATCCCTGGTCGAGAGCACAGGTGACGTCATCTTCTGCCGACTCTGTCCTCCTTTTGTCTTGTTTGCAAGACTTACCAAGAAAGTCTCCTTCCCGAGGACGACCCGATCCTTTTCTGGTCGGGGCCATGCGTAGAGGTCGAGCGAAGGAGCTGGGGTCGGATCGAAAGGCAGCGATCGGGATAATCAACCTCGCCCGAGGACCGACCCCCGACCCTGACTTGAAGATTTCCGACACGTCCTATTCGATCTTCTTTCCTTCGCGTGGGCTATCCTGATGTGACATACCCCACAACAGCCCTCGAGCCTAGAGGCTAATGGGACATTCAGCCCTAGACTCTGAGTTCTACCCAGATGGGATCTTTGATTGGCCATTGGAGCATCTTCAGCGCACTTCGGCAGGTGCACCGGTTAGGTGCATTTGCTAGGTGTAGTCCCCGAGCCTGTGTCGAATGGTACATTCGGGCCCGGGGTCAAGCCTTATGTATCATCCCTCGGTGATCGTCAAATCTCGTGATCGACTTAGCATGAGCTAATGAGTGGAAGGCGTGTAGTCCGGTAACGGCAAGGATCGGCGGAGTTGGCGAATCCATGGCTCGGAGGCCGATGGCAGTTGGTATCGTCAGAGGAACCACAACCCGAAGGCCGATGGCGGTCGGCGAGGTCAGAGAAGCCAGACCCCAGAGGCCGATGGCGGTCGGCGAGGTCAGAGAAGCCATAGCCCTGAGGCTGATGGCGGTAGGAAGCTGTAGCCCGGAGGTTGATGGCTATCGGTGAGGCCGGAGAAGCCATAGCCCGGAGGCTGATGGCGGTCGGCGAGAACGGAGAAAGCCATAGCCCGTAGGCTGATGACGGTCAGCGAGAACCGAGAAAGCCATAGCCCGGGGGCCGATGACGGTCGACGAGGTCGGAGAAGCCATAGCCCAGAGGCCGATGGTGGTCGGCGAGGTCGGAGAAGCCATAGCCCGAAGGCTGATGGTGATCGACGAGGTCGGAGATACCATAGCCCTGAGGTTGATGGCGGTTGGTGAAGCCAGAGAAGCCATAGCCCGGAGGCTGATGGCTGTCGACGAGAACGGAGAAAGCCATAGCCCAGATGCTAATGGCGGTCAGCGAGAACGGAGAAAGCCATAGCCCGGAGGTTAATGGCGGTCGGCGAGGTCGGAGAGGCCATAGCCCTTTGGCCGATGGTGGTCGGCGAGGACAGAGAAGCCATAGCCCTGAGGCTGATGGCGATTGGCGAGGTTGGAGAAGCCGTAGCCCAGAGGATGATGGCGGTTGGCAAAGTCGGAGAAGTCGTAGCCCGAAGGCTGATGGTTGTCAGCGAGAACGGAGAAAGTCGTAGCCCGGAGGCCGATGGCGGTCGGCGAGAACGGAGAAGAAAAAACCGCAGGATATAGCTCATTTGGCGATCGCTAGCCCCTGGGCGCGCACGCCGCGCGCGTGGGCGCTGACACGCCGGGTAGAGCGCCAGCCCCATCTTGTCAGGCCCATCAAACCCAGGGTTGCGTAACGCCTTATCAACTTTCAGGCGTCCTGTCAACTGACAACGGCTCGCGAAATCGACGACCCAGATCATCCTCTCGGGCGACGTGGCGAACTGGGCAACGGATTTGCTGGGGCATGTAACGCACGTTGCATATGCCGTTAATGGCTCCATAGATCCAACGGCCTAGATCCACCATCAGGGCAACATGGCGGACAGGGAGGCGAAGCAGCCGGGGCGTCTCGAGCACGTCGTGTACGCCGTTAACGGCAACGCACGTCTGCCGAGAATTCCACTGATAGGCCCACTACTTTCCCCTTTAAATTTCCGCCTCCTCGCCTTGTTCGTCCTCCTCAATCTTCTCGCGTAAGCCTCCAAGTCCTTTGCACCCCTGCTCTCGCATCCACTGGCGTCGCGCCGTTCGAGCTTGTTAGGCCGCCACTTGCACCGCGCCGCATAGTCCGCCATCGCAAGGGCCACCGTCTCTTTTGGTGAAGCCCATGGCGCCCAAGAAGTCGTCGAAGTTGGGGAAGGCGGCGAGATCCTCGCCGCGGGAGGCGATGAGACCAAGCAGGGTTCGACATTCGTTCCTCGCGCGCGGAGTGAGATGATGGAAGGCCTACAGCGGGCGGCGTCCTCTGCCGCGAGAGCTCGCGCAATGGCGCCCGCCAGTGGGGAGCAGTTTTCGACCCCGACTCCCGTGAGTTAGTCGTGTTTGCCGCTTTTCTTCTTCACGGCTTTGGAGTACCGACCCATAACTTTATTCGGGCTGCTCCACTCTTATGATATCGCCCTTTGCAATCTCAATCTGAATTACATCCTTCAAATTTCTATCTTCATCCATCTCGTGCAAGGCTTATCTTGGGATAGACCCGCACTTGAACCTCTTTCATCATTACTTTTGTCTCCTGATGGTCGCGGAGTGGTCGGCGGCCGGATCCAATTTCGGGAGAGGATGGCCCGTCGCTACATCCCCATCGACTTGACATCCTCAAACAAGGGATGGCATGCCGAGTGGTTCTACATCGGGAACCATGAGCCGCAATCTCCCCCAAGATCTACCAGAGGCGACCCCTGCGAGCACCTAGTCGACCACCGTCCCGCCACCGAGCAGGCCAAGTCGACGAACTCATCGCCAAGGTGGATCGCCCGAAGGAGCGTGGCTCGACCGCCGCGAGAGTGCCACTCAACTTCACCCTCCGAGGCCTTCACCCGCAAGGAGAGGTGAAGCCGGCGTTCGAATACTCGAGTGGCCGGGACCCGACCCGAGAGGCCATGGTCCCCATCGAGCGCGCGTGGCAGAGGCTGACTAGCTTATTCTCAAGCTCGACGGACTTTGGCACGGGTGGCCCGCTCAGCTACAGCCTCACCAATCCACGACTAGAGGTAAGCCCGTCCTGACTTGCTCTTCTTCTTTCTCTTATTTTCTTGTGCAGCCCATCACCTGCCGTGTGCTGACACTTGACATGAAATGACCGTGTATGTGTCACTACCACTGGTTCCCGAGGCCCCGATGGCAAAGGACGACCTCCCCAGCCACCGAAGCACTAGGGGGAAGAGGCCTGAGGTCCCCCGGTCAAAGCCGGAGGTGAAGACGGCACCGCCGGGAGCCTGAAGATCCCCGGAGTGAAGCGGAAGTTGGTCGTCTCCTCCGACGAGGAGGGTTCAAGGGAGGTCAACGCAAAGCCCGCGTCATCGTCGACCGACTTGATGACCGGAGCGCCCAAGGGGAGTCATCGGAGCCTCCACGAGGGCCAAGCGCCTTGCCATGGGGTTCGGGGCCTCGAAGAGGTAAGTGTAATGCTTTGGTATGCCATTTTGTTTTCGTTTTTCAGGTGCTGACAAACCCCTCCAAGCAGGCAAACCCTAGACGTCGACTCCCGTGTAGAGGAGCCGAAGGGGGTGACTGAGCCGACCCCCTAGGTTGAGGCGAGGGGGTGCTGACCTGCCTTCGGCCGACGTGGAAATGGCAGTTATGTCGTCCGGGGCCGGTCAGGCCGAGGAGCAGTCGGCGGCGGGGGCGGAGCCTGAGGCGGCCTTGGAGGCGACCGGCGACGTCGGCGAAGAGCAACTGTTGGTGGGTTGGGACTTGTTCCCCCTCCCCCTCGTAGTCATTGCCGCCGCAGCTGCTGGCGCAACCTAGGCCAGCGAGAGAGCTCTCGGGTTCCTTCTTCACAAACAGCTGGGTGGCAATGTCATACTCATCCGAATCATACGATGCACCACAATCCTTCACATGCTCCATTATTTCAGTGATGGTGATCCCTTCTTGTTTCTTTGCAACAAAGGAACTTGAAGCATCAGATATCTTGGAAATTGCTTCGACCATTAGAAGTGTTGTGCTTGACTTTGCCTTTTTCCTATCAACAGCTGCAACACAAGGTCTTTTATTTGGAACCGCACTTGGAGTGACTTCCTGAACCTCCTCATCCCCCTCGTCGTTGGCATCAAATGGGTCACTTTGGGCATTATTCTCTCTATCAACATACTCACAGTCTACATCAAAAGATTGCTCTTGACTAGTAGGGATAATAGGATTTTCACTCAAAGGGTTCCAATGATCTGCTTCCTCATTTATAATATTTCTAAACATTTCCCTAAGCAAATCTTCATTTTGGAGAGGCTTTTTATTAAAATTGCCACACCCTATAATATCCTGATCATGTGAAACATAAACATCAATACATAAACATAAATATATATGAATGCATCAGTACAAAATTATTGATCAGTTGATAGCACTCACTTTTTTTGCTTTCTTCCACCACTCGGCCTCCATCTCAATTGTCTTGGTCGTATTGTTCCAACCAGTACCTGTTTGCCTCCTCTTCAACTTTAGCCAAATGACCCAATCGACCTTTAATTTATCCTACTTGTTCTTAATTTGGGTCTTTGATAATAAGATACCAGTCAATTGAAACAACCTATTTGAGACCTCAGTATAACCTACAGAGTTCAGATGAGTATTTGGGCGATTGCCTCTAGTAACTTGTTCAGCCATCAACTCACAGGCTATTGTCAAATTTGCATCGTCCAGTCCATTTGATCACCCTGACCATGATATTGCAATAGTATGTTCAAGCATTCATGATAATCCATTGAATTTAACATTTGTATGGTTTGGTGGCACAAGACTAAAAAAACAACCACAGTGTACATACAAGAAATAAAACAGTGTACTTTATACTGATGACATGGCACAAGGCATTTTCTTCCAAATAGCTACACCTAGCTATAGATAAGATAAAACAAGTTTTACAATGAAAGTAAATTTTTTCTTCCCGAATACATCAAGCATATAGCATACATCAAGCATACATCAAACAAAAACCAAGAAATACCTGTTCATCTTTCTTCCCGGATGGTGGTCGTTTCCGTGATGTGGCTTGTGGCATTGAATCCGTGGCCACCAAGTGTGGGGCGTGCGGCCTTGTTCGGCCAGCAGCCGGCGTCGGCCTTGTTCGACCCATCCCGGCCTGGACGGAGTCCACCGGCACTGCCGGAGGAGGCCTCGGCAGCCCCACCCTTCGCGTCGGCGAGCTTCCTCGACTCATGGACCCGGCGGCATCCGCTTCAGGAAAACTTGGGGGATGGAGAACGGAGGGGATTTGGGGGTAAGAAAAGAGAGGATCGAGTACAGGATCATTGGATCTATCTTCTTCGGCCATCACCTCGCGGCGGCGGCGCGCGATTTGGGGGGAGGGCGACGGGAGCGCGGCACGTGGGACAGAAACGGCGGCGCGTGGTTTGGGGGGAGCGCGTCGTGTCGTGCGCCGTGTCGCGCGCAAGGGCGGCGGCGGCTAGGGTTTTCGGAGCAGCGCGCGCAGAAACAGGGCGACGCGCGGAAACAGAACGGCGGCGATGGGTTTAGATCGAAACGTTTTCTGTGTAACCAGTGGCAATTGCGGGTAATTTCCTACCAACTCTACGAGGACATACAAAACACATGTTTCTGGAGTACCCCCTGAGGAGCTTCGAAAAAAACATGGAGTTGACCCTAGAGCAGAGTTCGTGGAGTTGGGTGTGTTTGGCATGGAAGTTTGGGAGCAGAGCAGTCCCAAACAGGCTCATAGTCGCATACTATCAAAATCTCAAATCGAACACGGCGATGAGCTCAACGCGGTCGATGCAGAGCCTCCTACGTGGCGGTGGACGCCGACAACTTTGGGATCAGCTCCCGATCACTCTCATGGTTCCTCCCGATGGCGCTGCCGCTTCCTCCATCCTACCCGGTCCGATCTCGCCGCTGCCACCACCCCATCTCTCCTCCCCGTCCGTACCCGATGCCGTTGCCCCCATCCTTTTCACAACCACAGTCCCACAACCACCATCTCACATCCTTTCCTTGTTCTGGCCAAATCTCAGACTTGGCTTCCTCCTGATGCCCATCACGGCATCACCATTGAGGATGTACGGGATGAGATGTCCAAATGCGCAATCCAGAAGGAAAACTTTCTTTTCTTCTCCTCGAGTTCATGCGAGCCCTTCTTTCCATTTTTTACTTACTCTTTCTTTTCTTCATCTTTTTTCCCCACTAGCATAATCTCCGGCGAGCTCCCACCGTCCATGTCTCCTACTCTCCTCTTCGGCACCCGACAACCTCCTCGGAGATGTAGGTCGGATTGCAGATTTGCAGCCTCCTGTAGATTGCAACCATGGCGAGGCGATGTGCAAGCTTTAGGCTTTGATTGAGCGGCACGGAGAGGGATGGCTGATTCGTGACTGGTCGTGCAGGCGCGCCCCCGTGCAACCGATTCCCCCATCCCCACGTATACATGTATAAATATGTATATTATGTATACATGTATATAAATTTTGCACTAGTATATAGAAAACTTTCTACTAGTGTATAAAAACATTCTACTAGTATATAGACACTTTATACTAGCATATAGAAACTTTGTACTAGTTTATAGAAACTTTGTACCTTTTACTAATGTATAGAAACTTTGTACTAGTATATAGAAACCTTATACTAATCTATAGAAACTTTGTACTAGTGTATAAAAACTTTCTATAGATAAAATTCATACATAAATATTATCTTGGACTGGGCCACAAATTTAAAAAAATAGCCCAAAAGAAAAGGAAAATAAAAAAGTAAATCATTAAAAGTGGAAAAAAAGAGAAAAGAGAGAAGGATAAACTAGTTGCACGGCTGGAGACGCACGCGACTAGTCGCTGATTAGCACTTGCGGGCCCGGAGTCACAGACTAGGATGAAATCTTTCTACGGCGGTGTAATACGAGGAGAAGACGATGGAGAAGAGGGTCTTAGCGAAACATGTCACACACTATTCCAATTGTACCCCTTTGTGAATAGATGAATGGATGAAGTTGGTATCTCGTAGTTGTTTTATCTAGTGGTACCTTTTAAGAAGTACAGTAAAAATTCTTTTAAAATTCCTAAAAATAAAAAAACAATCTTTTCAGTTGACATGTCAATTCTCTCAGACAAGAAAAACACTTTAGCTAGGTCTTTCGTGGCGGTAGAAATCATTCTCATGAAACCTCCCATGCTTAGGTTGGATGAATAAAATAAAGAAAATGGAAACAGCATGGAAGTGAAACTCATCCTCTACCTGCACACATTGTTACCTTTTCTCACCACCGTGGCGTCTCTTGTTTTATTACTTGTATTTCACGTTTGGATCCTTTTATAGCCGAGAAAACAAGAGAGAAAACTGACATTGTCAACATCAAAATGTTGTATTGATGACGGTGGTACATGGTAGGTATTAACCGTATTATATACTCTAATAATTAATTAACCCTGCCCTATTAGAGTTAGCTCACATGCATAACAGAAAAATGAAATGAATAAAATCAAGCACGACAGATATACAGATTTATTGATTGCTATCATGAGAGCAATTCAAGATCATCACTGCGGTTGGTTCTACATAATTTGGTAAGTAACTCAAATAAGGTAAAATACACTGACGGCCTTAACGATCGTTAGATATAATCATGATCCCTATAACTCTGAAAATGAATGTTCAAACTTCCAAGTCCATTTGTTAAATGTATCACTCGAAGACAAAAATTCGACATGACAAGCTAACAAAGACATGAATAGGGCATCATGTACATAACAAAAAATAGCATGGGTACACGAGCTTTTGTACATGCTGACATGCATGGTCGATAGTCGATATGTTGCTTTTCCTTGTTCAGGCTTCAAAGAAAGCACATGTATCCTCCGATAGATAAATATGTCACTTTTGTTGGGGCAGCGATGAATTTCACAAGTATCTCAGTCCCAACGCCTCCTATGCTCACAAACATACAGCCTGATCGGTCGAAACGAAAAGGACAACAAATTGGCAGCAGACGAAACAATCCACCATTGCAGCTAGCTAGTTTAATTTCTTACCGTTCTCACAAGTGGTCGAGCACCACACCACTAGTAGCTTTCTCCTCCTCCTGTTCTAAAGTTTTTTCTTGTGAGTTGCACCAGCCGTTACATATCGAGAGAGGATGGGGAAAAGAGGTCAATGTAACCCTACTGGAGGTGGGAGTAGTAGTAAGAACCAAATCCAACCGTCCGTTGCTATGGACACTGCTGAAAAAACTCACATTAGTCTTAGTTTGTAACCCCTTTAGTCTCAGGTTTCAAACCGAAACAACGAAAACAAAAACTAAAGATATTGATCTTTAGTCCCGGATGAAATACCCGAGACTAAAGATCCATTTTTAGTTTCGGTTTGTAACACCAACCAGAACTAAATTTTTTATTTTTTTAATTTTCCTCCAGCTATCTGCTAGCTGGCTGCTTGTTAATTTTATATATATACATATATATATATATGTATAAATACATATTTTACACATATATATTTATACATACATATGCATAGTGCATATATATGTATAAATATATATTTTACACACATATAAATACACTTAATTAAGTAAATATATACATATATTACCAAAATATATATACACACATATAAATATATACATATATTATATTCCTAATTAATTTTTATGTATTGTTCTATTTCATATATTACAAAAATTTATCTACCATTCCAATCCCGAAATAATTCTCTCAGGATCAACAACTCGCTCATGATAAATCCCATCAATTCTTCTTGAGCACTGTATGAAATTCACGTGGGGGAGTTTGTCCATTATGTCATAAATAATCTGTCATTTGAAAAAAATGAAAAATAAATATATAAAATTAATAAAAAATCGAGACGTATTGTATGCATGATTGTTATACGTACATCCAGATCATCGGGACATGTGACTCGATGAACTAGGCGATGAATGTAGTCCATGACATAGTAGCCGCACAAGTTCGTCCCCTGCGCCTGTTACACACTACAAGAGAAACGTCGAAAGATTTAATATACATTTCTATTTTAGAACAAATTAATGATTCAATATAACTTTGGAGCATATTACTCATGAAAATTTCATCCTCACAATAAGCTTTTCATTCCAATTCCCACGAACCTGCTCACGGAATCGTGCCCATGCCCTATGTGCAGTTGCAAGCTAGTGAGTAATTATCCGAGAACCGCATATATGCAATAGCAACTAAGATGACATTACTTGTTTAACACTTCAAAAAAATTTTGCGAATGTAGACTCTGGTTTATCCATTGAGTCAAAGACATGGATCCGTGAGCTGCCAACATCAATTACGAAGAGGACCAAGTAGAATCTGCAAATTGTGTGAGATGACATATATGAAACTATATATGTGTACAGGATTGAAATTGGTACGGAAAGTAGTAAGAACTCATGCGGTGTTGTACGACAGAAGTATCCATGTCTTGTAATGCTGCTGCACCAGCATTCGGTAGATGTTGTCCTTTGTTTTCTTTGGATATTGATCTAACATCTCCGTGTTAATTTTGCGGAGGTCCATGAATCCTATGTGGTTCCATCCCCGTCTGGTGCAATCGTGAATCGCCATTCTACAACAAATAAAAGAATTTTAGTCAGCTACATACAAGGAGCTAAGGAACGAAATAAATTTAACTGAACGATACTTACACAACCCGCATGGTTATAAGAGAGACATCGAGGGCGTCCAGCTGGTATAGGTCAAAGATGTCTTCGAAGCGGATATACATTAGATCATCTTCTGCTTCGAAGAATGTGTCCCTTCTGATTCCCGCCATGACCATCTCTGTACCTTTGCTTGCAGCTTGTATGTACCACTAGTGGAAGCAGTACATCTGTGAGGAGAGCTTCTTGACCTCATCCGGCTTGACAAGAGGCCGTCCGTATGTATACTTGACAAGACCCAGGTAATTTAGACTTTTAGTTCGTTAATGCGGAGGGGCAAATTGGTCTATACCCAAAATCCTAAGTGAGGCAAGATAAGCCTCGTTGGTGTTCGATCAACCTAACCCAAGTTTTTCTGCATCTTCCTTGTTATAATAGACGTAGGATGACCGTCGTGCCCCGTCGTACCCCTCGCGCGAATCGACAATCCAACGAATTATGCGGGAGTTGGTGAGTTGAACTAACCAGTGGACCTTGAAGCCATTTTTGCCACCTCGGTAGTTATCTGTGAAGTCAGGGTCATGGTAGCAAAATGCAGGTACCAGTGAAGTAATTCACGATGCGGGTGGCGTCACCCTTCTAGCCTCCACCTGTACCGACCAGCGATGAGGATGGAGATCATCCTTCGGTCTCCTTCCAACGCTTTTTAGGATCGACATTAGGGTTTATCGATAGTGCCTTAGTGTATGCATGCTAGATCGTCACCTAGGTATAAGCTGGCCTCTCCCTTTTAATGTTGCACTAGATGAGATTGGAGGTCAGTCCTTTACAGAGAACGACATGCGTCTTATCATCACGTGTGGATGGGGTGCGAGCGAGAGACTCGCTCCTAGCTGTTAGCTGCGTGTGGGTGAGGGTCGGTCGCGCCTACGACGCGTCTCACTAGCTCGTTGCCAGCAGATCAGCCAACAACTACATCTAATATTTTGCAATTTTGAAAGTAGATTATATTAGCCTTGTTTTGTTGAGCACAAACAGATTCTCCAAACATCAAAATACAATTGGTTTAGAAGATTAAATGGGGTTCTCATCCACATGAAGTATCTAAACAATCCAGGAAAGCCGACATGAGAAGATTACACGGGTTTTCATTTGCACCTGCTGGAAGATTTGGAAGGGGCGGAACAGAAGGGATTTCCAAAATGAAGACTGTCGACGGGCTATACCCGTAGACGGTATTTATAGAGTATGAGTATCGTTGGAACTAGGGTATATGCGAGATTGAGGTAAAAGATACGGGAGACAGAGATTTTTACAGGTTCGGGCCCCTTAACTGATAGGTAATAGCTCTACTCCTGTTGGCCGAAGCCGGTATTGCCTTTATATATTAATATCTCACGAGTACAATATCTGTGATGATCTAATCTAGTCTTTGTTGGCTTGGCGGCATAGAGTTGTCACATGTAGTCGATGGTTAGTGTAGTTTTTTTCCTCAAGTATGAACTTGGCAAAATTGGTGGTTAGCTCTAGATCTCTCTTGTCGGCTTTGTGGCTCTGTATTGGGTTTGTCTAGGCTTGTTTTTTGTGTTGCTATATCCTCTCTCCTCGTGAGGTATTGTATTTATAGTGTTGATTACCTTCTCCTTCAAGTAGAACTTAGAGAACTAGGATAAGATACGGACTAAGGAGACCTTGTCTTTCCCGAATAGGATTTTGACACCTTCTATCTGATAAGACAATTTCCGTCTATATCCTTCATATTTTCTTAACTAAAGGGCACCTTTCTCGTATATTGTTAGATATATGGTATTTTCGTGTACCATAAACCCAAGTATAGAAGGTATGTTTTATTGTTGACATTGACAAAGACCTCAATGCCCATAAGATTTCCCTTCGGATTAAGGAGGACGTTGCCCAGTGAGAGTTAGCACTTAGAAATCTGTAAGAGCAAGTTTTATAGTAAATGTGAGTGACACCTCTAATATTATCCACATCATCAACTAATTAATTAGGAGACAACATATACTATACATTGCTTATAATATACTAGCCCCAATACAACATAACTATTTGTTTTATTCACTTTCAATTAATCAATATTACTCTTTTCTCTTTCTTTTTAAAAGTTTGTGAACAAGTTGCCCCTTACATGAGAGGTGGCTCATCCTCTCTCCTTGCTTCTCTCCTCCACCTCATTATTTATGTATATGTGGCATTTAGAGGTTTGTGCTTAGACGCTTACAGTACTTGCTCTAAGAGAAGTTGTCGCTTGCTAGGCCACAGGGTCCTTCTTTGACCTACGGTTCTTGAGCTGACAGACGTGAGGACCATGTACTTTCCTTCTGCCAAATTTCTCAAATTATCCCAAGTGGCATGAGATTCTCTCGAATGGAAAGGAAAAAACATACTTTGCTTAATTTCTCCGAGGTGGTTGAAAACATTTTCCTGAAACCTACCATCCCTAGGTTGGCTTAACGAAATGAAGAAATTAAGAACAGTCTCAAAGGTGGTTGAAATCATTCTTCTTCATCATTTCACATTTTGGGGTCCTCATATAACCTTGATGGAAAGAAGCATGGGCGAAGTCATATCGACATCAAAATGTGATACAAGTTAGGTTTTATCTCTGTTCCAGATTTGAGTTACTTCATATGTGTGTGTGAGTGTGTGTGTGTATGTGTATATATATATATAGAGAGAGAGAGAGTTGGGCTATGTGGCGCGTCGCACAACCTCATCCGTGTGGCATGACCGATCTCTAATTTGAAAACTCAAATTGAAAATCCAAACCGTTCAAATTGTTCTACATATAATATCGCCTTGTAGACCAAATTTTATATTTTTTCAAAATTTTTTACTATTTTATCGGATAAGTCAAAAATGCATTAATCCAACGATTTTTGGAGTATCAATTTTATTGCATCTTTGACCTATCCAATAAAATAGTAAAGAAATTAAAAAATGTAAAATTTGGTATACAAGGCGATATTAACATGTAGAACAATTTGAACGGTTTGGATTTTAAATTTGAGTTTTCAAATTAGAGATTCGGTCATGCCACATGGGATGGGGTTGTGCGACGCGCCACACAGTAGCCCAACTCTCTCTCTCTATATATATATATAGAGAGAGAGAGAGAGATAGAGGGAGGCTACTGTGCCAGACCAAACCCTCTCTTGAGTCATGACCGAATCTCTAATTTGAAAACTCAAATTGAAAATCCGAATCGTTAAAATTATTCTTCATATTAATATCTCCTTGTAGATCAAATTTTATATTTTCCGAAGTTATTTTACTATTTTATCGGATAGGTCAAATATGCATTAATCCAATGATTTCTTGAGTATT
Source organism: Oryza australiensis (assembly GCA_019925245.2). Classification (NCBI taxonomy): domain Eukaryota; kingdom Viridiplantae; phylum Streptophyta; class Magnoliopsida; order Poales; family Poaceae; genus Oryza; species Oryza australiensis. The sequence goes on along the minus strand of JAIFGZ020000161.1, from coordinate 1,261,058 downwards.
TATTTTATTGTGTATTTGACCTATCCGATAAAATAGTAAAAAATTTGAACAAATGTAAAATTTGGTTTATTAATATGTAGAACTATTTTAACGGTTCAGATTTTTAATTTGAGTTTTTAAATTAGAGATTCAACCATGCCTCACGGAGGGTTTGATGTGGCATATGTAACGTCCCACCCTTCTCGGGTTGGGCCCGTCTACATCCCTACATCTAGAAGCTCTCTAGACACTAGTCTTTTCTGCGCACTTTGTCCTTATTCATGCACACCCGGGAAGAACTTCCCTGTCAATCATCCATCCCCAAATTGCCCCAGGCCAAGCACGCTTAACCTCAGAGTTCATTGGAGATGCGCTTCCGGAAAAGAAGTTGCAACTTGTTGGTATGAGTATTTTATTAATCCTATTAAGCCCTGGGCCAGGATGTTACATCCACACCCCCTTAGAAGACCCGACGTCCTCGTCGGTCAACCCCAGGCCAGGAACCTCCCCTCTTGGTCATGTCCGTGCGTCCAATGCCGACGCATATACCATGTCGTGTCCCCTCAGGGCCCACGTGCCATGCGCACCATGCCCGCGCAACTGACCCGCCACGCGCCCCGTGAAAACCATGTTACATCCACACCCCCTTAGAAGACCCGACGTCCTCGTCGGTCAACCCCAGGCCAGGCACCTCCCCTCTTGGCCATGTCTGTGCGTCCGGTGTCGATGCATGTGCCATGCCGTGTCCCTGCAGGGCCCACGCGCCATGCGCACCATGCCCGCGCAACTGACCCGCCACGCGCCCCATGAAAACCGCGAGAGTCGGCTCTGATACCACTTGTAACGTCCCACCCTTCCCGGGCTGGGCCTGCCTACATCTGGAAGCTACCCGCCACGCGCCCCGTGAAAACCGCGAAAGTCGGCTCTGATACCACTTGTAACGTCCCACCCTTCCCGGGCTGGGTCCGCCTACATCTGGAAGCTCTCTAGGACCTTAGACTGTCCTCACAGACCAACATTGCCTACATCTGGAAGCTCTCTAGGACCTTAGACTGCCCTCACAGACCAACACTAGTCTTTTCTGCGCACTTTGTCCTCACTCATGCACACCAGGGAAGAACTTCCCGGTCGATCACCCATCCCCAAATTGCCCCAGGTTTCTGTGCACTTTGTCCTCACTCATGCACACCCGGGAAGAACTTCCCGGTCAGTCACCCATCCCCAAATTGCCCCAGTCAGTCACTCATCCCCAAATTGCCCCAGGCCAAGCACGCTTAACCTCAGAGTTCATTGGAGATGAGCTTTCGGAAAAGAAGTTGCAACTTGTTGGTATGAGTATTCTATTAATCCTATTAAGCCCTGGGCCAGGATGTTACAACATACCACACAATTCAACCATGCCTCACAGAGGGTTTGATGCGGCATACTACATAGTAGTCCATCTCTCTCTATATATACACACATATATACATATACACATACATATATACATGCATATATATACATATATATACATACATATACATATATACACACACGCACGCGCGCGTGTGTGTGTGTGTGTGTGTGTATATATATATATATATATATATATATATATATATATATATATAACAAGCCTTTTTATATACATATTACACATCAACTAAAAGCCATCATAAAAAATTCTAAAGAATTATGCATGTACTTTTAGTAGCATTATATCTATATTATATCTATATGTAAAGTCTCATCTTCAAATTCAATATATATAAGAAGAAAAAAAATAAAATTATGATAGATTTATGCTTTCAAAACTATTAGAATTTTTATTTTTTCATTGTGGCTAAAATATAATAAATTTAAGGCTAAAACTTTATACCTAAGTGTAATACTATTGGAAGTACTTGTACAATTTTTTCTAATTTTTTAAAAATTTATTAGTTGGTGTATACAGTGTATATAATAGAAGACTTTATGTGCACAAGATATTTTCTCATATAACAGAACAGAGAAGTGAATAAAACCAGGAGCTATAGATATATAACGCTTTCTCAATTGATACCATGAGGGCAATCAAGATCATCTCATACAGTGGTAGGTGAGGTGCAAGGCAACAGACTGGAAAGGGGAAAAAATAAAACAACAATACGACAGCTCCAAACTAACATATGAGAGATAAAAGCTTGTTAGGAACTTAACAAAGGCTCAACCCTAAAGATATGGATAAAGCGAGTTTTTTTGTCGGTTGTAAGGATGAGTTTTGGACGATCTGTCTGCAGTTCCTTTATTAGCCTAGCGACGGTCGGTTACGCTTAGCGACGATCGATCCGGTGCTAGCCTTTTCCTGGGGCTGTGTTGGAGTTGTTGATGTGTGGGCAGTTATTTTCTTTTTTCATTTTTCCTGGTTACGACCTGTCAGGGTTATAATCTTGTAATTTTTCTTGCTCTATCAATATGAACTTTGCACCGTCTAGTGCGAGTCGTTCCTAAAAAACAAAGGATTTGAGGTTGAGAGCTAACCGCTCGCACACGTAAACAAAAAAGTACCTCATTAGCGTATGATTAATTAAATATTAATTATTTTTTAAAAATAGATTAATATGATTTTAAAGCAATTTTCGTATAGAATTTTTTAAGAAAAATGTATAGTTTAGCAGTTTGAAAACGTAAACGCGAAAAAGAAAAGAGATGAGTTGGAAAAGTTAACAAACAAACTCAGCCAAAAATGAAGAATTCTCGCTGAAATCTTTTTACAAAGTTCTGAAAAAACAGGGGCTTAATTTCTCACATAAGAAAATTTGAAATATCAAAACTCCCATGAAGTTGTGTGTGTTTATGTGGCTTATGCAGAAAAAGTATACTTATAAAGGATAATTTGAAGAAAAAAGGAAACTACAACAGTCAATTCTGTGACAATTTGGCAACAATACAACATTTATTCATCGACCGTCCATGACAAGATTCACATGGAATGTGACCATATGTGCTTTCAATTTAAAACCAATTAAATATGTGGACCAAATTTTGAGAGTATGGCTAAAAAGGTGTAGCAAAGATGTGAAACAAATTATTATTTTTGGAACGAAGCTCCCACACAGAACCAAACGTATGCACGGACCATTGGTGTTGAAAAGAAAGAGTAAGCAATGGTACGCTAAAAAACATCAAAAAATCATGCTATCAATACATGTCAAATGCTCACAAAAAAATGGTTCAACTTGTAATTGTTGTAGTCCCCTCAACAAGAGGGGTGCTATTTTACAACTCGTTGTGCCTCCATGTATAAAAAATCTCAATCTCATGGGGTCTTTATCATGTATTTTCGTACTGCTATGCTTTCACTTGAACATGGAAATGTCGAAGACAAGGGCAGAGCCATCCGTGGCACCGAGACGATGGAGTTCCCATCAGCAGAGACGGCGAGGGACGGCACGACGTCACCGTGGCCGGCAAAACCCCTGACACACCGGAGCGGCTGTCCCAGATTCGCACCATGCCGTCGATGCACCCCGACGCCACGAATCTGGACGAGCCCAGCCATGCCAGAGATGTCACCCCCTCCTGTTGTTTATCACACAAGCAGCACAAATACTGTTAAGTACTGTAAATGGTGGTGCAGACAAAATCAAGAAATGGGCTACAGTTTTACATCATGGTTGCAAGTGCATCGGATCGATTGGCGAGCAAGGTCCCAGATCTGAGCTTCTGATCCATGCTCCCTGTAGCCACCCAATTGTAACTGCAGAAGATACTCCAGGTCAATATGAGAAATGTGCAGTGTATACAACGCTCTATGGATCCAGTACCTTGGTGAGATGCCAACACCGTCGATAGAGCCAGTCTAGCCATCTGTATGATAAGCAAGAAAACATTTTCCTGAAACCTACCATCCCTAGGTTGGCTTAACGAAATGAAGAAATTAAGAACAGTCTCCAAGGTGGTCGAAATCATTCTTTTCATCATTTCACATTTTGGGGTCCTCATATAACCTTGATGGAAAGAAGCATGGGAGAAGTCATGTTGACATCAAAATGTGATACAAGTTAGGTTTTATCTCTGTTCCAGATTTGAGTTACTTCGCGTGTATGTGGGGAGAGTATTTATACTGTGTGTCTATACTGCGTCTGGATACATTTCATATATAGAATGCACCTAAGCCAACCAACCCAATCAATCAGGCGCACTACTTCGCATGCGAACCTACCGGCTGATTCATCGGGACCGACACTAAAACACCAGATCCGAAGTTAAACATGCTTGGACTAGAGTAGTACTAAGATGGGTGACCTCCTGGGAAGTCCTCCTGTTATGTTGCATCTGGCGGAGTTGTAACTAGTGTTTAGATTAGGTTGCAACCAGCATACCAAATGTGTTGCAACTAAGTTGCAATTGGTGTTTAGATTAGATTGCAACCAGTATACCAAGTATGTTGCAACTGGTCAACCACCAGAGCTATACGCTAGTTACAATCTCTAAACATAAGTGTTTATCTAAACACAAGTTGTAACTAGATGAAGTTATAACCAGCTGTGACTGGAGTTGCAACTGGACGGTCGGCGATATTAGTGTGTCGCAACATAAGTTGCAACTAGATAAAGTTGCAACCAGCTGTGATTGGAGTTGCAACTGGTGTTTAGATGAAAGTTGCAACTGAGCGATCGGTGATATTGGTATGTCGCAACTGGTGTAACAAAACAACAGTTGTAATTTGTGTGTAAATGAAGTTGCAACTTGATTTCCCATGAGGTCACTCATCCTAGTACTACTCTTGCCCAAGCACGTACTACTTTTGCCCAAGTACGCTTAACTTTAAAGTTTTAATGTGATCGGCTACCTTTGTGGGATTCGGTATTGTTCTGTCTGGTTCAAGCGCGCGCGTGATGATATGGTTTAGACGACTGAATGATTTCTGTTGCCCGCACGTGGCTCGTGATTCATGTACAACACATGTCTAAAATGCATCTAGGTGCATTTTAGATCTGTCGTGTGTGTGTATATATATATATATATATATATATATATAAAACAGAATATGAAATGTATCCTATACACACAAGCTTTCTTGTGTACGCATCGTATACGTCAACTTAAAAATATCATCAAAAATTCTAAAAATTATATATATATATATATATACTTATTATTATTATATCTATGTGTAAAGTCTTATATTCAAATTAATTATATATAACGAGAAAAGAAACAAAATTATAATAGATTTATGCTTTTAAAACTGTCAGAAATTTTATCTTTTTATTATGGCTAAAATATAATGAATTTGAGGCTAAAACTTTATATGTAAGTGGAATACTATCGAAAGCATTTGTACAATTTTTTCTTTTGAAATTTGTTAGTTGGCATGTACGATGTATATATGAGAAGACTTTACGTGCACACAGGATATGTTCTCGTATAACAGGAAGTGAATAAAAGCATAAGCTATAGATATATAACGCTTTCTCGATTGATACCATGAGGGCAATCAAGATCATCATACAGTGGTAGGTGAGGTGCAAGGCAACAAACTAGAGAACTGGGAAAAAAAATAAAACAACAACATGACAACTCCAAACTAACATATGAGAGAGAAAAGCTTGCGAGGAGCTTAACAAAGGCTTCGAGGTTGAGAACTAACCTCTCGCACACGTAAACCGTAACTTATTATGCATAATTAATTTAGTTATTTTTTTTAAAAAATAGATTAATATGATTTTTAATGCAACTCTCGTATAGTTTTTTTAAAAAAATATACTATTTAGCAGTTTAAAAAGCGTAAGCGTGAAAAATAAAAGAGATGAGTTGGGAAAGTGAACAACTAACTCAGCCAAAAATGGAGAATTCTCAGTGAATTCTTTTTTACATAGTTCGGAAAAACAGGGGCTTAATTTCTCACATAAAAATTTAGAATATCAAAACTCCCATGAAGTTGTGAGTGTTTATGTGGCTTATGCAGAAAATAGTATACTTACAAAGGATAATTTGAAGAAAAAAGGAAACTACAACAGTCAATTCTGTGACAATTTGGCAACAATACTACATTTATTCATCAACCGTCCCATGACAAGATTCACATGGAATATGACCATATGTGCTTTCAGTTTAAAACCAATTAAAAACGTGGACCAAACTCTCGGAGTATAGCTAAAAAAGTGTAGCAAAGATGTGAAACAAATGATTATATTTTGGAACGAAGCTCCCACACAGAACCAAACGTATGCACGGACCATTGGTGTTGAAAAGAAAGAGTAAGCAAAGGTACGCTAAAAAAACATCAGAAAATCATGCTATCAATACATGACAAATGCTCACACAAAAATGATTCGACTTGTAATTGTTGTAGTCCCCTCAACAAGAGGGGTGCTATTGTACAACTCGCAGTGCCTCCATGTATAAAAAATCTCAATCTCATATGGGTCTTTATCATGTATTTTCATACTGCTATGCTTTCACTTGAACATAGAAATGTCGAAGACGAGGGCAGAGCCATCCGTGGACACCGAGACGATGGAGTTCCCATCAGCAGAGACGGCGAGGGACTGCACGACGTCACCGTGGCCTGCAAAACCCCTGACACACTCCCCGGAGAGGCTGTCCCAGATTCGCACCATGCCGTCGATGCACCCCGACGCCACGAATCTGGACGAGCCCAGCCATGCCAGAGATGTCACCCCCTCCTGTTGTTCATCACACAAGCAGCACAAATACTGTTAAGTACTGTAAATGGTGGTGCAGACAAAAGCAAGAAATGGGCTACAGTTTTACATCATGGTTGCAAGTGCATCGGATCGATTGGCGAGCAAGATCCCAGATAATGAGCTTCTGATCCATGCTCCCTGTAGCCACCCAATTGTAACTGCAGAAGATACTCCAGGTCAATATGAGAAATGTGCAGCGTACACGTATTTACCATACAACACTCTATGGATCCAGTACCTTGGTGAGATGCCAACACACTCGATAGAGCCAGTGTGGCCGTCCAATGAACCAACAACCTGCAAAACAACAGTGGTGCTGATTGACCCAAAATGCTAGACTGCATACATTTCCAAACAAAACAAAAATCTTGCAGCCTATGTACCAACTTATAGTTATATGTTAAAGCCAACAGAACAAAAGGAGTAGCTTGAATCATAAGAACACTCACCTGGCCTGAGTGTATGTTCACAACGCACACAGAATTATCCTTTGAGCCACTAACAATTGTTTGGGAATCCGAAGTAATTGATAAGCATGTTAATCCATCCGTATGATAGCCATGGCCTTGGGACAAAAAAATAAGATCAGAATTTGATGTCCATGACTAATTGATATGGTGATTACCAACATTGATGACAATTTACCTCGGACAACATGTCTGCTTTGTGCAGTTCTTGGGTCCCATATTCTCAATGATGCATCATCTGATCCGGTACAGATAAGTTTACCTTCAGAAGAAGGTTTGTGCATTAGCAAACAATATTTTCATTGAAAAACCATGTTGCCACTGTAGAACTTCTATGTGGACAGCTAAATAGAGATGGTGGGAGAGAATTTGTTTAGTCAGGGTTAACTAACCAACTTAACATAACTAAGCAAAATGTTTAGTCAGGGTTAACTAACCAAATTAACATAATTAAGCAAACTGTTATTGATCAAGGAAATATATTGGTACCATCTGGAGTAAAATCACCACATGTCACTGTGCTACTATGGCCGGCAAAAGTATTCAGAATGGCATTATGGTCAGCATTCCACATCCACAAATTACAATCTTCTGATCCTGCAATTATCAAATGCCCCCGCGGATGCCATTTAAGCCACTACAAAACCAAAGACATACAGTTAAACCACAGGACTAATCATAAAGTATTCATATATTTCGGGAGAGGAAACAAGGGTTTGTAAAGGGCAATAAGCAAGTTCAACTAACAAATGAAATAGAACAGAATCATCTCACCTCGAAGCCAGATCCAGAACCCTCTAGGGTTCCCTGAAGTGTTCGTGTAGCTGTATTCCACACATTTATGCGTCCATCAAAACTTCCAGAAGCCAAAAAATTCCCATCTGAACTGAAAGCAACCATGCAGACTGTATCTGTGTGCCCTGTATTGGGAAGCTATTACATAAGTTCAACAAAATTCCTAGAACCAACAATATGTGATACCAATGATTATGTGATGACTAATTACAACAATAATGTGCACGCAGAAAAAATGAAATCAATGGCCCTAGGGAATCTCAAAATTCTTTAATACAACATATCAAGCACAGAAAGCTTCTGGGTTCCATTGCTGAAATGCATGATAAGAGAGAGTAATTTAACACAAAATGGTTAACAAAAAAATGAGTAAATGATTTGTCTGCATGAGATCAATATATAACAATTGCAATGCTAATATGTTGATAATAGAGATTACATGCAGTATACCAAAAAAAATTCCAATTAATTAACGTGAATAAATACATCAACTTCATAAATAAAAGAAATGGAAGTGAAAGCATAGCTCCGAGAGAGTATTTTTAAAAGGTGGAAAGGAACAGAGATGTTCCCATGAAATTTTCACACAGCAAATTAACACAGTAATAATTAATAACTAAATCATACCGGTCAGCTCCAAAACATCCTCTTCTGATCCAATCTTCCACAGGAATCCTCTATCATCTTTCCCTCCAGAAGCCACAAGTGATGCATCTGTTGGACTGCATGCAACAGCGAATATCTCGTCTGTGTAAAAGAATAATAGGAAGATCAGAACATATATAATAAATCTGCATGGATAAGTATAACTGGAGCACAAAAAAAGGGAGCAATTGCTGCATGAGGTATGAAAGGTCTGGCTCAGAGAACAGTGCATCAAAGTTACACCAATCCAGTACTATATTGACCAATGATCAGCACCAGAAAAATCATAATTTCATCTTTTGCACCAACTTGCCTGTATGAGCACGAAATGCATATTGGGAATCATCCTCTTGCAAATCACCTGAAATTGAAAGAACAGATACTTACAAACCAAATTTCACAAGTAGGGCAGTTCAGAATAGTTAAATGCTTAGCATGTAAATGAGCAACTGAAGAACAGATTGCAACTAAAATTCTTGAAAAGGAAAATATTCCTCTAGGATCTGACGGGAGAGCTGTAGAAACGTAAATATACAACCACTGCAGTTCTCTTTACAATTCAAATTATACAAAATATGTCTGTCATATTTCTCACAATTGTTCCATCTTTTTTAGGACGCAGTAATATTATCATTTGCAATTTAGATAAAGAAAGCAGTTTGCCGATTGCTAAAACATCTAAATGCATTTGAACCAAATGAGATTATCATAATCCACCTTAATGCAAAATGTAGCATCGGATAAGCTGTAAAACATTCAAAAAAAAGCATAATACTAAAATAGAAGTGCACTCAAAAGAAGTGTTCCGGATACTAAAACAGAAGTACACTCAAGAGAAGTGCTACAGATTGTAGTTTTGCTTAAGAGTCATGACCATCAACACAGTAAATGTCAAACCACCAAGCTCCATGTAACTCCACGACAAGTGACAAACAATTATGTAGGCAGTATAACAGCATGAAATGAATTGAAAAGAAGTGCTCCAGCTCATTCAGCCCCCGAATCTATTACCCATTACCCATGATTGTAATTCTGCTTAAGAGTCGAATCAATGATGCTATCAAGCTTTACTTAAAAACAGACATCCAACAGTAATGGAGAGAAAAATGTTATATTCTTCAAAGCATCATATTGAGCATTAGGATGCAACATACCCATCCCATCGTCATCCTCGTCATCACGGTCAGGGAGATCTGAACAACACAACCAATAATAAGCACCAAGCAACACAACCAATAGATGGATAGTACTACTAGTAATACTGACCTTCCTCATCGATGGGTATCTCGTTTATGATGTCCTCCTCATTGATGAAGACCTCCTCTCCATCAGAGCCTTCGCCGGGGACCTCGCCCGAGATGCTCATCGTCTTCACCCGGGGTGGGTAGGGGATAATGGGAGGATTGGATGGGCCGGGAGGCGGCGGCGGCGGCTCCGGGGCCACACGAGAAGGGAGAAGGGAGAAGGGAGAAGGGAAGAGCAGGCGGCGTTGTGCGGGCGGTGGTGCGCCGCCGCGATGCGCGCTTGCGACGAGCCGGAGCTAGGGTTCTGGACTCCTGGGCTTCTCTCGGTAGGGGTTAAAACGGATCAAATACGGTCGGGATCAAATACGGTCGAAAACTAAATCGGAAACCATAATGAAAGTAGAATCGAATACTATTAAAAATAAATATGAAACAAATACGGTAACAAAAATTAAACAGAATATAAAAACTTTTGAACTAAACTCTACAAAACAATGAATGAGTATAGATAGCTTAATATTTTCTCAAAATATATTAATATTTTAAATTTTTAGGTAAATAATACATACAACAAATTTCATATATATTATAAAATATACAACAATATTATAGACACTAGCAAAATATCCGTACGTTGCAACGGAACGACGACGCAGGGAAGAAAACAGATGGAGGACGAAGGCCCAGACGGCGGTGCGGGAGCTCCGAGCGACGACGGGGGAAGGGGCGTAGGCGCGACGCGGGGCGCGGCGTGGATGGGGACGGAAGAGAGGTACGTAGGAGGTCTTTTTTCATCCAAGCCCTCCTTTTCTTTTTGGCATTGGAATTGCGGGTTAATTTTATAAACACTCAAGAGGTTTTCTGCAAAATAACCAGACGGATAAAAATTTTGGATAGAAACACTACTTGCTTTATAGATAATTATATATATACATATATATATATACTAGCAAAATGCCCATGCGTTGCAACGGGACGATGATGCGGGGAGGGAAGCAGGCGGCGCCGCGGGAGCTTCGAGCGGCGATGGGAGGGAGGAGCGCAGGCGCGACGCGGATGAGGGCAGAAGAGAGGAAAGAGAGGGACGCAGGAGATCTTTTTTCATCCAAGCCATCTCTTTCTTTTTAACATTGGGACTGCAGGTTAATTTTAAAAATAATCAAGGTGTTTTTTTCAAAATAACCCATTTTTCTTCTTTAACTGTTTTTTTAAAATAGCCAAACAAACAGCGGGTTAATTTTGAAAAAACTCAAGGGGTTTTCTGCAAAATAGCCACACAAAACAAAATTTGGGTGAAAACACTACTTGCTTTATAGATAGTTATAGACTAGCAAAATGCACGTGCGTTACAACGGGACAACGATGCAGAGAGGGAAACAAGCGAAAGGCGAAGGTCCAGGCGGCGGCGCGGGAGCTCCGAGCGGCGACGGGAGGGAGGGCGCAGACGCGGCACGGGGCACGGTGCGGATGGGGACGAAAGAGAGAGACGCTGTAGGTTTTTTTTTCATCCAAACCCTCTCTTTTTTCCAGCATTGGGATTACGGGTTAATTTTATAAATAATCAAGGGTTTTTTTGCAAAATAACTTCTTTTTCTTCTTTAATTGTATTTTTTAGAAAAATAGTCAGGTAGACTACGGGTTAATTTCGAAAAAATCAAGGGGTTTTCGCAAAATAGCCGAGCAAAACAAAATTTGGGTGAAAACACTACTTGCTTTATAGATAGTTATAGGTTATAGATATAGCAAAATACCCGTACGTTGCAGCGGGACGACGATGCAGGGAGAAAGCAGGCGGAGGGCGAAGGTCCAGGCGACGGTGCGGGAGCTCCGAGCGGCGACGGGAGGGAGGGGGCATAGGTGCGGTACGGATGGGGACGAAAGAGAGGGACGCAGGAAGTCTTTTTTTATCCAAACCCTCCTTTTCTTTTCAGCATTGGGACTACGGGTTAATTTTACAAACACTCAAGGGGTTTTCTGTAAAATAACATATTTTTCTTCTTTAACTGTTTTTTTAAATAGTCGGGCGGACTATGGGTTAATTTCGAAAAACTTAAGGGGTTTTTGCAAACTAGCCGAGACAAAACAAAATTTAGGTGGAAACACTACTTGCTTTATAAATAGGTATAGATATATATAACTTTGAAAGCAAGGGTATCTTCAACTTTATGTACCACTTGGATCTTATTAAGAAATAGTATCGGATAGACATTTAATCTAAATTAATTTAATTTTACTAAATTAAGTCAAAAATATAATAAAAATAGATATTGACTTACTCGATACTTTAAACAAATTAGAAATTTTATAAAAATTTAAAATATTTACGACTTGGATATTATTAATTAGAAAAGTATATTGATGAATAGAATAAGTTGCATGTATATTGACGGCGGCGTTAGCTCACGCGTGCAGCGTGTGCTTGGCCGCCGCTCAGGGCAATGCACGGCGACACAAGAGGCACGTGAGTCGGGCTCGCCTGCTGGAGGTGAGAAAAGTGAGGCAACAATAGAGCGAGAGGTTATACGGATCGAAATTTTATAGATTTGGACAAAAAATGATTTGATGATCGAAAAATTATAAATTTTTAAGTAGTTAAGATAAGCTCTATCATACGTATAATTGGGTTTTTTTAAAAAATAGTCGTGGATTGCGGGTTAATTTCGAAAAAATCAAGTGGTTTTTTTAAAATACGGGCAAAATAAAATTTGGGTGGAAACACTAGTTATAGATTATAGAAGTCATTCTCAGTCTTAATGGGCTTGTGATGTGATTATGGGTTAATATTGGGTTTTGGTCTGCAAGATATTTGGTAATTTTAGCAATTTGTCGGATAATTCTTTTATCGTATCTATCTTTGATTCTGAAAATAATAATTATCTGTTTTTATATTCGTATCCGATATTATTAACATTTATGCGACCGATACCTCTCAAATTCAAATTTTCGGACGGAAATCGGATAATCCGTTTTCGCCCCTGTCTCCCGCCGCCTCGTGTCACTCGTGATCGTCACGCAAGCGAGGCGCTGGGGGTTTCACGTGGGCCTTGGTCCGTGAGATGGGCCATGTGTAGGTTTCCCCCAGAGGCCCAAGCCCACGAGAAGATGTAACAGCAAGTAAAAAGCCGTGGCAAACCCGTAATTATTCGCAGGAAAGCACTTCGCCGCGAGACGGCGGCGACCACTGGTGGCTGGAGGAGCCCTTGTCGCCGGCGAAGCCCGCGCGGCCACCTCCCCTCCCGGAGTTGGCCATGGTGAGCTCCATATCCCCCTCCCTCTCTCTGTGCGTGGCTGCGCGCCACGCTCCATGTTCATCTTATTCCTTACTCGCTTCCTCTCTGTCTCGTTCTCGTGCGCGTCCGCGCGCTCGCAGTTCTCCATCGCGGCCATCAACGAGAGCGACACCGGCGGGCAGTGGGAGCCGCTCGCGCCTACCAAGGAAGCTCAGGCAAGTCTCCTCCCCCTTCTCGCCCCGAGCATTCTCTCTTCCTGCCTATCTAATGCTTCGCCTCCGTATCTTGTGCCTTTGGGCCCCGTTAGGGTTTTCGGTTCCTTGAGTGCGATGTGACGGATTAAATGGTTTCTAAGTGGCTAAATGCAGCTTAATGTTGTGGCAAGCTGACACTAGGAGATGTAGAATTCGATCGCCATGTTCTTTGATGTGATACAATGGACCATGTGGTCTTCAGCTTGTGTCGACACAATTTTGTAGCTTGAAGTAGGGATATTACTAGTTATGGTTTCTTCCGGTTCAGTGACTTGGGAATTCAAAAAGTTGTTTTTTCCCCTTCGATGTTTGTTTATCTTCTATCAGCCCCTAAAAGGATATTATGTAAGATTTCGATGTTTTTGCTATCGGTTGCAGGTGTAGGAGGGCACTCAGGTTAGGTGTTTCGAGTTAAGGCAGTATTCTTGATGTTGAGCTATACATGCTCAATTGCTCATAATGTAGACGTATACGTGATAGCATAGTACTACATTTTTAAATATATATATATATATATATATATATATATATATATATATGAGGAAGTTAAGGTCGTTTGAAAGCTAGCTGTTGGTAAAAAAATTTGGTGTCATCTTTAGTTATGCTAGGAACTGATTTAATTGAAGTACAGAGTAAATAAATTCTAAATTGCTTTAGTAGAATTGGAAGATTAACACGGACAATTATTATAAGTAAATAACTTTGGGATGGAATTTTTTAGGATTACTAGCTAATTACCCATTCTCCTTGACATATTTTGAATAAATATAAATAAGTTAATAAACTTTATGAAAAGTTGTATATGTTTCTCAGAAGGAAAACATGTATTATTTGCAACCACAAACATCAATCTATATCATGTGCCTAGATGATCTATTATCTAGAAAACATCTCACCAACTCAATCCATAGGAGCCTTTCGATTAAGTTGTTCAATCCAAGTGCTGCTTCTCTATTCTAAGGAAGGAGATATATGCCCCCCAAAAATACTAAACTAAACTAAACTTGGTTTGGTGCAAGTCTTTTGCATCTTTAATTAAATGGTTAAGAAGGATATCTCAGGGAAATTCCAAGTTATTGTTGTTAATAGCCATTTATAGAACATGCTGTCAAGTGATAATCTGATTATATATGTGGAACTTTGTTTAGTTAAGAGGCATGATCATAAAAAGGTGTTCCAACTGAACAAAAGGGATTTTCCAGGGGCAGGTTTTTACTTTATTTTATAAACCTTAAATAACATTGGTTATATTATGTAAACATTAATTTAGGATGATTCATTGACCAAGCTGATTGTCTCGATGTTGCTCTGCTGGTTCTGGATTACAATAGAATGCATGTGGTAATTTATAGTTTGATAGGCAATATAGTATGTTCGTCTGCCCTTTTATTGAGGTGTTGATGTGTTGGTATTTGGGACAGGGGATAGGGGATGGTGTTCTCTGTGTTGGATTTTTGTGGATGGATACATGTGTGTGCTATTTGTAACTTGTAATTTAATGCATTGTGTATACATATCTAGATGGCCGGTACACATTTTATTTAATTTTAGATTTGAAGATAATTATTTCGGTACCTTTAAAATTAGAATATATGATCTGTATTTTTTCGAAAATTGTTGCAATGCACGGTCACTATGCTAGTACTTCCTCCATCCCAATATAAGGACTTTTAGAGTTGGGCACAGTTATTAAGGAGAAAAGTAAAATAAAATGATGGATGGTTGTGATTGGTTGAGAGGTGGAAAGGTACCAATATTTTGGGACAAATTTTGAATGCTAAAGGTAGCTATATTTTGGGATGGAGGGAGTATATCATAATATTCCAGTTCTGATGCAGTTTTACCTACGCCAACTAGATGTGTGTGGCTATCATATTATGTCTGTCCAAGGAATTGGTTCTGCCAGTCCTGTGCAATAGGTAGGTCACTGTAGTTGATATGAGAACACGATTAGTAGTTAACAGTATTTAACTGAAAGATTCTTTTGTAAATCTCTTCCTATGGGAAGGTGAATTTTTTAGTTTTACAACTTACAAGTTCTCAATATTGTTGCCGCAATATTAATGTGTTATTGAAATTACTTTTCAAAAATGCTTCAGGAATCAGCACTCTCTCAGAAGTACCACGAGGGGCTCCTCAAGTTGCAAGAAAAAAATTATGTAAAAGCTCGTGAACTTCTGGAGGATGTCTTAAAGGACCCACTAATATCAAAAATTCAGGCAATCTCTGTAAAGAACATTTCAGATATCAGTTTGTTGTAGACTTGTGTCCTCTATAACACCAAGTTGTTTATCTTAAACAGGCTGATAACATTGGCAGTGATCAGCATTTGCTGCAGCTAAGGTTCTTTTCCCCATACCTCATTCGTAATGTTCATGATGTAATGCCATCCTTATTTGTTGGTTAAAATCATTGACATAGCATGAAGAATTATACCAAGTGAAATAAACACTAGTAAAATAATGAAATTTCCTAGAACTACAACAGCTCTTAATTTTAGAAAGATGCATCTGTGTCCTGGGGTACCCACACCCCCATTATCTAATTCACCATGTTGCAATGATTCGGAAATTCCAAAAGAAAAACAAACTCATGTGTAGTACACATAAAGTTATACAAGCCTGCAAAAATTCAAATGTAAAATTCATTCTAGATATCTAGGAACAAAAAAGAGAAGCAATCAATTGGAACTATTCATCATGTACTAGCATAACTTCTCCTTTTTGGATCTCAACCTGTAGGATGAATCTGACATTAAATTTGTGCAGATTTATAAAACATTATGTTTATTAACTATGATTTCTTTGGGAATTTGTGAAGCATTGGAATTTGTTGGATTCAACATATATTTGCCTTGGAGATGGTCTTTCCTTAGGACACCATTTTTTTTCGAACAATATGACTTTGGTGGGACAATTCTCTCCCATATAAGGAAGCATAATTTGCGTGACGAGTTGCAATGGCACTGCTTGTATACTATTATAACTAAAAAGTAAGACAATGATATAGTATATCACAAGAAGGTAAATACGCATACTATTACATTGCATACAATATACAATCTGTAAAAGGAATGTGGTTGGTGGAGGATAAAAAAAGAGCTTGGATACAATTATTCAGATTGAATTGCAAACATCAACTAAATCAATTCGGTGCTGAATTGCAACAAGCGAAATCTTTCAACTAGAGAAAGCATTCTGTTTCCAATGTTCATGTACATCCCAATCCCAATATACCCCAATCTGATTAATCATGGTTTTGGTTTGATCATGTTTTGCAGATACATCTCTTCTTTTAAGTAGCTAATATCATATGGATGATATAATATAATCATAGGCAACTGTTTGTGTGTCACGATTTCTTGAAGGTTGTGCTATACTATACATGTGCATAATTGGCTGTGTTAACTCTTCAATCAGATATAGCTAACTAAATTTCAATGGTTGATAGATTTGAGATCTGCAACATTAATTTTTAACGTAAATTGCTGGCTTCTTAATTTCACAGGTTTCTTACGTTGAAAAACCTTGCGTCTGTTTTTCTTCAACAAGGATCAGCATTTTACGATAATGCTCTTCGTTGTTACCTACAAGCTGTAGAGCTTGATGCAAATGATTCAGTTGTATGGAACCATCTGGGAACACTTTCTTGCTCGATGGGTTTGCTGAGCACATCAAGATGGGCATTTGAGCAAGGGCTTCTATGCAGCCCAAATAATTGTATGATGTCTTTTTCATTATTCCATTTTAGTTTATTCTCACTGTCTTTTAGTTCGTCTATTGTTCCTAAAATCCATGATCTTTTTTCTGGTTTTCAGGGAACTGCATGGAGAAACTCTTGGAGGTGCTTATAGCTATCTGTGATGAAGTTGCATGCCTTTCTGTAGCAAAGTTAATACTTAGGAGTTGGCCATCACATCATCGTGCTTTACATGTAAAGAAGACCATTGAGGATGCAGAACCAGTACCCTTTGCACCTCGGGGTATCGACATACTTGAACCCAAGCATGCAAAACTCAAATTTTGCAACAAAAGAAAATCTGGAGATGATGAAATGCATCATGAAACAGTGACAAAGAAGAGTAGGCAGAATGCTAAATTGCAGTTGACTGAAGCCAAATGGATGGCTCTTTTAGATGGCCTCCTAAGCTTCTTAAGTTTAAACAACACAAAAACTAATGAAGATCATGGTGCCAATACTGAGAGTCAATGTTCAGATACCAAGAGTGGTGTCAATGGGTTTGCTTATAACATGATGGATATTTCCTTATCTACGGAAACACCGAAAACTATGGAATCTGCTGGCGGGAATGAACATGATTTGTACCATGATGGTGAAAGTGTGCTGTCTCATGACTGCAGAACTGCAGTTAAAGAGAAGGATGTCAATTCAGATAGAGAACATCCTCATGAAAGGAGAAGCACACGTCTTGAGAGGCTGCGAAGTCGTAAATCTGGTAAAGATGAACATGAATCCAATGGAAAAGATATATCACATGCTATAACTCAATTTCTAGATTCATTTATCTTGAAGTGTACGAGTATTCCAGAAAAGATCGATTGTTCTGGAAATGGTGATACTTCTAATCCAGAAGCTCTAACATATACACCTGATCATGAGGCAAGTGATGTGAAGCAATTTCTTTGCAAAATATCAAAAAATTGTGGACCTCTTCATATTGGCTATATGTTACTTGAGGAAATAGCTCAGACCAACATACCTTTTCAAGATTACTTTGTTAAGTTCATTGAACTAGACAAAATTACTAGAGGTTGGGCTCAAGATAGATCTGCGCAATGCAGTTTATTTCTTGCTGAATTGTACTATGATCAAGCTCTTTGTTCTGGAAGCCCATTAGCATCCTCAGAGTTGTCCGATTCATCTTACCATCTTTGTAAGGTCATCCAATCGGTAGCTTTGGAATTGCCATTCAGAACCTCTGATGGAGCAGCGAAGGCCACCAATCTGGATTTGAATATGGAAAGCCATATGGCAGAAGTGTGTTCAAGCGATAAAACTGAGAAGAATGCCTCAAATATGTCCAGAAACTTTGTAAATTCTGACAACTCAGTTTCCAGTAACATTCTTTGTGATGAAACATCTGGATGTGATTCTTCAAACACTGATTGTGTTTTCTGGATTCGCTTCTTCTGGCTGAGTGGTTGTCTGTCCCTTTCATCAGACTGCAAAGAAAAAGCTTACAAGGAGTTCAACATTGCCCTGTCACTTATGAGAAGTAGCAACGAAGCCAAAGGCAACAGAGAGTTTGTCCTTCTACCTTACAATAAGCTTGTAAAATTGCTGACAGCTGATAGGATTCTTCGTGAAATTAACTTGATCAAGCTTGAATCTTTACTTTGGCATAATGATGAAAACATCAATAAAATAACACATACAGAGTTCATGGAATTGCTTCCTCCACTTTTGCTTTCCACCAAAGATGTCTATGTTGGCAGTGCATATGGTCCACCAAGAGAAAGTGAGAAAGTTATTTCACTAGAGTTAGGTGCCTTGGATGTTTTAATATCAGCATGTGAAAATGCTAAACCAATGAACATCCAGGTATACCTTGACTCCCATCGAAGGAAAATGCAAGTTCTAACTGTAGCAGCTGGCATGGGTGGATCGGTTACCACCAATGAGGGGAAAAAATCAAGTGATATAGAGTTTATGGATGCAATGAATAGGAATCGACTGGAAAGTGTTGTGGAAGCAGTCAAAGATGTTTCTCGAAATGCTAGTAAAGCGAAAGCCTTTATTGATCAGTGTGATAACCCTGTAAGTTAGCTGTTCTATTTTCTGCGGATTTCCTTGACTGTCATTTTAATTCAAGTCTTTCATAGTTGGAACACTATCTATCAAGATTCACTTTTATATTATAGGTCAATGCATATAGCTTGTCACTGCACCCCACTAAGAATATTAGAAACAGGTATAAAGGAAGTATGTGTGGAGTTAAATGATATGTCATAAAATTCCGTAGGTCTATGTAAGTTAGTGAAGCTGCATAGAACGGTGGAGGAGGAGGAAGGAAGGGGACTTAAATATTCTTATGTTTATTTATTTTGTGGAGAATACGCAGGAGAACTGTGTATAATTGCAGTTAGAAGTGAGCTAGGTTCAAGTATAGGGGACACACCACTAAGCTACCAGAGAGAAAAATGCACACAAAAAAGAAGCCAAGTATACTGTTTAAGAATTGGTATATTGGTGACTGCCAAACTTTTTTGACTTTGACCATTTACTCATTAGAAATATTTGTATTGGCATGCTCAATGAGTGCTGGGAAAAATATCCTCTATCTATGATTTTAGGCTTTTAGTAACATTTGGTAGTAAATAAGTACGGTTAATCTGTATCTTGCAGACGATGTAAAGATTTTTTTTGAACAAAAGGAGTAGATAATACTATGAACACCATAAATACTCACAGTGAATTACGATATGAAGACCATAAATGATCACAGTGAATATGTCAGAGATTAATCTTTTGAGCTTCTCTGGGACATCATCTCACCCCGAGCTATCTAGTATACAATTTAACCCTTAAGGATGGTTGTTAGGGTAAAGGTTATGCTGTGCATTCTAGGATGGTTTTGTACTGTCCTTCCTGATTGTTTACTGTTTTATGTGGAAGTTGTTTATCAAGGGTGTGTTCCAGCATTAGTATACGAGCAATTGTGAAATGTCGGCTAAGGACTTTGAGTAATATGGATTGTAAAACGCCCATTATTCTGAGATTTTTTAATACATTGCTATGTTCTAGTTAAATGCATATGTTAAATTTCATATTTGTTTCTATATTGCCTGTATCGATTTCTTTAATATCAGGCTGAACATCTATGTTTCTAACAATTTCGGGGATATTACTATTGATTAATTCCTCAAAGAGGGCCACTGAAATGACTGTTTTATTTTCATAATTGCAGGATGGGCAAGACGGTTTCAGTTCACTAGTTTCTATTGTTGGTGATTTTCAATCATTGCTCCTCACAATCATGTGTGCTGCTGTTAAGATGATCCTATCCAGAAAACACTCATGCACTGGAACCTCCTATCAGGCTGACCAGTTGGAGAGTTCCTGCCTTGTGGATGCAGCCATTGCATTTTGCAAACTTCAGCACCTTGATCCTATGATATCTATCAAAATTCAGGCACGTTCTGCACACACATTACCAAAAACTCTCTAGTATTGATTTTCATGATTAACTTTTTCTTCTTTTGTTCACCTATGATTCTTTGCAGGTTGACTTGATTGTGGCAGTGCATGATTTGCTTGCTGAGTATGGGCTCTGCTGTGCTGGGCGTGATGGTGAAGGGGAGGAAGGGACATTCCTCAAGTTCGCTATCAAGCATCTCATGGCACTAGATGTGAAACTAAAATCCCAACTTAGTGGGTGTTTCCTAGCAAATTTATTATGGTACATGTTTCTGTCCCAATTCATAACTAGCATTTGTTTACTATCTCTATCTTATTGTTAGATCCAAATGGGATGGAAGAAGATGCAGCAGAAAATGATAGAGCAGAAGATGTCACGACTGATGAGGCATCTGTTTGTGACGATAAACATAATTCTGAGGATGAGGAAGAATCTGGTAGGTCATATTCATAGCATATAACTATTCCATTTTCCTATATATCTTGTGGTAGACGTGATGTACAATGACAAACAATACTGTCTGATTATATCTGCATGCATATTGACTTACTGACACGTAAATGCCTGGTGATATAGTTAAATTAGAATCTGATGGATGATTGAATAAGCTTTATGTTACCAACTTACCATTGACCCTGAAATTCTCTGTTAATGCAGAATTGGACGAAATACAGTCAAGCATCGACAGTGCCTTGGACCAGGCCTTTTTCTGCTTATATGGTTTGAAGATAAACCCCGATTCTTGCAGTGAAGATGATTTAGCAGTACACAAAAATACAAGCCGTGGTGATTATCAGACAAAAGAACAATGTGCTGATGTGTTTCAATATGTCCTGCCATATGCAAAAGCTCTATCTGTGAGTAAATTCATATTGAGTTCCTTCATGTTTGTTGTTCAGTTTGGTAAGAAGCATCAATTGCAGCGCATAATGCCTTGGTCATTCTTTATTCATTTTCTTCAGAAAACTGGCTTGGTTAAACTACGAAGAGTGCTGCGAGCTATACGTAAACACTTTCCACAGCCACCTTATGACTTATTGGTCAATAATCCTCTTGACAATTTCTTGGATGGACCTGATTCATGCGAAAAGATACTCTCTGAAATTTACGAAACTAATGGATGTAAGGAAGCTATCCTGAATGTACTGTTCCCAGGTGAAAATGGCTATGAAGCATTCAAGAAACTGTCCAATGCTAGGTTGGCTTTGTGCATTGTACTTATAGTCCCTCTCTCTATCTCTCTCTCCCCCCCCTTTTTTTCTTTTTTTTTGCACTGGAACAAGTTTAGTTGTGGATATACCCTAATTACATTTTTGACTGATTGCTGCAGCTCAGAACCATACTCAGAAGTTTATGGGAACCTTTATCACTACATAGCGCAAGTTGAAGATATAAGTGCCTCTGATAAGTATACAGGTTTTGTGTTAAAAAAAGAAGGGGGGGAATTTGTTCAACAGAGTGCTAATCTTTTCAAGTACGATCTACTGTATAACCCATTGCGGTTCGAAAGCTGGCAGAAGCTTGCTAATCTGTATGATGAGGTAATATATTTATTTGGTTACAGCAGTTGATTGAACCTGTTCCATTGTATCATGCATTTCTGTTTCATAACAAGTTTTCGTCTTGTTCAACAATAGGAGGTTGACTTGTTGCTGAACGATGGTAGTAAACATATTAGCATTTTGGACTGGCGAACAAATACAACTTTAATCCAAAGAGTTGAGATGGGTCGTAGACATAGTCGACGCTGCCTATTGATGAGTTTATCATTGGCCAAAACTGCTTCTGATAAGGTTTGTCCTCTTGTTCTGTACTCATCTATGAGATGCCTTAGGTGCTATTTTTCTTCTTTTTATTATCTTGATGAGAACTTCATTAATATTGGCAATGACGTCTAACTTATTTTCTTTCAGGCCCAAATGCATGAAATGTTGGCTCTAGTTTATTATGATAGCCTGCAAAATGTGGTACCCTTTTATGATCAAAGGGCTACTTTGCCAGTGAAGGATTCAACATGGGAGACATTTTGTCGAAATTCTATGAAGCACTTTGGCAAGGCATTTGAACTGAAGTAATCTAACAAACCTTGTTTGTGATCTCATATTCTGTGTGTTGTTTGCCGCACGTAGGATGATAAGATGCTTTTTTTCCTTCATAGGTCTGAGTGGCTCTATGCATTTTACCTTGGAAAGTTGTGTGAGAAACTAGGGCATTCCCCTGCTAAAGCATTTTCATACTACAACAAAGCTGTCATGTTGAATCCAACTGCAGTCGACCCGGTTTACAGGATGCATGCATCACGCATGAAGTTACTTTATACCCAAGGAAAACAGAATCTGGATGCTATACAGGTTTGTCTAAGATTCATGAATCAGTTTTTGCTCTCTTTTTTTGTAGAAGTGTTACACTACGGTTGGGTTCCTTATTGAAAGGTTTGTGTGCATACTCTTAACTAGGTTATTGTCATGGGCATTGGCCAAGGGCCAAGGCCTAGTCAGGCCAAGGAAGGGGTGCAGCCTTAGGAAGCGCCTGCTCCTTCCTTGGCCTCACTGGTCTAGCTTACTGGCAGCCTCTGTTTTTTCCCTTGATTGTGATAGGCTAGTTTATAATAGATATTTAGATATTAACTCTATTGATTTATATTTTTAGGTTGTTGCTGATTATACATACAAACAGTCAACAAAGGAAGATGTCTTGAGCATGCTACAGTCCATAAATAATGTTCAGAATTCATCCTCTGAACATAATGATAAATCTGTCCTTGATAGTACAGCTGAGAATAAGTTTGTTGACCCTGATCTACTTGATAAAGTGTGGCATATCCTTTATGATGATTGCCTGTGTGCCATTGGTACTTGTGTGGAAGGTGAGCTGAAGCATTTTCATAAGGCGAGATACAAGCTTGCAAAAGGATTGTATAGAAGGGGTGAAGCAGGGGACTTAGAGCGAGCAAAAGAAGAGCTTTCATTTTGTTTCAAATCTACTCGATCTTCCTTTACAGTGAACATGTGGGAAATTGATGGTTCTGTTAGAAAAGGAAGGTAAAGTTTCTTGTCCTGTGTAATCTCGTAATTACTCATTAGTGTTGCAACTGCTACAAATGCATTCATTTATCCAATTGTTACAGATTACAATATTTTTATCTTCCCCAAAAAACTCTTGTTGACCTTCCTTTTTCCAGGAGGAAAAATCCGAATATTGGTGGATCCAAAAAGAATCTGGAGGTCAGCTTGTCAGAAAGTTCACGGAAATTCATTACATGCATCAGGAAGTACATGATACTTTACTTGAACCTTTTGGAGAAAAACGGGGATTTGTGGACCCTAGAGAGGGCATACACATATCTGCGAACTGATAAGAGGGTAACCCCCCCCCCCCCCCAAAAAAAAAAAAATTACCACAACAATGATGTTAAGCTTTTTTTTGTGGATATATTATCATAAAGCTATTTTTCTTGTAGTTTGCTCTATGCTTGGGTGATATCGTTCCTGTTGGTCTTGGGAAGTACCTTCAAGTTCTAACTTCAGCAATTCGTAATCCTGAGATTCGTAGAGTTTCTGGTGATGCTTCCGTTGAGCACCTACTTGAGAAAATGTTTGGTGTGTTCATGGACCATGCAAACTTATGGGCTGATATAAGCACTATTCCAGAGGTCAATAGTCCCGAGCTATCAGAAAGCAATCTTTACAGGTAATTACTAGATTAGAGTGCGCTACATAGTTACTCAACCCAGATGGTTTTCATACTTTGTTTCCTTGTGGCAGTTATATCCACCAATACATCCATTTGCTTGAGAGTGATGTCCGATTGGATGTTCTTGAAGGACTAAATGAGAAGATAAGAAAGCGTTTTAAGACACCCAAACTGTCAAACAGCAATTTCGCTAAGATATGCAAGCACGCTTCTCTGGCATGGTGCCGTTGTATTCTCATCAAACTTGCGTCCATCACTCCACTGCCTGAATCCATGGAAACAACTGATCAGCCTGCTCCACTATCCAACGGCCTTGTGCTTTACATCGACTTGCAACCTGATGAACTTCTCATCTCGTCTCCTGATGGGCCTGCTCAATTCAAAGGCCTTGATATGAACTGGTTTGAGACTTTTAACAGAATTAAGAACATTCCAATCAGGCAAACATCTGAAGATAACATGGAGACTGCTGTTACTGTTATGAAGAGCACTTACAACTTCTATCGGGAGAGCTCTTGTGGAACATTTCCTTCGGGTATTAATCTGTATACAGTCACCCCATCGCAGGCACCTGTTGAAGGGCTACAGCAAGCCCCAGACGCAGTTGAGAACCTTGACCTCAGTATTCCAAGGAAGCTCCTTCTATGGGTTTATACCTTGGTCCATGGCCGTTACTCCAATATATCCGCCGTTGTAAAGTACTGCGATGAGATGAAGGTATGAACATGATGCCAGGTATTTTACCCATATAACCTTGCCCTAGGGGTGAATTTAGCGGTGGGGCTGGGGGGCTCCGCTGGAGCAATGGAGCCCTTCTTAGCCTTTTCATCAATTTTTAGGTTCATATGTGTTATAAGAAAGAACTGAAAATAGAAAAAGATAATTTCAATCTTTTCTATAAAATATTTCTACATTCGTCACTGCCTTGCCCCTCACCTCAACTAACGCCAAAGCCGTTCTTGTTGCAGTCAAGAAGTAAAAGAGGAGCCCCGGCAGCGACAGCTTCACAGCAAACCACGGCTTCTCAATGTATCGCATCAAACTTCCGCCATCTGGGTATCCCTTCTTTCCATACCCGAAAAATAAGCCTAATGCATGTTGTGCTTGATGTTTATTAACAGTTGGCTCCAAAGAGAAAAGCACCCACACTGAGCCTAGTGAAGCTCATGAAGCAGCTCCAGCAGTGGCGGGTGCTCCTCCCCAGCAAGAGGCTGGTGTTGCAATTGCAAGCACCCCTCAGGCCGCCACGAAAACCCCCACCGCGGCGGCTTCTCAACTCACCCGTAGCAGCTCATCGAGGGCGATGGAGAGCACTACTCAGGATGGCGGCAGAGGAATCGACGGCACGGCTTAGCTTTTCCCTATGGCTGTCTGTCTGCTGGCTGCTAATTTCTGCAGTGTGTGTGTGTGCTGTGTCCATGTGAATATGTGACCCGTGTGACTGACTGACCCCTCCTAATTTTGATGTCTCACAACGCTGATTACCGCAGCAGGAAAATTTGCTGTACAGTCCCTGAAAACCTGTAATAGACAGTGGCATGGCGTATTATTACTCAATTTACCAAGAAATAGACAAGTGCGAATAGCTCACAACCTGGAATGTTGTTCTTACCCTTGGTGTACTCCTAGCTCTACCTGAAGTTGCGCTCATAAACCTGTAACATGTCACATCTTCGAGTAGTTCTTTTGGTTTTTTTGTGGGTGGGTGGGTGGTTTTTTTTTTTGGGGGGTTTGAGTGCTAAAAAGTCAAGTTTTTGTTAAAAAGACTTTCAGATGTAATTATATATTACTTTCTCTATTCCTAATTGAAATAATCATTATATTTGTGTTTACAAATTCATCAAGTCGTTAATTGCGCATTGAAATAAATGGACATTGATGCATGCATCCATTCATACAAGCATTTATAATCAATATGTAGTTTTTTGATTTGTTATTGGTGAAAAAGTGAGGATAATATATGCATCGAGTTTGTTACGAAAATAAATGGAGTACGAGAGAGATATTAACTTTGTTTGCTATCAGAAGAAGTATAGTTATAGTAGAGGCATCGAGTTTATTACGGGAGTAAATGTACTGCAAGAGAGTTAGAGAGTTATTAGTTTTGTTTGGTAAGGGAGGAAGCATAGTTATAGTATAGTTAAGGTGAAATTAATTATACCTATACTATATGTTACATTTAAAAGTTTTTTTCTTAAAAAAATTGGGACAGTTTTTTTAATAATCCCTTTTTTTCTCCCGTTGGTGACTTGATAACACTGAGCATTACGATGATTAATTTGCATACCCATGACTCAATTGCACCCAGAAAAATTCAGAAAAGAAGCAAGTAGAAAAAGAAAAAAAGGTACACTACAACGCTATTAAACGGGCTTGTTGGGCCGGGCCGGGCCGGACCGGGTATAAAGTCCGATCACGCCAAGCAAAAGCACATCGAGGTCGCCGTCAGCCACCACCACCACCCACACCGCGACCGAGGAAGAAGAAGAGGACACAGATCGATCGATCCCATCTCGCTCGCTCGAGAGGAGAAGAGATCAGCAAGAGGAGGCGGCGGCGGCGGCGGCGAAGATGGGGTTCGTGATGGAGTTCGCGGAGAACCTGATCCTGCGGATGATGGAGGAGCCGGAGAAGCGGGACGCGGCGCAGCGGGAGCACGTGTACCGGATGAAGGAGCGGTGCGAGCGGACCAAGGCGGCGTGGAGCCTCCCTCTGCGCCCGTACGGCTTCTGGACCTTCGACCGCTTCAACTCCCAGCTCTCCTGGGATCCCCAGATCAGCCACGCCCCCGGCCGCCGCGACCCCTACGACGACGTCCTCCACCGCCACTCTAACCCACCCTCGTCTTCTTCCTCCTGATCCCCCGATTCGTGATTCGGGATAGGTACCTACTTGCCCCTCGTTTTGCTTCTTGGATTCTTTGGAGTTGAAATATCTAGAGGTTGTTCGTTCCTCGATTCCCCTTTTGGAGAGCTCCAATCAAGCGACTAGGGCTCGTCTAGAGGTTGAAACGTCGTAGTTGTTCGTTGCTCGTTTCCCCTTTTTGGGGAGCTCCAATCAAGCAAGCTCTAGATATGGCTCGTTTAGCTCGGTGGTCGAGAGATATGCGCTTGTAGTGTTCCCTAGGTATGTACGGATGGTTCAGCTGTTTGTAGTGAATTAATTAGCTTGACAGGTTTGGAGCTGCCGCAAAGCACGCCCATCCTAGATTACAGCGAATGGTGACTTACGAGATCATGTTGCAGCTCTTTCGCTGAGATGCAACCTTGCTCCATCCACCTTTGGTGTTCCGCTAAATTATTGGTGTTTGCAGGTTGCTATTTCATATTGCCAACCATTTGGCCTTTTTGTCACTACAATTTTAGCTTAGTTTTTGCTTTGATATCTTCTACTGTACAAAGTTTAACTTGCTTGTCGGACATTCAATGTTCTTTGCCTTCCGATAGTTTGTATGTTCTATTAGGTTAGGCTTGGTCACCTGTGAGTTGCTAAGCTTGAGGTGTTCACTGAACTAATTTCCAATATGACTGCACTATTGCACTAACACATTATTGAATAGACTCAGGAGATGTCGCCGAAATATATCAAGGACAGAGAAATAATGCTTGTTTGGAACCTGTAGGTTCAACTATTATCCTGGGAATAGGTTGTTGACTCATATAGTGCAGATGGATGTCACAACTCTAGGGTTTCTTTAAAATATGAAGTTAGTGAGGAAGAAGGTGTGTTAAATACTTAAATGGTTTCTTAACTTTGTTTTGGTGCTACATTAAGGAAACAATATTTGTGAATTTGAATTTGGCAACTTGTTGGCTCTTCCAATTCATAGATGATGTATGACGCGCTGGTGACTAAGCCATTGTAGGCCTAAGTGGTGAGACTAAGACTAAAATTTTCTAACTACATAGATAATTTAACAGACTCAGAATTTAAAAATTGAACCTCAAGTAGTTATTATGTTTTCAGTTCTGAGTTCTGACATCTCCGAAAAATCAAATGCTGGAACATATACTCATATAATTGCTGCATACGCTGAAACTGCCAACTTTAGTCATATTTTGTTTGTGTTTATTCATGCAATGCTTTTGCATAAATTTACCCACCAAATTGTTGGTATCTTCAATAGTATCTTGTTGATGTTTGGATGGAAGCCAATTTATTCCAACACTATCAAAATTTCTCTCCTAACTAGTATAAATTCTACCCTGCCAACTTTGATTCTGATAGCTCCAAAACTTGCCTAGGTACTATCAAAAATTTTGTAGGGTAGTGTGCTTATAGTTTTGCATCATCCTTAGTTTTTTATGATTAGTCAGTTGCTGTTATTAGCTTATAGACTCCTGGTTGTCTTTGATAGTTTGATTTACCTAATTTTAGAGATAGAATATGTCCATTGGGATTCCTAGTTATGAACTGTGTAAAAAACAGAGAGCATTGTTCTAATGTTCGATGTGCCTCTGTGGTCTGGATGATGAGAAACAATTATAGCTTGGGCGCTGGAGTCATTGTCTTACTCTTTTTATGTGTTTACCTCTCACGAATTGTTCGGTTCCCTTAATTTGAAATACCGGGATATGATATAGGTATATTTTACAACGTATCCATGTTAATGTTGAATGGGGAGTAGGTACCTTGACTACCTTCATTGTTCTTTTCTTTTATTTTGAAATTTCGGATTAGGATATATAAATAGATGCTAGTAAGTCCACATTAATGTTTGATGGGAAACTGGGGAAGTGCACACTGTCTCAGTCTCTCAGACCCACCCTCAGCTCGAGTATGGTCGCTACATTATCAGAAGCTTGCACACAAAAGAAAACCAAGTTGTTAACTTCAGGCTTATAGATTGCGAGCAAATTATTGCAATATTTTGATTTTCCACTCAACCTACGAAAATTATAGAGTTCTTTGGGTGTTCATTGTCCACTTGATCTAACTCATTTGTTGAACATGGCGATAGCCTCATAAATACAAGTAGTCTGTTCATGGAAATATGCTATCAGCTCAGCTGTTGAAGTTTGTCTTTAAACCCCTGTTGTGGTGTTTAGGATCTTTGTTTGTGTTGCCTGATGATAGGACCTTGTAAATTTTATGGTTTTGCAAGTCAGCCAGTCATGTGTTGTTGTTACCTACAGAACCTGTTGTACATTTGCATTCTTCATTTATCTTTTACTTGGAGCATCAGATGGTTTGATGGTTTCTTAATTTTCTTTTTTGCAGATGCCGTTCATGAGTAAGTGTGGTCGCAATAAGAAACCAGTTTCCCTCCAAATGACGTCTCTGAAAATTTTATCCTTGAACTACCGTGCTTTGGTCATCTGCTTTCTGTTTGGTTAAAAGCTCAGATCCAGAAGGTCTTAGAGAGGCCATTCTGTATTTCCGTTCTTGATTTTACTGTTCTGTATGGCTGTATCACAGAAGGTTTTAATAATCGCACTGAGGAAAATGTTTGCGGTCATTAAAATTTGAAAACCATTCCAATTGCTGAATATCAGTTGTTGAATTTTCTTGTTGAACCTAGGTTTTTTTATGGTTTACAAAGCTTCTTAGGGCATTTTCGGTGCAAGGTGCCCTCGTGGTATTATGATGTATTCTTTAGCGTGGGTCCGGTTAGGACATCGTATGTAAAACAAGCGACGGTTTAGCGCACTGTTAATTGAGTATTAGCTTAAAAAATTAGAAGATGGATAAATATGATTTTAGAAGTAACTTTCTATAGTTTTTCTAAAACACATCGTTTGAAAAACGTACTTTCGAAATAAGGGAAAATAAGGGAGTATAAATTGAAAAAGGAGAGAAAAGAACGCACCCTAAAACCACCTGGGGTAGGACACCTATTTGTCAACGCATAGTAGATTGAATGATCTAAGAAGGCACAATGATAAGGGCCCTGTTTGCACAATGAAGCTCCTTTGAGGGCAGTCTATTTTTCAAGACTAAATTCTCCTGCCTTCAACAGGACATACGTGTCCTCAGGAGTCCACTCTCGCGGTTGAGATGGTTGGTTGTATAGATGGTCATATGGGCCGGGCCATCGTGGGCTGGCACGGGCACGCTTGTTCTGTTGATGGGCACGACATGGCACGGACGCACGCTTGTTCTGTTGATGGGCACGACATGGCACGGACGGAGATGGGCCGTGCAGACACGACACGATTGAGCGTGCCGTGCTTGGGCTGCCGGCCGAGCCCGTGGGCCGGCACGGCACGGCATGACTCTTGTTGCGTGTCGACCTGGGCACGACACGGCCCACGGGCCGGCACGACGCGTAGGGGTGGCCGACCGGGTCGCAGGAGCGCGAGGGAAGGATGTCGGCGATGACGGCAGACAGAGGACGGCGGCTCGCGACGGCCGCGGAGGCGGCTAGGCGGGCGGCTCGGTGTCGGCGGCGTGAGGTGCGAGGCGCGCCGCGCGGAGGCGAGCGCGGCCGCGGAGCGCGAGGCACACGGCCGCGGAGCCGAGGCGTGCCGCGAGGCGCGCGGCCGCAGAGCGGCGCGGCTTGGGCGGGTCGCGGCTCGCGTCGGGCGCCGAGGGTCGCGCGCGGTCGGCCAAGACCGACGCGAGGGCCTGGCGGCACGATAAGAGGAAAGGACGGAGAGAGATTGAAGGGAGCTAGGGTTAGGATGAAGATCAAGAAATATATGATTTTACTATAATACCCTTAGTGTATGTAGCACAATTACAAAACTACTCGTATAAAATGGTAATTTTGCATTATTGGGCCAAACGGGCCTACCTCAGCCCATGGGCCATTGGCGTGTCGTGCCGGCACGGGCACGGCCCGACCACCCGTGGGCTGTGCTTGGGCCGGGGACGTGGCACGTGGGTCGGCACGGCACGGCCCGTCACAATAGTCATGTCTAACGGGTCATGTCGTAATGGGCCATGCTGTAGCCGTGTCCGGGCCGGGCCGTGCCGTGCAGCCCATTTGGGCAGGTATAGTTGGTTGGCTTTTACATGAAGATCGAATATAACTTGGGGGTAAGCACCGTGAATCATGTACCACCTTAAAATATGTTCAACTCCTAAGTTGGACATGAATTACCTCAACTTGTGTTCTTAGTTCGTTTGAGGCCCGAAGCAGAGCCAAACATTGCTCTATGGTTTCGGTTTGTGAAGATCAAGATGTCGACTACATAAAGTAAATAGACGAAATGACACCTAATCAAAACTAATCTAAATTGCTAGGCTTGATGAAAGAGAAGAACTAAGCAATCAGATTAAGTTTTACAATCCAAAATGATAAAGGCTCAAATTATCTCTATGAAAATAAATTGCATAAAAGTAGTACAATAAGTAAATAAGACAAGAGAAAAAAAATTTCATCAAAGATACAGAAACTCACTGGTTTTCTAATCCCCGTTGAAACGAGTCCAACTTCGCCGCTCAAACCACGAAGCCTTCGAACCCTTCGTCAAGGGGTGGGCAAGGTGGGAGCCGGTCCCGAAGTAGATTACACAAACCTCGATCACTAGGGTATTTCTTTCTTCGCTTCGAAGGTGGTGAACTCCAAACCACTCACAACAACATCGGTCCTTCTCCACAACCTTTTTGGAGAGGACACCAGACAACTCCTCCAAGCCATCTAGGAGGCGGCAACCTCCAAAAGTAACAAGTAGTAGCTCGGCTTAAAGATGATCAGTGTCACATTAGCTTAATCAATAATGCAATGCACTTGTCTTGGCTCAACCAACCCTCAAACACCAACAATTTAATGAACAAGTGCTCAAGTGATGTGAGAGTGGATGCAATGGGATGTATACACATGAATAGAGTGCCAAAAGAATTCTCTAACTGTCGGTGGGAGAGTATTTATATCCTCACCCATCAAAATTAGCCGTTGGGGCCAAAACCTCAACTCTCAGAAGCCCATTGGTCAGACCATAAAAAGGTGACCGGTCAGACTAGCCTTCAGGGTAACGGCTAGAAAACTAACTGTTGTCGTGCATTTAATGCATGGCCAAAGGCCTGTCAGTCCACCATGGGTCGGCCGATAAGACTACCGACAGCTTCGGTCAGACCGAGATCAGCTCTGGTGGCTCTAGATCGCCAAGCCGTTGCCACCCAACTAGCTTCCCAGGCGTCCACTTAGACCGAGCTCGGTCCGGTCAGAGACTGATCGGAACACCAAGTTCAAACCGGCTGGGGACAGGGAAGATAGATAGAAAAAATCGAACCAAGCAATCTTATACAAATAATCTAATGTGACACATTTTGATCAACTTTTTTTATCAAAGTTACTATACCCCTCTTGATAATAGAACAAAGCTAGAAAAAAACCTAGTAAATTCGATCGTCCAATGTCTCGATTGGTAAAAACAAAAACTAGATTAATCACTTTATTTTTTATGTTATTGCTTGGTACCATCAATTTTAGTTCGTGGTAATTATCTTTGGAATGCATATCATATGTGATTCTAACTTAGTTTATGTCACTTAAATTAAATAGTTAGTCTACCATTAACCTGGTCATTAATTATCAAAATTAACGCCGGAGCATAGATGCTTAAGTTTGTCTTGCCGCTTTAAAGCAGCACACACGCACAACATCAATTACCAACCAGCATCATCAATTCTCACACGCGACACGCGACTGCCATGGTCATACAAGCCAAAGCATTAATAAATCTGCCATGGTCATGTAGGGCAAGGACAGAGTCAAAATTTTCTGAGACTTAGGATGAATTAGTGTTACTTCTATATATTTGTCTTTTTATTCTAATTTTTAATTTTTTTAACTATTATATCAATCGATATTTAGGTTCAAGACCCAACTCCTAATTCCCCCCTTGATATAGGCCAAAGCAGTAAATTGCATTCGGCGGCTTACAAACTTATTCTACGGGTATGATCACTGCAAAATCTTGCAAAACTTTTGTTCTGGTGCATAAACTTGTATAGGTGCGCCAATGGTATACGAACTTATTCAATAGGTGCGATCTGTTGGCACCTTTTTTGACAAAGGCACGAACACGATCGATTCACCTAAAGATTTGCGGTGGTTCTTGGTACAGAGTCGCCAACCACTTCAATCTAGCAAGAACTAGAGCAAAGTGGGTTTTGTAGATCAAATCGGCTAGCGAAACCGATTTAGATGGATAGATCGATAACTACTCGTCTCGTGAGCAAACGAAAAGTTTTCAAGACAAACTTACAAAGAATTATCACACTCTCGCAGCGGCGGCGGACGATTTACGGCGCAAATCGACAAAGATGGACTAAACTAGGATAAAGTAGAAAACATGGCTAAAAGAAGAATATAGAGAAAACGATTCAAGTAGATTGATTGTATGTTGTGTATTTTGATTGTCTCTTACAATTGAACCGGCATTGGTCCGTATATAGGGGTTGGTCTTGCCCTCTACAGGCCCTTCTCCACGTCCTATTCGGGATAAACATGTTTGAAAACCCGAGATACACCGTATGAAGAAAGGAAACCCGAAGACCGACGAAGTCGTCTAGGTTTCGGACTCTGACGGTCAGACCGGTCATATGCCTTCGGTCTGACCGGCCCCACTGCCCGGTCTGACCGGCCTATACACGGCGGTCAGACCGGCCTCTCCGAAGAAACCGGCAAATTTTCAAATATTGACAATCTTTTTTATTTTGATTCCTAAATGCCAATTTTGAGTGTAAACACGATCAGTACAAAATCTTGCAAAACTCTCGTTCCGATCGGAACAAACTTGTATAGGTGCTTGCTACGTGTTGGAAGATAAAATAAAATAAAATTTGTAGATAAATTTATCGAGAGCAGTTCTGTTGCGTGACAAATTTTAGGTTGTTTGGCGCTAAGATCTGTTTAATACTCCCTCCATTTACAAACGATGATCAATTTTTTTATGTTGTTTACAAATGATCAGTGTATTTGGTATTCCCTCTGGACGTCTTTTCGTTTTCCTTTACGAAGTAAATGGATCAGTGTATGCATGCGCATGCAGCTGTTTGCACCTTCATGTGCACTATATAACCCGTTCACTAAAGTAATATTTTTTTCATCGTTGCGCTAATTAAATAGAGTATGGATCGATTTTCTCATCCTTTGGTCTCAATGCGAACATCTTATGTGCTGATGAATTCTGAAAGGAGGAATGAAACTTAGCTTCAGTAAAGTCAGATCGAAACAGTCCATCCGTTTTGGAGCCGTCTGCTGCACTGAGAAACTGTGTGATTTTTGGATGCATCGCTCGCTAGCGACTGATGCACCTTGTATATGTCTAGATAGCAACGGACAAAATTTACGTGGATATATCTTAAACCCATACCGTAAGATTATTTTTGTGTCCACGCTTGTGTCTGTGTCCACTACCCTTTAAAGATAGCTAACATCCGTCTATGCTCGTTATTCGCGGGCAAAACATGTCCGCGAACATGCCCGCATACCCACCAGAAGTATGCGGGGCAAAGAAGGTTGTGTTGAAGCTGAGATGGGGCGTCGTCAGAGTAGTCTCCTGACAGCTGGTTGGAGCTGTGTTGGGCTAGATGCGGGGAGGCCAGCGTGAAGCGGCTGCGGCGCCACCGGCGTGTGGATGGGATGAGCCGGCGACTGCAGGATAGGAATTGGG
The DNA here is from genome assembly GCA_019925245.2 of Oryza australiensis. Classification (NCBI taxonomy): domain Eukaryota; kingdom Viridiplantae; phylum Streptophyta; class Magnoliopsida; order Poales; family Poaceae; genus Oryza; species Oryza australiensis. The sequence goes on along the minus strand of JAIFGZ020000161.1, from coordinate 1,226,350 downwards.
AGTGACCGAGAGTGAAAGTGAAACCCTAGATTCTAAACTTATATACTTCTTCTTCCATGATTTCACATGCGTACTCATTTTTTACCCATATAAAAATGTCCGTTGAGCACAACTCTATGCCCGCGTCCCGCGCCAGCCGGGTGAAGTGCTCACAGGTACACAAGGTTTTTTCTATCCATTGTCATCTTTATACCTGCCAATCTGCTATATCGTTGGTGGCAAGTCAACAACTACCTTCCCACTTGTGAGTTGTGATCCCTAGAATCCGGCACAAGACGAATATATGGCATAGGGCGACATGTGTCATCATCTCCCTCCAACTCCCAACCTGTCTCGCGCGGAGGCAGAGGATACGACGTTGCCTTGCCGGCGACAAAGACCTGGTACGCCAACATTACATTTGGGATCATTTGTTCATTTCGGCACTGTCAATAGCAATTTCTTTTCTTTGGGGTTGATGTTTCTTGTGGGTGATTTATATGTTGGAGAATTCTCTTGATGGGATTCTCGGATGGAACGAGACATCTAGTTTTTGGGTCTCAGTTGCATCCCTGATCAAAGAGATCTACACATGGATGAAAATTGGGGGCAGGCACAAATAGAATACACCAAAAGCTTCAATTTTCCAATGTGATTTTCTTTTTCAACTATGATCTTTGCAATTTACAATACGGTGAAGATTGAAATGAACGACACCGGTGACCCGACACAAATTGTGGAAAACCTTTCCAGACGCTAAGAGGAACACGAGCTTTTCCAATAGCAGCTCGGGGACCTGACCAAGGAGGGGCATCCGGCCCCTCCCATTACAATATAAATTTGATCCCCCAGAAAAAGGGGGAGAAAATTGGAGAAAGAACCAATCAAATCAAACCGAAGACCTAAATAATAAATAACAAATAGGCCTAACGATTACTGACCAGACTAGACCATGTGATTTTGGTAAAAGACCAAAAGGGCATGAGCAGTATGTACATGAGTTATGCACAGGTTGGAGATGAGTTGGACAAAAGGAATGTAGAAGAGGTTTTGCATTTGAAAGGACCACCACCCTTGTTAGTCCTTTCTTTAGTGTAGGAAAGTAAAGCCAGAGTTCTCCCTGATCAAAGGCGGCATGTCAACATCTGTTACCTCAATTTCTGTCATTGACTTTGAGATATCATCCACCGAAAACGGAATGCTGCAAGTATAAGTACCATTGCCAACGTTAGAGAAATTTTTCAGGTGTGATCGACTTTTGTTGAAGTTGGTGCAAGGAAATAACCTTGAATCATCGTCCAGCAAGAAAGAACTGCTCACTGCGTTATTCGAGTCTTCTGTCATCATTATTCTCATACTTGAGATGACCTATAAGCATTTGTGCATGAACAATAACAAAATTTAGTAATAAAGAAATATAGTAAATCCACCGCTTGACCCAGTAGCAGATGTACATTGGAAAATTTGACAAGTAAAATTAAGCCAAACAAGATTACCTCTGACGAAACAGTGTGGGTTCCATATTTATCATCCCAATACATTGTGCTGATTCGGTATAGCTGTTGTATGCTAAGGACCTGAAAGTTTGCATCATACATGACAAGTCAACCAACAAATGTCAAATGGCTTGAGAAACTTAATTCAGTTCAAAGATCACTTACAGGGCATAAATCGTTGGTGATTTCTTTCAGTGTTTTCTTTGGTTTTTGATGAATTACCTAATAATACAACCGGTTAGATTATCCTATCTTGACCCAGAAAATTAAAAACAAAGTATCCAATCAGTATAGAACACCTACAAGGAATCCAACAGCCTGCCTAATATGCTTCAATTCTTCCCAGGAAGAACCTGCATACTGTATATTAATGCATATGTTAGCACAAGATTAAAATGATCTCCAGGAAACTTAAAAGGTCCATAAATACCTCCTCGGTCGCATAAATACACCACTGCTCTAATTCTGCCAGTCCAGCTTTGACATATTCTCCATTGCTAAATGAACAGCACTCTCGTCGAAGAAGCAGACTACAAGATAAGGAGCATCTCAAAATCCCAATAGAAGGAGAGTACGTAGAACAGGTAAAGCAAAACCCAAATCTTACCTGTTAAACAACTGAACATTAATAAATGAGAAGATTTGAGTGAACACCTTGCTGATCAAGAATGAAGGGACCTGTTGCACATTTAATACAGCACATGTTAATGTCAACTCAATCAAAATTGTATGTGAGAACACATTGCTTACGTACATAATTGGCTTTCAGAACATTCAAGTAGTTCGTGAGAATTTTCACAATGCTCTGCCAATGGGCAATCAAGGTTTGTTGGGCCAAGGCATTCGCTTGAGAACGAGATCCTTTAATTAGACTTGCACGAGATGTTCTTGGCGCCTGCAAAAAATAAGCATCACAAAAAACAAACCTGAAGTTCACTCTCTTTCTATAAACAAATACCAAGCTAGTGCCCCCAATTCATACCTGGATGCAAAGACCAAGTAATGGAGATATCTCCTTCTTCAAGTTGTCTCTTATCATGCCATAGATTTTCTCCAGGAAAGCTGTAAGCTGCTGCTTGAAAAGCAGAGCAGGATACTTGGCTTCAACATGACGAAGATCACCTGTTCCTCCCATCAAGCGGCTAGCCAGAAAAGGACGGCCAGCACTCTGTGGTGAAGCTCTCATTCCCTTTTAATTTCAGAAATGGGGAGTTAAAATATATTCAGACTAGAAAATCCTAAGAGTAAAACAGAGATGAAATATGTTTTACCGAAAACACCCTCCCAAATGATGCAGCAGAAGACCTTCGCCTCTGAGGAGTGAGTCCAGCTGCTCCAGTTGTTTTCAGTGTTCGTTGTAATAGTAGGAGTAACGTGGATGAATTGGAGAGCCAATATGCTAGTTTGTCGTTATTTTCCTGGGCCTTTGGAAAGTAAGAATTTAAACTTAGCTATATTAGCAATATAAAAAAACATAAAAGGTAAACGAATTTTAATCTATAAGTAATAGCAGTATTAAAAATTTTAAGCTCCGCATTTCTGTTTTTCAATTTCTACAGCAAAAGCCTAAGATATCTGTAATAGGCAAACAGAATATCATATGCAGCTTTCCAACTTCCAAGAAACTCAAGCAATATATTTATTTATTACCTCTATAGCCGTGCCTATTGTTTGAATTATACGGTCGAAAACACCAGTCCTTTCAACTTCAAATGATCTCCAATGTAGAAGGCATCTGTATATAAGGCAAGCAGCAATTGGCCTCCCACTGGAGAATCCCAGATCTTGTGATACACATTTGATCAGCATATCTTGGTTTTCCTGAAGCATAAAACAAATACATGATGAAAAATAAATCACACTCGACATAACTTCAGGGTCAAATAAACATATGTGTGAAATTTTCTTCAGGACAGAAATGTCAAACAAACAATGGAGTAAACAAAAAAAAATAGCACACCTGTTGCTTCTCGTTCAGTGATTTTTGTGGCTTCTCCTCAGTCTCAGGCTCTTTGGGGTTGAGTGAGATAGGGGTGATATCCTACGCCAAGATACCAAATATCAGCGACTTTTGAATGAATATCAAATGTACAAATTATTCTTTCCACTTACAGGTAACGGTTTCACTTCTCCATACAGAGCTACGCCATTCTCTGGTGTTTTAAGCTAACAAAGCACAATTGATTTGAAATATTAGACCTCACGATGAAATTTGAAAAGAATTATATTAATACAGAATGCAAGTAGTCAGGGTCATGGAATACTTGGAAGGGAGACTTAGGATATGCAGCTAATGATTTTGCAGTAGGAGAAATAGCAACAGCCTGTTGACGTAGCACTTTGTTCTCAGACTCCATGTTAGTTGCTTTCTCTTCCAGCCTGTGCTCAATTTTACAAGAAGACTATTCAGAATGAAGAAAAAGGAGCTAATACAAGTATAAACAGAGGCATCATCCTTAACAAAAGAAAAACATTAGAAACAACGAAATGAAATAATGACAACTGGTAGCGTTGTTTAGACTTCACCTCTGGACAGTATCCTGAAGTTGCTCAATCTTTTTCTCTGCACCTTCAAATTTCTTGATTAGTTCTTCATTTCTCCGTTCAGCTTCAGCATATTCTTTCTTTGCAGCTTCTGTTGCTTGCCTTTCTGTTTGCAGCAAAGCCTGCAAACATCAAAGTCAGACGTAAGTTCAACTATACAACAAATATATACTTTGAATTCCAAATCCGCAGGGTCCACTACTACCATCATTGTTTTTTTCTAAGCGTGGAAACGGGATTTCTTCAAACTTTGCACACATAACAGAAACCACATGACCTCTTCTCCATTAAACACTTAATAACATTTCCTTCATAAGATAAGCAAAAATATGGCATAAACCTTGCAAATTTTCACAAGGCGGCTTGCTGGGTTCAGATAAATGTAGAGGGCTAGAAGCTAATATGGTTGTCAATGAAAATGCCCAGGTAAAGACCATTTCATTGAAAGATCAGTGTAAAAATAAGGTCTGCATTTATGCATGCACCAACTACTGGGAACCGCTTTCAGATTCTACCATACCTTCAGTTGTTCAACCTCAGCTGTCAGTGAGTTAATCTTTTCCATGTCTTCGACCAATACAGGGGTCTCCTTGATAACTGGAGGTGCCTCTTCTATTGCCTTTCTAGCTGCTTCTCTTTCCTTAACAATCATAGCCTTTGCTTCTTCAACTTGCTGTTGCATATCATGCAATGTCTCTTGCAGCTTAGCAATTTCCTGGGCTTTTGCTTCCTCAAGGTCAGTCTGCAAATTGAGAATGTTAAACTTAAGCATCAAGTACTAAAGTCCAGATAGTGTCACGTAAGCCTCAACATACCCTTAACCGCTTCTCCAGTCCAAGGCGCCATGTCAGTTCTTCAACACGCTTCTCAAGTTTATCCTTGGCCTCCTTAAGGGCCCCAGTTTCTCTCGCAGCCTGCGGACCATTCATGGATAAACACAACAATGGCATATGCTATGGTAAAGAACATTTGAAGATTGCAAAGGGATAACAAGCTACCATTTTTAGCTTTCTAAGCTCTCTTCTTGCAAGCCTTTGTCTCCATGCACACTGATAAGTAAGAGCTGCTCCTTGCAGATTCTTGTAATGCGCATAGTCTCTGTGGCAACGCCATCGAGCCTATGTTTAAGAATACCATACCACAATATTACAATGTGTTTCCTCAAAAAATATTACAATAAGTGTTTTAACAACAACAAAGGAACTACAAATAGAACAGTAATGCTTCAGAAACATGATGGACCTAAACTTCTCAAGCCATGCATAATTTGTAAAATTGATGAAATACTATCACAAAACAATGTAATTGAAACCGTACATACTTGGATATGGACAGCTGCTTTAGTTTCCTTTCTGAATCTGAACTCTTTGTGGGCAGACATTGCCCTTAATCCTGTCTGCAACGTGATTGCAGCTTTCTGTAGTTGTAAGTAAGACACACGAGCTTTGTGACGACGAACATTCTTTTGTATCTTCACTGCCGATGCTTCCCGCCTCATGCACTCGTACAATTTACGTGCCAAGGTCCCTAGATTACAAAAGGTAAAAGGACAGCTGCATAAAATCTGTCCAGTGCTGCAGAAACTGCATTACAGAAGGGGAGGAGTACCTCTAACAAAAGATTGTAGCTGTGTTGCTGATCTTCTGAGTGAAACAAACTGTTTTCGTGCGATATATGTAGAGATTTGTCTCTGTATAATTTTTGCTGCTCTTCCTAGAACTTCTGCTCTTCGTGCATCCAGATCAGCCATCTGTCCAGCTCTCAGAAATACCTTTGTTTTTCCGATCTGAAAGACAATCAAGAGATTATGTAAGAGCTAACCCAAAGACGACAACAATAAAGCCTCAAAACGTGTATACACAGCATGTGTCTTTTTCAAACATTGCTATGTGATAAAATTCACTGATTCTGTTAGCACAATGGCACAAACTCATGTATACACTATGGGCATTTGTCCTTGTTGCATGTATTACCTGGTAGTTCTCCAGCCCCATTTTTTCCAAAATCTTCTGGCATGCAATTTTATCATCATTGCTAGGTGCAAGAATAAGATAAAAGTGAATAGCTTGAAACATCAAAAGAAATGGAGCAAAAAACTCTGTTTTCTTTCAACTGGGTTTCTTACCTTCCTTCTAGGACTTCAGGAGCAAGAACACCAAAGCGATTAACAAATTCATAGAATGTTTTCCTTGTGGGATATCCAGCACAGCTGATCCTGATAGCTTCAAGAACACCCTGCATTTTGTCAGAATTAGTTCACCAGCAGCTAGCATAATAACAACAATAATAGAACATGTGAATCTTACTCCACATCGCAGTTGTTGTATAACATTTGTGTTCTCAAAAATGGCTGGCTTTAGGAGGTTATTTGGCTTCACACATCTAATATAATGGGGTTCTGTTGAGCTCAAGGTCTCCATGAGAGATTGAAGTTGCAGCTGAGAGTTGAACAGCAGGAATGTAAACACAAAAAAAGGTCAGCGGCATTGTGAACAAGACATACTTTCTCAGACAGAAACAAAGCAAGACTTCAGCACTGAATTTTAATCATATTTATATTGTCACATGAAATTACTTACGAAGACAAATTGAATGGTATCATTAGCATGCAGCGAATCTATATATACTTTTACATGAATCAGAAGTTTGACTGCACAATGACTTACATTTTGGGACAGAGGGACCACCTTATTTGACTTGCTAGAGGTTATAAATATAATTAGTGAAGACTTGAGCAGTCTTTACAGATGTAACAACACCAACTTTTTCTCCGTATGATATACATGCAGACCTAATGATTATGTCACTATGTATAGCAGGAGGAACTGAGCAACAGTGTTGTCATACACCGTCATTATGGCAACCAAAGGAGAGTGTGAAGGGAAGGTCAGAAGGATATGTGAGAACTCACATGCTAAGAATTTTGAATGACACTGATGTAGAGTACATAACATTTAAAAAGGATGCACATATTAACTAGATAACTTCTGATACGATACATTGGTATCATACAATATGAGATATGTGATCTGTGATTTATAATATTTTGATTCGCATACCAAGATTTCCATGCATTCCAAACACTATTTTGACGTACCAAGCATGACCTAACATGACAGCACAACATGATCTAACCACACTGGTTCTAGCACTAAAGAATGTTCTGGATATTATATTACAAAATGAATGGACTGATGCATCCGGTATTCCAGTAGAATATATTGTGTGGCAATAATAGCTTCTAAAGAAACAGATGGTTCATTTTAAGGCTACAAACAAAGTAGGATGTGTAAATAAGTAAGGTGTATGCTACTACACATTTTTCCAACCATATTGTGGAAACTAGAACAAAACCAAGTAAAGTTTCACCTTAAAACGTGACCCGATTGATGAAAATTTTGAAGATTTTGCTGTCTCTTCAGGGAGTGCAGGAAATAAAGCAGCTACGAAAGGACAAGAAGAAGCATTCAGCAAATCCTGATGCTCAGCCACTACATAATCTTTGTTCTTGTCTAGGAAAAAATCAGCCTGGTATGTCACCTGTGTATGATACATAACTATGTCCAATTAGTATGATGGTTACCTTTTGTAACAATACACATATGTTTTAATGAAGAAGGCTTACATCACCAGCATAATGAACAATTGTAAAATCTGTGCGTGAAAGCTTCGGTTTGGCAAACCGTTTGTTATTCTTAAATGTCGTATACAACTTCTGTGCAAACGTCTCATGTGTCGATCTAGGAAACATACTGCAAACAAAATTTGCAAAACATTATTAATTCACAGGCAGTTAATGTCAGAGATCATTTAGAATTAATCCAGATGTTATAGTGATTGAAGATATCTATGTTGCTTGCAAATGGTTTGGAATGATAGTTGTGAGTTCCAGAACATACCATGCTTCATCCAGAAGTGCGATCAAACCACCTTTCTGTGAGTACGGAAACATGTGTTATTTCCATTTATAGAACTCCAAAATAAAAAGGTTATAACAAGCAATATGCTGTTTCCAATTTCCACAATCAAATACTAACAAGCAATATGTTGTCTGGACAAGCCTTAGCTCATCCTAGAACTAGAAGCATCACATGTATGAAGGGAATCTGTAAAGCTCATTATAGCTAGGAGACTTTCTTCCACCAACCACATACTATCTGACACAAGTCTGTTGAAACATTATATGCACTGCAAGTACCATGTTACCAAAAAGACCCTTCAACAACCTAAGGACATAACACCAAATAAACAGATTAATTTAATTAATCCATGAAATCAGTAAACTCCCTGATGGTGGGGCCCTGAAGGTTCAAAACTTACAGAACAGATTTTCCTCTAGCCTAAGTTAAGCTATCTCGAGCAGCAAACATCAAACAGCTTAAGAGCCTACATGATAATCATTTCAAAATGAGAACACGAATTGGATCATTTTCTTACTGATTTATAATTACTGACACTATTATTGGCAGGAGATATAACCCCATAGGAAACTGAACAAGCCTTGTTGCCCAACCACCATTTGTAGAGAATAGGTTTTTTTGGGAAATTCTATCCCATCTCTTCATCTGATATTCCGAAAAGCTTATAGTGGAACAAGATAAATTTGGCTTGTAGTAGTATATTCTTTTGAAGAGTTTATATTATTCTACATCCGTCCCATAATCCAAGGGATTTTGGCTATAGATTGGCATAGCCAAAATCCCTTATATTATGGGACAGAGGGAGTAACTACTTTGCAACGTGCATGCCATCTCATAGCATGTAAGATATGATGAAATGTGTACCTTCTCAATCAAGTCTAACACATCTTGATTATCAACAAACTCTATGTAACTCCAGTTTATCTCCTCTCTGGTGTATTCTTCTTGTTCCATTTTGAACACATGCTGCAGGAAAAACATCTCACGTTAGACACAAACCAGCAATCTCTAGAGCAAAGCCCTATTTCAAGAACAAATTCAAGATGTACCTGGTTAAAATGTTGTTGCAGCTTTTCATTTGTATAATTGATGCACAACTGCTCAAAACTGTTTAGAAAAGTGCAACACGTAGCTGTTTTAGCGTATGTTATGAAATGGATTTTTTGCCTAGTTTGAAAAAGGTGAAAGACACTAACCTGTTAATTTTGAAACTCTCAAAACCATAGATATCAAGAACACCAATCAACTGTTTCGAGTTTGGATCCTGTCCAATGGAAACATTGATCTTCTCCACAATCCTGAGAAGATAACAGTAATAGTGGGGAAATGTCAAGATGCATAGTTGAAATTTAATTGAGTTTTTCTTCCAGGGCAAAGGGAAAGGATCATTACCAATCAAATAATCGAGAGTATATTGTTTTTGCTAATGCATCTCTGCTAACAAGTGCAGAAGCAGGATCAAGTGTTCTAGTTATAATTTCTTCAGGAGTAACTATTACTCGTGTTATCAGTGCTTTTTCCAGATTATCGCAATCACACCTGTAAGAAATTTTAGTCATTAGCAATTTGATTTTTGGTCACCCTGAACATAAAGGAAAATAATAAAAGGAGAAATTTACTCACTTCAACAGTTCTGCTGCAGTGTTAAGGTGGAACCTGGATTTGTCATCCTTGATCACAGATGAATCAATTTCTGTTCCCTTAGCAAAATTTATATTTCCAAGATGAAGTATAGCAGCTACAACCCTGAATATAGCTTCCTGTAATATAATTTGGTAATTATGTATAACATTAGTCCTCAAAACTAGTATTTCCAATAGCTTCAGGCCTTCCGCACAATACAATACAAACCTGCTCTTCCTCATTGATTCCAACTATGTCCATGGCCCTTCTTGTTGCTAAATATTCTTCAGCGTCATTAATTCCTTCTACTTCAATACAGCTTGATTGATTGAGGTAATGAAAAGATCTAGCATCGGCCAACTTATACCTCTGCGTATCCTGCATATGTACATCCATAGTAAAGAATGCCCTTTAGGCTACATTCAGTTCCATGTTCGAAACAGAGATTAATAGTCAGACAAGATCAGTAAATCAATATGAAAACATACCTCTGGGGGTGCAGCGCAAAGGAAATAAAAGCAATGATAATTTCTCTCTGGAGTATTTATTTGGCATACACGGGATCTTTCCAGCAAGTAAGTTCTGATAGCTGCTCCTGAAATGCGTCCAGTCTTGTCGAATTGGATCTCAACAAACTTACCAAAGCGACTTTACCAGAATTGTAAAGCAAATGAGGATGTCAAACAACCAATGGGTAATGTCCAAATAAAGCAAGAAGTGTTAATGACAGGAAAAGAAAATAAAAGAAACAAGGTAATAACTTACCTCGAATTATTGTTCCGCACAGTCTTTGCATTACCAAAAGCTTCAAGAACTGGGTTTGACTGAAATTATATCGGTTATTAGAGGTAATCAGCCAACGCAAGTTCTTTTTATTTGAAAAATAAATTACTATGTAGACAAAGAGAATGTTAATGAATTGCCTCTAAAACTTGCTGTTCTACAGTTCTTCCTTCTACTCCTGATCGCCCACCTAAGTGTGCCAGATATCTCATAAGCATTTTTGTTGTTTCGGTCTTGCCAGCACCACTTTCACCACTGACCAATATAGAGTTGCTTTTCCCTTCATTTATCATTGCTCTGGTAGTTCGCAGTAATAGGTCATATCAGGGAGATGTAGGTATATAAAAAGTACAATCTGCTGACAGGGTCATATATATGGCAATATCAATATTATATAACAGTTCACCTGTAAGCAACATCTGCAACTGCGAAGACATGAGGACTCAGCTCCCCAAAATCTGCACCTTTGTATTGTTCCATCATATGGGTATCATAGAGATGTGGCAATCTTTGAAATGGGTTTACCGCAATCAAAATGCTGCCAGTGTAAGTCTGGGAATGCAACAGAATGATTATCATACGCTAGTCATGTAGTGCATCTAAAGTAAGATTTTGGGCAGAAATGATGAGGCACTCACATATATTTCATTTAGCTCATAACGGGTAGCAAGATTTTGTAGAACACCAGGTTCATGTAAGTATGATAATCTTGTCATATCATCCACTCCTCCGGGTGGAGCTTCCATATCCTTGGGGAAAACTTTTGATTTATTTGTCTTAACCTGTGCAAAAGCATTACTTGTGATGAAACTCATGATCCATTTTATGTCAAAAAGATACAATCCATAGTTACAGTCAAGCCACGTGTAAACAATTAAACAGTATTGCAAAGTTCTCCTTGTACATTAAAACAGAGCAAAATATATTCACTGAAGTATTTTAAGGAAATACTAAGAACTAGATAGAGATGATCTGCAGAATGCAAGATAAGAAACTGCAAACTGTACCTTTTTCCCATTTGAAGTCTGCACATGAACTTCATTGTCTTTTATGCTAACAACCTCTCCATCTATCCAAGCTAGATTTGGGTCCTCGACCCAAACATGAGAACCAACAATAATATTAACAGTAGTCCCCTGCAAAACATGTGGTGCAGTAATCAAAGAGATGCCTAGATAAAACAGAACTAAGAGAAATTCAAGGCTTTGATGGATGATCTAATACTCCCTCATTCCCATGCAGAGGGTTGTGTTACATCTTGTGAAATGGGCATACATAACTGATAACTGAGTATATGTAAGTATGTTGGACATGACAGAGGAGAAAAAAAAGAGAGATGTCCATGACGTATTGCAGCCAACTGTACCAAGCATCAGACACTCAGGGTTGACGAATACGTCATATGACATATCATTAAAAGGCTTTTAAAGAAATAGGGATTTTAGCCAAAAGGTAAAGACAGGATTTGCTTTAGTGGAATGAGTGATTCAATGTCCTCTTCTTTTCTTTTCTCAAACGTGAAGGCCACAGGTGGATTCATAGTAGATCTCATAGGTGAATTTTGGTTAACAGTTCCTCCAATGATTGTATCCTATACTTACATAGTTGCCTCTCACTAACTGTAGTAAGTGCTAATTCTCTCTTCTCTGATGTAGACACATCACCTCAATTGTTTTTATAGTCTTTTAAGTGATTGTTCTAAGGTACAAATTGTCTCTCTTTTCCACACCATGCATATCAATTATGTATAGCCTTTGGAGAAATGATCAAAGGTGCTTATTGTACAAAGCACATGAACTGAACCATTTGGTGACAAGAAAAATTCGACCTCACGCATTATGCCTACCATTTTATCATGCAATTTTCCCACGGCAACACATGGGGTCTCATCTAGAAGATTGATAAGATTCAAAAATCAGAGCACTAAAACATCAGGCTAACATTCACTCCACTAGTCCACTTACTATGCAATATGTCAAAATCAGTTTTGTGATGTGCAAACCTGTGAAGGCTTGAAAACCTTAGTATTTGTCTTTTGCAGTATCAGAGTACCATGAATTCACAATATAAAAACCTTAGTATTTAAGTTTTGCAAAGCATAATAGTATTTCCTTACTAGTTGTTTCAAAACCTTAGTGTTTAAGTTTTGCAAAGTACCATAGTAGTTACGTTTAATCCTTACTGGGTTGGTTCAAAACCTTAGTATTTAAGTTTTGCAAAGTGTCAGTAATATTTAAACTTAATCCTAGCTAGTTGGTTCAAAAACAGGAAAATATCATGGTTTCCTCAAATTGTTTTAGTTAGAGCTTCACGAATAAATATTCGAGTTCAGAAAGTTGTGTCAGGACTCAGGACCTAAAAACTGCTCATAATACATATGAAAAGGTACGGTTCCATTTCGAATATCACCTAGCAAACTTCAACAAGCACATCAAAAGTAAAACACAATAGCATGTTTCACAAGAAATCTTATTCCGTGTCCTTCACATTACTGCAGAATCAATTTCTCAGCAAATAAGAGCCAGGCTAACCATTGTTGTCATCCATGTCACTCGCAGGAGCCATTTCACCTACCAAGTGACTACTATCCAAAGCTCCAAACCAAGTTGCTCTATCCCAATTTTGCAGGAGTCCGGGTTACTCATAAGGTGGCACACTAAGCAGCTAAACAATTTCAGAAGTTGTAACTACACTACAGTGAGAGCAATAAAACATTGTGTAGTACCTAGTAGCGATGGAACTACCGGGAGCAATTTCAGTTGAAACCCAAAACTTCTTTTTGGGGGAAAAACTGTTATTCGTACTAAGGTTAAGACAAAGAGAAAACCTAGCTTCCAGTTCCAGAAACCTAGCTTCCAGTTCCAGATCTAGAAGAGAAGATAAGGTAAAGGCAAATTCGAGAAAAGCGTGCGTAGAACGAGAGGGAGATGAGAAAGGAAGAGGATGCGCGTCTACCGACGAGGTGCTCACCATGACGACGACGGCACCGCTGCTCGCGGGATGGATGGAGATCGGCGCAGGCGGCGGGCAGACGAGCTCGCGAGGAGACGGGAGCCGGGGTCGAGGGGAGTCAGAGGCTCAGAGCGCGAGAGCACGCGGCGGAAGCAGCAGTAGGACGCCGCCGGCGCCGGTGCTCGCGGTGGCGATGGAGATCGGCGCGACGGCGCAGGCGGCAGACCAAGGGCTAGCTCCCGAGGGCACCACCGCGCGCCGCCCCGGTCTCCTCCCCCACGCTGCTTTGCCACCACCACCTACCCCTAGCTGTTGGTTGCTGCCCGCCTCCTCTCCTCTTCTCTCTTCCTTCTATGCGATTCCCGCGGCTGCTTGTTGGTTTGATTGCTTCGAGCGCCGCCGTGTGGCTCTGTGTCGGCTTCGTCGGCGGCGATGACGGCGGCGGCGGCGGAGGTGGAGTCGTGGAGGGGGAGGGAGGGGAAAGGACAGAAATGGTAATTACAGGCTGTTTTTAGTTTCCTTCCGTTTTGAAAGAACCGATGAATTCTGCTCTCTGGGGCAAGGCAGCTAAATACCTGCGCTTTTTGCATCAAGGGCATGTACTTCTCGGAATTGCATTTTTGTCCTCTTAGCATTTTCGTTTTAGTCCTTATGATTGAAAATAAAATGAAGGGTGTCAATCGGAAAGTTATTAAACATTTTTCTAGGTACGTGATTCTTCAAATACGAGGGCATGTATAAAATAATATGTGATAATGATTAAAAAGAGAGAAAATTAATGGTTAAACATGAATAAAAATAGTTTTTAGTGTTGGCTTAGACGTTACTTCCTCGAAACAACGTTTGCCCTATGTGGCACCGTGCAAAGTGTCTTGGCGCACCGCAAAACACTAGCATGTGAAGAGAGAAAAAGGTGTACCTGATGATGTTAACGTTATGTTTAAGCACAAATTGGTTCGCGTAGAATTCTAAGTGATTCCAATATTTTGTCTTTTTATAACTCTATATATATTTGTGTTGCCCTTCTAATCATTTTCATTATTCATATAAAAGTCAAAATCACGAACTTTGTATTTCAATAACTAGCAATTTTTTCTTCCCTAGTATTTATTGGCCCTCAAGAAAAAGGTACATTCTTCAACAGTGGGTTTTATACCCGATATTTTGACAACATAGATCGCCATAAAAGTGTAATTTAAGGTCTTGGGTTGTCTGAAACTTTGAAAGCATACAAAATTGAAGGAAACCTCATTATTTTGTAATGGGCTTCCTGCATGATTTCCAACGTTCCCAAGGATTATATCCCACATTACCACTGCATCTGCATGTCTACGCTACAGGAGTACAAGCACAGCTTCATAGGACCAGGGTGTCAGTACTCAGGACAGCAAATGAAACGCAGAAAAAGGAAGAAAAGAAAAAACGGTTAGAGAGGGGAAGGACTCAAGTTGCAATTTTTCTGGTGTGACCATCAACCACCAGAAAGCAGCATATAGGTTTTTTTTTCTCCTCCTCCGCTGTTGCAATGGCTATTTTGCCCGTGAGGACGGCACGCTCTGGGCCCACCACCAGCCGCCGTCAGCAACCGGCTTTAGCGTGGCGCGTTGGTTTTTTTCGCGGCGTGACGAGAGCGCAGCCGTCCACCGAGTGGACGAGACTGCCCCTCCGCTCCGCGGCATCGTGTGGCGCAGCTCGCGTGGGCAGCCGCTGGCCGCCGTCCAGTTTCTCCAGTCCCAGCGAAGCGAGACGGGAGAGCCGCACCGGAGGGAGAGCTGCTTTTGAGACCAGGATGTCTGGCGTCGCGGCCTCCGCCTTCTACTTCTAGGCTGGATGTGGGGGCCACGCCACGCCACCTTGTTGCCCCAAAACACACCGATCCTCTGTGCCGGGAAGACTCCAAGGTCCCCTCCCTACCAAGATCCGTGCAAGAAAACACAATCTCGTCAGTTCAAAAAAAAAAAAAGAGGAGGAGGAGGAGGAAACACTTGCTTGGAAGTCGATGCCGTTACCTGAGTGCGGACTGCTGAGTCTGGATTTTTTTTTTATTCGAGACCTTTGCGAAAAGTCATTTGACATATAGATCCCAAGAAAAACTTATTATCTAAAGAAAAAAAGTATGAATGAGCCCTTGAATTATTGTGGTAGTATGATTTACCCCTAAACTGCAATACTGACATTTAACACCCCAAACTCTTAAAAACGGACAAATTACCTCCCTAACTCGATTTGGAGTGTTTTCAGCCTACGTGACACACACGTGGCGATACAGTCAGCTAAAAAAATAAAAACCGATAGGCCCACTTGTCATCGTAGTTTTTCTCTCCTTCTCCGCCTCTCTCGATGAGTGGAGGAGATAGCATCGACAGTGAGGGCCAATCCAACAGGGAGGGGAGGAAGGGGGCTACACGAGCTCAGCTAACTACTGTTGTTGCCGTCAGCGACCGGCCTTCTCCTCCGCTATCGCGAAGCCGCACCTCGACCATGCCCAACAACGCCCTCGCCATGGCTACAACGACCATAGAGGTAGAACTTGCATGGAGGTGATAGTAGCAAAGCTTGTGCGGAGGCGGCAATGAGGTAGAGCTCGCATGGAGGCGACAGCAGACCCCAAGGCAAAGTTGTCGGGATGGGAAGACGAGGAGGTGGAGGCGGCAATCAGACCGCAACAGCAGGCTCAGTCGCCGCTGCCCCTCTTCCTTTCTTTCCCGGCAAGGCAAGGCTTGGTTGAGACATCTGAGGCGAGAGCGATGCCGGCGGAGGAGAAAGACATGTCGCCACCCCTCGCTGCATCGTTTTTCCCTCTGCATTGAGGCCCTCACTACGACCAAGCATCGTCTCCACCTCACCAATGCCAAGAAAGGGTGGCGTTGCCACTAGCGAAGATCCCACAACCATCAACCTCCGTGGAGAGCTCCGTCACCATCGCTGCGTCGACGTCCAACGCCTCTAGTGCCCTCCTCAAGGAAAGCTCAAGCTCCGTCGCCGGTGCATCCTCGAGCTTGCTCTATTTCTGTTGCCGACCATTGCCTCCAAATCGAGCTCCACCTCCAACCGTCTCCACCGTTGTCCACGCGCCCAGCCTAAGCCTCTACTCTCCAGTTACCTCAGCCACCCGTTGTCCCTAGTTGCGTTCACCCAACAGCTGCATCCGTCGTCGCCCCTAGTTGTCTCTGCCCAACAACCGCATCCACTGTTGCTCGCCATCCCTATCCCCAGGGGTCCAGTCTTGACCGCCACCGCCTCCTCCTCCTCCTCCTCCTCCTCCTCACTACTTGGTTCAATGGAAGAGAGAGATCGAGGGGGGAAGAGGTAGAAGAGAATAGGAGAGAAGATATGGGGCACTGACTGGTAGGCCCATTGTTTTTAAAATATTTTTTGCCATGTTGGAAATGCCACGTTTCAGCCAACCTAGCCCAAAACCGCCCAAAATAGTGCTCGGGTGGGGTGGGGGTAGGGGGTGTTAACACTAAAATTTGGTACGGTTCTTTAGTGGATTCGGCTAAGCAAAGAAAGTTGATCCATCATGGAAGTTTATCCATAACAGACGAAGATTAATAAGGAATCATGAAGACCACGGCATGATAATTTAATTCTATATATTAATTAAGCAGAATTTAGTAACTTTTCTTTTATCTTTAGAAAGTTTTTATCTAGTGTCTGATCATGACTTGTATTTTTTTAACCTTAGGAAACATGTGTCGTATCCGATCAGGACTTGTATCAACCCGAGAGTATAAATATGTACATCCGAGATCTTTGTAAGACATCTCCACATATCGATATAATTACTTTCGACGCATTGTCACTCTTTTATTCTGACGAGTTCTTAGTTTTGAGTTAGGCTGCATCGGTTTCGATCTCCGGCGAGGAAGTAAGTTCTGTCAACTTTGCTTGTATTGGCGTGGTTAGAACTTTCTCGATTAAGTCTGAAATTCTACTCAAGTTAATGCAAGCGTTGCCTATCAGATATATTGATTCTATTTTTAATTGCATCGTTGTTTAGAGTCATATCAGCTTAGTTAGGACTTTCTCGGTTACGTATGATATTCTGACTAAGTTGATGTTTCTTTAGTCACATTATTGTTTTAGATTGATTGATATATCCATCACGTTTGTATAGATCTATCGGTTAAATAGGTTTTTCTTATTATCTTCAATCTTATACTATCTCGGTTAGGTCCGATATATTATATTATTGTTAATAAGTTTAATTATAATAAGTTGATAGGTTTCTATACAATGTTTCGAAGTTCTAGTCGATGAGTTATCTTATTAATATTTCTAAGTGTTGTATCAGCTTATACTCAACCTTGTATACTCATTAGTTAAATCTCTTTTTATCAAATTCAATCTTATATTGTCTCGATTCGGTCCGATCTATCAATATCGTCTTTGATAAAGAATAGTTTATTGATGATTATGCATAGTTTAGTTTTAACCGATGATAGCATGAATCTCATTATTTATCTGATTATTTGAATCTACATCGAACCTATAGCCGATTGCTCAAAACTCTATCGACATTGGCTGGCCTTACTACATCTCATCTGCTTATTGGTTGATTGACTCTTTGATCATCGATCTATTTGTAGGATAACGCATAGGTTACGATAGCATAAAACAAAATTTTTCTACCGTGCAATCTAGGAAAGCTTGCAAGTAAGGGTCCATAGAATATTACCAAAATATGTGCAGTGTAACGGAAATAGCCGATCAAATTCTAGCTGACCTCGAGCAATGCTTTGCCGACCTTGTCGACCTCGGACAACACCTCGCCGACCTCGGGTCCAATTCACCCGACCCTGCTAACCTCGGCTCGTACTCCGACCTCGCCGACTTCGACCTGATTCGCCTAACCGTGCCGATGTCGCTTCAGTCCGTCCGATCTCGCCGAGGCCATTCCGATCCGCCTGACCGGTCCGACCTCCCGACCAATCTGACTTCCAACTACCGAATAAAGGGGTCGGCTAGGAACTCGGGGATCTTTCAATGTCATCGACTTATACCGCAACGTAGCGATGTCTCTACCGGTATCCACACATCCAAGGAGAGAACGCCGAACACCCGTGTGCTAGCACGCGATGCACGACTAGGGTTTTGGCTCGGACGTGGACTAGGGTTTCCGTGGAGAAGTTGATCTGGCTTAGAAGTTGTGCACCTTGATCTCCACCCCTTGCCCTCCTTATATAGAGTTGGCCGACCGGACCTCGTAAGCCCACCGGGACTCTATATTGAGTGGATCTTATCCGAACTGAGTCGTATCCGAGTCAAACTCGTATGTCTGTTCCAACCCGTTAAGTGCGCGACCCAATAGGTTTGTGTACACTTGGTCCCGACACAAGAACACCTCTTGGTTGACCTTGTCAACAGCGCCCCTAGCAGAACATATTGAAATTACAATATACACAAAGATTATATCGGCTGAACCTGCAATGTGTGCATAATTCCCTTTGCCTCACAATATCAATTAACCTTATAGACAAGACTCGTGTCATCCTATCATTAGCTTAATCATTCACTCGATCTCGTATTGGATTATGTATCTGATGATTGACTCCTCAATCACATCAGCATGACCATGCACTTCCATAATCCATTACATTGAGGGCCTAGAGATATCTCTCCCATAGGAGAGACAAATTTCATCTTGATCATTCTTATCCCTCTACATGTTTCATAGCAAACTCGAAGACTACTTTTATAACTACCTAATTATGAAATAGTGTTTAGCAGTCCCTAAGTAAGCCACTACACATGTTGGAATCCATGGTGATCTCAGGTCTAACGACTTTACACCAACATCACTTAAGATCAATTAATGGCACATTAATTCTTTGTAGTGTCTCAAGGTGAGTCTATCCAACCACATATTCTCTAACATGTGTTCACGTTTATTGATTTGGTATCTCCATATCATGATCCATGAGACATGATCATCAATCAATACATGTGCTGATCTTAGAATTATATTCGTTTCATAGATATTATATATGATCAGGGATCATTTAGAAATAGATTTATATTACATAAAGAGTCTCATGAATAAGTAGGGATGGCAACGGGGTGGGTTCGGTTCGGGTAGAGTCTCTGGGCACCCAAAACCGAAACCCGAATCTAAAACCCGAAACCGAAACCGAAACCGATTCGGGTGAAAATCCATCACCAAAACCAAAACCCGCGGATACCCGAAACCCGGCGGATTAACCGAAACCCAAAATTATTAACCAAAACACGAATTTTTAACCAAAATCCGAAACCGAAACCCAAATTTTTCACTGCATCATCAAGCATCAGCGAGGAGAAGGGGGCAGCTAGGGTTACCAATACCAGAGGGGCGGCGACCGGCGACTCGCGGGGTGAGCGGCGACGGGCGCGTGGGTGGAGGAGGCGGGCCGCGGGGTGAGGGCGGCGGCGCACGCGGGTGGAGGAGGTGGGCTGCGGGGTGAGGCGGCGGTGACACATGGGTGGAGGAGGCGGGCCGCGGGGTGAGGCGGCCGACGACACGCGGGTGGAGGAGGCGGGCGCGGGGTGAGGGCGGCCGACGACGCGCGGGTGGAGGAGGCGTGGTGAGGCGGCGGCGCGCGCGGGTGGAGGAGGCGGGGTGAGGGCGGCCGGCGACGCGCGGCTGGGGCGTGGACAGGTGCGGCAGTCGGCAGAGCTGTGGCTAGGGCTGAGTCGCGAGATGAGGACTTGAGGAGTCGCGCTCGGGGTCGGGGTCCGGACCTCCGGTTGAGACACGTGCGGTGGATGGGGTGGGGAGTGGAGATTTTCGGGTCGGGTTTGAGTTATCCGTGGGTTAAACCTAAGAACCGAACCAAACCCAAAAAATTTCGGGTATCTGAAACCGCAAACCCGTGGGTACGAAACAGGCACCAAAACCGAAACCCGAAACCCAAAACACCGAAACTCGCGGATACCCGAACCGAAACCGAACCATTGCCATCCCTATGAATAAGTCACATGCTTATTGATCAATACTAATTATCTATTACATGGAATAGAATAACAGTTTATTTATTAATACATAAATATTGACCATGATATCCAACATCTCCATGTTGTCTTTAGGACATATCACTAACATTATTTTCATCTTCTCAGGAACAAACTAATTAGCACGCCCTAAACCCGATTGTTAGGACTTGCATTGAAGCTAAGCAAATCTTCTAGGCTTTCGTGTGTATTGGTGTAGATTTTGTGTCAACAAGGGGTAATTTGTTTGGGTCGAAGAGTTGGGTTTTAAAATGTTTATTTTTCGAGTTTGAGGGGTAATTCGGTTTATCGCTATATTTTGATGGGTAATTCATACTATTTTCCTTATATAAATTGACCAAAACTTGGCACTAAGCCTTTAGAGTCGGGTTAAACTTCAGCACCAATTTTGCATGGCGCTGACCTTCTTCACCCGTCCTACACACTCCATTCAAGTCCAATCATCAAAAATAAAATCATAAAATGTTACTTCGTCAATTTTCACACTGAATCAACATATAAAGGGGAAGAGGATGGGACCCGCACCATCATTCCATATTACCCTTTTTTAAATATAAAAATAAATTAGCAAAAATGGATCATGATATATTATATTGATTTATCGGTTTTCCTACAATTCGACTATAGATCAATAGGATTCAGATAGAAGAGAGGTGGGTGCCTAACAAATTGACGTTGAGGATTAGGTTGCAACATCAGCTTATTTGGTGCCTGAGACAAGCAACTCTGGCGCCAAGCTTATTGATGCTGAACTATAGGTCCATTTTTACAATAAGTTTTAAGGGTGTAATTATGAAATAAGTTCTAAAATATAAAATAAAAAAGTTACCTCAGCTATCCAAGTTTCGGCCATCAACATTTTCTCGATGATTACATAGAATACATGCACATATACCATGTCCATATATCCACGAATACACCCTTAATACACACTCAAAAGACATAAGTCATCAGCAAATTTTTGACCTTACTAAATTCGTATAAAGCATAACCATGCATATATATATATATGCAATAATGTGTAAGATATTCATATAGTTAATTAATAGATTTGGACTACAGAACAATATATCGTTTCAATAAAATAGCTAAGGACGTCAGCATGGTAACTATGTAATCATGATACGGATTTGGTGTCTCCGGTACCAGATTTGATATATACAGATAATCATGCTAATTTTATCATGATGTTTTGTTATTCCATTGAAACGGTATTACCGTTCTGTAGTATTTATCATTCTGTTGGAACAGTATACCTTTCTGTAGTATTTCTCTAATTAATATATCTTTTACATTAAAATTTACTCATAATATTATGTAAAATAAATAGTCAAAACTTACATTTCGACTGGTATTGAAATTTCATGAAATTGACAAAAGTAACTCTAACTTGCTGGTCTATACCTGTGAAAAGCATTGATGCTACGTTTAGTACTGAAAATCTGTTTTCTATAGTTTCTACACATGCGAAATCATGTATACGGATCCACCAATGTGGGTCCTTGGTGCATGTCATTAGTTCCATCCAAATCATGGCGTAATTATCAGTCTCACAGAAGGAAAGGCTCAGAGTTTTGCTTGGCCTGTTATGAGAGCATCCCAACGGATTCACTATTTATTAGCATCCAAATGAATCATCTTTTGGGTCTTCACCAAAAATAGAAACCTAAAATATTTTGTCTCTTTGGTGGAAGCACTAAAATAAAAGATATCTAATTTTTAAAAACGCCATGTCATCAACCGTCATCAGTCAATCCTAGGCGCCAATGCTGAAAAGCCACGTCCAAAATCTTCCGCCGAGCCAGCCCTAGGCACCGCCGCTGGCGTGAAACGCGATTCCTCTTCAGGTACGTATACGTTTCAATCGTTGGTGGCTTGAACGGTGAGTTGATTAATTAGCTTTCTCACTGAGTATGGCGGCATGATTAAATAGATTCCTCAATGAGATCAATGGCGGTGGGTTGATTAATTAGCTTCCTCCCTGAGTAATGGCGACATGATTAATTAGCTTCTTCACTGAGATTAATGGTGACTTAATTAATTAGATTCCTCACTGATAGGCGACTTGATTAATCAGCTTCCGCACTGGTGGCTTAATTAATCAATTTCAATATCAAACACCGCGTCGTGTGTGCACTTCTTGATTGTTCAAATGTATTAATCGATATTATTCCGTCGTTCATCAGCGTGTGTGAAGTGGCTTGTAGGTTTAGCAAAATTATTGATCAATATTAATCCTATGTGCAGTAGCTTGTTGGTTCATCATGAAGCGATCTGTTCTGAACTTAATATCGGACTTGTCGTCGTCATCAGAAGATGATGATGATGAATTTATTTTTGATGCCATACATGTGATCTATGATGAACTTTTGCATCGTGGATCTGTCAAAGGACATCGGGTTCTTAATTGCGACATACAGTTGGGACATCTGAGACTTTATCAAGATTATTTTGCAGATGAACCTACGTTTGGCCCAAGTTATTTTAGACGTAGATTCGTACTTTTAAACCAACAAGTGTTTTTTATTTTTTTTAACAAATGTGTCAGTGATTAGTCTATTGTCATAACAGGTTCCGAATGAGGCGTTCCCTGTATTTACGTATACTGAATGTCGTTAAAGGATATGATGAGTATTTTGTGCAAAAAAGAGACGCAGCTGGTGTTCTTGGACTGTCTTGCTTACAAAAGGTTACCGCGGCTTTCCAGATATTAGCTTACGGAGTAGCAGCTGATGCTACGGATAAATACATCCGTATTGGAGCAAGCACTGCTACTGAAAGTTTGAGGAAATTTGTAAAAGCTATTGTGCAGGTATTTGGAGAAGAGTATCTGAGGTCCCCTAATGAAGAGGGCACGACACGATTGCTTGCAATCGGAGAGAGTAAAGGTTTTTGGGGTATGCTTGGTTCCATGATTGCATGCACTAGACGTGAAAAAATTGTCCAACTAAATGGCATGGTATGTATCGCAGCCATACGCAGGAGGCTACAATAATTCTAGAAGCTGTTGCTTCTAAAGATCTATGGATTTGGCATACATTTTTTGGGATGCCTGGTTCACATAACGATATCAACGTCCTTCAACATTCCCCCGTGTTTGCAATGCTCGCTGAAGGTAATGATCCAAAGGTGAATTATACTATCAATGGTAATGAGTACAGTATGGGGTATTATCTTATAGACAAGATCTATCCTTCATGGGCAACCTTTTGTGAAGACCATATCACAACCACAAGGTAATAAGAGGAGATATTTTGCTAAGACGCAAGAAGCTTGCAGGAAGGATGTGGAACGGACTTTTGGGGTTCTACAAGCTCGTTTTGCTATTGTTCTTGGACCGGCTCGTTTTTGGGACAAAGAAACTATTGGAAATATAATGCATACTTGTGTTATTATGCACAATATGATAGTAGAGGATGAACGTGACGATAAAGAAGATTATAATTATGATGATGTGGCAGAACAAGTGACAGCTTCTCATGAGCCTACACCTACTTTTGATGAGTTCATACAAAATTACCAGAATATTAAAGATCAGAAAACTCATTATCAACTTCAAGCCGATCTAGTGGAGCACCTATGGCAGTTTCATGGAGATCAACGATTTGACAGAGACCCTTGGGTGCGATTTGACTCGAATGTCTTATTCACATGGAAGTACTCTGTTATTCTCCTCCAATATGTATTTTTCGATTGGTTTGCACCATTAACTGCATCCAACCAAGCTGACATTTAGCCAAGCCGAGACAAGGAAGGTGTCTTCTTCCTCGGCTTAGCTTGGAAATCATTTCAATCTGTTTGTGAAAGATTTTGATCTTCTGGTGAGCTACTTGAAATGTTCTGACCAAACTTATCTGTCTCATTAAACAATAGGTCACTGAAAGAATCCCCTCCGTTCATGGTTCCTGTCACATATTACACATAGTGCAAAAGTAAGCGAAAGAACAGGACAATGGTCATTTTGGTACTGGTTCAATGTTTACAAAAATGCATAAAAGAAGTTCACGATAGTAACAAAGCTATGCATAAAACCATTTACTCCAATTGATATGTCAGTATATGGTTCAATCAAGTCCTTTCATGACTTAGTTCATATTTAATTAATTTCACTACTAAGTAAATATGAGTCTACTTCCACAATACTCAGGTGAGGATATCAATATTAGTCCACAACATAGCACCGAATATTGATAGCAGATTTTGAAGTGTTGATTACAGTGATAAAGTAAATGACTACTCTCATCAAAGGGAACCACAAGAAAAGGAAAACAGTGACACAGCTGATCCAAAAACAATGGGGAAAATGGAAAACAACAATGTGTGACCAATAAGCCTGCCCTGCACTTGTTGTTCTCCTTTGTGACCAATCAACAGCTACCTGCTACCTGCCATCCCAGCTTCTCCTATCTTCAAATAAACAGCATGGTGGCATAGCACAAGGTTCACAGAATATTTGGTCTGGCTCTGAAGGCCAAGCCTATAGGAGCTCCTTCAGAGTATTTTCTTTGAACTCTGAAGCATGACAGTTACTTCAGAGTGTTCTGGATTGTGCCCAATATTAACATGTCTGAATCCCCAGTTGGGAAGGCTCTTTTGCTCTTTTGTTAACTGAAGTGCCCAACAGAAACAAAACACCTGTTTTCTTTGTAATGCGTGTGAACTATATTCAGTAGTATATATCGTGTGAACATGCATTACAGTAGTATCACTTCCTACTGAAAGAATGCTATTTGAAATTGTCAGTCTGCTGAAACAAGTTCAAATTACTCTACTTATTTGAAATTAACTTGCAACTAATGCTCTACTTCTCGCAGAAGTAACTGTTGGAAGGGGATTCAGACATGTTAATATTGGGCACAATCCAGAATACTCTGAAGTAATTGTCATGCTTCAGAGTTAAGAGAAAATACTCTGAAGGAGCTCCTATAGGCTTGGCCTTCAGAGCCAGAACAAATCGTCACACATGACCAACCAGATTTCTGTAAGTGCCAGCAAGCCCAGTGAAGGATCATGCATTTTGTTGAACATCAGGCAGTGATAAATGTGTCATAGTGGTAATGTAGATTGTTCTCCTGTACGGATTCACTATTTGCTTTAGAATTCGAAGTCTTTAGAATACGAAGTCTTTAGAATACGAAGTCAGCTACATCATAACGCCTAAACTTGCTTCATTTACATACAATGATTCCATTCACAAAAAAATTGAGACGATCACCAAAATAGCTACTAAATCATACATTATTAATCCCAATGAACTAAACCATGATCAAACTAGCCTCATGTTCCATGATTTTCAGATAATTTAGGCACCAATAGACCAAAAAAATCAGATGTATATATCACAGAACTATAGAACTAAACCATCAATCTGTCCCAATACATGACTTTTACATCTACTTTTTACCAGGACAACTTGTTGGCAAGAATAATAGGACAAAAGCATGCAAAACATTTTGGACCTTGTGATGAACGACAGAACCATGAATCTTGTGATGGGAAACTAGTCAACAGCAAGAACGACAGAACCTAGCCTCTACAAGTAACCGCGTCACATGGCCATGGGGCAAGTCATGGAGCTCACCAGCTTCAGCGGAAGGTCCAACGCCGCCAAATCTAGCCGCTTCCGATGCACTTGTGATGATGCCGCCGCCAAGAGCATCGGACCCGTGCCCGCCTCCTGCTCCCTCGGTTTCGAATCCATGTTGGAAGATGCCGCCGGCAGGTGACCATCCCGGAAATAAGTTCCGGCCGAGGGGCGGCGCCATGGGGATGCCAAATCCCGCGGCCGTGCGTGGCTCCGTTGGCTAGCGCGGCGGCGACGTCTTTGGATGCGACGCCATCGGGTGAAGCCGCGAGAGCACGCCGCGGACAGATATAGCGCCAGATGGGGTTCGCGCGCGGGCGGGAACGCCAATACTCAACGGTGGGAGGAATTTTTCCGCGCGCTCGTGGTCGATTTGGTGACGCCGCCCGCTCGCCAGGAATGGCATCCGGAAAAGGAGGATTGGAGGACCGCAAGATTCGGAGAAGGACATGGCCAGTCCGTTGGAGCGCTGATTTCAGGGGAAAACATCCAAATATGGCTCAGGTTGACAGATGGTGAATTGGTTGGGATGCAGAGAAGGAAACGCCGAGAAATCCAAACCGCCTCGACACTTCGCTATCATCGTTTCGACTCCAAGCTAAATTACTGGGGCCACACCAAGCTAAGCAGGTTACTATCCTGTTTGACTTGTTATCGCCTCCGCTTCGTTCTTGTTAAGTCGAGGGTGAAAAGATTTTTTTACAAAACTCCAAGTGTTATAGTTTAAGTTACACAAAAGATTAGGCATGTGCACATAATCATGGGCATTTTCTCTAAAAATATCATGGGTATTTTGATCGTAAGGTTTTATAGAGCCACAATATTAACCATATTTTAATACTGTATGAAAATAAAAAAATGATTAACTTAGATTACTACTGATGAAATAATAAAACTTATATGTTTTAGATGTGATTTGAAACTCATATGCATGCATGGTGTGTCAAAGAAAACTGTTTATAATGTTGTGGTTTATGAAACTATAAGGGTATAATGGACTATAATATATGTTTTTTTTTGAAAATTGCTTAAAAGTAAATGGGATGTTTGGTTTGGGTGTTGGGCACGTGCTACTGGAGAATTAGCGAGCAAAATGGCTCTCTTTTGTTAACTAGTGACATACCCGTATTAACGCTATAGTAATATAATCGATCATTTATTTTTAAATCTAAGCATGCATACAAGCCAGAAAAAGTAGCAAATTTCGGATAACCTGTATTTATGCAAGTCATAAAAAATGAGCAAATCTCAAATAACTCTTCGCTATTAAATCCATCCATGCATGCACAAAATAAAAATAAAAATAGAAAATAATATGAAACAAAGAAGTGAACTCTGATTTCATCCGTTGGATTATGAGTGAGTAAGAGAAAGAGGTTAGATCTAAATCATTGCTAACGCGCATTATAAGTGAATAGAGATAGAGATGATAGAGAATAGAGATAGAGATTGGATTGGTCAGCAAACCCTAGATCTACTGCCCAAATTTCTATAGTACTACCATATATGCAATTGAACCTCCACATGACCTTGAAATTAATCTCTCGTCCAAAAGATTTACTATTGGGGTGGCGACGACGATGACTCGCGGTGACATGAGGATGAGGGACTGGGTGATGAGGACTAGGGTCTCGATCTTTCGTCAGGTACTGATAAGTCAATTGTAGAGACTCGACATTGAAGATCCAAAGGCTCCAATCAGGATGACCGAACCCCTCGCAATCACTACACTACCCATTCGTTGGTTATCATCCGAGCCGAAACACAGTTAACCTTGCCGATAAGGCTATATTCTGCAAACAAATCGAGACCACAAGCAAGAGAGTAGAAGATGCAATCTAAATACATTGTGAATATAAGATGAATCTCACAAATTGGGGTCCCACGAATCGAACTAAGTGGCGAAACTACAACGACAAAATAATCTAAGCAAAACTCAACCTTAATTCGATGACGGCTACTGATTAAATAGGTTATATGGTCAACCTAGGATCCTTGGACATGTCCCTAGTGGACTCCGACACGATACACCACCCAACGAGCTTAAAGACGGTGACGCAACACCCTGATAGATTCTGGACACTCTTTTGTTTTGATGATACTCGTTGACTCAAAAGGATTTTTGACGTGAGACGAAACCCATCGGAAAGGTGGTCTCGTTAGCTTTCCATCAATATGTGGAACGTCGAAAATGGAGTCCAAATGAGGACTGGGCGGCGATTTTAGTGTGACCTGCTCCTAAATGTTGAGGTGAGCTGGAACTTGATATGAGTTGAGCCTCCACCTCCTGGCCTTATGCATATTCAAATTAGTGATGTCCTCATCACTGGGGAGTTGAGGAAGAAAATGGCACGACGGTCGATTATTTTCATGCGAGGCGTGGATTGGGAGTGCTCGTGTGAAAATTCTACGCGAGACGTAGAATTCTAGCTCGCTTTGGCATCGGTAACAGGAGTGAGGTAAATTTGGGAACGGTTTTAGTTATGTGTTGGGGTAGTGATTTTTAGGATTCATTCCTAAAATTTAGTTTAGGGGCAGGTTTTATTTCTTTCTTGGAGATGCTCTAATATAATAGAAATGGAGGAATCCTTTTGTCCTACAGAATGAAAAAACGAGAGAAAATCTTAAAATGGAATAAGTCCACTTTGACCCCCTCAATCGCAATACCATATATTTTGACCCTCAAACTAGTAGAACCGTTGTAATTTGTCTCCCTTGACGTATTGATGATGGTTTTCGCTAGCGCGACAATCCATTCATCATACAAATTAGAAAATAAAGTAAAATCCACATGTAAGTGATAAGGGAAAAACATTTGCTTCCTCCTCCGTCGCGGCTGTCTGTGTGTTTTGCTCCAGAGATCAGGGCGTCTCCTCCATGAGGCCCTCCTCTCTGTCGTGTCGTTGCCCATGGGAGGCACAATCCTAACCACGTCATAGTGCCACCCCTTCGTGACGTTGTTCTGCGTGGGGGAACGCCCTTGCGCTGGCCTACAGCCTAGGGCTAGGACGGTGGTGCGCTCGCCCTCATGCAAACCACCGGCTTGATCTGCCGCTGCAGGCCATCTCCTGTCGTCCCACTATGCCACCGGCTTTGCATCACTTCGGTGAGGACTCCCTCTCAACCTCCCATCTTCTTCTGCCCCCATTGATGCCACCATCGTTGGCCTCCCCGCACTTCCTGAACCTCTCCAAACATTAAAAACGAGTTCCTCATCATCGAGGACCGAGCCCTTGCAACTTGATGGACGCGCTTCCGCTGTCTTCCTCACTAGCTGCCATCACTTTTGTGTATGAGTCGTGCCATAGGACACACTCAAACGTTGTTGTACCCGCCATTTCATAGCCTAAGCGCCAACGTCCGAGCCCCATCACCTCTGTCTTCCCTAGCTTCTCCACCGAGAGATGCCATGGTACCAAGAGAGATGGAGAGAAGAGGAGGGGAGGGAGGAGGAGAAAAAAGACATGCGAGTCTCGTAAAGATAAAAATAGTGGTTTACATGTGGGTCTATGTCTATCTTTTTAATTTTTTGATTGGGATGCCACGTCAGCGAAAAACACCTTTAAAACAGCCAAGGGAGTTATTCTGCACGGTTTCAATAGTTGCAAGGGTCAATATACCCGGTTTTACGGTTGTGTGATACGAATTAGATCCGACCTATATTTGAGGGACTCAGATTGGACTTTTTACTCTTAAATTAAAGCTAAGCGTAGTGGGTAGGAGCCCATTTCACCAATCCGAGTCCTGGAGCCTGCATAACTGCAAAAGTCCTCCTCCGCCTCGTCGTCGTCCCCATGTCCCAGCCACCGCCGGCGCCCGGCGCACACACGCTCGCGATCCCCCTCGCTTCCTCCGCCCCCCGGCGCCGCCGTAAGCGAAGCGACCTCGAAAGGCGGCGTTCGTCGTTGTGCTTGCGCCGCGCGCTACCCAGCATTTCCCGCCGCTGGCCGTGAGCTCCGGATGGCGTCCTCTAGCGCGCCGAAGCCGAGCATGGAAGTGTGAGTGCTCTCTCTAGTTGACTTTCGATTGCTCTAGCCCTCGATCTAAGTCTGATCGTTCGATCGATCCCTGTGGCAGGTCAGGGCGGCGTCGGCGCGGGGAAGGTGCTCGTCGCGGGAGGCTACCTGGTGCTGGAGCGCCCCAACGCCGGCCTCGTCCTCAGCACCACTGCTCGCTTCTACGCCGACATCCGCCCGCTCCGCGACCTGCTCACCCATGACGAATCCTGGGCGTGGGTGAGCCCCGAACCCCAGATTATTTCTCGAACAATTTAGTAGCATCGCCATCAGGGAGAATTAATCCTTACTCTGGGTGGGTACGTGTGCCGTATGAAACTAGGCGTGGATGGATGTGAAAGTGACCTCTCCTCAGCTCTCCCGGGAGGCCACCTACAAGCTCTCCTGAAGAAATCGATGCTCCAATTGACGTCTTCAAGGCAAGTAGTCCCTGATCATTATGCAGAGACGGGGAGAGTTCTTAGTACGGTAGTATCACCTGGATGTAACTGGCTGAGTTCAATAAAGCTTCCATTATCTAAAAAAAATGTCCCTGATCATTCGCTGGGATTGTAGTTTTTGCACAACACTCTGTTCTGCAGCTGTCGTTGGAGTTCACGTTTGGTGACAGTGTAAATGACTTGATGTTGCAGGGAATCTACAAACCCTTTGTGGAACAGGCAGTGCAATTCTCAGTAGCCGCTGCGGAAGTGACAGTCACCGACAAAGAGGGGAAGGATGCACTGGACAAGCTGCTTTTGCAAGGTTTTGTGATTTTAGTCTCAAGTTTTGCTCCTGTCCAAATCATTTTGAATACCATGCCATATTTTTTCGTATAGTTGTTAAATTCTCATCTCTATTTTTTTAGGTCTGCATATTACAAAATTTTGGGTTGCAACGATTTTTATTCCTATAGAAAACAAGTAAAGCTTCTTTTCTGAATTAGCTCGTGCTGTCGCACATATGCTTTCCTTTAGCCAAGAGCTTAACCGAACCAATCCCAGGCTAAAATTTTACATAAAAGTTTGATTTAATCTGAACGTGGCCCTAGTTGGTTCTTTCAGCTTTGCTAACCACCTAATCTTGAACATATATATTTTCTTTGCATCCCACTAAAAGCAGTAACAAACACGGTTGCCACTTGCCAGTGCCTAATTAAGGATTAAAGAAAACACCTTCTATTCTTTCCCTCCTGACATCTGTTGTAACTTTCAGCTGATTTTTTTCCTGGATACATGTCTGTAACAAAAATTTTTGGTAATTTTTCATGACTACTCGGATAATATACTGAAAAGGGGTAGCTCAGGCAGAACCATAAGGGAGAAGATACTTTTTTGGCTGGGGCGGCGTAAGAGACGCCGTCCTGATTGTATTAAGATTGCATGGGAAAAAAATTTTGTACACTGACTCAATACAAGTCGAGCCTTTCTGGGACCAAAGAACCAGAATCGGCAGTAGTGCAAACAAAACAGAAAGAAGCGAAACATAAGAACCCTAGGGAAACGAAGAACAGAGCCTGGCCTTCAGCTAAAACAGTGTGCTAGCTCACTGTAGCGTGTCCGGCAACACTGCTTCTGATCAGGCCGGAAAAAACACGATGCAGCTATCTCCCACCCCTCCCCGTCAGAGCTGCGCCCCATCTCGTTCCCCTTTATCCTGGATCACGGTGGAGATTCAAGCAAAATTCCTGCCGCCTTCCAAACTGCGATTTCTTCGTTTATTTCCTCGGCTAACTGACTCGCTGATTTGTACTCTTGTTGGAAAATTCTTGCATTCCTTTCTTTCCAAACCCTCCAAGTGATCTGCATAAAAAAGACGTCAAAGTTTGTTCTGTCCGCCTTCTTTAAATGCGCTCTCGTTGAGATCCACCATTCATCCAGTCGCAACCCGCTATCAGCTGGGATTGTGAAGTCAATATTACACCAATTCTTGAGTCGTCTCCACACATCAGCTGTGAACGGGCATGTCGAGAACAAGTGATGGCAACTTTCCCCACCTTGCTGACAGAGCTTGCATAGCGGTTCATGCGGCCAATTTCGTTTTGCTAGATTATTAGCTGTGAGGCACCTCCCCTTTAGGGCCAGTCACATGAAGAAACGTATACGGGAGGGTGCCCTGGAGCTCCATAAGATTTCCCCGTAACTGCAATCCTCCATTGCCACAAAGAACATGCTATAATTGCGGACGCCGTGGAGAACACGCCGTCCGCAGTCAGCTTCCACCTGATTCTATCTTGTGTCATTTGCAGAGAAATTCCTTGTATTTCATCCCAAAGCTGAAAATATTCCCCCAACACTTTGTTGGAGAGAGCTCCCCGCAAACTTCGTACCCAATTGTTATCCCTCAATGCCTTGGCCACCATGAGTCTGCCTCCGCCCACATACGAGAACAAAATTGCGCCACGCAAAGCTCCCGCCGCCAAGCCAGTTATCAATCCAGTATTGAGTCTGCTCCCCATTGCCAATCATAAATTCTGTCCCGGAGTGGTATAAATGCTCTACATCCCCACCAACGTCGAAACCCACGGCCGTCCAAAGTCTGTTGCACTGTGGAATTTCATTGACTCGCCATTGCAAATGTAAAGACTGGCCGAAGAAGTTCAATTCCTTGATACCAAGCCCACCCTTCGCAATTAGGGTGGTAATCTTTTGCCATGAGACTAGGCAGTGACCATCATTCACTTCCTCTTGGCCCTTCCAGAGGAAACCTCTACACTTGCGGTTCATCTCTTTGATTACCCAACGCGGCATCAGAATCGCCATGAAATGGATCGGGAGAGCCATCAAGGTTGTTTTGATCAAGCACAATCGCCCATCAATTGAAAGCATCTTCTGTTTCCAGCCCGCCATTTTCTTGGCGAAGCTATCTAGAGTTGGTTGTATCTCGGTTTTTGTTGGCTTTCTAGTGGACAGAGGTAGGCCGAGGTAAGTGATGGGGAAGACTTGCTCTGACAGTCGAGTATGGATTCCACCACTGCCAACCGCTATTCAGAACATCTGATTGGTGTGAAGGTGCTTTTTGAGAAATTAACTTTCAGACCTGTTAATTCCCCCAATAATTGAAGAATTCTCTTGATCGTTGTGGCCTCTGTTTCCACTGGTCTAAAGAACAGGACAACATCATCCGCATAAGTGGAAATTGCAGGAAGATTCACACGGGCGTCAAGGGAGGCCAACAGATGAGCTCTCCCAGCTTGTGCAATAATTGCTTGAAGGGCATCCATAACTAGAACAAAAAGCAACGGGGACAAAGGATCACCTTGCCTGAGGCCTCTCCCCGGTCTGATTGAATTTGACAGCTCACCGTTTATAAGAATTCTTGTTTGCGATGTCGAGAATAGGGCCGAAAGCTGCCGCCGCCAAACTGGTTCGAAACACCTAAATTGAAGCATATTCATTAGGAACCCCCAGGAAACCGTATCAAACGCCATAGCAATGTCCAATTTAAGGAGAACCATCGGCTTCTTCTGTCGGTGAAAACGCTGAACCAGGCCTTTTACATAAATGTAATTTTCATGGATATTTCGGCCCCGAATGAAAGCAGGTTGGGAATGCGGTATGAGGTCATTTATCTTTGTAGCTAAGCGCATGGCCATGATCTTTGTTGCCAATTTGGCGAAGCTGTGAACAAGGCTTATAGGCCTATAATCCTTGACGAGTACTAGGTTCTCTTTCTTAGGCAGAAGAACAATGAATGCCGAATTCAACCGGTGCAAATTCTGGCTATTACTCGTACCGAACTTTTGCAGGGCATTGAGTAAATCTTCCTTGACTATCTCCCAACATTTCTGATAGAACAGGCTGGTGAAACCATCGGGCCCTGGCGATTTTTCAGCCGGCATTGCGCGGATTGCTGATAAGACCTCTGTTTCTGTGAACAGGTTGTCTAGCTCAAAGAGATCGACCGCAGCCACTTGTACTCTATCAAAAAGCAATGTCTTGTGGTTGTCAGTATCTGGCCGAAGGACCTTCTGAAAATAATTTCTGGCCAAGGATAGCAAGTCACTCTGTGTACTGGCGATCGCACCATCGTCTTCTAGGATAGGGATTGCAATCTTTCGTCGCCGTGCTTTGATCTTCAAATGGAAATACTGTGTTCCGGCGTCGCCCTCCCTGAGGTACCAAACTTTTGCCCTCTGACGAAGCCTAACTCGCTCCAGGGACGCTAGCGCGAGGCAGCGAGCCTTACGAGCCGCTCTTAGCCCTCGTTCCTCATCTGAGAGAGCTCTCTGTTCTTGCGCAACATCTAGCTGCAAGATAATTTCATTGGCTATTTGAAGTTGTAGCCTGAAAGTGCTTATTCTCTTTTGGCCCCAAGATAACAGTTTCCTGCTCAATCTAGCTAGTTTGACATGCAGCACCATGAAGGGGTCCTCGGAAGAAACTGACTGCTGCCAAGCCTCCTTGACCACCTCACTGAACCCTTGAATCTTTGTCCAATATGACTCGAAACGAAAACGACGTGTTTTATTCCCTCTGTCACCGCAGGTTAAAAGCAGGGGATAGTGATCTGACGGCGAGGAGCTAAGGGCTTGCAGAAAGATCTCCGGAAAGTCTTCCTCCCATTGTGTTGAGGTTAGGACTCGATCTAGCTTAACCAAAGTCGGTTGGCTTTGCTCATTACTCCATGTATAACGTCGACCAAACAGATAAACATCCCTGAGCTCGAGGTCATTCAGTTTATTCCTAAATGCGTTCATCAAGCGTCTGTTCACTCGGGGATTGTTTTTCTCTTCAATTGCTGCTATTAGATTGAAATCACCTGCCATCATCCATCTGTCTTGAACACCGCCACGAACATCTGACAATTCATCAAGGAACATAATCTTATCTGTGTCTGATTGCGGCCCATACACAGAAGTTAAAGACCACGGTGCATCTGTAAACACCCAATTCAGGTTTACGGTGATCAACCAGCGACCTTGGTGCACCACATCCCCCTGAAATACACCACCTTTCTAGGCGATAATCACCCCTCCTCTGGTGTGCTCAGCGGGTAACACAGCAAAACAATTCAAAATCCATACCACAAATGTCCTTAATCAGAGACGGAGAAACAACATCAAGCTTCGACTCTTGTAAACATACAACTGAGACCCCACTAGACCTCACCAAATCACGGACCAATAAGGGAGACGATATGCTTTATGCTTTGTAATAAGGACATTTCACCTATCTGTAACTGCAACTGTAACTTTATTGTAGTTACAGATAGGTGAAATGTAAACATTTGCCAATGGAATGATAATTCAATTAGCAGAAAATCTAACATCACCAGGTATCAGATATACAGAGAGAAAATACTTATTACAAAGTATTTTCTCTCTGTATATCTGATGTAATAAGTATTTTCTCTCTGTATATCTGATACCTGGTGATGTTAGATTTTCTGCTAATTGAATTATCATTCCATTGGCAAATGTAAGCTTTGTAATAAGTATTTTCTCTCTGTATATCTGATACCTGGTGATGTTAGATTTTCTGCTAATTGAATTATCATTCCATTGGCAAATGTTTACATTTCACCTATCTGTAACTGCAATAAATTGAACATGATTGGTTATAATGTAATGGCATTGCTTTGAGGCCTATCCTTTCTCTTATGTAGTTTATAAAGTTGAAAAGTTTTCATATTGTACTCTGTGTGGTCATGATATGATATCCTCTGTTGTGTCCACAAATAAATATTCAGTGGACTTGTGAAGGATGAACCAGCTGCAAAAAAAATAAAAAAAATCAACGCGGATGGGTTGCATGGTTTTATAAACTGCAAATATACTCTCTTTCCATGATTAACTTATGTCTGATTTACAATATAACTCACTTTTGAAGCATGGTGCCACCGTTAAATAATTAACTTGTCTTTTTCCACTGTTTCTCCAGATTGAAGCACGTGGCCTCCCTCTAACTCCAGAGGTATTGCTTTGGCTGCCTCCATTCTGTCCAATTACATTTAATTCAGAAGTTGCTAATGGAACAATGACTGGAGAAAAATGCAAACCTGAAGTTGCCAAAACTGGACTTGGGTCATCAGCTGCCATGGGCACATCAGTAGTTGCAGCTCTTCTTCACTATCTTGGAGCTGTTAACCTTTCATGTTTAGGTGAACTTTCCAGTGACAGTGCAGCTACACGAGATCTTGACTTGCTGCATTGCTATTGCACAAAGTGCACATTGTATAGCACAAGGAAAAATTGGCAGTGGTTTTGATGTTAGTGCTGCTGTCTATGGGAGTCAACGTTACAGAAGGTTTTCTCCAGAAATATTATCTTTGGCTCAGGCATGAGGGAAAAAAAACTGTCATTGCCAGATAGTTGTCTATCCCAATAAATTTGCTTGTAGGAAGCTTGCCATATGTGAGGCTGGAAATCTGAACCAATTTTTACAGGTTACAGGTGGGCGCTGCATGCCAGATGTGGTAGCAGATATTGTTACTCAGAGTTGGGATCATGAGAACGCTAAGTTTTCCTTGCCTCCTCTAATGTCTCTTGTAAGTTAATAAAATCTCATGGTTGATGCCTAATTTATGGGTGGCACCAGTCATTAGAAC
This sequence comes from Oryza australiensis, assembly GCA_019925245.2. NCBI lineage: Eukaryota > Viridiplantae > Streptophyta > Magnoliopsida > Poales > Poaceae > Oryza > Oryza australiensis. The sequence goes on along the minus strand of JAIFGZ020000161.1, from coordinate 1,189,932 downwards.
AATTATTGGTATGATGATGGTATTATTGGATTTACAGTTGGATTAGAGGTTAGTTGCACCTCTTTAACCATTATTAGTTCATGTCTGATTCTTATGGTGACAAACTAGGGAGAAATACCATTATAAGCATGAATGCTACAAAATCATGCTTGTTTTTCTATCAGTAAGAAATGAATATGCTAGTTTTTGTGGTCACCACATCTTCCTCGACCAGAACTTAGGGCCAGTTTGGTAGGGCTCCTGATTCTGTGATTCTAGATTTTGATTCTCCTGAATCAGATTCTGGAGAGAATCAGAATTGGTATAATAAAATAATAATTAGAATAATATTTTACGTTATTTTCAGGTAACTCTTGGGAGAAACTGATTTCAGGTTATTCTGCGGAGAAACTGTTTTTTAGGTGATTCTCACTCCCTATGTAAAACTGTTGAATCACTTGAAGTGATTCTTCTCAGAATCAGTTGTAAAATAACCCGTTTGGCAGGGATTCTACTGATTCTGTTGAGAATCAGGGAGGAGAATCCCTACCAAACGGGGCCTTAGTTTGTAGGCTTTGCATTCTCTTAAAAATAACTATCCTTTCGATTTCAGTGGCTTGAACTCCAGAACTTTTAAATAAAACTTTAAGGACACTATCCTAAAACACCTTTCTATTCACAAGGCACAGCAAAGACCAGACAAATTTGAGAACGCAAACTAAATAATCTATTCTGTATTTTTTGCAGTGTTATTTGATTGCTTGTTGCCTTGTTGATTAGGGAGATTGTGTTCTGTTTGTTGATTGTAAGGATCAGCAATAAAATTCTGACAGTATTGCGAATTTCTTATTAACTTCTAGGGGAACCTAGAACTGGAGGATCATCTACCCCATCAATGGTTGGATCTGTGAAACAGTAGCAAAAATCTGACCCTCAGAAATCCAAGGATACATGGAGTAAGTTGGGGATTGCTAATTCAGTGCTTGAGAATCAACTGAGGCACCTAAGCAGACTTGCTGAAGATCACTGGGAGCTCTATGAATCTGTATTACGATCATGTAGTCGTCTCGTGTGCAGCAAGGTAAGTACTCGACACTCTCACTAGTTACTATTGATAGCTAGATTACATTTTTTATATTACCACAATTGTGAATGTATAATATATTTGTCAAAGAGCTAGGGAAAATCATGTTGTCATGGAGTTCTCCCCATGGCTAATAAATTGCATGTTACCTGTTTGGACTGCATGAGGTATCATACTTATAAATTGCATAAATTGTGCAAACAAATGCAAATGTTATCCTGGAAAATAGTTTTTCGATAGACCAGACCTTGAACCATCCAGTTTTTTTTAACAACATCTTCTACATGACTGATTTCAGAAATACGTGTGTCTGTTGTTTTCATGCTACTTGTTCTTAGTTCACTGGTTGCATATGTGAATCTGGAAAGAAAAACCTTCTTTCATACTCTATGCTAAAACATTTTTTCTTTGCTCTTATAAGTAGACAGATGATGAGGAACTAGGTCATGATCTTTCGATAGGAATTGGATAGGTCGATTGTGGAGACTTGACGGTGATAATCCAAAAGCTTCGATCAGGATGACCGAACCCCTCACAATCACTACACCATCCCTCCGTTGGTTATCATCCGAGCCGAAACATGGTTGACCTTGCCGATAAGGCTATCTCCTGCAAGCAAATCGAGAATACAAGCAAGAGAGTAGAAGAAGCAATCTGAATATATTGCAAATATATGATGAAGCTCATAAACGGGGGTTCCACAAACCAAAATAATATAAGCAAAACTCGATTTTACACGATAACAGCTACTGAACATATGATTAGGGACGTCCTAGTGTTAGCCTAGGGCGCACACCCTTTGGGCTTAGCTCACAACACAATTAAGGCCCAAATCAGACTTGGACTGGATGAAGTATGTGGTTTGTTTTGCATATTTTCGGCAATTTAGGAGGAATTTTTACATGGGACCAAAACCATCTAAAAATAGACTCAATATGCTTTTCAACAAGTACTCATGGGCCCCATGAGTCCTTATAGAATAGCGGCTAGATCCGTTTGAAGTTGATGCTGTCAGGAGGCTCGAATTTGAATCCAAATTGTGCAGAACTTCATCTCTTGTCTTCTATGGACCAAAAGTGATGTAGTAATGTTATGATAGACTTGAGGAAGATCTTGATTTAGTTCCCAATCAACTTCTTGATCATTCAAGCACTTTGTGGGCCCGCTCTCTTTTCCTTCACCCATGCAAGTATTTCTGCAAATGAGAAGATAGAAAACTCATGGTGTAGTAACATTTGTTCAAACATATAATAAGTAAACTTAATATAGAATATATGCACCTTTAGCTTGTTGATGTGTAACATAAGCATGATCATGTTCGAGCCAGTGATGTCTTCATCATCCTCCACTTCTTGTTTGGAATCTGTCCTCGATTTCACCTTGTCATTAATCATTATCAATTTCATCTTTATCTTGTACAATATAGGGTGAGGTAGACTTCTTGATGGCCATATGGTTGGAATATGAAATTTTTACACTTGGAGAACACTCCCTTCTTGCAAATCAACCTGTAACTTATTATTTAAACAACTAGAGGAACTAGATAGAGAATTATTTATACTCATATGGTCATCTAGACAATACATCGCATCATAAAAATAAGATACATTCAAATTTGAACAAACATATACTCGATGCGTATTATACTCTTCTTTATTATCATAATTACCAATAACATGAAAAATCACATGAGAGGGACATGGCAATTCAAATCTAGCAAATAACTTTTCTCTAAACAGTTGAGTGGACAAAGATCATCAAATTAAATATAGTCCCAAGTATTTTAAGAAGATAGCAATCTAAGTTCTTCATTCTTGCTAGCAATGTGAATACCATGTTTAAACCTAATACATGATGGTTCAATTATAGAACTAGCATGTCTAGTTATGACATGGATATAATTAAAGCATCGCACAACTCTTCTTTATTACCAGAAACAACAAACAAATTATTTTGTGACAAAGGTACTAATGTAGCATAGGTAGTGGACATATTGAGCACATCATAACTATAAATGCCTTGAGTAAATGTAGCACTATTATCATTACATTTGTTCTCATCTATAGATGTTGTAGGTGCTTGCTCAATTAGACTTTGTTGAAGCATGCATGGAGTAATGGGTAGGTCTTCTTTTTTATGTCTTTCTTTGTTTCCTCGTTACTTTGGTTTCTCATATGCCTGCAAAATGTTAGTATCCAAAGCAAGAGCTAGAGCATGTGGCTCCTCTTAAAAAGTTGTTTATCTTTGCAAGTAGCTACATCTAATTGAGGGCCAAAATTTTCCCTCATGAGTATTTTCATTTGCTTCTAAGTTTCAGGCAATTCAACATATGAAGACAAGGTTAAATTATGCCACCATATTAATGCACGATAAGTTAAATCACTAGTGATATTCCTAATCTTTCGTCTTTCACACATAAGACATCGGATAAAAACTTGATCTATTGTATTTTCCTATTCATTATTTTTTCACTACCAAATCTGTCGTAAGAAGGAACAGACAAACGGATGTACCCATAACTCAATGAAGTAGATGTAGCAATAGGAGTATGACCCTCATCCAACTTACTCGTCTCTTTTTTGTCTTTGATGAGACCTGCCATGGTTAGTGAAGTGAAAAACAGAAGATAACACAAAGATATTATCCCTATCAACTACTAGGTAGTGAAAGGTCACACACTCTCAAGTGTCTTACCACGCTCTTAAGTGTTCTACTTACGCAACGAGAGATGCAACCTGGGGCTAGTTGAGACACCGTAGGAAGTGTACTGCAGAAATTGTGAGAGGACGTCAATTCTGATCAAGAGTATGTGTAGCTTGAAAGGCACATATATAGTAGCAAAAAAAGTAATTGTGCTAATAAGAAAAATGCAAGGTTGAATAATCGTGCAAAGTTAATATCGTGCTGGTCCTAGGCTAGATCGTATTAAAGACACGCTCCTAGACACAAATGATACCACAAGATAACACACGAAACAACTCAAGCATAACTATGATATATGGAATCAAGCTCAAAGATAATAATTGGATTTCTCTTTCTTTCTTTTTTATGGCTTTTCTTTTTTTTTAAAACACCTTTCTGCCTTTTCTCTCCTTTTCTTTTTCTTATTTTATATATTTTTTCAACAAAAATGACTCAAGGACCTCACAACGAAATTGCAGGGACTCAAACATAAATATGAAAATTACATAGACTTACTATAAAAGTGCAAACCTTAAAATATACCTCAGTAGACAGAATGCTCTCGTCGTATTGATTTCGTTTTTGCAAACGAAACTCAAATCCGACACCGGAAACAAAACTGATCTACTAAATCTCCAACTCTGTTCCTCACGTGCAACAGAAACAAGCACAACCACGGAACATAAACACTAAAGAACTACAAAAATAGAATCTTGGCCGTGAGGCGATTTTGATTTCGTAGATCCCAATGACAAAAAGACACAACGATGATGATGACTGGTACTAAACGTGATAAAAACTCGAAACTCTAAAAAAACCAAACTAGATGCTAAGACCAACAACATTGACACGACGATGTAATGCAAATCTCAAGAAAACAAAAACTAATAGAACAATGCAATAGCTGAAATTTTCTTGGTAAAGGATAAATTTTGGTGTGTGGCAATTTTCTGGTTATGGATAGATCCGTAAGCTTTTTAACAAGAACTCATGGGCTTCGAGAGTCTTTCTGAATCAGCAGATCCGTTTGAAGTTGATGTTGTCAGGAGACCCGAATCTAAATCCAAAATGTGTAGAACTTTATCTATTGTCTTCTATAGATCAAAAGTGACATGATAATGTTGTAGTAGACTTGGGAAAGATCAAGGTTTCACTGGGATCTGGTGACCGAAGAACAAGGGAGATGTCATCCATACAAATTTACTTATACTGCATCTGAATTTTGTTATATTTAAATTTATGATGTGTTCGTTTGGTGTCTCTTTTCATGTAGCAATAGCCAAACAAGATGCGTTAAAGAGGCTACACATCTACGTGATTTAGTCACTTATAAATGGGGAAACGCCTGTAGTGATGGAAATGTAGGTGATGGAATGTCTCCTTAAGCCTTTGGTTCGGAACTACTGTAATAGCTTCCATGGTTTTTTTTAGAACTGAAGCTGCCGTTAAGTTTCAGATTTCCAGATTCTCTTGAGAAGGGTGGTTTTCCAGATTTTCAAGGTCATGTTTAGAACTTAACATTCCTCTTAACTGTATCCCGTTTGTTGGATAATTATTTTTTGACGTGGTTAATATTGGTGCAGCCGCTGAAATTCATTCAACTAACAACAGGAAATTAGTTGGACATGATGGCCTAGACAGTAGACAATGTGCTTGCAGAAGATGATGTTCACAGGCCATCTAGAATCCTATCTAGCTCATACGCGCCAGAAATAAAAGTCATGTACGTTTCTCGTGTCTAAGAGCGGACGCGTTTCTTTTTTTCTTTTTTCGCGGCAGTTCGCTGTCGCCCCGTGTTTTCCTTTTTTTTCTTTTTTCACTCAGTTTGCTCACGCACGTGCGTAGGAGTCAGAGAAAAATCGTAATTAGTTTTCTTTTACATAATTAGTTTCCGGTAATCATGACCTATTAAGATAATCTTTACTTCTTTTTACAGAACATTGTTTCCTGTTGTACTTAAAAAATGAAATTACTTTCAAATAAAATTTAAAACTTTCTATAAAAATAAAAGTCATGCCCAAAATTAAAACTTTTAACTTAAAATTTAAAAAGTTTCAACTTGAATTTGAAGAACTTTAACCTTGAATTTTGAAAACTTTCAAGTCAGGATTTGAAAGCTTTCGAGCCAAAGATTTTAAAACTTTCAACTCAATATTTCAAACTTTCAACTTAGATTGAAAACTTTCAAATTAAATTTTGAAAAGTTTTAACTTAAAATTCAAAAACTTTTAATATTATTAGTAGTGATGTTTATTTCTACATCACCCCAACCACTAGCATATAAAACCCTATAATCTATAACATTTTAATGTGTCATGCTTGTTTCACTATTGTTTTTTTTAAATTTTAAAATCATTTATTTGTTTAATAAGAAATAAAAAAATGATAGTATTACTTAGACTAAATAAATGATTATTGATTAATTTAATAAGGTAAAAACTTAATTTATTTTTCGTTGCAACGCACGAGCTCTATGTTAGTAAAATTTAAAAACTTGTAACTTAAAATTTGAAAACTTGCAACAACAAATTTAAAACTTTTAACTAATATATATATATTTTAAAAAATAATGCTAATTACCGTGATTACGCTAATTAAGGCGCTAACAGCACGGGACATTGCTGGTCGAAGGGGCGTGCGTGGCTGCGCTACTTTCATAGCCACAGAGCACGCCAAATAAAAGTCCCCTTCTAATGGTATGGCTGTAGGTGACTATGTACTAGTAAGTAAGTACAGTTTAGACTCTGAAAGGTTCGATATAACTAACCGCTATCATGACTTGGTCACTGATATATAATGCCCATCATTGTTAGAGTCATATGTCAACGATAAAAATCAAAGGATCTTAATCCATATGCATACAGATGCATTAATTAATCCATCAGATGCATGCTTACAAAATCTGGGTGTCAACTACCAACAATATGGCACGACTAGCTGCACGAACAAATCATTAGTGGTGGCCAACTGGGCGGGGCCGAGACGTGCCGGCCGGGCACGATGGCACTGTGCATCGACCTGGCACGATGGCATTACGCACCGGCCTGACACGATGGCATTACGCACTGGCCTGGCACGACACGGTCCGGCTCGAGATGGGTCGTCTGCCGCACGACACGACGGACGTGTCGTGCCTCGGCCGTGGCCGTGCCGCGGCCGGCACGGCACGACACGGACACTGTTCCGTGTTGGTCCGGGCATGGCACGGCCACGGGCGGCACAGCCCGCCGCGGGAGGGCGAAAGGTGGGGCGACGCGTGGCGGGCGGGGGCCGGCTGGCGCTGACGGTCGTTCGGTAGGAATTTGAACCGACGGAATCGAGCACGACACGTCGCCCCAACGGCTAGTTTAACGGCTAGAATTTAAAACTAGCCGTTGGAGGCCAAAAATTCAAAATAAATCCAAAAAATTCTAAAAAATATAAAATTCTGTCCTATAAATAAGGCATCCACCTCAGCCATTTCTCATCACCCCAAACATCTTATTTTGTGCTCTCAAGTCTCAATTGCTCTCTTGTGCTCTAATTTTTTTTGTTTTGTTGTCAAAAATCAAAATTAGTTTCGTAGTTAAATAGTTTGATCGCAGAGGTGTGAAGAGCTCGCGGTTGGAAAGATGTAAGTGGTATTCATATGTATGTATTATTTGTATTTTGTTTGTGAATTTAATAAATATCTAAATTTTGTTTATTTTGGATTAAAATTTCAGAATGGATCCGAACTATCCATATCAGTCGCCATCGTTCACTTTGGGTGATTTCGACCGAATTACATGTCGGGGTTTGACGATGCCTCGGATCGGCTCCAACTCCACCAACTGTGGAGGAGGAACCGATTCGGATGGCGACGACGGCTGAAGGATACTCCGGATCCGCGAGCGGAAGTGTTTCGACATACACCGGCTCGAAAAGATCGAGAACCTCCGGTGTGTGGCAGCACTTCGACGAGGTGAAAGTGGCCGGCCCCGACGGGAGGGAGGTAACACAAGCTAGATGTAGAATATGTAGGAATTCTTTATCTGCATGATCTTCTGGTGGTACAAGACACCTAAAGCGTCATGCGGAGGCGTGTGCGAGGAAGCAAGGAATACAATTACGGCAGCAGCAACTGATGCTAAACTCGGACGGTACGGTACGTAGTTGGGAGTACGATCCCATGGTAGCTCGGGAAAATCTTGTCAGTTAATCGCCGGACAAGATTTACCCTTGAACTTTGAGGAGTCTCCGCTTTCGAAGAGTACGTTCAGCAATCGCATAATCCTAGATTCAAAGCGTTAGTAGACAAACAACAATCCCAGATTTAGAAAATTTTTATGAGAAGGGTAATACTGTACTTAAGGAATTATTTAGTACATGCACTTTCTCTGTTAGTGTTACCTCAGATATATAGAGTAGTGGAGCTAAGGAGGATTACCTTAGCGTAGTTGTTCATTTTGTTAATGATGATTGAGAGTTGCAAAAAGGAGTTCTAGGTCTCCGGTTAATAGATGTCTCACACTCAGGTGAAAACATAGCTGAAAGAATTAGGGAGGTAATTAATGAATATAATCTTGCAGATAAAATATTTGCTGTCACCCTAGATAATGCATCTGCTAATTCTAGGGCAATGGAAATATTACGACCTTTATTTTCTGTTTATGCTCAGTCTTTTCTACTGCATCAACGTTGTGCTTGTCATATAATTAATTTGATTATTAAGACTGGGATGAAAAGAGTAGGTGATCATATCGACACTGTTCGTTAATCAATCGCGTGGTTAACTCCTTTTAACCCGCGGATTACTGCATGAAAGAGGTTTTCCTATGCGGCCGGTAAGAAAGCACGTAAGTTTGCCACGGATGTAGAGCATCGGTGGAATGCAACCTATTTAATGTTAAAAGTTGTTTTACCTTATAGTGATTTACTAACTGATTTTGTCCAGTCACGTAATGGTCCAAGAAACAGCGACAGTGGGTCAATACTGACTGAGCACGTTTGGGCAATTGTCCAAAGATATTATCATTTTTTTGAAACTTTTTATAAGTGTACTCTTACTATGTCCCAAGTTTACTATCCAACTGCCAATTTAATTTTGCACAATATTCTTGAAATTGCTACGTTGTTAAAAGAATATGAAAATGATGAAATTCTAGCCCAACCTGTCTTTCACATGAAACAAAAATATTTAAAATATTAGAAATATATACCTATGTTGTATGATTTTGCTTTTATATTAGATCCTAGAGGTAAATTAAGGGGATTCTTCACTATTTTATTACTTATTGGAGATACTGTATGTGTAGATTATAGTTCTTTTTATACTGAGGTTATGAGTAAACTATATGAAGTTTTTGGAAAGTATGAAATAAAGTTTCAGGGAGTTCGTCAGCAGAGACCCCCTCCTCCTATCCCCACTACAGGTAAGAAGAAGATACAGTGAGGTAGAATTTGGGGTGGCTCATCTTCAAGCCAAGGGTGTGGCAGTTCGTCGGCTAGAAGTGGAGACGTCTCTTTGCATGGTGTTGCTGAAGAGTTGTCAACTTATGTGGACAGCGACGCCATCAGGCATGAAGCACAAGACTTCAACGTCCTCGGGTGGTGGAATGACCACAAGATGGCATATCCCGTGCTTTCAAAACTAGCACGGGATGTGTTGACGGTGTCCGTGTCAACAGTGTCCTCCGAATCGTCCTTCAGCCTGTGCAGTCGAATCGTCGAAGAAAGGAGCACGACTCTGAGCAGCGACCACGTCGAAATGCTACTAAGCGTTAAAGACTGGGAACTAACTAGACAACATGGCCAATACACTGCTGAGAACCAAGAATTGGCCACCCAGTTTGCGAACCTCTACTTAGATCCAGACCAACTCCAATAGAACTTTGTTAGAAGTAGTTGTGATCTTTGAGCTGTATTCTTTTCTTTGTCATTGTTTTCTCAGTTTTCCCTATAAGTTTTTACATGACAAAATTTTTAACGAGACAACATGTATCATTGTATCATATAATGATATAAGCATCAATAAAGGTCGTTACTATTTTTAACATATAGTAAGTGTAAATATTTGTTTCAATAATTTCAATATGAAGAATCGAATAGATTATTTTTTTTCATATTTTCAACATGACAAATATATCATTATTTTATTTTTTAACCTTTATTTACAATTTTAATTTTTCTACAGAACAAATAGGGTTGTTTTTTTTATTTTTTATTTTCGACCGTGTCTTGTGGGCCCGTGGGCTTGGCCATGACCCACGGGTAATTTTCGTGCCGTGTCGATACGGGCACGGCCCGGCCTCCCGTGGGCCGTGCTTGTGCCCGGGGCACGTGGGCGGCACGGCCGTCACAGTGGACGTGTCTAACGGGCCGTGCAATGACGGGGCGTGCGTTTGGCCTCCACTACAAATCATGCGAAGGGAATGAAAATCCCAATGCTTGGCTAGTTGGCTTGACAAAAAGCAGCTGTCTCTCTCAAATCGGTGCAAGGAAAAGCGCGGTTTAAATTTTGGTAAAATTTTAAATGGAAGAATCACATAATGATGTACAGAGAATCCGATGGTAAAATTGTACCACAGCTGTCTACTACTCCACTCCCCAGTTCCCCATGCCATTAAGATCATTAGTCAAAACTGAAGTGCATTTGATCAAGTGCTGACATAACCTTAATTTGCTGTTTGTTTGCACATCAAACTATCCAGCTCACAATCAAATCAGTGGAGGAAATAACTATATGGCCTCTCATGCATCCAAGTAACCGTCTCGTGTTTAGGACCAACGCTCAATAATTGGCACCAGCTATCCTCCATAGCTGTGATTTTCCAGCTTTCTCTATTCTCTTCAGCCCATAACAAAACGGAAATGTCTGCTGCTTAGCCTTTTGTCATATTGCTCTTCACTGTCAAAGCTGTCACCGTTTTCTGCTTGAACGAATCGCGTGGCAAGCCAATCAGAAAGCCGGAGCATGTTGAATATCACCGGTGATATGCATTTTACGCCACTGAATTTTGTCAAATGTTTACGATAAGTCGTCAACGAATCGGTGATGTGAGATTGATGGTGTCCTATATTTGTCGGGCGTACGATGACAAGTACGTATGTGAGATATAGACAATGCCCATATAAATCGATCTATGCATTATAACAGATATTATAAAAGATAAAAAATACAAACTTATAACATAGTTAGTTAATTAGACATATAATGTCATATCTAAAACAAAATATCTAAAACAAAAGTATTCACATGTGGGCACCTTAAAATCTCAAATATTAGTTTGTGATGTTAGAGACACATTCAAACACTATCAATAGTATCATTTTAAGTAGTAGAGATAGCAATCATCATGTTCCTCCTTCCCTATATTAGTCACAAATAAGCTTTTCCAATATAGTCCAAATCAATTTCAAAATACATTCTTTTTCTTGTACCATGTTTCCCCCATTAACACCATCCACATTTACACAGATGAGAAATACGGCAAAAGTCATCCTAACACACCATGTCATAAAGTTACAAACACAGACGATTCTACTTGTTGCAGTGGCCACGAACACCAAATTCTATTATCACCACCACTGCCATCACCATTTTAGCTCGCTTAGATGAACACAGATTCTCTACCATTATATCAAATGACTTTGTATCACTTACATCTTATAGAACACATCAAATGGACCCGCACAACAGGGATCCAAAGTCATCAAGTGACTTGGATCTCATTCTTGACTAAGGTTGAGTTTGTTTGTTGAGGTTCCTTACTTTTACCTTGCTCGTTTTTAGCATGTTTTTCAAACTGCTAAACATTATTTTTAAAAAAAACAAAATTTTATAAAAAAATTGCATTAAAAATCATATTAATCTATTTTTAAAGTTATTTTAATATTTAATTAATCATGCGTAACTCAATAAAACGAACATGACCTATAATTCTTTACATGGTATTTATGTTATCAATGGATATAAAATTAATACCACATAAAATTATTTGAAATACAAATTTAATGATATAACATGTATCATATTTTTCATATATATTATTCGTATAATTATTAATAAAAAGTTATCGAGTTTAATTTTTTAAAAAATAAAAACACCCCTATAATTTGGGAAGGGCGGAGCACCAGGAAGAAAAGACCACAATGGCATATACCCAAGTCACATGAAAAGACCATCCATCAATCACATGTGCTCATGTCTAGTTGTTGTAGCACAGCAGGCATAAAACGGCAGGCTACTAGCTGTAACCACCTGAGCAGAGCTCGCGGTGCAAGGTTGCAAAATTGCCAAATTGGGATCTGCAGTGCAGTGCAGGAGCAGAGAAGCGGGGTGGGGTTGGCCTGGCCCACGCGGCAGAGGGCCCACGCAGCAGCAGGATCGCCCGCGCACTCGCGCACTCGTGGTGTGGTGGTGGCAGTGGCTGGCTGTCTCGCTCGGCGCTCGCTCGTCTCCTCATCTTTCTCGTGTCGTCCCCTCCCGCCCAAGCCTGAAGCGTCGCCCCACTACCCACCCACCCCACCGCGGAGAAGCAGCATCGAAATGCGACCGCGATGCTCCCCCTCCCCCTCCTCCTCACGCTTACCCCTCCTCCCTTCCCAACCCTAACCCTAGCCCCCGCCTCCGTCGCGCGCCCTGCTGCTACCGTTCCTCGCCGCCCCGGCCGACTCGTCCTACTCGCGCCGCTCGCCGCTGCGGCCGATTCCTCCTCCTCTGGGCCGCTCCACCACCACCACCACCACCACCACCGCCGCCGCCGCGTCTACCGTCGCCAGCGCGCGCCGCCGCCGCCGCCGCACACGCCGAGGAGGACGTCGTCAATGCGGCCCGCGGGGAGGAGGACCTCGAGGAGGCGATCTACGACTTCATGCGGCGCTCCGACAAGCCCGGGGCGTTCCCCACCCGCACCGAGCTCGTCGCCGCGGGCCGGGCCGACCTCGCCGCCGCGGTGGACGCCTGCGGCGGGTGGCTGTCGCTCGGGTGGCCCTCCGGTGACACGGCGGAGGCAGGCAGGGCCTCCTCATCGGTCGGCGTGCACCCTGACTACCCGCTCGAGGCCGCGGCGGTGGCGGCGGGCGCCTCTGACCTAGCGCAGGCCGCCGCGTGGGCGTCCTCGAGGTGGTTTTGCTATTCTCTTCTATTGGGTATTCCTTCCTGGCCCCTCTCCGTATGAAATTTCGCTGAAATTCCGTGCGTTTCAGGGAGGCGGAAGCGTCGCCGTCCGGGCGCCAGCCGGAGACGGAGGAGAACACGTGGGTGTCTGCTCGGCATCGTTGCTCTATTTGCTCCCTGGGGTGTTCGTTTCTTCCTGATTGTCTTTGTTTGCTGCGCGGTGGTTGCAGGGAGACGAATTTCGAGGCTGGGTTGGAGGGGATGCTTACCAGGCTGCAGAGGGAAAGGGAGCGGGTACGGCCGCCGCTCCCACGGAGCAGTAATGGAGCGGGAGGGGAACGCGACAATGTTGGTGCGTGGGTTTTCAATTCCCAGCATTCTTCAGAAACATAAATTGTTTTCAGTTGTGCATCATATACTTTCTTCGCCAATGGTTACATGTCCCTAGGGAAGCATTAATCTGACTACATTTGAGATTATTAGTTTGTGTGTCAGTGCGCTTGTTGCCCATGGTTACGACTTGTGGAATCGTGGTTGGCTTCTAATCAGTGCAGTAGGATTTCAAGAAGCATTCATGTCAGTTTATCCAAGCCGTATGATTTTTGCAGATGACGGTCTTGTCCACGAACTTTTGCTACTTCTGCCTTTAGTAGGGAATTTCCTAAATAAACCCTTGCAGTTCTTCACTCTTGAGTACCTATTAGAATAGCTGCTTATCAGTTGTCCACATATGGCTGCACAGGGGGGGGCCAAAAATTGCCTTTTTTTTTTCCACGATGACATGTCTTTCTGATTTTAAGGCCAGTTACAATCAAGAGTAATCGCAAAACAATAGAGCTGTTTTGTTTGTGCTTATTTTTAATCATGGAGTTTTGACGAACATTATATGATTAAAAACTTGAAATGTAGTGTGTGCACGTGCATTATATTCTCAAATGTATTTTCTAATTAAGAAAATCGCAAACTTTGCACTGGATATGTTGCAGTTTGCCAAATACCATTGTATTGTGCTAATGAAATGAAAGCAAACCTCCTTGTAATTACAGCCTCTCTAAGATTGACCATGTTTAGGTATTTTACTGATTATCGCACATTCATGGTAGTCTTAGTTCACTTTTAGAATCATCGAACAACAATTATGTCACCCACTAGAAACTTATAAATAGGAGAAGTGAAATTGAATGTTTGACTACTGATATCACTGATTATATTATGCATTGCAATTGGCAATATTGTAGATGAAGTAAAACAAAATATGAAGTAATTACACGTCCCACAATTTACAGTATTATTAATGAACTTATCAACAGCTATGGTTTGTCGTTATTGGACAACTTGTTTGTACATATTTGTGGTGTTCGTTTTGGATGTATTATCTACTTCCTTTTCTATTTTGTATTTGCATATAATGTTTATAACTGAAATCATCCTTCTTCTGTGTTGCTTATATGCAGCTTTAATGGGTCAGAGTGGAGCACCCAGTCACTCTGCAACTGGTGGCAAGTACACTCCAAAGGTACCTGAGAATGGAAATATACATAGTTCTCATCCTCAAAATGGAGCACTAGAGCATAGCAAAGGCTCAAAGAGTTCGACTAATGATGCATGGCGAACATGGTCCCTTGACAAGGGTGGTTTTTCAGATTTTCAAGGTCATTTGACAACTTAATTTTCTTCAGTACTGCATCCCATTTGTTTGATGATTGTTTGTTGACATGGTTAATATTTTTGCAGCCGCTGAAATCCATTCAACTAACAGCAGGAAATCATTTGGACATGATGGCCTAGACATTCTTGCACAAGATGACGTGCATGGGCCATCTAATGGTGTGGCTGTACATGATTATGATAGTAATGATGTAGACTCTGAAAGAGACGATATACATGCACGCCTTCAAAATTTGGAGTTGGATCTTACTGCCGCTCTTCATACATTAAGGTCAAGATTCGACAAGGTTATATCAGATATGGTGTGTATATTTCCCCTCACATAATCAATTTTGCTTTCTTTTGTTGTGAATTACTAGTGGACTTCTAAATTTTTGTGCTTGAAGTGTTTTTTCTGCGTCTGCTGTTAGTGTTACGTAAAAATTCTGCTGCCACACAAACAAAAGAAGAAAGACATTGTTCCATTTATTTAATCCGCCTTTTGTATGTCTAATACTCTATCTGCTTTATGCTCTCTCCGAATAACAAAAAAAGTGTCATCGTGGGAAGTATGCAATAAAAAAATGTATTTTGACTTGCAGTTTCCTGATTAATATGCAGATTAGAGACATGGAAATGATATACTTGGTTTTCCATTGAAAATTCTTTCATAATATTGTAACTTTTAACTATGATGCATATTTAGCAACACTTCCATCTGGCAGCTACTTTTGTATTGCAATATGCTAGTTTTACAGGGCATACAAATAAACAAAACACTACTGGATGAAGTTGTGCTATGTGCCTCTCACCTTGATCTTGCCAGAGGCATTGTACTCGTCATTCTAAGCATCCAACTTTGTTGTTTTTTTTTCCAGTCAGAAGGTGACGGAGCAAATGCGCCAAATGGGCTCTCCGACGATTGGGAATTTGAAGAGACAAAAGTAATGCAAGCTCAGGAAGAGCTACGGTCAATCCGTGCAAAAATAGCAGTATTAGAAGGAAAGATGGCACTGGAGATAATGTATGTCCACCTAATATCTGATTACCTATGCTTTAGATTTTGTATGTTCCCTTATAGTAATTGTATACCATGTCATCAGTGAGAAGAACAAAATAATTGAAGAGAAACAAAGAAGGCTTGATGAAGCGGAGAAGGCCTTGAGTGAGCTCCGTACTGTTTATATTGTGTGGTCTAATCCTGCTTCAGAGGTTCTATTGACTGGATCTTTTGATGGCTGGACAAGTCAGGTGAGCATTTCTCCCAGTTCTCGATTACCTTTCATAAACATTTGAACTTCGCTAAGGCTTAGGATGATTATTCTGCTATGTGGTTCTAATTTTGAAAGATAATATGAAAAAGAACATGTTAAAAGTCTATTCTATGGAGAATATTGGTAAAAGAAAATATTCATTTTTTGTAAACATAATTTGTATTGATTGGAATATTGATGCAATCAAGAGCACAGCTATGTACAAGAGCTCCTTAAGGAGATATAAGCAAGACAGAAATACATCTCCAGGCACTATCTTTAGCATAGGTTCTGGTAGGATAGTGGTCCTAAATATAATAAGGATATGGAGAGCAATATTTCTTTTAAGATGGATCTGAGATTTATGGGATATTGTTTTGTTTTTATTTTATGTTTTCTATTTGTTGCTTACATTTTGTCAGTACCTAAAACCAATCAGATGAATTGGTGATCCTGAGAGAAGTTACATTTGACTTTGAAGTAAGAAATATATATTTTTTATTTTGACACACTTATTTTATATTTTTATGGTAGTTTCTGGACCACTCTAAAATCTAAATGTGAGGAATATCATCAGAATATTTGTGCTTTGGTTGTTATTTGTGCAAATGTTGGTGCATGAGCACCCCACTCTAAAACCTAAATGTAAAGAATATCACTAGAATACTTTTGTGCTTTGGTTGTTATTTGTGCAAATGTTGATGCATGAGCACTCCACTCTAAAATCTAAATGTGAGGAACATCGTTAGAATATTTTTGTGCTTTGGTTGTTATTTGTGCAAATGTTAGTGCATGAGCAATCCAAACATGCATTCTTGTCCATGAATCTGCGTGTGTTCTGTTGGTGTTCCATGTTGATTCTGGTCGCATTGTTATACATGATAGAAAAATATTCAGTATTGACTGGCGGTAGTTGCTGGCTTGCTGCACAGGCTTGTGTGAGTGCATGCTTACCCGTAGATATGGAATCTTCATATGGATATCATTGATTTTGCCCATTTAAGTATTTGAAGTTCAGTGGGAATGGCTTCACCAATTCAGATTGTCCTGCTCTTGCTTAAAGTAGATTTGGTCCATAAGGCATAACTGCATTATACCTGATTGGTTCTGGTTTTGAGTAGTAATTGACAATTTGATGTAACAAGGACTTGTACGCCATATAATATAACTGTAATGTTAATGAAGCCAGTCTATCACTCTACATAGCTCTGCTTGCATGCTTGATAACATTCGCAATGTTTCCTTGTTATGCTTATTATATGTTCAAATTGGAAAGATAATTTTAATAAGTGTCACCTATACATTTTTTATCATCTGAAATCTGATGATAATCTAATTCCATAACATTGTTGGCTTCGTGCAGAGAAGAATGGAAAGATCAGAAAGAGGCACCTTTTCCTTAAACCTGAGGTTGTATCCTGGTAGATATGAGGTAATGGTCTGCCTTATTATGCTTCGAATCATTATTATTTTAATCTCATCTGATAGCCCTCCGCCTATTATCCAGATTAAATTTATTGTTGATGGTGTTTGGAGGAATGATCCTCTGCGCCCCCTTGTGAGCAACAACGGGCATGAAAACAACCTTCTGACTGTCAGTTGACTTGAAGCTGCATGTGTCAATCCTGTTAGCATTTTTGTAGACTGTTATCTAGATCTTTATCAACATGATTAGGCCAATTCACCCAGAATGGAAACAGAAAAAAAAATGTGCGAGCTGGTTGGCTTGGTTCCTCCTTGTAATTAATCTGCGTCGCCTTAAGTCATTGTTCTTTTTTGGTAGAGATTCTTACAATTTAAACAGTGTAGGGTGTTGTCAAAATGCCTCGCCCTGTTAGATAGGAGAAGAGAATAGCTGTGTATTCTTTTCTTCCCCGTCTTTTGCCCGGAGAAGTATAGTTGTGTGATGGGTAAAATGAGTATCCAGGTGTGGTTGTGCACCTGAATGGAATGTGGTTGTACATCTCTTGTGGTGACAAAACTGTCCCGGTAACTTTACTGAAGTTTAGGTTTTTAAAGGTGGTGATACCCCACTTGTGAGTTGTTACTAGGACTTATGCAATCTTCTTATGCCAGCCATTAGCACCTGAGAATCTGAGATCACCGGAGGACTGGCTTGTGTTATCTATTCGAGAAGAGCGGGTGAGTTGAAATTGTAATTTTCTGACGTTTTCGAGTATGAAATTATTGTATCTGAGACCAGGTTTGTATATACTAGCTGAACTCTGATGGAGTGTGGAGTTTGGACTGCATGATGGAAAAAGCAAACAAGTTATACAAGCGCAAGCCTGAAGGTACTATTCATCAAAACTATAATTCATTTACTTCCTTGAGAATCAGTCATCACACGGGAAGTAGCGATTTACTAAGATTGAAGATTCATTTATCTTTGAATTTTAACCACTTCCAAGAAACCAACCCTTTTGTTTCTTTCTTCTCCTCTTTCCTCACCCACTTAATCCTATAGAATTTAATTCAAGACACCAGATACAAAAATACAAGAGAGAAATGGTGAATCAGAAAAACCAAAAAAAGAAAAAGAGAAGAAGCTACAATGGTACCCAAAGCACTCCACCAATTAATTATCTGCCATTGACATAATTAATTAAGCACCCACCCAAACGAACTTCACTGCTGTCTGAGGCCATCTCACACTCAGTTGGCGGCTGCTCCCTTGAACCTGTACCACTTGGCGCAGATCATGAAGTAGATGATGTTGAAGATGCCGATGCCGGCGATCATCCAGTAGAAGAGGTCGAGCCTCCCCTTGTTGAGGTCCTGCGCCAGCCAGTTGCTGCCGGCGCCGGTGGTCCGGTGCACGATGGTGACGAGGAAGCCACTGAGGTAGTTGCCCAGCGCCAGGTTGCAGAAGGCGAGCGCGCCGGCCACGCTCCGCATGTGCTCCGGGATCTCCTTGTAGTAGAACTCGATCTGGCTGATGAGGTTGAACGCCTCCGAGAGCCCCAGCACCATGAGCTGCGGCACCATCCACATGCTGGACATGGCCGAGATGGCCCCGCCGGTGATGGTCGTCCCCAGCGTCGGCTGCGTCAGCGCGATGTGCCGCCTCCGGTCCTCGACGACGGCCGACATCACCATGGCCACCGTGGACAGCGCGATCCCGATCCCCTGGCGCTGCAGGAGCGTGAGCCCCTCGTCCTTGCCGGTGATCTTGCGGAGCCGCGGCAAGAGGAGGCGGTCGTAGATGGGGATCCACAGCGTCTGGGCCAGCATGGCGAAGACGGTGAACGACGCCGCCGGGATCTGGAAGCTCTTGCCGAGGTGCCGGTCGGACTGCAGCGCGGAGAGCACCACGTACGTGGACTGCTGCACGACGGCCACGTAGTAGATGATCCCCGTGGACCAGACGGGCACGATGCGGATGAGGCACTTCACCTCCTCCACCTGCTGCACGCTGCACAGCCTCCACGGGTTGGCCGGCGCGGCGCCGCCCGGCCGCACCTCCTCGGGCCCCGCCACGATGGCCGCCTTGTCGAGGCACCGGAACTGGTCCGTGTGCGCCAGCTTGGTGACGATGGCGCTGGCGTGCGGCGGGTCGAACAGGTCCTGCTTCGGGTCCTTGGGCTGCTTCAGCGACCGCTTCCTCGCCGCGGCGGCGAACACCTGCACGATGCTGGTGAACGGGGAGCCCTCCGGCGTGATGCGCACGTAGAGCTTGGTGCCCATGAAGAAGAGGACGCAGGCGAGGAACATGAGCGCCGTCGGGATGCCCAGCCCGATCGGCCAGCTGACGTTGCTCTGCACGTAGATGATGACGGTGGCGGAGACGAGCATGGCGGAGGTGAAGGTGAAGTAGTACCAGTTGAAGAAGCTGTTGATGCCACGCTTGCCGGACTCCGTGTGCGGGTCGAACTGGTCGGCGCCGAACGGCATGCTGCATGGCCGGATCCCCGCCGACCCCAGCACCAGGAACGCGAACGACATGAACAGCACGGCGAACTGCCCCGACGTCGCCTTCTCGCAAGTCTCCCCCACCCCGCACTCCGGCGGGTGCAGCCCGTCCGCGCCGGCGGTCATCGTCAGCAAGAACATGCCCTGCGATCCAACCACCACCATATGCGTTCAGTTTACAACTCACGCTATGGGCTTTGTCAACTTAATTGGGTCATTAGTTGGGCCGAGTTCTGCACAACCATTCGGCCCAAACAACAGAAACATGAGCCCACACCGCTGCCCCGGCCGCCGGCGCCGGCGCCGGCACCATGTGGCGAGCGAGCACAGCACACAAAACGGGAAAACCTTTTAAATTAAATTTAAAATCTGATTTGAACACTTTTTATGGCTGATTATCAGGTGTGTAATCCTTTTTTCCTACTTAAATAAAAATATAAAATTTGAAAATTTTATCGAATAAAAGAGGTGTTTGGCTAGTCTATAAGCCAACTAATAAGGCAAACCGACTAGTTTGCTGTGACAGAAAAATACTATTTAAATGGCTGATAAGTCTAGCTGATACAAACGAACGAAAGAACCAAACCAAAATTAGGTGAACGTTCCAATAGAAGTGACCTTCAGAATCAAGCGGCTGGCCCACCGCCCCCGACGAGGCCACGAGCACCAGCGGCGCAAGCATCATTCATCAGAAGTGGCTCTCGCTATCAAACCATACTGTACGCGCTTACCTAAATGGCGCTCATGATTACGCTACGTCATTAGTACTACTACGTGGTTGGGATAGTCAGGTTGGTTAGGGAGGTGGTGTGACATTGATGCCGCGACGTGGGCCACTCCCTAGTCACTTCATGGACCTTTGGATGGCAGCAATGGCTCACTTGGGAGCACATCGTTTTCGTGCGAGCAAGTGCGAGACACTAATTGGATTTTGTACAGGAGTATTATCACTAACAAGTGTACCGAAATGCAAGCACAGCTCGAGTAATGGAGTACAGTAATGCTAATATATACTCTTATATATTCCAGGAATCGCGGTGAGCTAGCTGGTCAATGTCGATGGCCACACCAGGACACCACCCACTTGGGCAGTTAGTTGGCAGCCACCTCCATACAGATTGTCCGGATAAGATGGCCGGATCCAAACCTCACTTGCCTCAATGGCTGCACTGTTCATCTCGTTGCACTTTGCACAGAGCAGAAAGTTGTTATGGTTGGGTTCATTTCGACTAGCTATTCCTCGTTTTTCATTAACATATTTTTCAAACCGATTAGATGATATGTGTCATATGAAAACGTATTATATAATAATTGGTTAAAAAAAGCTAATAAAAGACTCAATTAAACGCAGCCTTTACACACACACACATACACACACACACACCCCCCCCCGGGGGGGGATTGTAGTACCTGTACAAAATCCAAACAAAATGAAAGAGATCCCACATTTATAACCAGGTTAGATCTTGGGATTTCAGTGCTAGTGTGGTACGGCTTCCAGAGGTTGGCCTTACAAAAAGACACCGTTCAAGTCAAAACGCAACTATAAATTGAACTGGACGCTCGCTCGCATCTCACCAACCAACCAAGCCCCTGTACTACGTATTATTATTATTATTGTTGAACAGAGTTAAAACTTGAAAACTATCTGTATTGCATGCCTGCCAAGCCAAGGCACCGTCAAACCCCTTTGGTCCCCCCTTTTTTTTTTGTAGTACTGAAATTAATACACAGGCGAAAGGTTAAACAAAGTGCGGGGGAGGCAGCTAAAAAGTCCACTGCAAGATTCAGCACAGATCGAGATGATCCACCAACCCAAATGCTCAAGTTCAAAACTTAAAATCGACGTGAGATCCACACATTATACAGACTCATCCAGCTGCCTCAAGCCCAATTAAGTGTACGCTCTTTTTGAGTAAGATACATATTTTATATTGATTTTTTATTATCATGTTTTTTAAAATGTTAAACGATACATTTTGTATGCAAATGTTATCAGATAAATTTATTCTTAAAATTTATTATAATTAAGACTCAACCAATCAGACACTAATGACAATTTTTGTTTTTCATACCCTAACTTCGTCTTCATATTCTAACTTCATCTTCATGCTCAGTAGAAATGAACACCACCCAAGTTTATAATATGATTGTACATATGTCTACGTCAAATACGTCATATCTTCTTTTTACAAGAAAAACTAGGCTCATCATTGATGCTAATACAGTAACTAGTAGTAGTAGTACTTAGCTTAGTGGCGAGCCTGCAACAACCACCAGCTTATACTGTAGACTGATGATGTGTTGTTGTACATGGCTCACACCAGCTGCTAGTGTGGGCAGAAGAACTAATACTGCTGCCCGCAAAGATAAAAGTGGATTATGGCATATAATACTGATTACTAGAGCGCTAATCATGAGCCACTGCCCCGCTGCGAAGTGCGCTTTGGCAAAAAGGGAGCAGATAATGCAGGGCACGAGGCTAATCGACGTAGGCCGCCGCCTCTTTTGGGAAAGCTACTACTACCTTATCATGGTGTGGATTAAGATCAGGCCACCCTAAGCATGTGCGAATACTGGTAGATTAGATTAACCCATTTTTTCCAGCAAAAAAATTGGATAAATTTCACCAAACAAACAAATTTTAATATCGTTTTCATTTACCCCCAAATTACGGATATAACTCTTGTAATCCGCATTTGCTGTGAATTATTTAAAAATAATCACGAGCGCACAAGCGCACGTGGTTTCTCGCTCATCTCAGATAAGAGGGGAAAAATCTAAGAGCGAACGCGGCGGTGGCCAACTCCAAAGTCCAACACCCAACCGAACTGACAAGCCAGAGGCCACCAACTCCCGAGAAAAAAAGGGAAAAAAACCAAATCTGAATCCGAGAAGGGAAATCGCGGCCTCCCAAATCGAGCGCCCGAGCAGCGACATCCGCCTCAAAATCGAAGCCGGCCTCGAATTCGGGGGCGAATGTATGGGCGGCATCACGAATTGGTGGTAGTAGAAGGAGGCGGCGGAGAGGGGAGGGAGCTTACGATGAGGGAGGCAACGGAGGCGATGGCGAGGGCGAGGTAGCGGCCGAGGTAGGCGTCGGAGAGGAAGGCACCGATGATGGGGGCGAGGCTGGTGGTGCCGTTGAGTCCGTTGAGCAGCGTCGCCGCGTCCACGCTCCGCATGTGGAACACCTGCGTCAGGTACACCAGCAGGTTCGCCGACGTCCCCAGCGTCCCCAGCTTCTCGAACGTCTCGTTCCCTACACACACACAAACGCCCCCACCGCCATCAGCCACCGCCGCCGCCGTCGCCGCCGCCGCCGGAGCGCAAAACCATCCAATCTTCCGCACCTATGATGAAGGGCATGGCCCTCCAGCCGTGGTACTTGACGGCGGGCCGAGGCGGGCTGTCCCCGCCGTCGCCGCCGTTGACGCCGTTCTCCAGCTTGTCGACGTCCATGCTCTTGAGCTTCTGGCCGGCCTCCTCGCCGCCGCCGCCGCCGCGCATCGTCTCACCAACCACCACCTCCCTCTCCTCCTCTGCTCTCCTCCAGTACAAGCGAAGCAAGCAGAGTAAAAGAGGAGAGTATGCTGCCTCGCCGAGTTGCCGGTTTATAAAAGGGGAGGAGGAGACGCGTACTAGTCGTCACGGGGGCCTGGGCTTTTTTTGCTTGGAACGGCCTAGCTTTTACATTTATTGCAACAAGGTCCCTGCTGCCAAGCTTTTTTTCCCCTTCTTTTTGCTAACTATTAATGCCCTCTTACACACTGCGCCGGGAGGAGATGTTTGGTTGTGTCACGTCTAAGATTAGACATTTTTTATTGCCAATCACACTTTGTTATAGTTTGTCACGTCTAAGGTTAGATATGTTTAATCATATTGACAGTTGGTGTTGTAGTTAAGAGGGGACTTGAAAAGTGTGATAAGATTTTCTTAGGTTTAGTGTGGCTAAAAATTTGATCGTCTTGACTTAAATAAGTTTGACAATATTTATTGGTAAATGATGGCATTTTTTTGCTATAATTTCGTCGCCACTAGTTTGGACGTATGGGTATGGGTCTGGGACGCACTGTCTGAAAAGGGCATATTTTTGTTTTCAGTGTAGAAGTTTTATAGTTTGTTTTTTTAAGAATTGGTTTGTTTTAGGTTTGGCGTCGAATGGTCTGAATGTTGTTGAAAGTTGAGATCTATGGCTATATCTATTGATTTTGTACTCAAGAATGATCTGTCTTTGTAGTTGCAAGTTAAATTCATAGCTCAAAATATCTACTCTACAGATTCATTTCAAAAGTTTTATATACAGAAGTTTTTTTAAAAAAATAAATAAATAAAAATTTTAAGTTTATACTGATTAATTAATAATGTGTTATGTGTTATTGATTCATATAGTTTTTTTCTACCTATAATCTTAGCCAAACTATTGAATTGAACGAAACCGTATTGTTGAAGGACAGAGCTAAAACCGACGAAATTCACTAGTTGCAAGTCGATTGGGTGACTTCGTAAGGTTGAGAATTTTGGAAATGGACAAATGGAATGATCTTGGGCTACCTAACTTAAGGTCGTCCTTACTGCCACACTCCCTCACTCAATCTTCCTGTAACGCCCTATCAATCATGCATATTACCATTCTCAAAATCCATTATATTTTTAAGGCTCACTATAATCTCTCTGTAAAAAAGCAATCTAAACCGTTAAGTTTGTTTGATCGAAGGATTTAGATCTATTTATATTAACATTATAATTAGCGGTAGTAAAAACGTGAATGAGCATTATTGTTAAAAAATAGATGTAGAAAGATATAATCATCATAATAGCATTGGTTAAACATTTTTTTTTTTTTGGTTATTTTAATTAAATATGAACAATGTCACTGCAATAGATGATCACATATCGATCTAGAAGTTTACCCTCAATCACGGATCATTCTTACTAGTAATATAATATTATTGTTAAAAAACATCGGAACATCATTTTTATATTTTTATATCTTTGCTCTGTCGTCGGAACACACTAATAAATGGTAACAATGATTTAAAAGGCGGATACGACGTTTTCTGAGAACACGATAAACATCAAGGAGAGTCAAGTAGTTAGGAGCTAGCCGTGGTCCTCCCTGAGATCGCTGTCGAGTTAGGACGGATTGAACGAACGAGCGACGACGATCGAGTTGCCTTTGAGTCCACCGCACGGCGGCTTTCCGGCGAGCAGGCCAGGCCAGCCAAGCAAGCAAGCTGTTGCTGCTGTCTCTGTCGCCGTCGTCGTCGCTTGTCGCGACAAAGTCCATTACCCTTTGGAGACCGTCGCGCAAAAATTTCCAAGCGAGTCTGTTCAGCGATGCACACAGCTCGTACGTGTCCTCTTCTTGTGTATCGATCTCCAGTCTGATAACGTAGCGTCGTTGAGTTTGTTTTTACACCCCCAAACCTGCCAAATTTCAGCTGAATCTTGCACTCCATGCTAATTAGCGTCATCGTCTGTCCCTACTACATCTTTTCCATTTGTTAAAATTTCTGAGGTTATCATGTTAATTGTCTACGCCAACTATAACCGAAGGTCTGTTTGAGAATAGTTAAAATTGTTGCATTATCTGATTTTGAAAAGTTGTTTAAGGATGTAAACGAACAAATTAATTATTATAAACTTTAAAATTAGAAAAGCATTAAAAACATCGAGCATAAAATTATTTATACAAAACATAAGTCGGGAAGCACGCAAACGAAAATTTAGAGTCAGAAAAAGAACATGGCCTTGGAGTAGTAGTCCTTAATGTTGTGGTAAACCAACCGGTTGGCCTCTCTTAATTAGTTTTCCGGTGAGACGTGTGGGGCATGTTGAAACGGTTTGACCTTTCCAGCTGCTATATAGTCCAAGAATGAGAATGCATATATGCAAAGCAGAAACAGAGCATAGAGGGTGGGTTAGGTCATTTGGTTAGGTGCCCTAGAGAGAAGAGAAGATCAAAAGACCAGTGCAGGTACAGGGATTACAAGAACGTTGGTTGGGCGCTGAAACCAATTGATAATTGCTTCTTTTTTTTTGGCTAGTAAAGGCGATCAAGAGTTGTTAGCATGGCAGCATCCCGGCGACTAGTACGCTACTGTCAGCGAGTGAGAGCAAAATGCAAACCTCCCCTCTCTGTCTCTTTGGCTTTGCAAGTTTGCATGACGAGGGTGGAGTGTCGAGAAAACATTCTCTTATTGTTTATACGTTAAAATTATAAAATAATTAAAAAATTAAGATAAATTACTAACTTAAAATTTAAATTTAACTTATACAAGTTACAATTTAAAAAAACAAATTAAACTACGTCTAGTAACGCATAATTATATTTAAATTTATTTTTTTATAACTTATAGAAGTTAAATTTGATTTTATAAGAGAATGATTTATTACATATTAATTTATTTTATTATTTTTTAAAAGTTTTATAATTATTTGTATGACATGTAAATGTTTTGTCGAGGGTGTAGAATAATTTTCTCCGTTATTGAGCTCACGAGGTTCGTTACCACATGCACAACACGCAAAGCGACGCCATTATCTTTGTTTGTTTCTTTCTTTTCTGCCTTCTGGACCCATGGCCATAGGATGGATGGGGGCATGCACATCACCATCGAATGACACACAAAAATCTCTTTTTTGTTACTAGGGTGTATGTAGTGTGTCCAATGTGACCTATGTTAGGGGCGACACTGGGAGAGGAATCCGAGTTGCCATTCCTAGGATTGCCTGCCCTCTTGTGTATGTGTACAAGGTCATCTTGCTATAAAATGGTAAAGCAAAAGTAACAAGTTAAATGGTAATTTGCAGAAGTAGCACTCCCTTCGTTCATATTTATTTGTCACCATTGAGCAATCCTATTAATTGACCACTAATAAATAATAAATTGTTGAGCTTAATGCTTATGTTCAGAATACAATACATCTTTCTAAGCATTTATAATTATTTTTTTACAAAAGATGAGCTGTCAAAGTTTAAATATAAATTGTATATGGCGACAAATACCTAGAAATAGAAAATCAGTTTTGTTAATCAAGCAATGGAATGCAAGCCATTGATCTATCATTTGAATCTCGTTAGCTCTCACGAATTCCTCATTTTAAAATTCATTTTTCTTTCTGTGCAGATACATCCTTTTCTATTGTGCATTGAGACGACGGAGAGCGAGATGCATGAATCATTGTTTAACTGATGATTGGTCGCCCCAAAAAAAAAGTTTCTCAAAGATTCGTCAAAATGAGTAGGCGTACGTCTTTGCATCGCATTGGATTTTAAACAAGTGAACCAAACAAAACACTATTAGTACTGTACCTACCTCTTGATCGATCGATCACATGGTTGTTCGCTAACTATAATAATTCAAAATGGTTCTTCACATGCACGAAGCTTCAGCTATGCTTAAATTATATTTATATATATATACAAGTCGTGTACATCCATGCATGTATGCATGATGCATTTGTTTATTGCTAGTTGGTGCTTGCTTTTGGTCGTTATGGATCGACCTAACCACTAATTATCTGTATTAGTAATCTGTAAAAAAAAATCAAGGAAAATATATTATTGGTATATATGGTGTCTCCTGGATCTAAGGTTGTGACTGTGATGTGTGTGGAGATTGGAGAAGCAAGGTTGACTAGCTGGAAGCTGGTAGTACTAATAACTGTACTAGTAGATAGACTATCGTACTCATGCTGTATCATGCATGGAACATCATGAACAGTGGTTGAGAACAATGCAATGTAATTAATGGCTTAGAATTAATTGACAAGATATTAACAGTCTCTGAAGTGGACTTGGTTTGGATTAATTGTAGTAAAACTAACAGCCAGAGCTGATCATCACCAAATCGTACTTGATCAGTCAGGGTAGGGTGAAAGAATCTCTCATGGGTTAAACTAGAGTAAACAAGTGAGGAGTTAGGAGTACTTTACTGACACGAGCATTATTACCCTTGTCACCAATCCGATGGCGACGTACTGACATGTGAGTCAACCAGTGAGTGCCTCCTGCTCATTGGAGAATTTTCTTTATCCATGTTGATGGAGAAGAAGAAAGGCTTTCACATTGTATCGTGGTCAGGGTATGACTTACCACGACGGGGCATCTCGTGGTCTCATTTGAATAATTTTGTATAAATTTAAAAAATTAAAAAAATTATTTTATCACAAATATATATATTATATAAAAAATAAATTTCACGTGGTTTGCTGCGAAAATTATGGTATGTGGCACGGTTTTTGCACGGTTTAAACGAAAACCGTGGCACGACACGAATTTAGATTTGGTTCAAATTTAAATTACGGTTTTCATGGTTTTTGGTATGGGTTTTGCGGTTTTTGGCGTGGTTTTCGCGTGGTTTAGACGAAAACCGTGGTATGGCAAAACGTCACGAAAACTATTGTTCACTCCGTCGCGGTTTTCACGCGACGCGAAAACCGCGCTGCCGTCGTGGTGCGGCACGGTACACTTGCGCGAAATACAAAACCCTGATCATGGTGGTGTTCGGCTCCGACCTGCCACCGAAGATTTGGGCCGTCACTTTGTCACTGTCACGCCATGGAGAGATCCTCGGTAATGAAACCATACGAACCTCGTCAGGTTTTGTCAAAGATAAGGCCACGTGATGCATGGAGCGATAGATAGAACCTGCGTTGGAGAGGTCATGGCCCCGTGACACGGTGCGGCCCTCACACCTACATCCAACCCTAATATCTCCTCCAAGTGCGACGATTAGAGAATAAGAGGGTCAGTAATGGTGAGATAGGGAAAGAGGGACTTACCTTTCCAGCGTCGCCGACGCTGTCGCGCTCGCCTCACTAGCGCCACAGAGGTGGGAGAAGAACATGACGATGATGACCTCAAGCACTCTGGCTCCTAGGAGCCCTTCCTCGTTGTTGTCTCCTTCTTGCCGACAAGCCGCCGAGCCTGCCGAAGAAGAAAAAGACGACGAAAGGCTGAGTTAGTGGCAGTAGGCTGGATGGTGGCAAACCGATGCGGAACCGAATCGAAGGAAGCCATCAAAGACCTCATCGTTGTGGCCAAATCCGTCAGCTGTTGTCATCCTCCATCATCAAGCACAACTTTGATCCTCACCTTCCGCTGAGGCCTAGTGTTGATTTCCACTATGATCGGAGCTGGTGGTGTGCAGCAGCATCATTGGTAGCAGCTCGGAGAAGGAAGAAAGGAATGAAGGAGTGAGGAGGGGGATGTAGGGCTCGTCTATACACTGGCCAGGAGAGGAAGGCCTTCGTTCATGGGAGGAGATGAGGGGCACCGGCCATGGTAGGAGGAGAGGAGAGTCGGAGTTGCCACTGTGAGGGAGAAGTCTAGAGGACAAGAGGAAAGAGGGGAAAGGTTTATATAACTACAGCTAGTAGTAGCTTACACACACACACACACACACACACATATATATATATATATATATATATATATATGTATACTAGCAACTGTGTCCGTGCGTTGCAACGGGTGAAGTCGGGGCGTGGCGCGGATGTGGACAAGAGGGAGGGGCGCAGGCGCAGCGCGGGAGCTCCGAGCAGCGACGGGAGGGAGGGGTGCAGGCGCGGCGCGAGGTGCGACACGGATGGGGATAGGCGGGAGGGGTGCAAGATATTTTTTTCATCCAAGTCCTTCCTTTCTTTTCAGCATTGGGACTACGGGTTAATTTTATAAATACTCAAGGGGTTTTCTATAAAATAGTCAGGTGGACGAAAATTTTGGGTAGAAATATTACTTGCTTTATAGATAGTTATAGATATACATAGACATATATATATGCAATGCAAATTTTGTACTCCATACAAATTTAAAAAACTAGAATAGAAAGTGCTAAGGGCTAAAATACAAATCACTACTATAGAAACGATTTTTTTCATACGAGTACTACTATAGGTTGCAGGCGAACCGTAACTGGTCGCGCCTGCAAAAATCAACCTCCATTTTCTCATACAGCTCCTTAAGAGGTCCACATGTAAAAATCTATTTTCACAGAGGGGCCTCTTAAGGGCCGCATGCAAAAATAAGCAGATTTTTGCATGTGGGCCTCTTAAGTGGTCCACATAAAAATATCCTCCTCTCATCCACAGATTTTTTTATCTCCTCCTCATTCTTTTCCCTCTCAATACTTCAAATTTTTTAAGTCATCTTTATCTCCTCTCCCTCTCTCCCTCACCTCCTCTCCTCATATTCCTCTCCTCTCCTCTCCGGTCTCTCTCTTCCTCTTCTCTCCTTCGAGCAGCAGCGAGCGGCGATGGGCAGCGAGGGCGACGGATCCGGCGGTGCCTCCCTCGGGAGGGCCAAATCCGCCGCCCTTAGGAGTGGTTGCAGCGACGACGATGACGTGTGACTAGGGCAGCGGATCCGATGGTGCTATCCTCGGGAGCGGCTACGGCGACGACGACGACGTGCGACTAGGGTGGCGGATCTGGCGGTGCCGTCCTCGAGAGGGCTGGATCCGCCATCCTAGGAAGCACCTGCAGCGGATCCGATAGCGTCGTCCTCGGGAACGGTTGCGGCGATGGGGACGACAGACTAGGGTTCTAGATTTTTTTGAATTTTTATTTTTTTCGGACGGCAGCGTCGGATCTGCCATCCTCGGGAGCGGTTGTGGCAATGGGGACGACAGACTAGGGTTCGAAGTTTTTTTTGAATTTTTATTTTTTTCACCGAACTTATTTTCACATGCGGTTGTATTGGCCGTATGCTAAAATCTAATTTTTGTAGACCTTTGGGCGCAGGCGGGCCACCCGTCCGTATGGGAAAAAAAATTTTGGTCACATGGAAAAAGGATTTTCCTAGCAGTGAATTAAAGCCACTCCTAAAGCTCCTTGCATTGTGAAAAGAAAAATAGATTTTAGATTGTTGTTCCAGTCTACTAGGGCTGGACAGTTTAATACCAAAAACCAAAAAAACGAACCGTAGCAAACCAAACCGAAGTCTCAATTTTTTTGATTTTTTTCTTCTTTTTGGGTTGTGTAGCATAAACCGAATAATTCGATGTGGCTTTAGTTTTTGTTGTATAAAAACCGATCAAGAAAAACGATCCCCAGTCGAGCCGGCCATATCAACACAGCGCCTCCCTCCTCAATGCGCCCCAGCCCCCTCCGCGCCGTGCTGCCGTCGGCCCTGCCTGTGGCCTACCGGCATGACGCGGTGACACCAGCACCAATTTTGAATTGGTTATGCATGATTCGGGTCGGTATGGTTTCTACAAAAAACCAAACTCAAAAAACTGAAACTGAACCCTGTGTTTTTTGATTTTGAACAGAACCGATCGGTTCTTGTTTTTTCAAAAACCAAACCGAACCCTCGATTTAAACCGAATGCCCAACCCTACAATCTACGTTGCATTCTGATACCCTCGTATGAGTTTCATGCACGATAAGTGGCCGGAAGGCATCCGATGGCGATCACAAGTTAGAAAACAACCATGGACTATGTTCTTCAGAAACCACTATAGTACAGGATTAGTGCAACTGGAGTGCTAACTAACACCGTCAAACTAAGAGAACAAAACTAACACGCCACACGCCCGTCCTTGCGTTGCGTTTGCGTGCCAAGTGCACGGCCGTGTTGACGTCGGGCGATTGGACAATTAGGCTGTGATTTTTAGCGAGGGTCGGAAAGACTCTCGATACGAAAAACGGAGCGATAGGCTAATACATATTTAATTAAATACTAATTAAAAATTAAAAATAAGTTAATGTGTTTTTATAAAGTAATTTTCTATAAATTTATTTTTTTAAAAAAACGTAGTGCGTACGTGAAACGAAAAGTAAAAGTTTAAAACAACTCCCAAACGAACTCAGCCTGTAGACCCGAGTCTCACCTGTAGGGCCCACATTTTCCTTGGGTGTAGCGGTCACCGTTTTGGGTTGTGTGTAGTGTGTACCCTGCATTGCAAATTTGCGATTGCCAATTTTGTCTTGCAGTTGGTCATCGTCAGAGTTAGGCATGGCGATAGGGGGATTCTCGTGTTTATTCCTTCCGTGCCAGTACTAGTCACTAGCTGGCTGCCGGATCGGAGGAGGTTGTTTCTGCGTTCAAATGCAGATATGGCTCGAATATTGCATGTACGGTGCACGAAGCTTTTGGTACAGCTTTGGACAGAGATACGGAGTACTCCGTACATGCCAAGCACCAATTTTACACTCTAGGTTTTCTTATTATGGACCCACGGTGATGTTGCGGCTGCACAGTTGCAGCCACTAGAGCCATCACGTTTTTGTGTACATGATGATACTTTTGTTGTTCAAGATGTAACAAATAGGACCATATCCATAAACAAGACCATTGTATTTCCTTTAAAAGAAGTGTTAAGATTATTGGTGCATGCACGCGATGCTACTTATATTATTGGTGCTATCTACAGATAATATTGGCATAGATCATAATATCATTATAATAACTTCGTTATAGCTATGTTTAGCTATCCAGAATTGACGTCTCCAATATTTATGTAGCATATATTCGATTCTATATGCTTCATTGCAATCAGTACTGGTACTGAAAAAATGTGTACAGACACACACAAGAAAGTGTAGGGAAGCGTTGTCTGTTCTTTTGTCTCCGACAAAAAGATAGAACTTGCTGCTGTACACCACCGAACGCGCAGCCCAGTGAAAACCGTGCAGCCGAGTGAAAACCTAAAATTAGATATGCAGTGAAAATTTATAAATCTTTATTAGGTAAAAATATAGACGTCTGAAATTTGTTCATGAAATTATTATATTTTTCTTATTAAATTAGTTGATATGCACTGTTATCTTGAGAGAAAAATGTGACCGATATTAATTTATTCATTTCTAGCGGCAACAATAAAATCCCTAACCGTTCTCGTTGGTAGGCTAACATCGAATAAGCTTTGCTCAAAGATGGAGGCAAGACAAGGACGTGCACTGATGAACGCAAGCACCACCACAACAACCAAAAGTGTGAGACACCGAGACCGCGTCTATGCTTTTTCAATCACCCACTCTGTCTATCCATGCATGACTCTACGTATGTACTGACCGCTTGTACGCAGGGCAAGAAAATGGACCATCTCCATGGCCATCAGTGGAGGATCTAACATAGGTCCCTGGCATCTAGGGGAGTGGAGGAGGGAGTGCTCGAGCTCTCACTTACTGCTATAGAAAAATTTATATTATTGTTGTCGATTGGAAATTAATTTAAGATGTCAAATTTCTCAACCAATATTTTCAAAATGACATTAATTAGTCATGTTATAGGTGTCGATTTAGGAACCGACACCTATAAGGTCCATGACGAGAAAAAAAAGAGACAACGCGATGCTTCGAGCACCACACCTTATGAGATCTGCATACATGAAGAAGTCATGGAAGAAAAAAAATCAAAAACATTCATCACATTTAACTCAAAAACAAATCAAGAATATTCATCACATTACATAGATCCAAACACAAACCATACGCCTAGAATATGAGCTTCAACATGTTTTCCTTTCCCCAAAAATCAAGAAACCCAATGCAAAATCAAGAAAACCACCACCACGACGCCACGATCCTCGCCATCCTCCTTGCCATCATGGCAGTCCCGAGCTCAAGGGCCACTAGATTTGGCCCCAACCACCCCGATGCCACGACACCGACGACGACCATGGGCTTCAACGGCGGCGACGAGCAATGGCCGTGGTGGCGACGTCGGCATTGGAGATGATGATGAAGTCAGAGATGGCTGTATTCGGTGAGCCCCGACCTCAAGGATGTTGGATCCGGTGGGCCTCAACCTTCAGGCGGTCGGATCCGGCGTGGTGCGGTGAGAAGGCGGCGAGGAGGAAGGAGGGGCGGTGGTGGGAAGGAGGAGAAGGGGCTCAGTTGGTTCGAGCAAGTAAGGACGTTGATTGGCTAGGTAAAGAATCGACACACATATATAATATTAGTATATGTGTCTTTTTTAAAAAAAACGATATTAATATTATAGGTATCGGTTTTTACCAACCAACACCTATTAATTTTTAAAAATGTCAATATTTAATTTTTTTCATTCTATAGAGATAGAAAATAGTCAATAAGTGTCATTAGTGACTACCGGCCGGTGTGGCCCCTCATTCTCCGTTCTCTAAAATTTTCTGTCGTACATGTATCGTAAGAGGCTGAGGCTGTGTCTTAGTTTGCTCAGCCTCCTGTTATTTCTGTCTGGATCCGTGGCTATGGAACTGATCATCTTGTTTCGATCTGCCTGGATGCGATGCGTGGATCGATCAGGTGACATATCGCTTTCGTACCGACGAAGACGAGGACCAAGTGCCATGCAGCCTAGCTTGCTTTTGGATCGATTCGTCGGTTGTGTTTGTGCGTCGTTGCTGGGCACCTGCAGGGGTAGCTAGGCTAAGGTAGGTGTTTGCTTGCATCGCACACACACTCGCGTTTGTTGGGTCGTTCCGTTCCGACGCGTCCGGAGTAACAAAGGTTGGTTGTGTTGGTTGGTTTGGTTAGTTGGGGAGGACTACTGCTAATTTGCTAATTTGATTTGGACGGAAAACGAATATATATATATTGGTGGTTCGTTGGGTGCGTGGGTCGTGCAGGCCATAGCTTAAGGAGAATCATGAATTGAAAAGATAGATGAGATGTATTTGATACAACATTTTAAAGAATTGTGTGCACTCATAATTTTTTTTAAAGTTTAAATTTGAAGAGACGTTTCTCTTTTTAAATCTTGTTTTTTTAATTGAGAAGATAGCTGCGTTAGCGGATGCAACAGTTGTGGATACGGATCAGGCTTCTTCATCTTCAAAAGTAATGTAACTTTGTTACTGACATGGAGGCCCGACGATGATGAATTCAACTTTTGGACAGGCTGGGCGGCTGTCCGGGCTTCACGCCATGTATCTGTTTAACTCCAAACGATGTATTACATGGCATTTACCTAGATTCTTGGGCAAGTTAGTCGCGGACACATGGCAACAAACCTGTGCGGTTGTGTCCTACTTCATGAAGGCAGCAGCTTGAAAAGACCGAACCAATGCTAATCACCTTGCCTATTGTGTATGCTTAAATACTTAATCATGTATGTTGATATGGCTCATTGTCTACTCATGTATACTACTACCCCATAGTCCATGAGACATAACAAGGGACCAATTGTACTTGGCGAAATTTATAGTGGTTTTAGTTAGTCTGTCCATCACCAAGGCTTCCTAAAATTTCTAACTTCGTCGACCACATCTTTAAAGATAGAAGATCTCAATCCTAATGAATACACTAGCCTCTTCTTACTACACATACATATGATCTCCGGTTATGACCTTAATTATCCCTTTGCCCGGCCGCTGTTGTCGCTGTGTTTTTTTTCCTTTTCACTCTACATATCATTTCCAGCTCTGCTTCATTAGTTTTTCCATCTTGATTCTACCGGCTTCATGTTGGTTAGTTATAGTATCTTATTAGGGGCTCTTTTTAGAGTTAGTATGCGGCTTTTGAGGACACCAAACACTATATGCTCTTTTTTCCGTAGTCGGATGCTTCTCAAAAGAGAAAAAAAGATTCACTCGGATGGGCCATCCACGGCCCACGGGGATCACCTGCTACAGCACCAAAAAATGGATACAGCATGTTCGTCTCGTCGGAGTGCTTCATCTCGAATAGTCTTTTTATGGCCATGTGTGCTAGAGGTAAAGAAAGTGTGTGATGAGATTATGACCTCGTAACATGTGTTTCAATTAGGCCAGTCTCGATGTAAAGATTTTAGCTTTTAAGACTATGAAATAGCTAATAAAATAAATCTTCCTCTTATCGCATAGTTTTATTGTATAATTTCATGGGTTATTTTAGTTTTTTCATCGGTTCCACAATTTTATGAAGCGATAAATAAGAAGGACTCCATAAAACTAAGGAAGACTCTCAGTATGGATTTCACCCGGTTTCCAACGTTTTGAAAACAACGCTCTATAGTTTTATCTCATGAAACGTTTTCCCTCTCTCTCCTCTTTTTTCCATGAAAAACATATAAATGTGACGTCTCATTTAATGTACATGAAATACCCCATGAAGCCTTATTGAGACTGATCTTAGAACGTAGAGAATTCATAGCTATGAGAATTCATTTCACGAAGTGTTACAACCAACCCTAGGCTCAATCATGTATAGAGGCCGAAGAGGATTTTACTCTTGCACGCAATAAATCCTTGTGCCATCGCAGCCAAAGTCTACTTCCTTATGTAGAGTCATATGATGATTTAATCTATGTGATAAACAATTGTCAAAGGCAACTGTTTTATGAAAATATGATGAATAGTATTTTCGGTTGATGCACAGTACAGGTCGACATGTGTGGCCGATCAGACCAGGTGAGTGTCGCCGGTCAGACCGAAAGTGTCCGGACGGTCTGACCGTGTCGATGCGTGTGCTCGACACGCGGGGACCCAGGGGACCCCCTTTTTGGTTCGGCACAGGGGAGCGGTGAATTAGGGTTCGAACTCGACGTGAGGTAGAGGGGAAGTAGGACGGCGGAGTAAAGCCGCAATCACAAAGACACAGAAGAGTTATACAGGTTCGGGCCTCTAGGGAGACGTAATAGCCTACTCCTGTTTTTGTGCTATGAGGAAATGGATTACAAGGATTAGTGAGGTTATTCTTCCTTAGGGAGGCTGGAGCTGATGACTGAGGTGAAAAGTTTGAAGCTCAAGGCTAAAGAGGCTGAGCCAAAGGCCAATCCAGGAACCTAAAAGGTCGAACCCCCTCTATCATGGACTTGGGCATCCTTTTATAGTGCAAAGGGACACCACAATAGTCCTAGCTTTCTCTACTTCGCTCCACGTGATGGAGCAGTTCTTGCCCTGTCTTGTCGGGGAAGCTACCCCTATTCCTGTTCCTGTTGCCACGTTGCGGGAGTTGGTGGAGAAAACGAGCGTCGTGGCCGCCATGCTGCTGACGTGAGGAGGGGTCAACCTACCTACTCCAGTGGGGCCTACCGATCAGCGGCCCTCCGCCTGGAGAGGGGTCGACGTAACACTCCCAGCGCTCACATCCTCTCTGCCACGCGGCTGCCCAGCGCATTTAATGCGACTGGACGGGGCGTGGAGGGAGGCGTGCGTGGGATGACCGTGTGGCCATACTGCAGTCGCCGTCAAAGACTTTATACCCCCTCTCCCTCGTGACGGGCAAAAAGGGTGATGATGAGCGGCTGACAGACGTGCCTCACATCGCAATAAATGTGACGGGGCAGGCGTCTAGCTTCTCTCTAGGCATTAAATGTGGTGGTTGGCAGTTGGTAGTTGATCTCGTCCCTCTCTCGAAGAGGTGCGGGGTGATGGACGGGGGTTCGGGTGATCCCGAACCCTGCCATCTGGGGAAGCGGCGGCCTCCAGGCAGCCCCCGAGCCAAATCCCCTTTGGGGTGGCCACGTGGCCACCCGTGGCCCGGACCCGTATGAGCCATTCAAGACGAGTCCTTTGGACGCCCTGGCAAGCGAGGGCGTCTCCTTTCT
Source organism: Oryza australiensis (assembly GCA_019925245.2). Taxonomy (NCBI): domain Eukaryota; kingdom Viridiplantae; phylum Streptophyta; class Magnoliopsida; order Poales; family Poaceae; genus Oryza; species Oryza australiensis. Next base: position 1,152,836 of record JAIFGZ020000161.1, on the reverse strand, counting down.
TCAGATATCGCATTCCCGTCATACCCCCGGGCTCATATCACCGACAGTAGCCCCCGGTGTTGACCGAGATCGAAGTCGGGTTCGGGCGCGGTTAACGCCATATTCCTGAGTGCGTGGGCCCAGGTACTGGATGTGCCGCGGCGTAGCAATAGATAGGCGCGTGGTAACTGATGCCGCGCTCGATTAAGCCTTTTCAGACGGGGGCCGTGTTATTTGGGCCACGCACACGGGGGGCCATCTAACCGCCTAGCTCCCTCCGTCCCGTGTAGTGCGCCTGGCATACGTGAAATCCCAGGCGACGCGAAACCCAAGTGGCGGGAGAACCAAAGAGACACGAAAAACGAAGGGGCGCGAAGTCGTAGAGGCGCGTCGCGCGGTAGTGGAGTGAAATTAATGTCGTAGAATCCGAGGGGGCAGAGGTTGCCTATAAAAACGGATCCGCAAGAGGGGTGATCAGTTTCTACGCATTCCTCAGCCATCGCCTCTAATCCTTCCAGCGCCTTTGTCCTTCCGATTCCTTCCTCTCCGCCACCAGTTTTTTCTCCGCATTCCGGCGCCTTCCTTGAAGATGAACCGCGACGCGCCCCTGGAGCCCGGGAGCATGCTCCCCAAGTCCCTGGTTCGCACCGAGGAGGCTCGAAGCCTATTCAACAAGTACCTGCCACGCGGCACGCGCAGCGGCGGTGACATCCTGGAGGAGCGGCCCCCCCGAAGATGGTGTTCTTCGCCTCTTTTGCCATGGTCGGGTTGGTGCCGCCCTTCTCTCGGTTCTTCTTTGATGTGCTTGGAGTTCTACGACCTTCGCTGCATCACCTCACCCCAACGCGGTTTTCTACCTCGCCATCTTCGCCTACACCTGCGAGATGTTCGTGGGGGTGATGCCCTCGCTGTATCTCTTCCAGCAGTTCTTCCGCGTGTGCCGGGCGGCCTCCCCCGGTGCGGTCGGATATGTGGCGATCCAGCCGTGCAACGACAGGGCCGTCGACACCGCCTTCATCGACATCCACCCCCGCTCCAGGTGGGAGAACTAGAGGGCCTACTGGTTCTACACCAGCTTGGGCGACCATCCCCGCCTTTCCCTTCCGATGGGGATCCCGGTGAACCAGAGAAGCTGGGGGGTGCGGCCGCGTGCTGGGAGAGAGCTGGATGGAGTGCTGGAGCGGATCAGCTATCTCCGAAAAGAGGGCCTGTCCAGCCACGCCGTCTTCCGAGACTTCCAGACACGACGTATTTCACCGTTGCAGGAGAGGCCGCGCCCAGCCCATATGTACACGAACTTCAATGACGACATGCGCACTCATGTTGGCGCCACCTTCGACTGGAGCGAGAATGACCTCGCGATCCTGGTCCGCCGCACCCTCGGCGTCACGGTGATGGACCTGACGCAACTCCCTCCGGGGCTGGTCCCGCTGTGCCAAGACCCGACGCGCCCGGAGATCCTGCATGCTCTACGGGTGGTGGGCGATTGCGTGGGTTCGTCGTCAGTAGCGCCAAGCGCCGCCACGGGGGGGGGTGGCGACGACGACTACGACGACGCCGACGACGAGGTGCCGATCGGGCGATTAGGCCGCCGGGGCTCGGGCAGGAGCGGACCGGGGGCCCCGGACCCGAAGGGGAAGAGGAAGAGGCCAGAGCACGACCCCGCGCCTCTCCCATCACCACCACGCGACGGCGACGCGGAGGGCACCGCTCCCCCCCGCAGGTCTGGAGGCCCGCAGGCAGCGGGCCCTGCCCCAGGGGCCACCCTGACGAGGGCCAGGACGGCCACAACGACGACAACTCCGGCGGTGGCTGGGGGCGTATTCACGGCGAGCGCACCATCGGCGGGGGCCGACCGCGGTACCTGTGCGGCGGCAGAGTCCGCAGGCCATAGCCTAGTGAGCCCCTCTGGCGTCCCCGCGAAGAAGAAACGGGCCATCTACCGGGTCTCCTGGAGCTTCAACGCCGCTCGCAGGTAACGCCTTGCGGATGCATACATTTCTTGTGAGCCCTGCGTTTCATTTCGGGCTACTTGTGTTTTGGTCTCTTATCGCGTTTACTTCTGTTCCCAGCCGCGAGCATCGGCATTTTCGCGGGGTTATACCCAAGGCGGTTACGCTCCGGCTCGGCGGGGAAGCACGAGAGAGGCCGGGGTGGTGGAGCCCACCGGGTCAGGTCACCCTGCGGGTTTGGGCTCGGTCGGTGCGGCTGAGGAGGGCCCGCCGGATGCGGGCGTCGACCGCCTACCAGGAGCAAGCTGGGGGCCCTCCGCCGGCAGCAGATTCGGGGCGGGCTGGCCCCGACGCGGAGATGGAGGCGGCGGTGGGCAGCGAAGAGCAACCCCAGGGGTCCCCACCGCGGCAACAATCGCCGCCACCACGCCAGCCGTCGCCCGCACCATGCCACTCGACACCGTCGCCCCGCCGGCCGACTCCAACACCATTGGCGCCGGTCCACCACAATCCGCCGACGCCGTGAGCAGCCTCACCGGAGGTCGAGACAATGCCGACGGGTGAAGCAGCGGTGAGCGGCTCGGGCCGTGGGGCACCTTCGTCTTCTCGCCGGTGCGGGTGGTGGACCTTGACTCGAGCTCCGACTCCGAACCCGGGGCTCGGTTAGGGTTTATGGTCGCCACGGACACGAGCCCCTCTTGCGATCGCGGGAGCGGGCGAGGATGATTGTGTCCGGGCGCGAGGAGGCCAACGCGGTCTCCCGGAAGGGCTTCGGGCTCAGGTTCAGGCCTTGGCCGCCAGGAAGGTCGTGGTGGCGCAGCGGAAGAGAGGTCGCCGAAGGCCGGCGCGAGTTGGCGACCACGGCGAGGGTGGAGAGCCTCATCCGGAAGCGGGAGCTGGCGAACATCGAGCATCATCGGAGTGAGCTCCATCAGGTGTTCGAGGACACCGTCGTTGAGCGGCACACCGCCAACTTCCGCGAGCAGGTAGCCGCTGCCGCAGAGGAGACGGTCCGCACCTTCGTCGGGGAGTTCATCCGCAACCACAACGAGCGCGCCTAGGAGCTCAGCCGGCGCGAGCGCGTCCTGCGCGATGCCAAGGCCACCGCCGCCAGCACCGAGATCGAGCTCCAGGCCTGCGAGGATGGCCTGGCAGAGCGTGAGAAGGCTCTGAAGGCGGCACGGCAGGCGGTCGGGGACTGGGAGGCCGCCGTAGCCAAGGCCGAGAAGGACTCCGCCGCGCGGGAGGAGAACATGGTGGCCCAGGAGAAGGCCGTCGCCGAGCGCGAGGCCGCGATGGAGGGGCGCGAGGTGGCCGTGCTACAGGCCCAGGAGGAGGTCTCCCGGTGTCCAAAGGCCATCTGGGAGCGTGAGCAGCAGCTCGCAGCCGCCTCGTGCCATAGGCAGGATGAGCTGGAGCGGTGGGAGCGGGACCTCGCCGCTCGAGAGCAGGCGATCGGCGACGTGGAGGTGCAGGCGCGGGAGTCGAAGCATTGGGAGCGGGTTCCGCTGTCCCAGCCGGCCCCTCGCTCCAGCGAAGCGACACCAGATTTGGAGGAGGCGCGCCGCCGGATCGTGGAGCTGGAGCATGCCCGGGCTTAGGACTCGGACCGTGACTTCGTCCATCGCGCGTCTTCGGGAGGTGGCCCGTGAGGTGGGGGTTGTACGTCCCCGCGCCGCCAGCTCTACCTTGGGAGGGATTGGCCACCCAGATAGACGAGTTGGCCGAGGGGATCAAAAGGGTGCCGGAGGAGGTCGACGAAGTGGCGAAGGAGTCGTCGTACGACCTGTCCCGCCAGGTTGCGACGTTGATCCTGGCAAGCTACCAGGCCCGCGACCCCGGATTCAACCCGTACATCCCCACCAAGGACTTCCTCGAGGGCACCGAAGAGGCTGCTCGGCGTCGCGTCAAGGATGCCGTCGACTCCATCATGATCGGCTTTGACGAAACTCCGACGGCATTCCAGCTTGCCTATTGTAACACCCGAGGTGTTTTCCCTTTTAAAAATCCAAAAGAAAATCGTAAAAGAAAATCGTCGGAATTAACTGGAGGAAATTAATAATTTTAAAATCCAAACGATAAATGGAAATGGCATGATAGGATTTTTCCTAAATTCTACATGTCAAAATACACTAACAGGATTTTTAGTGGAATTTTCAAAGCACCAGAAATAATTTTTAACCAATTAAAATCAATGTTGGAATTAATAAATCCTAGGAAAATCAATTTCCCTCTCCTTCGTCCTTTCCCGCTCTTTTTCCGGCTATGGGCCGCCGGCCCGAGTCGACGGCCCATCCTCTCCGCGCGCGCCCAGCCGATCGGCCCGGCCAAGCCAGGACCGTTTCCCGTGACGCGCGTCCTCCTCTCTCTCTCGTGGGCCGATCAAGGCTACGGCCCGCCAAAACCCTCGCGCCGCAGTTAAGTCCGGTTCGTATCCCCTTCTTGCCGGGACACGGCGGGTGGGGTCCACCTATCAGCCCGTCCCCTACCTCCGCTGCCCGCCGCCATTGACGCCGCCTCGCCCGCGCGGATCTCGGCCGCCCTCCCTCCCGTACCCTAAAGGCACCGCCTTAACTTCCCGTCTCTCCCGCCGCCTTCAATCGCCCGCCGCGCTCCCGCACCCCTTAATGGCCGGATTTAATCACCGGCCATTACTTCCCCAAACCGCGCCGGCGAGAAATTCCGCCTTATCCGGTCGCCACCGACCTTCCCATCCCCTATATAAGCACCGCCTCGCCCTCCCGAGCTCCCCACACCTCCACTCAAGCCTCTCTCTCTCTCCGTCGTTCCCGCACCGTGCGCCCCGCTCGGACTTCGTCGCCGAGGTTCGGCCGTGTGTTCCCGCTGCTCCGAGACGCTCCGAGCTTCGCCGACTCCTCCCTCCTCGTCACCGGTGCCGCGCGCCGCTCGCCACCCTTCCCCGAGTGGTTCCGTCGCCTCCTCACCGCTTCGCGCCGTCGTCCTTCGACTCCGGTCGCACCGCGTGAGCACTCGTCTCTATTCCCCCTCTCGGCCGAGTGCGCGCCGCCGTCCCCGAGTACGCACGACTCCGCCCACACGTGAGCCGCGGTATTCCCCCTCCCGAGTGGCGCCAGTCAGCCTCCGGCCGCCGTGCACCATTGCCGGCCGATCGCGCCGCCCGAACCCCTTCCCGACCCCGATCACGCCGCCCGAACCCCTTCCCGGCTGTCCGATCTGCCTCGGCAGATCGGGGCTGTCCGTCCCCGCTGGCCCGCGTGGCACACCGCGTGGCCGCCGAGTCGGCGCCCCGTGTGCGCCACGTGGTGCGCCGCTCTCCTCTCGGCCCGTGGACTCGTTCCACCATGGACCGGTGCTCCCGCGGCCGATGACGCCATCGCCGACGTCGCCCTAGCGCGACGCAATTCCGGGATTTATTGCACAATAAATTATTAAGGATTTTTTGTTTTAGTAAAAACACGAGATAATCTTCTAAAAATCATATCTTTTCAACCCGACCTCCGTTTTAGCCCATTCAAATTTCATTAAATTCGTAAAAATGCCAAGAATCCATTAAAAATGGTTTTGTTTCCTGTTTTAGTAGCTTTTTAGCCTGTTTTGTTGAAGTGCTTGTTTGCCGTGTAGATCCCGGTAGTCCTCCGTCCGGTTTACTTGAAGTCGTCGCGAAGTCCCCCAAACCGAAGAGCAAGGCAAGTCATGCTATATCATTGATCATATTGCTCCCATTTTGCTAAAACACCTATTTTACTCTATAAAATTGCATGTATTTTATGTTGTCATTTCATGGGAAATAATACACCCTATGCTTAGTCTATGCCTTAGGTTTGACACCCCAAACCCTTTGACAAAACTTGGGAAAATAATGTGACTAGATTTCGGGACTAGGTTATGCTTAGCCCGGCTTAGTTTCACTAGCTCACTAAATAGGTCTTTTTCTCACTTAATATATATATCTCCGGACTTATGTTCGGAGGATTAATGAGTAAAGATTTAGGTGAACCGGACTAATAACTAAAATATGACAAATGGTGGGTGTGGGCGCTATGGTTTTGGCTAGCGGCGCCCATAGCGATTAAGGACCGGTTCACGGGACCCCTCGGGAGAATGACCGTGCAAACCACAAGCCGAAATGGGTAAGGTAGGTCCCGTAGTGTAGCCTCTCCTAGGCCGACGAACCCATCGGCAAGGGTGAGCGGGATGGAGTTTCGATCGACCCGGTATAAGGGTTGCGGGCTGCGATTCACCGAGGCACTCGGGCTGCCTACTCCGTGGTCCGGGAGTGGGGGCGAAATATTGGTGGGGTTCGCTTGGTTAGAGGGGGTTATACGAAAGGTCCTATCACGGTTTCCTTTCCGGGTACCGCGGTGGTATTCCGGCGCACGAAAACCGTGTTGTGGGGCTATGTCTTGTGGGTACAGTTGTACACCTCGATCGAGTAAATCTATTCGAATAGCCGTGCCCGCGGTGATGGGGCGATCAACCGAGCTCTCCGTGATTAGTCTCACACTTTTACACCCTAAGTTTTGGAACATGACTAGTGTAGGTGGATGGCTTGGGCCCGTCACAACGTGGGGATAACGTTGGACGGTGTTGGGGTAAAAATGCTTTATTTACTCAATTTACTGTTGTTTTGGCTTTGTTCAAATTCGTATTGTTTGGAAAAACTCCTGCCGTTTGCGCAAAAGCAAACCTTAGCCAGACCTTTGTCTCCCCCGCATTCATTCTTCTCCTCTTCCGGCGTGACTTGCTGAGTACGTGGAAGTACTCATCCTTGCTTCTTCACTAGAACCTGAGCCAGAGGTTGAAGACGAAGATGAAGTGGAGTAGGCTTTGTCCTGCACTCTGGAAGCTGCCTGTGGAATGGTCAAAGCCGCGTGGCCAGCGTCAAGCTTAAGCTTAGACCCTTTTTCTTTTTCCGCTGCTCTTTTGTAATCTTTTTGTATTGTTTCTAAGACGTGAACCGTAATATCAACAATTGTCGTATGTGTACCTGGTTGGTCTGGACAGGGGATTTTAATACACATATAGCCTTGGAAATTCGGGTATGAATTTCGGGCGTGACAAGTTGGTATCAGAGCCAATTCCCATACTGTAGGAAAAGCCAAACGAAAAACCCTAGGAGCCCTCTGAATCTTTTCATATGCATAAGCCCTGTCTTTTGAAAACGGTTTCGGGAAAATGGGACTTGTTTCCTCGGGATTGGGGAAAAATTTTAAGTTTCTCTCAAAGCATTTTGAAAACCTGGTCAAGTCTAAGTGACAGGATTCTAGGGTTAAAATTTGAAAAATCATTTGATCTCTTATTCAGCCGCGGAGTTGGGATTTTCTAAGGGGTCAATGTCCTAAGTCGAGATAGGAGGGAATGGTCGCCAATTTTTTTATTTATAACTAAGCATCTATTTTTCAGCATCATTTAGGGGATGTCCTTAGAAGTTTTACTTAGCCTCATAAAAATGTTTCTCAAAAACCCTCTTTTTCTCGTTCACTTTACTTGAGTCCTTTATCGTTTGTCTAACTTGGGTTTGAGCATGCATTGATCCCCTACCTTGTCTTCTCTAGATGGCAGGCCGTCCAGTCACCCACAACGGTCAGGGTCTGAAAGGGTTCGTCGCGGAGCTGGCAAGAATGGCCTTGATAGCGGGCTATCCGGATGCACCTGAGTACACGGTCATCTCACCGTTTGGCAGTGAGTTGCCTCACCAAGTCCGCCTGGAGGTGCACGGTTTCGTAGGCACCAATATCGTGAACATGGTGGTCACAGCGTCAGGAGGAACAGATGAGCATGCCTGCCAAGAGGCGGCTTATCTAATGCTGGCTCGGATGAGGGAGATGCATGACTACCATCTCCGCCACTCTGCCTACCGGTACCATCCTCGGCGGGGAACTTTATCAGCAATCAACACCTTCCAGTCTGCTGAGGGGGAGAACTGAAGGGTTACGCGGAGGCTACGCTAGCCAAAAACAAAAACTTTTACCGCGCAAACCAGGAACACTTGAAAGTAAGGGCCGATAGATCGTTACCGATTGGAGTAGAGTGCGGCGGAATAACCAATCGGGGCAATCCGATCCGGAACAGTGTAGCCGATTCCCGGAGAGCACGATTCGCCAATCGCCCGATTCGAGCCGTCCGGCCGCGTTCTCACGCCTCGCTCCGATGCGCCCGACCGCAGCCGATTCCACCATAGCCGATCGCTCCGATTGCGGCCGATCCGAGCCGATCAACGGCGCGCAACGTAGCGGCGCCTCTACCGGTATCCACACGTCCGGGGACAGAACGCCGTATACCCGTGTGCTAGCACGCGATGCAAGGCTAGGGTTTGGCTCGAAAGTGGGGAGGGTTTCCGTGGAGATTGATCTCGGCGACTTCTGTTGCACGCGATGCAATTGACGTGTCACAACTCTCCACCCCTCCCTCCTTTATATAGAGTTGGCCGACGGGACTAGTGGCCGATTAGGACTCTATTTTGAATCGGATCTCATCCGTATCTCATAGAGTTGGCCGCCCATACGTCGTAAGCCCATAGGACTCTATCCGATCGGATCCCTATCCGATCGAGCCGTATCCGAGTCCAACTCGAATATCTATTCTATCCCCTTAAGCGTGCGACCACGTAGGTTCGGGTATACTCGGTTTCGGCTATAGTCTAACTTAGCCGATCGTCGGCTCGAGTCTAACTCAGCCGACCTGTCAATAGCGGCGCCTAGCAGCACATATTGACACCATAGTATACAAGAATAGTATCGGCTCTGAACCTGTAATGTGTACACAAATCCCTTAGCCTCATGATACCAGTTAAGCTATAGGCAAGATGTGTGCCATCCCTTCAATAGCTTAACCATTCACTCGAACCGTATTGGATTATCCGTCCGTTGATTGACTCCTCAATCAACTTAGCATGGCCATGCATTTCCATAATCCATTACCTCGAGGGGCCGAGAGATATCTCTCCAAAGGAGGGGCAAATTTCATCTTGATCACTCACATCCCACTCCATGTTTCATAGCAAACCCGAAAACTACCTTTATAACTATCCAGTTACGGAATAGCGTTTGGTAGTCCCAAAGTAGGCTACTACACATGTTGAAATCCATGGTGATCTCAGGTCTAAGGACTTTGTACCAACACTACCCGAGACCAACTAATGGCACATTAATTCTGTAGTGTCTCATGGTGGGTCTATCCAACAATGTGTTCTCTAACACATATGTCCATGTTTATTGATTTGGTATCTCCATACCCATGATCTATGAGACATGATCATCAATCAATAAACATGCCGATCTTAGAATCATATTTGTTCCAACAATATGACATATGATCAGGGATCGTTTAGAAATAGATTCATACATATCGAGTCTCATAAATAAGTCACGTACTTATTGATCAATACAAGATGTCTATTTCATGGAACTGAATAACACTTTATTCATTTATACATAAACATTGACGTGATATCCAACATCTCCATGTTGCCTCTAGGGCATATCACTAACAATCTCCCACTTGCACGTTAGCCAGCTCTCGAAGCCGCTCAAAGGAAAAGGAAGACGGGAACTCCCTTGGAAGTGGTTTCGACTCCTCCGACCGTGGAAGCCGTTCCGACCCTTAGAACGTCGCCACCCTTAGTTTACCGTTTTTCTAGTTTTTCTGTTTGCCTAGTTGCTGTGTGTTAGGTGTGCTGTGTGTGGGTAGTGGTCAACCTATCTCAAGTGTGGATATGGGTTGCCCAATTAAGGATGTTGGGTGTGTTTTAAGTGTTTTAAGTCAAGAACATATCAAAACAAGTAATAAAGATCAACTTCTCTGTTCAATCTATTTTACTCCTTCTCCCCGCCTTGTTTGTTTCCGCTCCTTCAGATGGTGAACACCAGGAATGGTAGCAACAGCAATGAGTCAGCTGAGAACAACACCCGTGCTAATACCAACAACCCACCTCCTCCCCCTGAAAACATCACTTTGGCACAAGTTCTGGCCAACCAGACCCAGATGATGGCTGCAATGATGTAGCAAATACAACAGCAGCATCAGCAGATGCAGTTGCAAATGATGCAACAGTTTCAACAGCAGAACCAGCATCGGCCACGACCATTTCGCACCACCCCCTCCCCACAAAACACACTATCGAATTTCTTCGAGTCCGACCCCCAACTTTCTCCAAGACCACCAACCCTATGGAGGCTAATGACTGGATCATTGCCATAGAAAAGAAGTTGGACCTTCTCCAGTGCACATACCAAGAAAGGGTGTCTTTCGCCGCTCACCAACTCCAAGGTCCCGCCTCAGCCTGGTGGGACAATTTCTTGGTCGCCCGTCGGGCGACGCACCCGATTACAGGCGAGTTTTGCCACCAATTTCGGAAGGCTCACATCCCGGAGGGATAGTAGCCCGAGAAAAGAGGGAATTCAGATCCTTGGAGCAAGGCACTCGAACCGTCACCGAATATCAGCACGAATTTAATCGCTTAGCGCGATATGCTCCAGAGGACGTAACAGACGCCGAGCGTCAAGAGAAGTTCTTGGCCGGGCTGGACGATGAGTTGACGGACAAACTCATCTCCGGTGAGTATGCCGACTTCGAAAAGTTGGTCGACAAAGCCATCCGTCAAGAAGACCAACGCAATAAAATGCTCGAAAACGGAAAGCTACCGGTTTAGGCCACATCCCAAGAAGGGAATTCCGGCGGCCTCGCTTCACTCCGGGTGGTCGAATGGACCTACCACTATGATCGTTCGTCGGCATCGCCCGTACCATTCCGGAATTTCCAACCCAGCGGAAGCCGTCCCGGACAGCCGCAGCGGAATTCGGCCCTACGTCCGCCAACAGCGCAGCCGCCACCGCAGCCCAAGCCAATGCCACCAAAGAAGGACTCGGGATTCAAACCGGGTAACTATTTTAACTGTGGAGAACCTGGACATTTTGCAGACAAATGTCCAAGACCAAAACACGCACCCAGTTCATCCAAGCAAGAGTGAATCATGCTTCGACGAGAGGAGGCACAGGACACACCGGATGTCATACTAGGTATGTTCCCGGTGAACTCCTTTAATGCATCGATCTGTTTGATTCGGTGCAACCCATTCTTTCATATCAAAAGCATTCGTGGGGAAACATGGGTTGTCGGTGTTAAAACTTAAGATACCCATGCGGGTCCAAACACCCGGAACCGTTTGAACACCGCCCACTTTTGCCCTTCGGTGGCAATAAAAATCCAGGATTCCCTTTCTAGCCAATCTTATACTTCTAGAATCAAAAGGCTGGATGTCATCCTTGGGATGGATGGTTAACCCGTCATAAAGGTCGATCGATTGCGCAAGCCGCACGATCTCTTTAACCAATGACAAGGGGAAGAAAGTAATTTCTCTGCTCCCATAAACCACCGAGGGTAGTAGCAAGTCGAATCGGATCTCGGCTAAGGAGAAGCCCGAAGAGAAAGGAAAGGATCAGGCAAAGTTAGAAGATATTTCGTGGTCTGTGAGTACCGGAAGTCTTCCGGAAGACCTAACCATAATGCCACCGAAAGAGAGATAGAGTTTCGGATCGACCTAGTCCCCGGCACCGCCTCCGATCCATAAGAGACCCTATAGAATGGGAGCCAATGACTTGGCGAGGTCAAGAAGCAAGTAGATGAACATTCATGAAAGGTTATATCCGCCCGAGCACATCGCCCAGGGTGCGCCGAGTCATTTTTGTGGAGAAAAAGGATAAGACCAAAAGGATGTGCGTCGACTATCGCGCACTCAACGAGGTCACTATTAAGAATAAATACCCTCTCCCTAGGATTGATGACCTGTTCGATCAATTAAAGGGAGCAAAGGTGTTCTCCAAGATAGACTGCGGTCGGGCTATCATCGCTAAGAATCCGAGAAGAAGATATTCCCAAGATCGTTCGTCACTCGTGCAGGCGCGTATGAGTGCACATCATGTCCTTCGGACTTACAAATGCCCCAGCCTTTTCATGAATTTGATGAACAAAGTGTTCATGGAATTCCTAGACAAGTTTGTCGTGGTGTTCATTGACGACATCTTGATCTATTCGCAGTCGGAAGAGGAACATGAGCACCATCTCCGGTTGGTACTTGAAAAGTTAAGAGACCACCAACTCTATGCTAAGTTTAGCAAATGTGCTTTCTGGTTGAAGGAAGTGCAATTCCTCGGCCATATCATGAATGCCCAAGGCGTCGCAGTGGACCCTTCCAATGTAGAAGCGTGACCAAATGGACTCCACCTAAAACCGTCACCCGTGTCGAAGTTTTCTAGGACTTGCGGGTTATTATCGTCGGTTCATCGAAAACTTCTCCGAATTGCCAAGCCTTTGACACAGCTTGCTAAATAAGGATGAAAAGTTTATATGGATCGCCGAGCGCAACCGAGTTTTGAAACACTCAAGAGAAAACTGGTGTCAGCACCCGTGTTGATCTTGCCATATCAAACCAAGGATTTCCAAGTCTATTGCGATGCATCTCACCAGGGGTTAGGCTGTGTGTTGATGCAAGATGGAAAGGTGGTCGCGTATGCTTCCCGCCAGTTGAGACCTCATGAGTCTAATTACCCAACACATGACTTGGAGCTAGCAGCAGTCGTCCATGCTCTGAAAATATGGCGACATTACCTCGTCGGTAATCGCTGTGAAATATATACGGATCATAAGAGCCTGAAATACATATTCACCCAACCGGATTTGAACCTCCGTCAGCGACGATGGTTGGAATTGATCAAGGACTATGATCTCAGTATACACTACCATCCCGGCAAAGCTAACGTGGTAGCTGATGCTCTGAGCCGAAAGAGTTATTGCAACTCTATTCACATAGAAGGAAGATGTGAACAGATAGTACAGGATTTAGAGCACCTCAACCTGAAAATTGCTGAACTCGGATTTGTGGCCGCTCTTGAGGCCCAACCCACACTCTTAGACCAAATTCGCATAGCTCAAGCCTCGATCCAGACATAGTTGAGCTTAAGAAGAATATGAGAGTGGGAAAAGCTCGTGACTTCACGGAAGACGAGCATGGAACCATATGGATGGGCAACAGGATATGTGTGCCAGAGGATAAGGAATTGAAAAAGTTAATCCTTACTGAAGCACATCAGAGTCAGTACTCTATCCATCCGGGAAGTACCAAAATGTACCAGGATCTTAAGGAGAAGTTTTGGTGGGTTAGCATGAAAAGAGAAATAGCAGAGTTCATGGCACTATGCGATGTATGTCAGCGAGTAAAGGCAGAACACCAGAGGCCTGCTGGATTATTACAACCACTCCAAATTCCAGAATGGAAGTGGGAGGAAATCGGGATGGATTTCATCACCGGTTTACCCACATCATCGGGACACGATTCCATCGGGTCATAATCGACCGCCTCACTAAAGTGGCTCATTTCATCCCGTGCTTACCACCTATACGGGTAGAAGGTTAGCGAGTTATACCTTGCAAGGATTGTGTGTCTTCATGGTGTACCTAAGAAGATAGTATCGATCGTGGTAGCCGTTCACCTCCAAGTTTTGGCAAAAATTACAAGAGAAACTCTTCACCCGGTTGAATTTTAGCACGGCTTATCACCGCAAACCGATGGTCGACGAACGTGTGAACCAGGTTTTGGAAGATATGCTTGAGAGCTTGTGCTCTGGATTTCGGAGGAGCTTGGGATAAGAGCCGCCCTATGCGAGTTCTCTTATAACAACGGTTATCGTGCTAGTTTACAAATGGCACCTTTCGAAGCACTTTATGGACGAAAGTGTCAAACCCCGCTTTTCTGGGATCAGACCGACGAACGTCAGTTGTTCGGGACCGAAGTGTTAAGTGATGCCGAAGAGAAAGTCGAATCATAAGAGAAAGGCCGAAAGTCGCACGATCACGGCAGAAGAGTTATGCGGACAACCGCCGCAGAGAGCTAGTTTTTAAAGTTGGGGACTATGTATATCTTCGTGTCACCCCACTTCGGGGAGTGCACCGATTCCAAACCAAAGGCAAGTTGGCACCACGCTATGTGGGACCATATCGGATTCAAGAGCGACGAGGTGAAGTGGCATACCAACTCGAACTGCCACCCACCATGGCAGAATCCACGATGTTTTCCACGTCTCCCAACTCAAGAAGTGTCCGAGAGTTCTGAAGAACAAGCTAGTCCGGACTGTTGAAATCCGGGAAGATCCGACCTATGTGGAGAAACCAGCATGGATACTCGAAACCAGTGAACGAAGGACCCGGAACAAGGTCATCAGGTTCTGCCGAGTGCAATGGACTCATCACTCCGAAGAAGAAGCAACCTGGGAAAGGGAAGATGAGCTAAAGGCCGCTCATCCCGATCTGTTTGCCAGTACCTCCGAATCTTGGGGTCGAGATTCCGTTTAAGGGGGGGTAGGTTTGTAACACCCTGAGGTGTTTTCCCCTTTTTAAAAATCCAAAAGAAAATCGTAAAAGAAAATCGTTGGAATTAACTGGAGGGAATTAATAATTTTAAAATCCAAACGATAAATGGAAATGGCATGGTAGGATTTTTCCTAAATTCTACATGTCAAAATACGCTAACATGATTTTTAGTGGAATTTTCGAGCACCGAAATAATTTTTAACCAATTAAAATCAATGTTGGAATTAATAAATCCCGGGAAAATCAATTTCTCTCTCCTCCGTCCTTTCCCGCTCTTTTTCCGGCTGTGGGCCGCCGGCCCGAGTCGACGGCCCATCCTCTCCCGCGCGCCCATGCGTCGCCCACCGACCGGCCGTTTCCTCCCACCGACGCGCGCCTCCTCCTCTTCGCGGCCGACAAGGCTACGGCCCGCCAAAACCTCGCGCCGCAGCTAAGTCCAGTTCGTATCCCCTTCTTGCCGGACACCGGCGGTGGGGTCCACTGTCGCCCGTCCCCTACCTCCGCCGCCCCGCCGCCATTGACGCCGCCTATGCCCCGCGCGATCTCGCCCGCCCGTCCCTCCCGCGTACCCTAAAGGCACCGCCTTAACTTCCCGTCTCTCCCGCCGCCTTCAATCGCCCGCCACCGCTCCGCACCCCTTAATGGCCGGATTTAATCACCGGCCATTACTTCCCCCAAACCGCGCCGGCGAGAAATTCCGCCCTTATCCGGTCGCCACCGACCTTCCCATCCCCTATATAAGCACCCCCTCGCCCTCCCCGAGCTCCCCACACCTCCACTCAAGCCTCTCTCTCTCTCTCTCTCTCCATCGTTCCCGCACCGTGCGCCCCTGCTTCGGACTTCGTCGTCGAGGTTCGGCCGTGTGTTCCCGCTGCTCCGAGACGCTCCGAGCTCCGCCGACTCCTCCCTCCTCGTCACCAGTGCCAGCGCCGCTCCGGCCACCCTTCCCCGAGTGGTTCCGTTGCCTCCCTCACTGTTCGCGCCATCGTCCCCTTCGACTCCGATCGCACCGCAATGAGCACTCGTCTCTATTCCCCCTCTCGGCCGAGTGCGCGCCGCCGTCCCCGAGTGCGCACGGCTCCGCCCACATGTGAGCCGCGGTATTCCGCCGCCCGCACCGCCGCCCGAGTGGCGCCAGTCGGTCTCTGGCCGCCGTGCACCATTGCCGGCCGATCGCGTCGCCCGAACCCCTTCCCGACCGTCCGATCACGCCGCTCGAACCCCTTCCCGGCCATCCGATCTGCCTCGGCAGATCGGGGCTGTCCGTCCCTGCTGGCCCGCGTGGCACACCGCGTGGCCGCCGAGTCGGCGCCCCGTGTGCGCCACGTGGTGCACCGCTCTCCCTCTCGGCTCGTGGACTCGGTCCACCATGGACCGGTGCTCCCGCGGCCGATGACGCCATCGCTGACGTCAGCCCTAGCACTGACGCAATTCCGGGATTTATTGCACAATAAATTATTAATGATTTTTTTCTGTTTTAGTAAAAACACAGATAATCTTCTAAAAAATCATATCTTTTCAACCCGACCTCCGTTTTAGCCCATTCAAATTTCATTAAATTCGTAAAAATGCCAAGAATCCATTAAAAATGGTTTTGTTTCCTGTTTTAGTAGCTTTTTAGCCTGTTTTGTTGAAGTGCTTGTTTGTTGTGTAGATCCCGGTAGTCCCTCCGTCCCGGTTTACTTCGAAGTCGTCGCAGAAGTCCCCCAAACCGAAGAGCAAGGCAAGTCATGCTATATCATTGATCATATTGCTCCCGTTTTGCTAAAACACCTGTTTTACTCTATAAAATTGCATGTATTTTATGTTGTCATTTCATGGGAAATAATACACCCTATGCTTAGTCTATGCCTTAGGTTTGACACCCCAAACCCTTTGACAAAACTTGGGAAAATAATGTGACTAGATTTCAGGACTAGGTTATGCTTAGCCTGGCTTAGTTTCACTAGCTCACTAAATAGGTCTTTTTCTCACTTAATATATATATCTCCCGGACTTATGTTCGGAGGATTAATGAGTAAAGATTCAGGTGAACCGGACTAATAACTAAAATATGACAAATGGTGGTCTGTGGGCGCTATGGTTTTGGCTAGCGGCGCCCATAGCGATTAAGGACCGGTTCACGGGACCCCTCGGGAGAATGACCGTGCAAACCACAAGCCGAAATGGGTAAGGTAGGTCCCGTAGTGTAGCCTCTCCTAGCCGACGAACCCATCGGCAAGGGTGAGCGGGATGGAGTTTCGATCGACCCGGTATAAGGGTTGCCGGGTGCCGGATTCACCGAGGCACTCGGGGCGCCTACTCCGTGGTCCGGAGTGGGGCGAAACCTTGGTGGGGTTCGCTTGGTTAGAGGGGGTTATACGAAAGGTCCTATCACGGTTTCCTT
This sequence comes from Oryza australiensis, assembly GCA_019925245.2. Classification (NCBI taxonomy): domain Eukaryota; kingdom Viridiplantae; phylum Streptophyta; class Magnoliopsida; order Poales; family Poaceae; genus Oryza; species Oryza australiensis. The sequence goes on along the minus strand of JAIFGZ020000161.1, from coordinate 1,136,174 downwards.
TCCGGGTACCGCGGTGGTATTCCGCGCACGGAAAACCGTGTTGTGGGGCGTGTCTTGTGGGTACAGCTTGTACACCTCGATCGAGTAAATCTATTCGAATAGCCGTGCCCGCGGTGATGGGGCGATCAACCAAGCTCTCCGTGATTAGTCTCACACTTTTACACCTTAAGTTTTGGAACATGACTAGTGTAGGTGGATGGCTTGGGCCCGTCACAACGTGGGGATAACGTTGGACGGTGTTGGGGTAAAAATGCTTTATTTACTCAATTTACGTTGTTTTGGCTTTGTTCAAATTCGTATTGTTTGGAAAAACTCCCGCCGTTTGCGCAAAAGCAAACCTTAGCCGACCTTTGTCTCCCGCATTCATTCTTCTCCTCTTCCGGCGTGACTTGCTGAGTACGTGGAAGTACTCATCCTTGCTTCTTCACTAGAACCTGAGCCAGAGGTTGAAGACGAAGATGAAGTGGAGTAGGCTTTGTCCGCACTCGGAAGCCGCCGTGGAATGGTCGAACCGCGTGGCGGCGTCAAGCTTAAGCTTAGACCCTTTTTCTTTTCCGCTCTTTTGTAATCTTTTTGTATTGTTTCTAAGACGTGAAACCGTAATATCAACAATTGTCGTATGTGTACCCGGCTGGTCCCGGACAGGATTTTAATACACATATAGCCTTGGAAATTGGTCTGAATTTCGGGCGTGACACCTACCGCGAGGACCCGCCGAACGAGGATGACACAGAGGACGCCCCCAGCGACCCGCCGGCCGCCTAGGACTCCCTTGATTTTTGCTTCCATCCTGTACTTGTAAAAACATTGTAATTCTTTTCATGTTATCAATGCACTTGCCTTTCTCATACTGGATTCGTATTGTAGCAGCTCATCGTGGCCGACTCTGCAGACGATGATTCATATATGTAAATATATATTGGGAGCCCCCGGCCAACTTGGCGCACACATGGTGGCGGTTAGTTGGCCCAAGCCCTTGCCTGTTCGTTTCCCTGCAACGGCAGTGCACTCTTTAGTTAGTTTGGCCATTGTAGGAATATGGACAATATGGTTTCCTACCATGATTCATCCTATGTAATTGAGAGCTGGTCCGGGTTCAGGCAGCGTGCATTGGCCGGCGGCTGGTGCCTTTCTCGAGGCTCCGAGTAGAAGCGAGGGCATAAAGGGCCAGCGGGGGCAGCAGCAACGGGGGGTTCGGACAGGCGTGACAATACACACCCGAGCCCCCAGGCGTTGACTACCCCGGGGCACTTGTATGCAGCGTCGCTCTACCCTCGACACCCTTAGGGCCTCTCAGTCTAGGGCGGGCAGGGCCAGAAGACCACTGGAAACCAGCATCCGCAGTACATGTTCCGGCACATGGGGGGAAAACATACTGCAAGGAGATATTTTGTAAGGGAAAAGCATAAAGAGTGTAAATGGGCGAACTCATTGTTCATGCCAACTGGAGGCAGTGAACATGCTTTCATATATGTTGGGGATTCAGCACACCATGCGGCTTATGGGTAGAACCTGCGCAGGTGGGAAATGTTCCACGGGTTCGGCAGCGGGGTGCCGTCCTCTGTGGCTAGGCGGATTGTTCCTGGACGCGGGGTGCCAATAACTTTGTATGGCCCCTCCCACATCAGAGATAACTTGCTCAGCCCCGCACGTGTTTGCACACGTCGCAGAACGAGATCGTTGATTTGCAGCGCTCGGGGGCTGACTTTGTGTTGGTGATAGCGGCGGAGGCTCTGCTGATAGCGGGCCGCGCGAAGCGCTGCACGGCGCCTTCTTTCTTCTAGGTAATCCAGGTCGTCGCGACGTAGTTGTTCCTAATCTGCTTCGGTGTATAGCGTGGCTCGGGGCGATCCCAGGGTGAGCATGGAAGGCAAGACCGCCTCAGCTCTATACACCAAGAAGAATGGTGTTTCCCCGGTGGCACGGCTTGGTGTTGTCCGGTTGGCCCAAAGTACCACAGGCAGCTCGTCAATCCACGAGTCCCCATGCTTCTTGAGGACGTTGTAGGTCTTCGTCTTGAGGCATTTCAATATTTCGGCATTTGCACGCTCGGCTTGGCCGTTGCTTTGGGGGTGGGCAGGCGAGGCGAAGCAGAACTTGATGCCCATGTCGTCGCAATACTCTCCAAACAGCTCACTCGTGAACTGGGTGCTGTTGTCGGTGATGAGCCTATTGGGGACCCCGAACCTTGCCGTGATGCCTCTCATGAATCGCATAGCCGAATACTTGTCGATGACGCTGACTGGATAGGCCTCGGGCCACTTGGTAAATTTGTCGATGGCGACATATAGAAATTTGCAGCCGCCACGTGCCTGCTTGAACGGGCCCAGGATGTCCAGCCCCCAGACCGCGAACGGCCACGAGAGCGGGATGGTCTGAAGGGCCTGGGCTGGCAGGTACGTCTGCTTGGCGTCGAATTGGCATGCCCGACACCGCCGTACGAGGTCTGCTGCATCCTCCAGAGTGGTGGGCCAGTAAAAACATTGGCGGAATGCCTTTCCTACTAAGGTTCGAGAGGCTGAGTGCGCTCCACATTCTTCCTCGTGGATCTCGGCCAGGAGCTCGAGACCCTGTTTCCGAGCAATGCATTTCATAAGCACTCCATTGGCACCGCGTCAGTAGAGTGTCCCTTCCACCAACACATACCTTTTGGACGTGCGGGCAATGCGCTCGCTTTCCTCGCGTTGCTCGGGCAATGACACGTCTTGCAGATATGCCTGGATTTCCGAGATCCAGGCCACCTGGCGCGTGATGTTGGTCCCAGCGGACAGTGTGGCTGATCCGCCGGGTCCGGGCGTCGGGACCGTCGACTCCTACCCTTGGGGCGGTTCGGGGCACGCCGACGGCTCTATGAGCCTTTCCTCAAATGCACCTAGCGGGGTAGGGGCTCGCGCGGATGCGATCCTAGATAATTCGTTCGCCAGGGTATTGTCTATTCTGGGAATATGGCACAACTCGAGGCCATCGAAATGGCGTTCCATACGCCATACTTCCTTGACATATGCTTCCATCTGGGGGTCAGTGCATTGGTACTCCTTGGAAACTTGGTTCACGACTAGTTGAGAGTCGCTGAGGACAAGCAGACGACGGATGCCCATGCCTGCCGCCGCTCGCAACCCCGCTAGGAGTCCTTCATATTCGGCCATGTTGTTGGTTACCCGGAAGTTAAGTCGAACGATGTACCGGAGTACGTCGCCTGTCGGGGAGGTTAACGCAACGCCTGCCCCGGCCCCCTGTAAGGTGAGTGAACCGTCAAAGTTCATCACCCAATGCATGGTCCAATTGCCGCGATCCTCCACACTCTCGGGTTCACCCGGGGGTTGATCGTTATCGGCAACTGGCGTCCATTCTGCCACGAAATTGGCCAAGGCCTGGCTCTTGATCGCGTGACGGGCTTCGAAATGCAGGTCGAACTCTGACAATTCGATAGCCCACTTGACTACCCGTCCCCTGCCCTCTCGGTTATGCAAGATTTGCCCGAGGGGATAAGACGTGACCACCGTTACCCGATGTGACTGGAAGTAGTGGCGCAGCTTCTTGGAAGCCACAAGCACGGCGTAGAGCATTTTTTGGGCTTGCGGGTAACGTGTCTTTGCGTCCCATAGCGCCTCACAGATAAAGTAGACTGGCCGCTGCACCTTGGTGCGGGCCTTAGCTACTTTACCAGGGGCAACAGGCTCGAGTGCACCGGGACGGGTTACCTCAGTGTCCGGGGCTGCCGGGTCATCGCCTTCCCCGAGGCCCTCAGGGCCGCTCTAGGTGGAAGGGGCCTCGGGAGCCCCCAGACTAGGGGGCTGGGTGGCTCCCTGAGGCTCGGGGGGGCAAAGGCCGCCTCCGGCTCCGGGCGCTTCCTCAGCCAACATCGTTCCAAGGTCTTCTGCCTCCGGGCGTGGCGAGGCTGGGGGCGTCCGAGAGACTGGCTCGTCATCGCGCTCCACAACCAACGCTGTATTGATCACTTGGGGAGTTGCCGCCAAATATAAAAGGAGGGGTTCTCCTTCTTGAGGTGCCACCAATACGGACGGCGAGGAGAGATAACGCTTGAGCTCGCTCAAGGCTTTCTCCGCCTCGTTCGTCCAAGTGAAGGGGCCAGTTCGCTTTAGCAACTTGAACAGAGGGAGCGCCCGCTCTCCCAGCCTTGATATAAAACGGCTCAGGGCAACTACACAACCAGTGATTTTCTGCACGTCCCTGAGCTTCCTAGGGGGGCACATCTCCTCTATCGCCTTTATTTTTGCAGGGTTGACCTCGATGTCTCGGGCAGAGACCAAAAACCCCAAGAGCTTGCCTACCGGTACCCCGAACACACATTTTTATGGGTTCAATTTTATGCGGGAGGACCGGAGGTTATCAAATGTCTCGGCCAGGTCCGGGAGCAAGGTCTTTTGGTCCCGGGACTTGACCACGAGATCATCGACATACGCCTCAACATTGCGTCCTACTTGGTCTTTCAACATGATGCGTACACCGCGTTGGAAAGTAGACATGACATTCTTTAAACCAAAAGGCATGGATATATAGCAAAAGGTACCCATGGGGGTGATAAATGTCGTTTTCTCCTCATCCTCTACAGCCATGCGAAACTGATGATAACCAGAATATGCATCTAGGAAACATAAAAGATCGCACCCCACAGTGGAGTCGACTATCTGGTCTATTCGAGGCAGAGGATAAGGGTCTTTAGGACATGCCTTGTTGAGGTCGGTGTAGTCGATGTCACCTCTTCACGGATGAACGTCTGTTGCTCCGGGGCCTGTCGCCTCACCTTTTGCCGGACCGGTCGTGCATCCGGCCGCACCGCAGTGCAAGTCGGTGCTCAATCACCTCCCTGGGGACTCCGGGCATGTTTGACGGCTTCCAAGTAAACACGTCAGCATTCGCCCGCAGGAAGGAGATGAGTGTGTCTTCCTATTTGGGGTCCAAGTTGCTGCCAATTCTGGCGGTCTTGAACTGTAACACCCTGAAAATCGAAGGAATTAAAAATTGGAACGTAAAAATCGGAACTTACAAAAACTTTTGCTTGTTGCCTTTTTCTTGTGTTTGTTGCTTCTTATTTGCCAGCTCAGTTGCATGAATTTAGTTGTGAACAATTCCTCTCGGTGTTTGTGAAAGCCAAACGATTTGGATTTTCGTTGGGAAGAAAATCTCGAAATATCAGGTTAGGAATTTTTAAAATAAAATCGGAAAAGGGATGCGGATTTATGAAGATATGCATTTGAGACATAAAATATTAATTGGTGATTATGAAAAATTAATTTGGGAATAAAATAGACAATAAACTATTTTAAGGGATTTATATGAAAACTAGGAAATTTATTTGGAATTAAAAGTGGTGAATTATGAATTTAGGAAAAAGGGATTTAAATAAATATGAAAAATATATTTGGAATAATAAAAGTGGGGAAAAAGTTGAAAATATAATATTAAAAATATTTCTATGAATATTAGAATTTATTTTGAATTTTTAGAGTGGAAAGAAATAGAACTGGGAAAATAGGATTTTAATTCGGGAAAATCGAAAGTACACTGTTCATTAGGTCACAAGTGCTCGACGCCGTACAGGCCCGGCCGCGCGCCGCGCCGCGTTGCCGGCCGTCAGCGCCGCCGCCGCGCGCGTGCCATGCGCCGCGCGCCGCGCGGCCTCGACTCGCCCGCACGCGCACCCGCGCCGCGCCTGGCCCGCCCGCCCGGCGTCCTCGCCGCCACGCGCTCGCGTTGTACCGCCGCCCGCCCGCGCGCGCGCGCGCGCGCGCCCGCCGCCGCGCGGACCCCGCCCGAGCCCGCGTCGCGTGTCGACGCCCCGCGCTCCGGCCCCGCGTCGCCGCGTTCGCCGCGTTGGCCCTGCTACCCCACGCGCCGCGTGTCCGACGCCAGACCGCCGCGCCAGCCCCCTCTATCACGTTCGCTCGGCCACGCCTATTTAAAGCCTCCCCTTCCCCTCTGTTTCCCCACACCGCCGCCTCCTCTAGCCCTGTAGACCCCCGTTTTTGAGGACGGGAATCATTCGTGTTCATAGTACCTTATCCCTGGATCGAGTAGTTTGGTACCCACGAATACGGTTCGAATTACCAGTGTAAAGTGCACGAATAGTCTTACAACGAAATTATTACAATAATAAGCCCGAAGGCAATATCCAATACATATAGGACCTACCACAGGATACATCCGAAAAGAAATTAGATAAGATAGCGACGGAAGGAGGCATGCCGATTGCCACAGCAACGCCGGGGACTAAGACTGTTGCGCTCCATTGCCTTCATTCCTCCTAGTAGTATGTGTACGGGTCTTCCTCATTTCCTTCATCTAGAGGTTTGTGCGTATAGCAAGGGTGAGTACCCAACGTACTCGGCAAGTCAACACGGAATGATGCACATGATAGGGTCATTCAAAGGATGGTGAGGTTCTTTTGCGTAAAGCCAATTTTCACAAATCATTTCACAATCCTAGCATCTAGCCAAGTCAAATTTTAGTTTCGATTATATTAAGTCGGCGACGGTTACGTCCACCATCCATTGTGATCCCAAGGATAGCTTCCCGCCTCCGATTCGTCATGGTTTTGGGTGTCCTTCCCTTTCTCTCGGATAGAGAAGTTGGTTTCCCAACACATAAAGTCATTATGCAATCCCACCCAAGATTTTAAAATTTATGAGTCTAGCCACGGGAAACACTGTCACGTCGCTCATTAACCGCGAGCACGGCTATTCGAATAGATTGATTGACTCACACCGGTGGATGTACACTTTACCCGTACTCCGCGACAGCCCAACGAATGAGCCTACGTCTCAACACATGAGACGGTCACGGCAAAGCCTTTCGATAACCTCACTTTGGCGACTCCGCTCCATGAACTTGAGCCCTCATGCACTCTAGCCGTCATTTCCTAGCAGTGAGAGGAGTTCTAGCGTTCCCGGGTAAGAGAAAGAATTGCTCTATCCTTGAACTTTCCATCTTCATGTCCTTTTCTTCATGTCTTCATTTCTTTATGTTGAACGCATGCCCGATCTCGCCTGGTACCAACCAGCGTACACCCCGCGAAGGCCCTTAACTATCGTCCAGCACCCACCGGTGGTGCACCCCCACCGCGCAAGCCCTTACCTCAACGCCAACACCTGAACCTACTATGCAAGGATACCGCCTTCGCTCGGATATTTAATCGCTAGGTCTATACCCATTCGAGAAGTACGGTTGTACGGCTCGTTCGAGTTGTAGTCTCATGGCTCGGTCCTTAACCGACCGGGGACGGTACTAGCCTTTTCCGGAATCCACCCAAATCCATCCATCCGCCCCAGTCTAAAAATATTGGTTTGTATTTTCATTTTTCATCAAAGCCATTTCCAACATGATCAAGGCAACGTGGCGCTCATGTCTCCACTTGCCGTGTCTCAACCATCTTCCCAAGATTGTTGCCCAAGCACGAGGCTTATTTGTAAAATCATGAGTATGCAAGAATCTAGTATAAGCGTGGCTAAGCATTTTATCAAAGATAACCTCCGGTTGTATCACATCGAAGGTTACAAAGAATATTTCTAAGGGTATTCAATATCAAGGCGGGATATATCAAGAATAGGTACTCATTTGTGTATAGTATGCAATTTGTAATTGAAAACAACATCATTTCACAAAGTAGGATCAATATGTTCAAAGGGATGTGTTGACTTGCCTTGCTCGCACACTTGTTGGTTGGGGTCTTCTGTGTACTCAACGCCTTCCTCGGACGCTAATCATACGTGCGAGAAATCAAATTTGAATTCGATTAGAATTCAAATAGAATCCAGTAAGATCCAAAAGAAAACCAAGTAAATCGCAATAGCGGCTCCTAACACTAGGCTATGACTCTATGCGAACCTAGGCTCGAGTTTCGACGAAATCCGGTTAGAGCGAAAGGGTTATAAGGATTCGAAGTTTTGTAATGAATTCGATTTTGTTAAGAAGGGTGCGATATTTATCTTAATATGCTTAAAGTTTGAGAAATACTAGAGTTGATGATTCAATTAACAAAAAGAAGTGATTACCATTCAATTTCATCAAGTTATTCTCGAGTCGAGAAGTCCTAGGGTTTATAATAATAGAATCCGAAAATAACTAGTTAACCCTAAAGCTTGACACTGTATTAAATAATTTTAGATTTTTCTTTCGAAAATCCATATGATAAAATTAGTGCTTAATACAAATTTTAGGTGACAATTATATTCCCAATGTTTGGAACCATATAGGTTACTTTAGATTTCGGGAAACCTATGATATGGTTAAATAACAAGTCATGATAATATCTTAACTATAGCTATGTTAAATAATATCGGTGAATTTCCTAATAATTCAAAGTTTAGATAAAAGTTGCACTTAGGTCATAAATTAGTCTCATAATTATCCCCTAATTAACTTAATTAAAAATCATATCTTATCATCATGGTTATAAAAATACTTTAGGTTGATTAATTATATTTTGTTGTGATTACTAATTTGAGCAAATAAATTCAGGGTTTTGGAAAAGATTGCGAAATAATAGATTTTAATTTTCTAAGCAACCTTTGTAAAAATTATTCCAAAATAAATTTATATTTATACCTACTCTACCCTTTCAAATCTTATTCCCCCATATTTTTATTATTTTCCTAATTTTTCCAAAAATTTTCCCAAAATTTTTCCCAATTTTTCCCCTTTTTTTTCTTTCCTTTCCTTTCCCTATTTTCTTTTTTTTTCTTTAATCCCCTCCGTCTCTCTCTCTTCTCTCTCCTTTCTCTGTTTGCGCTGGCACGACGGGAAGAGAACGCCGGCGGTGAGGATGGCCGGTCCTAGGGGGCAATGGGTCCTACCTCCATCTACGAGCTACGAGGGTTTCGATTCAAGGCTTGGGCGGGTTGGAGAGGTGGCGAAATGAGCCGGCGACGGCGAGCTCCTAGCGGCGGCGGCGTCGCTCGTCGCGGCGGTGCTCCGGCAATGGCATGGCCAAGGTAGCGGGTGTGGGAGCATCTATGAGGTGTGGAGAAGCTAACTAAAGCATCGGTTTGCGTGGAGAAGCTCCGTCGTGGACTAGCGACGTGCACGGCGGCGGCCGAAACAGAGGGGCTCGGCGCCGCTCGTCGCCGGCGAGTTCCGGCGGCGCATTAGCTCGGGAATCATAGGGGAAACAAAACCTAGAGCACGGAGATCATGGAAGTACCTTCAATTTGGGAAGAACTCGACCGAGGGCGATGAATTTTGATTCTTTGCTCCGGGCGGCCAAATTAGGGTTCCTCCGACCGGGCTTTGATCTTTTGCGAAATTCTCCGCGCACGGGCTATGGCGGCTAGGGATATTTGAGGGGTTTTACAGAGGGACAAGAGGCGGTCAAGTTTCGTGTTTGGAGCTCGGCTCGAAGAGGCTTCTTGTAGCCGGTGGAGGGAAAGGACGACGCGATGGCGACCATGGCGCGGCGACTTCGGCGGTATGGCGCGCGTGCGTGGAGGTCGTGCGCGACGTGCGGGCGTACGCGCGGGCGCACGGCGTGGACTGTGTGCGGCTAGGGCATGACGCGGGCGAGGTACGACGGCATGGCGGGCGACGTGGCGGCGCTGTGTGCGGGACGCGGTGACGCGGGCGACATGGCGAGCGGCGACTTCGGCGTCGTGCGATGTACGACTTCTCCTGTGCGCGGGCGGGGCTGACGCCGGCTGGAACGTGCATGCACGAGCGCCCGGCATGGCAAGTGACGCGCGGCGCGCGGTGGCGAGGCGGTCCGGGGTCCGGGTACGGCGTCGAACAGTGGCGCGCAATGAATAGTGACTTTTCTGATTTTCCCGAATTAAATTTCCTATTTTCCAAATTTTATTTCCTTTCACCCCCAAAATTCAAAATAAAATATAAACCATCTAAAAATAAGTTGTAAAATATATGTCCACCCTTTTTACCCACTTTTATTATTTTTAAAAATATATTTTACATAATTAATTTAATCATTTTCCTCAATTCGAGAAAATGTGATTTTGATTCAAATTAATTTCTAGATTTCATATAGATACCCTAAAATATTTTATTACTCATTTTGCTCGCTAATTAACATTACTCACACCTAAATAATGTTTTGCTCCCAATTATATATTTTTATAAATCCATAACACTTTTCCTATTTTATATTAGAATTCCCGATTCTAAACTCCGAAAATTTTCTCCCAGCGGAAATTCAAATCTTTTGGTTTTTCACAAACATCGAAATGAATCACTCGCGTATAAATTTATGCAACCAAGTCGGCAAATAAGAAGCGAAAACTCAATCAAGAAGCAACAATCAAAAGGTTTTTGTAAGTTCGATTTTTTGATTCCGGTTTTAAATTCTCCGATTTTCAGGATGTTACAAACCTACCCCCCTAACAATAAATCTCGTCCCCGAGATTTGGGTTGGGTCGTGATTGGTAGTCGGTCGGTACAAACATATAGGATGGATCCATGGAACTCCTTCTTAACAGGACGACGAATAGATTGGCTGCTCCCGGTGACGCAGAATCTATCACCAAGTTTCCAAGGGCGGTCCACTTCAATTCTTTGTTTCGATAACATGATGTTGTCGCTCTTAATCCTTGGGAATCCTTCAAACATGCAGGATTCAAGGTCTCTAATTTTTCTTAAGTTGTATAATAGACTTGCCGTTCTAAACTGTTGGAACCTTTAGGCTGACGGGTGGTGATCCTGGTAAGATTGCAGTCGTGTGATTTTGGTAGGCGACAAGAGGTTATCTAGGGAAGGTTCGGTTCTACCAAGCTCTAACATAGTGTCCAATCTAAGAGTCCGGAGTTATGTCACTCTACCCCCCTAACAATAAGTTCAAGCTTGGCTTTTTAGGATAAGGCCTATATTGGTGCCGGTATGGAGTACAGCTATATCTCTTCCGTTGATTGCACTATTATGGGTTTCCTAGGGTTTACCGACATAGGTTATGTGCTTGTGCTTGTTTCGAGGTTATGAAAGAATGCGAGGTTTTGAAACCAAACGAAACTTTAACTTAGTGCGAATGGATGGAGAACGTACCCATTAGCACGATCTGGTCCTCCGGGCCTCTTCAAGATGTGCATGGTTCACTTGGCCATGGCGGATTCCGTGGTGGTCTCCTTCGGTTGGGGTGTCCCGAACAGTCTGCGTCCAGGTACCGGGGCAGGGGTCCCTCTTACAGCGATGGCATTGGCTCCAGTACGGACGGGGGTGTTACGTGGCTTAGGGCAGTGATTGGCGAAATGTCCATATTCCCCACAATTGAAACAGCTTCACGTTCTTAAGTCTTGGGGTCACCAAGGTAGGTGCCGGGAGCGGAAAGGGGTGGCAGGTGGCCGCGGCGTTGCGGGTGCAACGGGCGATTGGTCATTGTGACGGCTGGCTTCCAACTCGTTGGTGTTGCTCCTTTGGGTCGCTGGGGTGTTCCTTGAATCGGGCGGGCTAGAGCAAGTCTTCTCTTCCGGTTGTTTTCAACCGTCCTTTGATCATGCTCGAGCCTTACGACCTTGTTGATGAGGCTCAAAAGCCGGCGTGGTCCCGACCGATCATCGGTCCTCTTAACTCATCGTTCACCCTTCAATAAACTTGTCCATCTTTTCCTCTTCATCCGCGGATCGCTTGTGGCGTAACGGGCAAGCTGCGTGAACTTGTTAAGATACTCTTGTACCGTGGTGTTTCCTTGGCGCAGCCTCTACGGAACTCATTTTTCTTCATCCTCATAACCGCGGTACGGTACGAAATTTTCACGGAAAGCATGAATTCTTCCCATGTCGGTTCTCCGCATCTTCGCCCGTATCTCTTTGTAGGTGTCCCACATCACTTGCGGGACCTTCCACTGATTAGTGGCGAAGATGACTCTATCGCTTCCCGTACTCGGACGAGAGTCAACTTCTTCTCTATTACCCTCAACCAATCTTCGCATCCATTGGTTCCTCGCCATGGAGAACGTTGGCGGTTTGGCTCGCATAAACTCGCCTAGGCTTGATCCTCCGTGGTGTCCTTTGTTGTTGGCAATGGCTTGAAGCAATTGGGTTTGTGAAGCCATGACTTCCGCTAGGGTGGAGGGGTTAGGCTCCGGCGGGTTCTCCGTAGCCGCCGAGGCTCTGCGGCGGTGCACCATCCGAGGAAATATAGATGAGGTAAATGATTGGATCAACTAATGTCATGGTTCTAATCGATTTTTTTTTCAGTGATCTTCAAGTTGTTCTTAAGTGATCTTTTGCACGAACAAGCATGGTGATATAAACCCGTTTAAGATATAACATAGAACTTTATATTAGTTCATAAACGTTACATCATAGGAGGGTACATCGGACGCCATGCACAGTCCCACACAACATAATACAATGACAACAACATCGGTCTAGGATCTTCATATATAAAGGGGCAAGGGTATGGTCATTGCTTGTCTTGACTCCATCCAAGGCAAGACCAGAGTTGATGCAGACTCCTTGTCTAGTTGTTTGAGCTGTCGCCCAATCTGGGGTTGCCACCTATGGCTGTTGCATTGGCACCGGTAAGAGGAGGGGTGCTGTGTGGCTTGGGGCATTGGTTGGCATAGTGCCCAAATTCTTCACAGTTGAAGCAAGTCACATTCCTTTTCCTTGAGGCTACCAGGATAGGTGTTGGAGTGCGAAACGGTGCGATAGTTGTCCTAGGGCAGTCATTGGCATAGTGCCCTAACTCTCCACGCTTGAAGCAAGTGCACATTCCTCTTTAGACGTCGGGAATCTCCTCGCAGCTTCGGGGTACACACCGTGCTCGTGATGATCATCCCGTCGCACCACCCGTGGTCCATTTTGGTGACTTCCTCTTCCCGGAGTTGGATGGTGAACCGAGCCCTTGGCCGGTCGTTGGATTGAATTCCTTGTCCTTCCTTCCGCACTGTATCTCCCCTCGATCCGGGTTTCGGTGTGTTTTTCCCCGCACTGTTCCTTATTCCATATCCTTGTTCCATGAAGCCGTAGCGGGGGCGAAGTGTTTCCTTCCCTCCTAACGGTGGATTTGGCGTTTCTGCTCTCTGTGGGCTTGACAGTATATTCGCAGGAGTCATCAAGGCTTGAGTCGGAACGTGCCGACGTTGCTCTGGACACGAACCCAAAACTTGAAGGTGTCGTTGCATTAGCTGCACCATCATGATCATCAATTGTGTCTGGCTAGCTATTATCTGGGCTAAGGTCGGATTCATAGGGAAAGAGGGTGGAATGTCCATAGGGTCGCTCTGTGTTGATCCAGGAGATTGCTGAGATCTTGATTTCCTGCCCTTGTTCTTTCCCATCTATTGTTAGAGAGAAAATGAAATCAGAGGAAAGGTTAAGCTCTGGTTGGGACCTTATTCCTGTGTACTCTTATTGCTTTAGCGGGTGGAATAAACAATCTCTCAAGCTTTAACAGGGTCACAGTCCTATATCTATTTTTGAAGATAGTTCAGGGTTTAGAGAAAGGTAAAATCAAATGTTTTGTAGAGAAATTCGGGCGAGAGAGAAAATATGTTTGTTTTGTGAAAATAGTTCGTATTTCCAAAATAATCCTATGTAGGGATATTTCCCTTTGACCAGCTATAAAGGGGTGGGGCGCCAGTTGGTCTTATCCTACAGTCGCACTGCTCTGATACCAGCTCTGTAGACCCCTGTTTTTCAGGACGGGAATCATTCGTGTTCATAGTACCTTATCCCTGGATCGAGTAGTTTGGTACCCACGAATACAGTTCTGAATTACCAGGTGCAAAGTGCACGAATAGTCTTACAACGAAATTATTACAATAATAAGCCCGAAGGCAATATCCAATACATATAGGACCTACCAATCCGGATACATCCGAAAAGAAATTAGATAAGATAGCGACGGAAGGCGCAAAGATGCCGATTGCCACAGCAACGACCGGGGACTAAGACCTGTTGCGCTCCATTGCCTTCATTCCTCCTAGTAGTATGTGTACGGGTCTTCCTCATTTCCTTCATCTAGAGGTTTGTGCGTATAGCAAGGGTGAGTACCCAACGTACTCAGCAAGTCAACACGGAATGATGCACATGATAGGGTCATTCAAAGGATGGCTGAGGTTCTTTTGCGTAAAGCCAATTTTCACAAATCATTTCACAATCCTAGCATCTAGCCAAGTCAAATTTTAGTTTCAGATTATATTAAGTCGGCGACGGTTCTCCACCATCCATTGTGATCCCAAGGATAGCTTCCCGCCTCCGATTCGTCATGGTTTTCTGGGGGTGTCCTTCCCTTTCTCTCAGATAGAGAAGTTGGTTTCCCCAGCACATAAAGTCATTATGCAATCCCACCCAGCATTTTAAAATTTATGAGTCTAGCCACGGGAAACACTCGTCACGTCGCTCATTAACCGCGAGCACGGCTATTCGAATAGATTGATTGACTCACACTGCAGTGGATGTACACTTTACCCGTACTCCGCGACCCAACGAATGAGCCTACGTCTCAACACATGAGACGGTCACGGCAAAGCCTTTCGATAACCTCACTTTGGCGTACCGCTCCATGAACTTGAGCCCTCATGCACTCTAGCCGTCATTTCCTAGCGGTGAGAGGAGTTCGGCGTTCCTGGGTAAGAGAAAGAATTGCTCTATCCTTGAACTTTCCATCTTCATGTCCTTTTCTTCATGTCTTCATTTCTTTATGTTGATCGCATGCCCGATCTCCGCGTACCAACCAGCGTACACCCCCGCCTGGAAGGCCCTTAACTATCGTCCGGCACCCACCGTGGTGCACCCCCACACCGGCAAGCCCTTACCTCAACGCCAACACCGAACCTACTATGCAAGGATACCGCCTTCGCTCGGATATTTAATCGCTAGGTCTATACCCATTCGAGAAGTACGGTTGTATTGGCTCGTTCGAGTTGTAGTCTCATGGCTCGGTCCTTAACCGACTGGGACGGTACTAGCCTTTTCCGGAATCCACCCAAATCCATCCATCCGCCCCCTAAAAATATTGGTTTGTATTTTTATTTTTCATCAAAGCCATTTCCAACATGATCAAGGCAACGTGGCGCTCATGTCTCCACTTGCCGTGTCTCAACCATCTTCCCAAGATAGTTGCCCAAGCACGAGGCTTATTTGTAAAATCATGAGTATGCAAGAATCTAGTATAAGCGTGGCTAAGCATTTTATCAAGATAACCTCCGGTTGTATCACATCGAAGGTTACAAAGAATATTTCTAAGGGTATTCAATATCAAGGCAGGATATATCAAGAATAGGTACTCATTTGTGTATAGTATGCAATTTGTAATTGAAAACAACATCATTTCACAAAGTAGGATCAATATGTTCAAAGGGATGTGTTGACTTGCCTTGCTCGCACACTTGTTGGTTGGGGTCTTCTGTGTACTCAACGCCTTCCTCGGACGCTAATCATACGTGCGAGAAATCAAATTTGAATTCGATTAGAATTCAAATAGAATCCAAGAAGATCCAAAAGAAAACCAAGTAAATCGCAATAGCGGCTCCTAACACTAGGCTATGACTCTATGCGAACCTAGGCTCGAGTTTCGACGAAATCCGGGTTAGAGCGAAAGGGTTATAAGGATTCGAAGTTTTGTAATGAATTCGATTTTGTTAAGAAGGGTGCGATATTTATCTTAATATGCTTAAAGTTTGAGAAATACTAGAGTTGATGATTCAATTAACAAAAAGAAGTGATTACCATTCAATTTCATCAAGTTATTCTCGAGTCGAGAAGTCCTAGGGTTTATAATAATAGAATCCGAAAATAACTAGTTAACCCTAAAGCTTGACACTGTATTAAATAATTTTAGATTTTTCTTTCAGAAAATCCATATGATAAAATTAGTGCTTAATACAAATTTTAGGTGACAATTATATTCCCAATGTTTGGAACCATATAGGTTACTTTAGATTTCGGGGAAACCTATGATATGGTTAAATAACAAGTCATGATAATATCTTAACTATAGCTATGTTAAATAATATCGGTGAATTTCCTAATAATTCAAAGTTTAGATAAAAGTTGCACTTAGGTCATAAATTAGTCTCATAATTATCCCCTAATTAACTTAATTAAAAATCATATCTTATCATCATGGTTATAAAAATACTTTAGGTTGATTAATTATATTTTGTTGTGATTACTAATTTGAGCAAATAAATTCAGGGTTTTTGGAAAAGATTGCGAAATAATAGATTTTAATTTTCTAAGCAACCTTTGTAAAAATTATTCCAAAATAAATTTATATTTATACCTACTCTACCCTTTCAAATCTTATTCCCCCATATTTTTATTATTTTCCTAATTTTTCCAAAAATTTTCCCAAAATTTTTCCCAATTTTTCCCCCTTTTTTTTCTTTCCTTTCCTTTCCCTATTTTCTTTTTTTCTTTAATCCTCTCGGTCTCTCTCTCTCGTTCTCTCTCCTTTCTTGCGCCGCACGCGACGGGAAGAGAACGCCGCGGTGAGGATGGCCGGTCCTAGGGGGCAATGGGTCCTACCTCCATCTACGAGCTACGAGGGTTTCGATTCAAGGCTTGGGCGGGTTGGAGAGGTGGCGAAATGAGCCGGCGACGGCGAGCTCCTAGCGGCGGCGGCGTCGCTCGTCGCGGCGGTGCTCCGGCAATGGCATGGCCAAGGTAGCGGGTGTGGGAGCATCTATGAGGTGTGGAGAAGCTAACTAAAGCATCGGTTTGCGTGGAGAAGCTCCGTCGTGGACTAGCGACGTGCACGGCGGCGGCCGAAACAGAGGGGCTCGGCGCCGCTCGTCGCCGGCGAGTTCCGGCGGCGCATTAGCTCTGGGAATCATAGGGGAAACAAAACCTAGAGCACGGAGATCATGGAAGTACCTTCAATTTGGGAAGAACTCGACCGAGGGCGATGAATTTTGATTCTTTGCTCCGGCGGCCAAATTAGGGTTCCTCCGACCGGCTTTGATCTTTGCGAAATTCTCGCGCACGGGCTATGGCGGCTAGGGATATTTGAGGGGTTTTGCGAGGGACAAGAGGCGGTCAAGTTTCGTGTTTGGAGCTCGGCTCGAAGAGGCTTCTTGTAGCCTGGTGGAGGGAAAGGACGACGCGATGGCGACCATGGCGCGGCGACTTGGCGGTATGGCGCGCGTGCGTGGAGGTCGTGCGCGACGTGCGGGCGTACGCGCGGGCGCACGGTGTGGACTGTGTGCGGCTAGGGCATGACGCGGCGAGGTACGACGGCATGGCGGGCGACGTGGCGGCGCGTGTGCGGGACGCGGTGACGCGGCGACATGGCGAGCGGCGACCGGCGTCGTGCGATGTACGACTTCTCCGTGCGCGGGGGGCTGACGCCGGCTGGAACGTGCATGCACGAGCGCCGGCATGGCAAGTGACGCGCGGCGCGCGCGTGGCGAGGCGGTCCGGGTCCGGGTACGGCGTCGAACAGGTGGCGCGCAATGAATAGTGACTTTTCTGATTTTCCCGAATTAAATTTCCTATTTTCCAAATTTTATTTCCTTTCACCCCCAAAATTCAAAATAAAATATAAACCATCTAAAAATAAGTTGTAAAATATATGTCCACCCTTTTTACCCACTTTTATTATTTTTAAAAATATATTTTACATAATTAATTTAATCATTTTCCTCAATTCGAGAAAATGTGATTTTGATTCAAATTAATTTCTAGATTTCATATAGATACCCTAAAATATTTTATTACTCATTTTGCTCGCTAATTAATATTACTCAGTCACCTAAATAATGTTTTGCTCCCAATTATATATTTTTATAAATCCATAACACTTTTCCTACTTTATATTAGAATTCCCGATTCTAAACTCCGAAAATTTTCTCCCAGCGGAAATTCAAATCTTTTGGTTTTTCACAAACATCGAAATGAATCACTCGCGTATAAATTTATGCAACCAAGTGGCAAATAAGAAGCGAAAACTCAATCAAGAAGCAACATAAAAGGTTTTTGTAAGTTCTGATTTTTTGATTCCGGATTTAAATTCTCCGATTTTCGGGATGTTACAAGCCCCTCTTCTCTCCCGAGCGTCGTCGCCGAAAAACCGAGCACCGCCGCCGCCGCAAGCCGCCGGCCGCGCCGTCGCCGTGAGCCGAAGCTCTGCCACCCTCCCGTTGTCGTCGCCGTCGCCGGTAAGCCCCGAGCCGCCGCCCCCCCTCGCGTTTGCGCCGGCCGCCGGCCGTAACAGAGAGCGGAGAGTGCGCCCGATCGAACACCCGGGGGCGATGAACAAGTGTGCGAGAGAAAAGAAAAGAAAAAGAAAAAGAAAAGAGAGAAAAAAAAAAAGAAAAATAGAAAAAAATAGGAAAAATTATGGAAAATTTGGAAAAATATTTTGAAAGGATTTGAGTGAATGTTTGGGCAATAATAAATTATTTTCTTGTATATTTTCTCGGAGCGAAATTTGAAAATCGAATTTGGACTTTTTTCGAGATTTCGTTTCGCGTCGTTTTTAAATCCGAATTTCGTTTAATTCTTTCTCGCCATTTAAATATGTTTCACTTTTGTGCTCGAACCTTCAAAACCTCGAATACAAACCCTCCGTTGATATTTCCAAATCTATTTTCTCAAATAATTACGATCGTCGTTTTGCGAAAACCCTAGGGCATCGACTCGATTCCAAAACTCGGATTTTTCCTTACAATACTCGCCCAAACTCGAGTAGAATTCTAGGCCAAACATTTGGAGTCATTTTCGTGGTTTTTATGGTTCTTTTCGATCTCTCGGTATTTTATTGAATTTTAATTGAATTCAATTGATCTTTCGCACGTACGGATAGCACATGAAGAAGCGTGCATCGACTCCGTTGAAGACCCCGCTCAACAAGCGTGCGAGCAAGGCAAGTCATCACACTCTTTGAACATATTGATCCCAATTGCGAAATGATGTTGTTTTAGATCTTAAACATGCATGCTATACACAAAGAATTACCTATACTTGTTATGTCATGCCATGTTATTTATTACCTTTAGAATTATTCCTTGTAACCCTTGATGTGATACATACAACCAGAGAATATCTTCGGTAAACTGCTTAGCCATGCTATTCTTAGATTCATGCATACTCATGATTTTATGAAGAGCTTTATGCTTGGGCAACTACCTTAGGGAAGGTAGTTAAGATACGGCATGTGGAGACATGAGCGCCACATTGCCATGAGAATGATGAAATGAGTTTTGGTGACAATTGAAAGTACTAAACAAATGTTTTAGACTGGGGCGGCTGGATGATTTGGGTGGATTCTGGAAAAGGCAAGTGCCGACCCTGATCAATTAAGGACCGAGCCATGAGATAGCCATGAGATAGCCAGTACAACCGTAATTCTCGAATGGGTATAGACCTAGCGGAGTAGATAGCCGAACGGAGGCGGTACCCTTGCATAGTGGTTCTTATGTATGAGATGAGATTTGAAAGGGATGATGGGAAATTGGAATTTATTATAACTTGATGAATGAAGTCTCCCCTTACCGCGGGTGCGCCAGAACTCCTCTCACTTCTAGAAAATGACGGGTAGAGTGCATGAGGGCTTAAGTTCATGGAGCGGGTACTGCCGAAGTGAGGTTATCGAAAGGCTTTGCCGCGACCGTCTCATGTGTTGGGACATAGGCTCATTTGTTGGGTAGTCGCAGAGTACGGGTAAAGTGTACATCCACTGTGGTGTGAATCAATCAATCTATTCGAATAGCCGTGCTCACGGATATTGAGCATCGTGACAAGACTTTCATTTGGCTAGACTCTAAACTTTAAAATGATGGGATGGATTTGCATGATGACTTATATTCACTGGTGGATCAACTTCTCGAGATGCGAGAAGGGGTGGACTCCCGAAAACCATGATGAACCGGAGGCGGGAAGCCATCCTTGGAATCACGATGGATGGTAGACAGTAACCGTCGCCGATTTAATGAACTATGGAACTAAAACTTGACTTGGCTAGTTGTTAGGCTTGTGAAAAGAGTTGTGAAAATTGGCTTTATGCAAAAGAACTCCAGCCATTCTTTGAATGACCCTATCATATGCATCACTTCCGTGTTGGCTTGCTGAGTACGGTTGGTACTCACCCTTGCTATACGCACAAACCTTCAGATGGTGGAAATGAAAACTTGGAGGATCCCTATGTCTACTACCGAGGGCGAAAAAGCCGATGGCGCTTGCTAGGTCTTAGTCTCCTGGCCGTTGCTCGTGGCAATTGACAAGCCGCCGCCTTCATTCCGCCGCCTTACCTAAGTTCTACTTTTGGGTTGTATCTGGACCATGAGGTCCTATGTGATGGATATTGTCTTCGGGCCTATTATTGTAATAATTTCGATGTAAGACTATTCGTGCATTTGCACCTGATTATTCAGTACTGTATTTCGTGGGTACCAAACTACTCGATCCAGGGAAATGGTACTATGAACACGAAAGATTCCTGTTCCAAAAACGGGGGTCCACAGAGCTGGTAACAGAGCAATGCGACTGTAAGATAAGACCAACTGGCGCCCTACCCCTGACTAGCTGGCTAAAGGGAAATATCCCTACGTAGGATCATTTCGCAAACTATTATTTTTGAAAAACAAACATACTTTTTCATATACCTTTATCCCCTTCTCTTACTCAAATTGTTTTGATATTATCTCTCTCTCTCGCTGACCCTAAGTTGCTTTCAAAAGCAGATGTCGGACCATGTCGGAGTTTGGGAAATCACCGTTCCACGGGATGAAGGATTCGTGGCACAACTCCAGTCATTGCGTGGTGCCCGAGGTACCCGAGGCACCCACCTACCGATTAGGAGGCATGGCACCGAAGGATACCCGTATGGGAGGCATCGGTTCAGCTGAGGCCCGCATGGGAAGTGAGACACCTTATTGCTTCCACACCCGTTACCACCGAGATCTGGTAGAAGCAGCTCTTCAAGACGCGGCCCGTGAAGCGTTCCTCCGCTTCAACGCTATTCACCGTGCTGAGCTCACCGTGACTGAGTTTGTACACCACCCCTACCGCGAGGAAGGCAATCTGGTCTGCACCGTGGAAGCCACTCCCTGCTGCTGGAAGAACAACTTCGCTCCCACCCTGTCCCTGCTGCAGGTACTTCCACCGAAGTTGTACCAACACCTCCTGCCTCGGTGCCCGACCACTACTACCTCATGACTCCAGCATGCGTGAACACTTTTCAAGCCATGATGGAGCAGGCCTTTACGTTGAGCACAGAGTCAGCCCCATACCTGATAGACCCCACTGCTGCTACCTCCATGGAACCTATCTCGAACTCCATGGTTGTACCATCTGAGCCTGGTTCGGGAGAGGAGAACCCCATCCAGATCAGCACCGACTCCGAGTCCGAGACAGAGCCTATCGAGATCAAGTGGGAGTCCAATGACACTGATCCAGCGGAGGAGGCAGCACCTACTCGTCGCCTGACTCACACCGGAGGTCCCCTCACCCGCAAGACCGCCCGGAAGAGTACCCGACCACCAAGCAGGAAGATCAAGCATGACTCCAAGGCCACTACCTCTGAGCCATGGAAACTTCGATTTGCTTCAGCTAAGGATCACCCCCTTCCCGCACCTGGTTCCTGCGGTTGGTTGGATGACTAGGCGAGAGGACTGCCCCAACTTTGACCTTGCTTTGGATGGTTTTTGGCAACAAGGATCACACCCTTCCCCTAGTAGCCAATGGCAGTAGTACGATGTTAGCTTTCGCATTGTGTCATGTGGGACTATGTATGTGCAGTCCATTGTATCCCCATTAATGTAATCGCTATGGACCTATGTAATGTTTTATGGTATGTTATTAATGAGTTTATTCCACCATGCTTGCTCTGTTCAAAGATCATTTAAAAACAACTTGAAGAGAAATCACCTAGAAACCATGACCTTAAGTGGGTCCAATCTCTTAACTCATCTACCTCCTTCAGATGGCGCATCATCGCAAAGCTTCAACATCCAACGAGAACCCACCGGAGCCTAATCCCGCCACCCTAGCGGAGGTCATGGATTTGCAAACCCAGTTGCTTCAAGCTATCGCCAACAACCAAGGGAATCGCGGAGGATCAAGCTTGGGAGAATTTATGCGAGCTAAGCCGCCTACATTTTCCACGGCCGACGAACCAATGGATGTCGAAGACTGGTTGAGAGTAATAGAAAAGAAGTTGACCCTCGTCAGGGCACGAGAAGCCGACAGAGTCATTTTTGCCACCAATCAATTGGAAGGCCCCGCAAGTGATTGGTGGGACACCTACAAAGAGACACGGGCAGAAGACGCCGAAGAACCAACCTGGGAGGAGTTCAAAGCCGCCTTTCGTGAAAATTTCATACCCGCCGCGGTCATGAGAATGAAGAAGAACGAATTCCGAAGGTTGCGCCAAGGCAACACCACAGTGCAGGAATACCTGAACAAGTTCCCGCAACTCGCTCGATATGCCACCGGTGACCTGGCAAACGAAGAGGAGAAAATCGATAAATTTATCGAAGGATTGAGCGATGAGCTGAGAGGGCCAATGATCGGCCAAGATCACGTCAGCTTCCAAAGCCTTATCAATAAGGTTGTACGATTGGAACATGACCAAGATGGTGGAAAACAACCGCAAGAGGAGGCTTGCTATGGCCCGCCCACTTCAAGGAGCACCTCGGCGTCCCAAGGGAGCCACCTCGTTCGGATGGAAGCCAACCGTCATGGCAACCGCCGTTCCCCGCACCCGACCACGCGCAGCCGACCGCACCCCAGCCTCCGTACCCCAACGCCAACTCGCCGCTCCGGAAGAAGAAATGTGAATTGCTTCAACGTGGAGAGTTTGGGCACTACTCCAACAACGCCCCAAGCCACGCAACACTCCCGTGCGTACCGGCGCCAATGCAACGGGTGTACGAGGAACCACTGCTCCTGCTGCGGGACGCGGTTTGTTTAGGACGCCGCAACCCAATGAGATCGCTACCGATTCCGGCGCGGACAAGTGAATCATGTGCGTGCCGAAGAAGCGCAGAGGATCGAACGTGCCGATGGGTATGTTCTCTATCAACTCTACCCCAGCTTAAAGTCTTATTTGATTCCGAGCATCGCATTCATTCATATCTTCGTAAGTAAGCAAACAACACCACCTACACCAGTAGAACTTAAGAGACCCATGTTGGTACACTCGCCGGGGAAACATAACCGTACCCCATGCTTGCATCAATGTGCCCATACGGATTAGAGACGTGGTATTCCTTTCAAACCTCATGGTACTATCACCCCAAACTATTGATATCATACTTGGAATGGATTGGTTGACTAAGAACAATGGAGTCATAGACTGTAGCCGAAGGGAAGTCACAGTATCCACCCCATGGGGATCACCAATGAACATAACCATGGACCAAAACCCGATGCTATCTGATCAAGCTGCGGGAGTATTCACCTTGCTACCTTTGAGCGGGATGCCAGTAGTGCAAGAATACCCGGACGTATTCCCCGAGGAATTGCCCGGAATGCCCCCTGATCGTGACATAGAATTTATCATCGACCTAATGCCTGGAACTGCCCCCATATCCAAGAGACCTTACCGAATGCCGGCAAACGAACTAGAAGAACTCAAGAAGCAAATCAGAGAACTACAGAAAAAAGGATTTGTACGCTCCAGTTCTTCTCCCTGGGGAGCCCCAGTACTCTTCATCAAAAAGAAGGATGGAAGTATGAGAATGTGTGTAGATTACCGATCGTTGAATGAAGTGACCATCAAAAACAAGTACCCACTACAAGTGTTCTCAAAGATTGATCTTCGGTCAGGATACCATCAGCTAAAGATTAGAGCCGGAGATATTCCCAAAACAACATTCTCTACGTGTTATGGCTTGTACGAGTTCACCGTAATGTCCTTTGGGTTGACCAATGCCCCGGCGTATTTCATGAATCTG
Source organism: Oryza australiensis (assembly GCA_019925245.2). Lineage (NCBI taxonomy): Eukaryota > Viridiplantae > Streptophyta > Magnoliopsida > Poales > Poaceae > Oryza > Oryza australiensis. The sequence continues at coordinate 1,112,371 of JAIFGZ020000161.1, read as the reverse complement.
ATGAACAAGGTATTCATGGAATATCTGGATAAATTCGTGGTGGTGTTCGTCGACGATATTCTTATCTACTCCAAAGACGATGAGGAACATACAGAACACCTACGACTGGTACTGGAGAAGCTACGAGAGCATCAGTTGTATGCGAAATTTAGTAAATGCAAGTTCTGGCTTAAGGAAGTCACTTTTCTTGGCCATGTAGTCTCAGCCGGAGGAGTAGCGGTAGATCCTGTCAAGGTCGAAGCTGTTACAAAATGAAAGGCACCCAAGTCAGTGACAGAGGTTCGGAGTTTCTTGGGATTGGCCGGATATTACCGGAGGTTCATCGAAGGTTTTCCACGATAGCCCGACCCATGACTCAACTTCTGAAGAAGGAGAAGAAATTTGTATGGAACTAGAAGTGTCAGGAGGCCTTTGACCAACTAAAAGAAAAGTTAACCACTGCCCCAATCTTAACCCTACCTGACAACCGAAAGGAATTCGTGATATACTGCGATGCGTCTCGGCAAGGACTGGGAGGCGTATTGATGCAGGATGGAAAGGTCGTAGCATATGCCTCGAGACAGTTACGACCCCACGAGGAAAACTACCCCACACATGACTTGGAATTAGCGTCAGTTGTTCATGCATTAAAAATCTGGAGGCACTATCTGATCGGAAATCACTGTGGTGTGTACACTGATCACAAGAGTCTGAAATACTTCTTTACTCAGTCCGATCTCAATCTACGTCAGAGACGGTGGTTGGAATTGATCAAGGACTACGATCTAGGAATCCATTACCACCCCGACAAGGCGAATGTAGTGGCCGATGCGTTAAGCCGCAAAGCCCAATGCAACCATATAAGACTGGAAGGCATGGCCAGTGAGCTTCAAGAAGAGATGGCTCGACTCAACCTACACCTGATTCCTCACGGAGAACTGAACTCACTAGAAATCCAACCTCTTCTGAGGACTCAAATAGAAGAAGCTCAGAAGGGTAATGAAGAAACACAAGCGATCAAAGAGCGCATGGCCGCTGGGCACGCGAAGGAATTCTCGGTAGATGACAAGGGAACCCTGTGGTATAAGAAAAGAATCTACGTGTCTGAACAAGGTGGTTTGAGAGGATTGATCCTAAAAGAAGCACACGAATCAGCCTATTCGTTACATCCGGGAAGCACGAAGATGTACCAGGATTTGAAGGAGGAATACTGGTGGCCCAATATGAAGAGGGACGTAGCTGAATACGTGGCCGTATGCGATGTATGCCAAAGGGTAAAAGCCGAGCATTAACGACCGGCAGGGTTGTTGCAGCCACTCAAGATTCCCGAGCGGAAATGGGATGAGATAGGCATGGATTTCATCGTTGGACTACCCAAAACTGCAGCAGGATATGATTCCATTTGGGTAATAGTAGATCGGCTCACCAAGACCGCTAGATTCATCCCCGTAAAGACTAACTACAATAGTGCCAAGCTCGCAGAGCTATACATGAGTAGGATTATGTGTCTTCACGGTGTACCAAAAAGAATTATATCGGATCGCGGTACTCAATTCACATCCCATTTCTGGAGCAAAGTTCATGAGGCACTCGGAAGTCACCTTGCCTTCAGTACCGCTTACCACCCACAGACCGATGGGCATACCGAAAGGACAAATCAAGTGCTTGAGGATATGTTGAGAGCCTGTGCGTTGGATTTTACCAAGGATTGGGAAAAATGTTTACCGTACGCCGAATTCTCCTACAACAACAGCTATCAAGCAAGTTTGAAGATGTCGCCAAATGAAGCCCTATTTGGTCGGCGATGCCGAACCCCATTGATGTGGTCAAAGACCGGTGAACGAGCCGTGTTTGGACCAGACGTAATCAAAGAGGCCGAGGAAAAGGTCCGCCTGATCCGGGACCGACTGAAAGCGGCCCAATCTCGACAGAAGAAATACGCGGACACTCGTCGAAGGGACTTAGAGTTCAATATAGGCGACTATGTGTACCTAAAGGTCTCACCACTACGAGGGACTCAAAGGTTCAAGGTCAAAGGAAAACTTGCGCCAAGATACGTGGGCCCATTCCTGATAAGCGCTAGAAGAGGTGAAGTGGCCTACCAGCTGGAGTTACCCGAGAACATCTCTGATGTCCACCCAGTGTTCCATGTGTCACAATTGAAGAAGTGCCTGCGAGTGCCAGAAGAGCAAGCTCCCTTGGAAACTATCCATATCAACAGTGATCTAATATATCCAGAACATCCAATAAAGATACTGGACGAGGCAGAAAAGAGGACACGAACCAAGTCATGGCGCATGTACAAAGTGCAATGGAGCAATCACACTGAAGAAGAGGCCACCTGGGAAACCGAAGATTTTCTGAAGACTGAATACCCACACCTACTCAACAACCGGTAAGAAATATCGAGGACGAGATTTATTGTTAGGGGGTAGGTTTGTAACACCCTGAAAATCAAAGGAATTAAAAATCAGAACGTAAAAATTAGAACTTATAAAAACTTTTGCTTGTTGCCTTTTTCTCGTGTTTGTTGCTTCTTATTTGCCAGCTCAGTTGCATGAATTTAGTTGTGAACAATTCCTCTCGGTGTTTGTGAAAACCAAACGATTTGGATTTTCGTTGGGAAGAAAATCTCGAAATATAAGGTTAGGAATTTTTAAAATAAAATCGGAAAAGGGATGCGGATTTATGAAGATATGCATTTGAGACATAAAATATTAATTGGTGATTATGGAAAATTAATTAGAGAATAAAATAGACAATAAACTATTTTAAGGGATTTATATGAAAACTAGGAAATTTATTTGGAATTAAAAGTGGTGAATTATGAATTTAGGAAAAGGGATTTAAATAAATATGAAAAATATATTTGGAAAAATAAAAAGTGGGGAAAAAGTTGAAAATATAATATTAAAAAATTTTCTCGGAATATTAGAATTTATTTTGAATTTTTAGAGTGGAAAGAAATAGAAATGGGAAAATAGGATTTTAATTCGGAAAAATCGGAAAGTACACTGTTCATTAGGTCACAAGTGCTTAACGCCGTACAGGCCCCGGTCGCGCGCCCGCCGCACGTCGCCCGGCCGTAACGCGCCCGCGCCCATGCGCGCCACGCGCCGCGCGCGCGCCGCGCCCGCGCCGCCCCGACTCGCCCGCACGCGCCTCGCGCCACGCGCGCCGCCGCACCCAGCCCCGCCTGCTCGCGCCACGCTCGCCCGCCCGCGCCGGACCCCGCCGCCCATGCCGCGCGTCGCCGCCATGCCCCGACCCCGCCCGAGCCCGCGCCGCGTGTCGACGCCCGCGCTCCGACCCCGCGCCGCCCGTTGCCATGCCGCCCCGCTACCCCGCGCGCCGCGTGTCCGACGCCTGCACCGTCGTGCCGCCCCTATCCCGTTCGCTTCGGCCGCGCCTATTTAAAGCCTCCCTTCCCCTCTCGTTTCCCCACATCGCCGCTGCCTCTAGCCCCCTCTTCTCCCGAGCGCCGTCGCCGCAAAACCGAGCGCCGCCGCCGCCGCAAGCCGCCACGCCGCGCCGTCGCGTGAGCCGAGCTCCGCCACCCTCCCCTTGCCGTCGTCGTCGCGGGTAAGCCCCGAGCCGCCTTCCCCCTCGTGTTTGCGCCGCCGCCGTAACGAGAGAGCGGAGAGAGTGCGCCGGTCCGAACACCTAGCGGGGCGATACAAGTGTGCGAGAGAAAAAGAAAAGAAAAAGGAAAGAGAAAAAGAAAAAAAGAAAAATAGAGAAAAAAAGGAAAAATTTGGAAAATTTGGAAAAATATTTTGAAAGGATTTGAGTGAATTTTTGGGCAAAAATAAATTATTTTCTTGTATATTTTCTCGGAGCGAAATTTAAAAATCGAATTCGAACTTTTTCGAGATTTCGTTTCGCGTCGTTTTAAATCCGGATTTTGTTTAATTCTTTCTCGCCATTTAAATATGTTTCACTTTTGTGCTCGAACCTCCAAAACCTCGAATACAAACCCCTCCATTGATATTTCCAAATCTATTTTCTCAAATAATTACGATCGTCGTTTTTGCGAAAACCCTAGGGAATCGACTCGATTCCAAAACTCGGATTTTTCCCTAGCAATACTCGCCCGAACTCGAGTAGAATTCTAGGCCAAACATTTGGAGTCGTTTTCGTGGTTTTTATGGTTCTTTTCGATCTCTCGGTATTTTATTCTAATTGAATTCAATTGATCTTTCGCACGTACGGATAACACCTGAAGAAGCAGGCATCGACTCCGTTGAAGACCCCGCTCAACAACCGTGCGAGCAAGGCAAGTCATCACACTCTTTGAACATATTGATCCCAATTTCGAAATGATGTTGTTTTAAATCTTAAACATGCATGCTATACACAAAGAATTACCTATACTTGTTATGTTATGCTGTGTCATTGATTACCTTTAGAATTATTCCTTGTAACCCTTGATGTGATACATACAACCGGAGAATATCTTCGGTAAACTGCTTAGCCATGCTATTCTTAGATTCATGCATACTCATGATTTTATGAAGAGCTTTATGCTTGGGCAACTACCTTAGGGAAGGTAGTTGAGATACGGCATGTGGAGACATGAGCGCCACATTGCCATAAGAATGATGAAATGAGTTTTGATGAAAATTGAAAGTACTAAACAAATGTTTTAGACTGGGGCGGCTGGACGATTTGGGTGGATTCCGGAAAAGGGAAGTGCCGACCCTGGTCAATTAAGGACCGAGCCATGAGATAGCCGGGAAACGAGCCAGTACAACCGTACTTCTTGAATGGGTATAGACCTAGCTGAGTAGATAGCCGAACGAAAGCGGCACCCTTGCATAGTGGTTCTTATGTATGAGATTAGATTTGAAAGGGATGATGGGAAATTAGAATTTATTATAACTTGATGAATGAAGTCTCCCCTTACCCCGGGTGCGCCAGAACTCCTCTCACTGCTAGAAAATGACGGCTAGAGTGCATGAGGGCTTAAGTTCATGGAGCGGGTACTGCCGAAGTGAGGTTATTGAAAGGCTTTGCCGCGACCGTCTCATGTGTTGGGACGTAGGCTCATTGTTGGGCAGTCGCAGAGTACGGGTAAAGTGTACATCCACTGCGGTGTGAATGAATCAATCTATTCGAATAGCCGTGCTCGCGGATATTAAGCATCGTGACAAGACTTTCGCTTGGCTAGACTCTAAACTTTAAAATGATGGGATGAGTTCGCATGATGACTTATATTCACTGGTGGATCAACTTCTTGAGATGCGAGAAGGGGTGGACTCCCCAGAAAACCATGACGAACTGGAGGTGGGAAGCCATCCTTGGAATCACGATGGATGGTAGACAGAACCGTCGCCGATTTAATGAACTATGGAACTAAAACTTGACTTGGCTAGTTGTTAGGCTTGTGAAAAGAGTTGTGAAAATTGGCTTTATGCAAAAGAACTCCAGCCATTCTTTGAATGACCCTATCATATGCATCACTTCCGTGTTGGCTTGCTGAGTACGGTTGGTACTCACCCTTGCTATACGCACAAACCTTCAGATGGTGGAAATGAAGACTTGGAGGATCCCTATGCCTACTACCAGGAGGGCTAAGAAGCTGATGGCGCTTGCTAGGTCTTAGTCTCCGGTCGTTGCCTGTGGCAATTGACAAGTCGCTGCCTTCATTCCGCTGTCTTACCTAATTTCTACTTTTGGGTTGTATCTGGACCATGAGGTCCTATGTGATGGATATTGCCTTCGGACCTATTATTGTAATAATTTCGATGTAAGACTATTCGTGCATTTGCACCTGATTATTCAGTACTGTATTTCGTGGGTACCAAACTACTCGATCCAGGGAAATGGTACTATGAACACGAAAGATTCCCGTTCCAAAAACGGGGGTCCACATGGACGGGTCGTCGCCCAACTGGATGGGCTTGATTACCACCTCGTCAGCAGAGGTGATGCGCTTCTTGGGGGCCCGGGAACCCGAGGCATCCCCTTGAGGGCCCTCGGGTTCAACGCGGTCAGCCGCCGCAATATCATCCACGCGTGCCTCCGTGCAATCCAGCGCGGTCTTGACGTCAGCGTGGATGGTGATGGAGCCTTCTGGGCTCGGCATCTTGAGCTGGCGGTAGGCGTAATGGGTAGCCACCATGAACTTCACCAACGCTGGCTTCTCGAGCACGGCGTTGTAGGGCAGGTTAAGGTCTGTCACATCGAAGTCAATCCACTCGATGCGGAAATTGGAAGGGCTCCCAAACATGACCGGCAGCCGTGATCTCGCCCGAGGGCCACACCTTCCCGGCGTCACCCCAATGATGGGTAGGATGGCCCGAGCACCATCCCCGGGGCCTTGATCACATCAAAGGCCTTCGGGACAGATGTTAAGGGCCGCACCCCGTCAATCAAGACTCGGCGACCTTGACGTTGCAAATGGGGGAGGTCACGAGGGCCAAATGGCCACTTCCTGCGATGCTCCCAGGGTGGTCCGCCTGATCGAAGATGATTGGCACCCCCGCCCAGCGCGATCTTCGGGCCGTCTCATGGGACGGCACGGCAGCCGAGGTGCGTTGGCGACCCCGGGCGCCGCCTCCTCCGCCCACAACCGCCGCTCGGCCAAAAGGGGGGGAGGTGGCATCTCCGCCACCGTCGCAGCCATCGGAGGGGGTGAGGGGGACAACGGTCCACCCTCCTCCGAGCGGAGACGTCGGAAGTTGGGGCTGTGCCTGCCCATATCGACCTCCTCGACCGTCTTGTTGGCCAAGTCACACTCGCGGGTAGCGAGTGAGCCAGACGCGGTCCGTGGGACGCGGCCGTGGACCATGGCAAGGACGAAGGCGGGCCGTTCCACCGGGAGACGGAAGGAATACGCGAGTTTAAACCCTAGTGCAGTGCGCTCCCCCTACCTGGCGCGCCAGCTGTCGATGCATGTGCTCGACACGCAGGGACACGGGGGACCCCCTTTTTGGTTCGGGACAGGGGAGCGGTGAATTAGGGTTCGAACTTGACGCGAGGTAGAGGGAAGTAGGACGGCGGAGTAAAGCCGCAATCACAAAAGACACATGACAGTTATACAGGTTCGGGCCGCCGAGAAGGCGTAATACCCTACTCCTATTTTTGTGCTATGAGGAAATGGATTACAAGGATTGGTGAGGTTATTCTTCCTTAGGGAGGCTGGAGCTGATGACTGAGGTGAAAAGCTTGAAGTTCAAGGCTGAAGAGGCTGAGCCAAAGGCCAATCCAGGAACCTAAAAGGTCGAACCCCCTCTATCATGGACTTGGGCCTCCTTTTATAGTGCAAGGGGACACCACAGTAGTCCTAGCTTTCTCTACTTCGCTCCATGTGATGGAGCGGTTCTTGCCCTGTCTTGTCGGGGAAGCTACCCGTATTGATGTTCCTGTTGCCACGTTGCAGGAGTTGGTGGAGAAAATGAGCGTCGTGGCCGCCATGCTGCTGACGTGAGGAGGGGTCAACCTACCTACTCCAGTGGGGCCTACCGATCAGTGGCCACCGCCTGGAGAGGGGTCGACGTGACACCCCCAGTGCTCGTATCCTCTCTCCCACGCGGCCGCCCAGCGCATTTAATGCGACTGGACGGGACGTTGAGGGAGGCGTGCGTGGGATGACCGTGTGGCCATATTGCGGTCGCCGTCAAAGACTTTATACCCCCTCTCCCTCGTGACGGGCAAAAAGGGTGATGATGAGCGGCTGACAGACGTGTCTCACATCGCAATAAATGCGACGGGGCAGGCATCTAGCTTCTCTCTAGGCATCAAATATGGTGGTTGGCAGTTGGCAGTTGATCTCGTCCCTCTCTCGGAGAGGTGCGGGGTGATGGACGGGGGTCCGGGTGATCCCGGACCCTGCCATCTGGGAAAGCGGCGGCCTCCGGGCAGCCCCCGAGCCAAATCCCCTTTGGGGTGGCCACGTGGCCGCCCGTGGCCCGGACCCGTATGAGCCGTTCAAGACGAGTCCTTTGGACGCCCTGGCAAGCGAGGGCATCTCCTTTCTTCGATATCGCATTCCCGTCATACCCCGGGCCCATATCACCGATGATCGGGTTCCCGACTGCCCGACCCACGACTGGGTAGGAGTCTGGTTTCGAGTTGTTTTCGTTGGATTTTTAGATTTCTTTATGGATATGACTTCTAGATGGTTTCTATTCGTATGGTTACTGTTGTTATGCTAATATGAGTCAAGTTTGAATGAACTTGTGCTCGGAATATGGTTTTTTTGTCGTATATATGCAGGTATCGCTTGAGGCCTTGGGATAGTGTTGCCGGTGATGGATCGGAGTCGACTTGGAAGAAGTGAATGTCCAGAGATAAAGAGATCATGCGGGATACTAAAAGGCTAGAGGATAATGCACATGAAAGATAGAGAATCCATATGGTATACGAGAGAAATCGTATACGTATGGAAATAGGAGTTCTTGAGTCCTATTAGAAATAGAAGTTCTTGAGTCCTATTGAGAATAGGAGTTCTTGAGTCCTATTCTTAATAGGAGTTCTACATCTACTTTGAGTAGTAGGAGGTTTTTGTGGTATAAATAGAGAGGGAGGGTGTGGCCTCCTTGTATCGGTTTTAGAGAGACACAAGTTGAGAGAAAGTTAGGGTTTCGAGTTTAGTTTGAGATTTTAATGAGGAGTGTTGTTGTTGCACTTTGTAAACACTAGTTGATGCAATAAAGTCGAAAGTTCTAATCTGTATCTTTGAGTTTGTCATCTACCGGTGTTTCTGGATCTCGACGGTCTAACCGCAGGCTAGACGACGGTCTGACTGGTGGGAAAGCGGTGGTCTGACCGTAGGTGTTCGAGCGGTCTGACCGGCGCAGGTACAGCGGTTAGACCGGCGGCGAGAGGGCGGTTTGATCGGCAGCGACAATACTACGTCGTGATCTCCATTGATTCGAGGGTAACTGTTATTTTCGCTAAAAGGTTTTGGGTTTTGGTTTTTCCTACCATTCACCCCCCTCTGGTAGGTTTGTTTGGTCTTGTTCGATCCTACAAGTGGTATCAGAGTCTTGTTCTTGATTTGATATCTATTGCTTTTCTAATCTATTTGTCATGGCTGAAAAGTTTTCAAACAAAACCTCATATTTTCAATGGAACCGATTTTGATTATTGGAAAAAAAGATGGAATCTTACATAACATCTCAAGGATATGATATTTGGCTAAAAGTTTCACAACCTTATGAAATCCTCATCGCATTGATACTCATGCTCTCAAATTAGATTTTGAAATTAATTGCAAAGCTCGCAATATTATTCTTAATGCAATTTCTCGCTCCGACTTTGATCGTGTTTCGCATCTTGCTACTGCTAATGATATTTGGAAGGCTTTGAATGATTTTTATACTGGATCTTCAAACATTAAAGAGTTGTGAAAAGACGTTTTCAAAAAGTAATACAACAAATTTGAGATGAATTCTAGTGAATCTTTGGATGCCTATTTGGGGCGTTTCAATAAAATTTTGAGTGATATTAGATCTGTTGATGCTTCTTATGAGGTTAACTATTCTCAATCTGTGGTTGCTCATCACTTCATGAATGATCTTGATATGAAAATTTGGAATATTAAAGTGACTTCTATTCAGAAATTGGTTGACATGAACACTTTGACTTTAGATATTCTTTACACTAAACAGAAAACCTATGAGATGAATATTCTTTTTAAAAGAACTAATTCTAAATCTATTGATTCTAAATCTACAACTTTGGTGTCTTCATCTGGATCTTCTTTGGATATTTCTCCTATGAAGACTCTTTTCTATTTTTAATTCCTTGTCCGATAATCAACTGGAGGAAATCAGTGAGGAGGACTTGGTTTCTCTTGCTAATATAATTTCTCGAGGTGTAAGTAATCTTAAGTTCAAGAGAAAAGGTGAACCAATTCGTTGCTTTGAATGTGGACAACCAAATCACATACATTCTCAATGTCCCAAGCTTGGAAAAGGTACAAAGGAAGTAGATCAAGATGATTCCAAGAACTCTAAGGGTGCCAAGCAAAGTAAAAAAGCAATTCAAGACCATGAAGATGAAGAAGTTCTACCAAGAGGCAATTGATGAAGCATATGTGGCAGTTCAACAATCAAGTGATGTTGATTTTGAAAGTGATGAAGATGATGACAAGAAGAAGAACATTGCTGGAGTTTGTCCCATGGCTAGTAACATTGATGAAGATTCTGAAGATGACAATGAGGTAATTCCTGCTCCTAGTGTTGAATATCTTCAAGAAGTTATTGCTAGACTTGGTTACACAATTTCTAAGTTTGAGAAAAAGATTAGTCAACATGAAGCTACCATTAAGTCTCTTAATGCTGAAAATAGTAGAATAAAATCTCTTGTTTCTGATAATAATGAATGTCAATCTTATGAGGTTTTATTTGCTAAAATTAAGTCAATTAGAGATGTTTATGCCAATAAGCTTGATGTTGAATCTAAGAAAACTCAAAAATTTGAATCTTGTCTTGCACTTAGCTTTGTCATAAACACATTTTTGATGAATTGTTTTTGACTAAGAGAGCCTTAAATAAATGTTAAGTTGTTTTGTTTGCTAGCTTGATGTTTAATTTGATTAGCTCTAAGAGGATTAAGCAATCTAGTACGAAACCTTGTTTAACATGTGTTGCTAATAAGATGAAACTAAAAGATGCTTTGGGTCGTGTTAAGCACATGCAGGAAATTGTTAAACAAGATGAAGTGATGTCTTGCATGACTTGTAGAAAACAAAAGAGTGTTTTGGATGCTTGTAAAAATTATGCTACTCTTACTCAAGAGGTTTTTTACTTGAAAAGTTCTTTGCAAAAATTTTCTGATGGTAAAAAGAACCTCAACATGATTCTTGATCAATCTAAAGTTAGCAGAAATAATCATGGTTTAGGTTTTGATCCTTATGCTCATCATACTAGACATCCTCCTGTTGTTTTAGGTGTTGGTTCTAGAAGTAGTAAAATTTTGATTAAACCTAAGAACATTGTGTTTAGAAATGCTGGCATCATGACTTCTTTGAATGGATCATCTTCCAAAACCAATGATGTGATTGCAAAACCACTTGTTGCTAAACCATTTGTTTCTACTTGTGCTTCTAATCGTCGTGAGAAATACACTTGTTCGTTTTGTGAAAAAGATGAACATTTGGTTGGATTTGTTTTAGACTTTCCCGTAAACAGAAAAAGAAAAGAGAAATTATTTTTGCGAAATGATGATGACAAAAATTAGGTTTTGGTTCAAGGAGCACGGCCGACCGACACCGACTGGCCTGGCCGAGCCAAGCTAATGCCGACCACTGCAGTGAACCGACGGTCGACCGTAGCCAGCTTGGTTGTCGATCACAGTAGAGCGGCGGTCAGACCGGTCTCAGGGCAGTTTTGTGCATAATTCAAATCAGACTTTTGTGAAGCGACAAGGTAAGTTTTCAAGTAAGTCTGGTTCTAGTTTTGTTTGTGCATATGTACCTACTGGTTCTACTGGTCGTGTGACTCAGTGTTGGATTCCAAAATTTTTTATTTCTAACCCCAACACGGAGGCCTCGACATCTTCTCGTTTATAGGTATTTTGATGGCATACTCCCCATGTGTGTGCAATGTGGAGACAATGGCGAGAGGGCGGTTTGACCGACAGCGACAATACTACGTCGTGATCTCCATTTATTCGAGGGGTAACTTTTATTTCCGTTAAAAGTTTTTGGGTTTTGGTTTTGCCTACCATTCACCCCCTCTGGTAGGTTTGTTTGGTCTTGTTCGGTCCTACACCTTGTTGGACACATCATACGAAATACATTATGTTTTTGTCCTGTTTAGTTGAGCTAGCTCGATCACATCCACGATCACCAGTTAATAAGAGTCCACTTAATTTCAAGGCCAGCATGTGGCCATGGGCTCCATGGATTCTTCTCTCTTGCCCCTGGAGTCGGTTGGGGTTGACAGATGGGAGCTTTCATTAGCTAGGTTCTAGCAGTCAAGATTTGCAAGATTTTTTCTTTTTTTCAACCTTGTAAATTCCTCAGTGATTGTGGATGGTTGGATTCGGGTTTCATCTTCATCTTTGTTTTCTACTCAGTCTATGTTGGGTTTGTAGTTTAGATTGATCTCAAGTTTCTCAGATTCAACGGCGAACTTCATGAACAACTCCTGTTCAGCCCACACCAAAATCTATGAGTCAGCAACAAGCCTTTAATTTGTGTTGTTATCGTCGAGGCAACCGAAGATTATTACCGGTTTGACAAACAGTGCGCACGTCAAATGAGACCTAGGTTGCAATCGTCACGACAAACTTAAGGTTGCAATCGTCACGACAACGCCATAGCTGGTTTGCATCTCTTTTGCAGCTGTGTGGTTTCAATAGAAAGTTTGTGAACTTAGTGCACTTTCCTTTTCTTTGAAAACGTTGAAAACAGATGGTTCTATATTTTTATCTAATCTGTTTAGCAATGTAATGGGACTTATTTCTCTGAACTTTGTTGTTATATATTAATAGATGTCTAAGTTTAAGAAAAAGAGAGCGTGGGTCGAGTGGTGACATGAGAAAAAAATGTAACAGAGAGAAACTTGGACAGCATGAACAGAAGGTCAGGAATCGAAGCAAACATACGGCTTATTGATAAAGATTCTTCTTATAAAGACCGGCACTTGTAATGACATCCAAACTCGCCTTTTAGTTTAGATACGTTTGATTATTCATCTTAAAAATATATAATTATTATTTATTTTAGTGTGACTTGATTTATTATTAAATGTTTTTAAGTATGATTTAAATTTTGTATACTTGCACAAAAATTTAAATAAGATAAATTATCAAATGTGTGTTAAAACTTCAATGATGTTATATATTAAAAAGAGAGAGTATTAAACGTCTTTTTCCGACCTCTCGAGTAGCGGAAATTTGTGTGGAGTGTTGTTAGTAGTGCGTCCCGATCCGGAGTCGTCAGCGTTCTCTCTTTGTGTGGTCCGATGTAAGTCTGTTTTCCTTTAAATGGATGATGGCAATAGTTTAGAAAAACAATGAGTAAGATGGGATTTAAATGGGAACTAACATTGTTAATTTAGTAAAACATGCAATACGCACTCGATTTTGTTATATATTTATTGATAAATTTTCTCTCAAAAATTTATCAAATATAAATACAATATAATTATAATATAATTACATTATAACTCATACATAATTTTAAATTGTTAAACTTACTTTACTTCAAGATTCGTACATGTTGAAAATACAAAAAAATCATAATACGTGCAAGGGTGAGGAGTTAAGTCTTGCTGCAAGCTCTGCTTCACGAAAATAGCGTGTTGCCACAAGATTTGTAAAAGTTATATATAAATTGTATTATAGTTACATATAAATTATAATATAATTATACTATGCTTTTTTAGGGGAAAAATTATCGACCAACGTATATCCAGTCCCAATGCATCTGGAGGACTGTATGTGAACTCCATGGTATAGTGACCAGGGCCGTATCTACGAGGGTGCGGCCTGTACGACCGCACAAGGCCCTCTCAACTTATGCTATACATACAGGCCCAGGTCGATAGCTCCAAGCTGCATGGTAGACTTCGTCATTTGGATCGATTTTCTAAGACCAGCACATTGCTGCTCAATCGCCCCTGTAACATTATGTACTCATATAAATTGTTAACATTTTCATTTCTTCACTTAAGTTCAGGGCTCAATTAGAATTTCGTATAGGCCCTTGAATTTCACAGAACGGCCTTTGGTTGTAACATTGCGAAGTGAGGAGCATCTGAGAATGGAGGTAGCAAAAACAAACCTCGGTTATGCAGCTGTCTAGCAACAGTGAACGCACTCGTCCCTATGATCAAATGTTTCCAGCTTCCAAATGGACAAATCAAAAAATGTTGGGTTTACCATCAAGAAGAGGCAACCTACGCCGCCTCCTCTCTTCAACTTCGTTTATGACCATCTTGCCTCTTCGACAAATCTGCAGTTAATTAACAGGGCATAAATAGGATCAAGCAAGTTCGATTATATCATAAAAACAAGGGAGGCAAACAAGAAAAGCTTCAGCAACATAAATGCCTTTCTCATGGCAAAACCGTTTTATAGGTACACGCAATGCTTTATTTCCCAGGTATACAAGCATCGTGAGAGATGTGGCACAGGGCATCTCCCAATCTATACGGCTATATACTGTGCCACCAGATTCTACAAACATGCAGGTTAGTAGTGGCACCCAGCACCAAACGCATCGATGTGTTGTGGATACCGTGCAAGTTGCAACGGATATGGAGCAAATTTTTACAATTTACAGGTTGCCCCAAAAATACTGTCAACTGCAGCCTCCTTAAGCTACATATTACGTTGTGAATTGAGTTGCTGCATGCTTCTCCAGAGAGCAGAGAATTTATGCCCTCAATGCTGCATTGGCAGGCTGTCAAGTTGCCCCGCTCATTTTCCTGAACTTCAGAGGGAGGAAATTGTTTGAATCGGTGTTCCTCTTTTTGCCAAAACTGCTAGGTGTGACACCAGTCGGTGAGATCGAGGAAGCGGAGGTGTTTCGCCGAAACCTCCCCATGTTCCAATATGAGAATCCAACATGTTGGCTTCCCGAACTAGGAGAACGCACAGCAAAATTTCTTGGTATCACGCTTTCCTGTCGATCATGGATATCCTGCAAGAAAATCAAGAGTTAATCTGCAGTAACTGAAATCAATAATAACATGTAAAGTTGTAAACAGATAAATGAATCCAGCCTTGGGCTACTACAGTTCAGTTGGTAATTATTGGTATCCTACAGTTTCTGTTTATGATAAGATCTCTCTATGTTACCCTGGAACAAATCACCAACCTACAATTCAACATACAATCATGGCAGCTAGCATGGCCTGCCATCCCTTCAGCCAGGAAAAACAACCCAGAGAAACAATCACAGGCAGTGACCTTAGAAAGATCCAAGGCGAATCTGCTGTTCACTTAGATGGTTCATTTAATTTAAGACTGGATTATGGACCATCAATAGTATTGGGTTGCTAACAAAGGAAAATTATGAGCTGTTGATAGCAAGATTACTCTTAGACAACACGCTTCTAGGAAATGTCACCTTATAAGTTGAGTGCTACTAGTTACTAGGTAAGGATTAGCAAGATACGGTTGAAGACATGGGAGAATGAAGACTTGTGTGGTGTCTAGGAAACTGAACTTTTCAAAGAATGACACGAGTTAAAGCCAAAAATATTTAGTTTTTTTGGTACCATGCCAACGGTCAGACCTTTTTTCTTTAATTTCGTCTATTCAGATTTTAGTTACCGCTTGAAGCACTGAACATCTTCCGTTCACCACATGTAGATCTTGCACACCTTCCTTTTGATTTAACTTGATATAACTCACCTACGATCATTTGAGGATCCTCACAATCACCATGTAAATAAATTTGTATGGGTAATGCACTTGTACAGCACTCCAGCTATACAGGCATTCTAATTAACTTGATAGTTGGCAAAAGCTGACAGAAATTTACACTCATCACTTCAACAAAATGATGTTTGGTATCTAGTAAGCTGAACTGTTAAAACTTAAGTGATCAGAAAAAATAACTGCTGATAGTCATTGCTAAATAACTCTCAACATAAAGTATTAAAGTTAAGTTTATCCTGAAAGGTTTCATTAAAAAAACGTGGACACCAAACCTTGATTTTAATTATTTTAAGAAGCAACAGTATTCCATCCCATGACTGCCCCTGCCAACTGCGCTAACACTGTTCTCATCCTGAAAGCTTCATTGTAACGTACATCTGATGACCCCAGGCAAGCGAGTTGCAGATTAGCAACTTGACATTGATACTAGTCAAATCAGTACTGTAAAGATAAGTGTGTCTTACAAATTTCACCAGATGCGCATGCCCAAATATGAAGTGTCTCAACTAATGCCCTTGTCATTTTTTGTGCAACTATAATCTATTGCATCCCACCATGTAATGAGAGAAATGAAGATGAAAAACTTACATGAAGAGTTCTTATGGGAACCATGTCCACAGCATGGCTAGGGTAAGCAGCAGCTATGAAAAGAGAAATTTCATAATCACGATTAATTGAGATCCACTGTAAAACCAACAGTAAGTATGTGTAGCTTCAAATTGGATAACATGCTGAAATAGTGTTGTAGTCAGACATTCATTGGATTCCATTAGAGGCTTAGAGCTACAATATCTCAAGACAGAAGAGCAAGAAATCCTAAGGATGCACAGAAAAAAAATAGATACCTGTATCGAACAAGCGCATACAGTATTTGAACCATATTAACAATGTAGAAAATAATGGCTCCTTTGCCATAAACACTTGCTTTTGTAACTGTAACATTTTCAAGCTTCCACTAATTTACATCATATATTTTCTTAAATGGAAAATTTTATACAAAATTCTGATGCCATGAGGCGATAAGGAAGTTGAAGGAAAAGGTTGAAGAGAAAATGGGAAGGTACAGCAATTAAAATGGTGACTTTGTTAATAAGAAGACCATATGTGACCTAGTGTCTTAGTTGATAGCATGTCAAGCATCCACAATATTCAGTCTTTCCTAATTTTTCCTCAAATAATTCATCATCATGGCACAAATCTGTAGTCTGTGCATAATGTGTTTGTAGTTACTCACTAGTCTTACTACACAAAGTTAACTAGTTAAGCATAAAACCGTTGCTAATGGATTCGTGAATGATGACTTAATTTTTAGATAATGGAAATGATGACTTATACTCTGACAAAACCACGAGTGGCTAAACTTTCCGCTCTTGTGCTACCATATCAGTTGTAAGATTTAGAACAAACAAAGGCACGCCAATGATTGTGTTATCATGTATAGGATGATCCCAGCATGCTTGGTCATTTTTATGTTTGTCGAGATTAAGTGAAGGTTCTAAGTTGAATTGCTCATCGCCTCACTTTGAATGGAATGCTTTGCACATGAAAAAGCCAGGCTGCAATTCTTCCCAACAAGTTGGAATCAATATATAATGCATACATAATTGCAATGCAGGGAGAAGATCTGTGCAAGGGGGGGGGATCTATACCTGCAACTCCCATTGCAAAAGGAGATGAGCTGCCACCGGGAATCATCCGCGACGACAGCCCCGGGAACCCACCGCTACCGCTGCTGCTGCCAACCATGAAAAGTGGCATGGTAGGCGAGAACTCCCGAAGTCAGTCACCGGCGGCGACGGTGGCGGCGCGGGTAGGCGGAAGAACGGCGACAGCATAGGGGACCGCCGCCGCCGCTGCGGACGGGGAAGCGTTGACGGCGTCCCACGCGCCGAGAGGCGCGCCCCGCAGCGGGCGCGGGCTCCAGCGGAAGGGACCGAACCCGGGTGCGCCCATCGGGGCGGGCGGCGGCGGCGGCGTGCGGGACTCGTCGGTGGAGACGGCGTCCTGGTGCTGCGCCTGCGGCAGTGGAGGTGGGGGCGGGGGAGGGGGCCGCAGCGGTGGCGTCTGGTTGGGGAGGAGGTGGAGGCGGCGGATCCAGACGGAGTTGAGCGGGTCGGGGTGCTGCGGCGGGAGGCGGCGCTGGTAGGACGGCGGCGGTGCGGAGCTGCGGCTGCCCACCGAGCTCCTCAGCACGAGGTGCTCCGACATGGCGTCGGCGGCGGATCGCCGGAGACCGCGAGGAGGACCCGAAGCCGAAGCCTAGCTAAGCTAGCTCGCACAGCTCTCTCCTGCGGGGAGGATCGTGTGGCTGGGCTCACCTAGGATGCGAGGTGGGGACGAAGCAAGGGAGGACTATAAGCTGCGGGGAGGTCGCCGGCGGCGGCGGCGGCGGCGGCGGCGTCGCGGGGAGTGGAGAAAGGGAAGCGAGAGAGCAGGACGGTGGGGGAAGGGCGGGGAGGGAAGGGGAGGGGATAGACCGTATAGGGGTGGACACGACCCGACCCGCTCATCGTCCGCTGGTGTTGACGACACCACTTCCGAAGATTTTGTCTGCCGGTTAAAAAGCCGCAGCTAATTTTTAATTTTTTTCTAAAACTTAAATTTTAGTACTGTTTATGTAAACTTTATATCGTAAAATGTTTTGGTGTAAATTTTTACACAAAACAAAACAAGATGTTTAGTTGTTTAGTTTTTTAGTAAAGTTTTTGTCTGTTATTAAAAGAACATATATATCATTCTTAACACCATGAAGCAACGTGTCTCGTAAAAAACTAATCTTAACCATACATGTCTAAAAACCAAAAAGAACCAAAATCCCAAAAGTTTATAGATTTTAGAATGAAAGGCCTTAAAATCTAAAATATAAAATAAATTTTACTACAGAACATCTAAAATTCTAAAATTCATGTAATTTGCTATTAGACAAAAAATATGTCCGGATGACATCTTATGAAATTGATAATTTTTGCTCAAGGTCATTTTTACCTAATTAAAAAGAAAAAAATATTAAAAA
The DNA here is from genome assembly GCA_019925245.2 of Oryza australiensis. Lineage (NCBI taxonomy): Eukaryota > Viridiplantae > Streptophyta > Magnoliopsida > Poales > Poaceae > Oryza > Oryza australiensis. The sequence continues at coordinate 1,094,034 of JAIFGZ020000161.1, read as the reverse complement.
GATAAGAATGCCCGGCCACGAGCTCCTAGTAAATCGCTAGAGTGAAATTTTTGAAAGTGCACAACTCTCAATTTTTACCATTACCCCAAACATATTGCTAATACTGTTAATATTATAAATAAAACATACCTAATATTTATATATTATATTATGCTCGACGGGCCTCATCATGTACCAAAGTGTTATAAGGAATAAATATATATAAAAGGTGTTTCGAATAAAAAAAGAGAAGCAATCTTATTTGGTCACAACAAAGAATACTTGATTCGTATCCATACTTAATTCGCTAGTTCTACTTGAACAAAGGGACATCTAGTATATAAATACAATCACTATAAGGAGAGGAGAGGGAATACGCCAATCCAAACCATAACAAGTGAATACAAGCCAACATACATCGAGACAAACCTTGAAAAATTTAATATGAAACCACAAAAGCTTATAAGAGGGATGAGTTACCTTTATTTTCATCGAGTTCATATTCGGCAAATAGATCATGCTAGCCGTCAACCACATGCAAGAGTTGTATACCCTGACAGAGAGTAGATTAGATATTGATATATAAAGACGACATCGGCTTTGATCATCAGGAGTAAGGTTATCATTTGTCAGAAGGGGGCCGGACATGTATAAAAATCTGTCTCTCGTCTCTTTTACCACAATCTCGCGTATATCCTAGTATCAACGATCATTATACTTTACAAATATCATAAACGAATACAACCCATCAATACATACATCGTATTATATTTTCACTCTAGCATCATATCATAATCTTATGGCCCGGAGACATTATCGTCTCTTTTTTAAAAAAATTATCTTCGATTAGTTCAAAATATCCTTGAGCAAATTATCAATTTTGAAGTGCCCAATAGTCGTGTCACGTTTTTACGACGTTTATCAGCAAATTACATAAACTTTCTCTAGCAAAATTTATTTTACTATAATAAAAATATTAATTTTAAATTATTTTTATTGTCTAATCTAATTTCCTGGATCTTGTCGGCCAACCTAACTCACGAATCGTGGGTCACTCGATATTCATTTGGATCTGCTTCATCACAGCTTCAACCGTATTTGCAATTTTAAGTACTGAACATACAGAGCTAAAGATACTAGTCCGATGGGTGCCTTTAATATTAGTTAACGATGTGGATTAAACTCAACAAAAAGTTTGAGAAAACTATGAGCTCCCATTCCATCCGTTCATTGGTACTGTACAGGGGTTCACATCTACGGTTGTTACACACGTGTACATTTAGATGTTGTTTGGTATTTTAGTTAAGGAACTAAAGATTAGTCCCTGGATTAAAAATTTTAGTCTCATCCTGTTTGGTTGCAGAGATTAAAACTCATTAATTATACTGTACAAAGACTATATTACCCCTATTTATTTGCACCTCATTCATGCTGCGGGAGAGAGAAGGATATTCACGAAAAAATAAAGTTTTAGTCCCAATTAGCTTCTCTAATAGAGACTAATGAACTAATGGTATTTTAGTCCCTTTTAATTCCTTCTATTTAAGACTTTATGGACTAAAAGAGACTAAAATGAAGATACTAATGCTAATGCTAGTCCTTCAACCAAACAGCCCCTTAGCCGGTCGCAGTCGACCGGTACTACTCCCGTGCAAGCGTCAGATTCCACAGTGCCAAACTGTTACCGATTGTTCGATGTTTTTCAAGTTTCTTGATTCATGTTGGAAAAGAAGGTACATTAAAAGCAGCAATAATAATAATAAATTATAAACCAACTATGAAGTTAGGTGTTGTTTGGCATTTTAGTCCAGGGACTAAAGATTAGTCTCTGGACTAAAAATTTTAGTCCAATCTTGTTTGGTTGCGGGGACTAAGGACTAAAGCTCATTAATTATACTGTACAAAGACTATATTACCCCTATTCATTTGCACCTTATTCGCGCTGCGGAAGAGAGAGAAGGGTATTCATGGGAAAATAAAGTTTTAGTCCCAATTAGTACCTCCAAGAGGACTAATGGACTAATGGTATTTTAGTCCTTTTAGTCCCTCCCGTTTGGGAGTTTAGGGACTAAAAGGATAAAATGGAGGGACTAATGATTTTAGTCCCTCAACCAAACAGCCCCTTAGATGAAAAAACAGAACCAATTTTTAGTTTTATTTTTTTAACTTGCTTTACTTTTTAAGTCCTCCAGATTCGCTATTTGGCCTTTTCAAGATTTGTTTGATTATTTGTTACTCCTAGTTATCTGAACATGCTACAATGGGATTCCAGTTTCCTTTCGCTGTTTCTCTACAGCCCAACGCTGTGCAGGACCTGTGATACATCCGAGCTCAGATAGGGAATTTGTTACGAGAACATATTCGATCGATAAAAACTAGCTAAATGTTAAAAAATATAAAAATTATATCTAAAAATTTTAGTTTTATAAATTTATAAAAAAAATATTATATATATATACATATATGAAGTAATTCTCATCATATCTTAAATTTAAACTCAAATTTATTTATAAAAAGATAAATTTTAAGTAAATGGTAATAGGATAACGTTTGTTTGAAAATATGTCACAAGTTAGACGTGAAATTGATCGCGCGTGATTTAGAAGGCGCAAACATATGCATTGCTGGCTAACTACGTCACACACTTTTTTTTAAAAAAAGTCACGTATGGTTTTAAATATATATAATATAGGTACTCCGTAGAAGTTATAAACAATATATTCATTATACTGTTATTATATATAAAAGTTTTTTAACGGAAGAATTGTTGCAAGGTTTTCAGATAGTCCCTTTTCAGATTGGTCGATGTATGAAAATGCCTTACATGAAATGAACACACGAACGTCCATCGGTTAAAAAACAACATAATCACAATGAAATCAACCCACGGCTGAATAGCTTCACTCTACTGCAACGTTGTTTTTAACTTGTTCTCGCCAGTTAATCAGAGCTCAGCACGGCACATCGCCGGGATGGAGCCGTCGCCCAGCAGCAGCTGCCGGAAGGTCCACCCGACGACGGCATATAGTAAGTTGAATGGCATATGGTATATTTTTAATATTTCTGGGTTAGCAGAATGGATAAACAAAAAAACTAACTTTTTTATGTTTTTAATAGTTTCATAATCCTGGATTTCGGAATAAATAAATGAATATAAAATTTAATAATCACGGTTCCCCAAGTTTGTATTTTTATTAAATTGGTCCCAAAATTCGTAATCAATAAATAGCATGATACTTTTCTTTCAATACAAGCCACTACTTCTTTTTAAAAAACTAATATATGTAGACATCAATCAAAATACCATAAATAGTCCGTGCAACATAGTCGGCGACTGGTACTGTATAATTGGCGAGCGCTTAAATTGCAGACGGTGAAACAAGATTTTTGTTACTGTGCATCCAATAATCGTCAACGGTTCACCAAATTAAGTTCTAAATACTTCGTCTGAAAACACAGCAATATTTATTCAGAGAACACAGCGCGTGAGACTGTCAAGTGTCAAGCAATCAAGATGCAATTCAGGCAAGCAGACCGAGGGTAGCATGCGCCCTGTTTAGCTAAAATGTGAAAAAAATGAATTTTGAGTATTTTTGGTATTTTGATATTAAATATGTGGGTGAAAAGTTGGGATAAAAAATTTTAGTTTTTAGAGAGATTTGAAAAAAAGATAAAATTTTGGATTGAAAGATCTCTATAAGAGTTACATGCATCATATTTACTTAAGAAAAATTTGACATAGAATTAAACATTTACTCTCGTAAAAAAAAATTAGATAAAATATTTTCACCAAATTGGACAGGTGAAATGGTCAGGACTCAGTAGCTGTGAGCAAGCTGCAGCTCCTCCAGGTCGCGATCGATCAGCACGCCGGCGACGGCGTCCGCCTCCTCCTCGCTGCGGATGCCGGCGCTCTTTCTCAGCGCCTCGGTGAACGGCCCGTCCCACGCGCCGGCCCGTCAAACGACATGGTGTCCCAGTGCTCGATGTACGGCAGATGCTCGGCCACCACGCGCGCCTCGCCCCACCACCCGCTCGACACGGTCTCGTTGATCGGCTTCACCCGCGCGGCCTCGCTGATCATCACCGTCACCGCCGCCAGCGCCCGCCCGAGCTCCTCCTCTCGTCCTCGCCGGCGACCGCGGCGGACTTCGCCGGGTCGTAGGAGGAGAGCACGCGGGCGGCGCGCACCATGGGCGCCCGGCCGAGAGGCACGCCGGCGAGGTTCCCGATGCCGCCGATGAGGTCGCGGTAGGTGTCGTCGAAGGGGAGGACGCTTGCCGCCGCGGGGACGAGGCCCTCGCTCCACGGAAGGCGTGCCAGTGGTGGGTCCGGTTGGCGAAGCCGGCGAGGGAGAGGTCGTGACCCTGTAGCACCACGGCGGCTAGCTCGTCGGCGTCGAGGCCTCCGCTGAGGCCGATGACGAAGAGGTTGTCGGAGGGCGGTTCGAGCTCGGACACCGAGAGGACATCGCTGCGGTAGCCGCCGAGGTCGAGGAGGAAGTAGAGGAAGATGGCGGCTTGGACATGCATGGTCAAATCGATCGTTGGCTCGACGGCTAGCTCAACCTCTCTTCATTGGGAGCAGAGCAAACCTGTCGTATATGAGAGAGAGACACTACGGACTCGGTCTGGCACGTCAAAACAGCGTGTCCTCTCTTAAATAATTTAAGAGGATGATTCGTGGATCTCATAATTTATAGCTTTATATGTTAACAATTTTACGGTCAAAAAAATATGTTAAAAGAACCGTTTCCCTCTCTACCGCTCCGGAGAAGGGGATGACTGGTGGGGGCAGCCCTCGGCACACGAGGGTAACTATTCTAAAATAATATCACTCGTTTTTTTCTACGAATAATATATAATAAATCACTTTACAAATATATAATATCAAATTTAAATTTAACTTTCATACAAGTTATAAAAAATAACTTTGACTTTGAATATATCTTAACTAGTCGTAATTAAATTTATTTTTTATTGTAACTTTTAGAAATTAAATTTTATCTTATATATTTGTAAAGTGATTTATCACATATTGATTTATCTTATTATTTTTTTGTTTTTTATAATCATTTGGATAACATGCAAATAACGAGGAAAAACGTTTTCTCGAGAGTTTAGAATCCAAGGAAAGCTATGACAAGTTTCTTATGCTGCTCTACACTGCGGAACTGAAAGTCTGAAACTGAGTTAACTGGCACTTTGTGTCTGATCTGGTAATTAAACAACATGTGTTCTTCCTCTCGACCTCTCAGCTCAAGGGATGCTACTCTGCCTGCCTACGCAACGACGGCTGCAGGAATTTGTCGGCCATGGTGCACTAGTGCTTGTGGGCGAGCACGCTTGATCGAGCTACAGGTTGACGCTGTAGATGTCGTCGAAGGGCGCTGGACGGTGATGGTTTGTCACCATACGACCGCCGACGTACGGAGATCGTCTTGGGTTGATCAATGTCGCAAACATGGTTGGTATGTATTATTATCAAACTTACCTAAAGAAGTCAGCAAGAGACAACCAAAGGTGACAGGTTATGAATGGGTTACAACCACTTTGAACAGACATAGATCATGTTATAGAATGTTCAGGATGACAAGGGCAATTTTTGATAGTTTGCATGAAACATTAGTTACCCAATATGGGTTGAAATCAACTACGGGTATGCATTCCATTGAAAGCTTGGTCATGTTTTTATGGACAGTAGGTGGCCCTCAATCTTTTAGCCAAGTTGAGGATAGATTTCAGAGATCTACAAAGACCATCAACAGAAAGTTCACTCATGTGTTGAATTGCATAAACAAAATGGCCAAGGACATTATTAAACCAAAAGACCCAACATTTTCTACCATTCATCCTATACTCCAAGAGAATCGATTTTTACCTCATTTTCATGATGCTATTGGAGCTATTGATGGAACTCATATTCCTGTTGTTGTGCCTTCTACTGAACAAATTATGCATTTTGGTCGGTACCGATGTACCACTCAGAATGTATTGGCTGTATGTGACTTTAATAAGAGATTCACTTTTATTGTTGTTGGATGGCCTGGTTCAGTGCATGACACAAGGGTTTTTAATGAAGCATTGCAGAAATATGCTAATGACTTCCCTTTTCCACTGGAAGGTATAATATATAGCAGCAACAATTTTTGTATTATGGACCATTTTTTATTGCTAACTTTTTTGACATATATGTAGGAAAGTACTACCTTGTCGACTTGGGTTATCCTAACCAGAAGGGTTTTCTTTCACCATATAAAGGAGAAAAATATCATTTACCAGAGTATCGGGAAGATCCCGAGCCAAGAGGTAAAAAAGAAGTGTTCAATTACTTGCATTCGTCACTACGGAATGTGATTGAAAGGGCATTTGGTGTTCTGAAAATGAACTGGAGAATATTACTAAAAATATCGAGTTATCCGATGGACAAGCAAGCAAGGATTATAATTGCATGCATGGCACTCCACAACTTTATTAGGGAAAGTAATTCGAGTGATGAACTTTTTGACATGTGTGATCAAAATGAAGACTATGTTTCAAGTGTTGGTCAAGCAACACCATCTCAGCCGCAACCACATGGACATGAAGAGAGTGACATGAACGCTTTCCATGATAGTATTGCCGATAGTTTGATGGCCACGAGAGAGTAGAGTAATTTCGCTTGAAAAATTGTATATAAATATTTATTATATTTATATTGCCAATAATTTATTGTCCGTGATTTATTATAATTATATTGCTACCAAAGTCTAGAATAAATGTACACAAAACAAATACAATCAGTACATACACATAAGAGTAATACAGACGTTGTATATCTCATCTAGTCACTCTTATCCTCAGAGAAGCTAGGTTGCCAAACAGACCAAGCTTTTAGAAAGCCAGTATACCAAGATGATAAGCCAAAAGCCAGCTTTTGGAAAGCTTTTAGGGCCTTAAAGGGCGTTCCTACGAAAAGTTGGACCGTTATAAAATGAAGTACCAGCGTGGGTCGTGTGGGCTGCATAAGTGAGGCGTCAGAGCATTACTGGGAATTATTAGTGGGCTCGGCCTGAATTGCTACAACGCATGTGTCGAGATCCTGTCAGCCATCTCTCCTCCGGCCAAGTCCCATCTCTCATCAGTAGATGTCGGCACGCCAACGAGACCACCGCGGCCTGCAAGCTTCGCTCAGCGAAGTATCAGAAGCCACTAAAATACCAGAGAATTTTCGCTTTGCACGTCAAAAGGCCTACTGTACAACTATCTTCGTCCCATAATAAATTTATTTTTAGTTTTTTAATTTATATCAAAATAAGTCTATTTTTAGTATCTAAGAAAGTAGCGAATAAATGTATTGAAAAGAAATAAAGAGATGAATGCTTACATTATGATTTGAGAAATTGATGATTTTTTAATTTTTTGTTTTGTATTGGTAGGGTTGAAAATTGACGAAAAAAATCTCGTCCCCTACCGTCCGTTTTTTCACATTTGACCCAACCGTTTTCGCATTTGCAAAAAAACCGAGAAACGAAACGTGATGCGTAATGAGGAAAACCGGAAACATGATGGAAACGAGAAAGTGGTTTTTGTCCGTATTTTCATAATCCCGTATTTGGGCGGGATATTTCTGTATTTTTTTTGGATTTTTCCTTTTTGCAACAGGCCCAACACAGCTCAGCCCATGTAAGCGTAACCCTAGCCTCTCAACATAGACACGCACAGCACGCAACGGCTCCCTCACGCGCCGACATCGTTCTGCTCTACCGGGCGCCGACGCTACCTTCTTTCCCTCATACGCCCTCAACTCTTAGCCTCAGGTCTCACGCCACCAATGGTCGTCAGCCGCCCGACGGCCCTCCTCCATGCATGGCGCATCTCCGTCGCGCGACGCTGTTGGCCCTTTAAAGGGTTACGCGGAGGCTACGCTAGCCAAAAACAAAAACTTTTCTACCGCGCAAACCAGGAACACTTGCAAGTAAGGGCCGATAGATCGTTACCGATTGGAGTATGCAGCGGAAATAGCCATTCAGGACTATCCGATCTGGAATTGTGTTGGCCGATTCCTTGGGACAGCCGATTCACCAATCAGCCGATTCGCCGATGTCGCAGCCGATTCGAGTCGTCCGACCGCGTTCTCGTCGCCGATCTGCCGCAGTCGCCTCGCTCCGATTGCAGACGATTCGTAGCCGATCAACAGCGTGCAACGTAGCAGCGCCTCTACCGTCACTAGTACATAATGTCTCATAGGTGCCGGTTGGGAAACCCCCTTAGGTGCCGGTTTTCCTAACCGGCACCTATTGGTCGGCACCAATGACTTTGGTCATTGGTGTCGGTTCTTCGACCGGCACCTATTCGAGCAAATAAGTGTCGGTTCGTGTAGAATCGACACCTATTTATCGGACACCTATACAATAAGGTGCTCCCAATCTTTTTTTATGGGCCCACTCCTTTAGCCGTACCCACCATATTTACCGGACCCACCATATTTTTCCACGTGAGCGTGGGCCCACGAGATAGAGCTACAGGCACGAGCGAGCTGTTCTACACGATGAGCAAGCGAGGCACGAACCTATTTAAGCTGGTGTTGCTCTGGTTCGGTGAGCGGTATGGTACTAATCGAGGAATAGTGTTTTTGAGAATAGGTGCTGGTGAACAGAAAACCGCCACCTATAGTCTCAAATAGGTGTCGGGTGAACAGAGAAAACCGCCACCTATACTATTGGTGGCGGTTCGTAATAAGAACCGCCACCTATTCGTGAAGAATAGGTGCGGTGAACAGTAAAACCGCCACCTATAGTCTCAAATAGGTGTCGGGTGAACAGTAAAACCGCCACCTATACTATAGGTGCCGGTTTTACTATTCATCCAAGACCTATTTGAGACTATAGGTGGCGGTTCTTAACACGAACCGCCACCTATTCTTTTGCCGCCACCTATATACATTATAGGTGCCGGATTTGGTTTGACCGGCACCTTTTGGGGCGACACCAATGAGCCTTTTTGTAGTAGTGCGTATCCACACGTTCGGGAACAGAACGTCGAACACCCGTGTGCTAGCACGCGATGCAAGGCTAAGGTTTGGCTCAAAAGTGGGGAGAGTTTCCATGGAGATTGATCTCGCCGACTTCTAAAGCCGCGTGTGATCAGATTGATTTCGGCGCAATGCAAATCAATTGACCTCTAGCAGCTCTCCACCCCTCGCCCCTTTATATAGAGTTGGCCTACTGAGACTAGTGGCCGATCATGACTCTATTTTGAATCGGATCTCATCCGTGTCTCATAGAGTTGGCCACCCATACGTCGTAAGCCCATAGGACTCTATCCGATCGAATCCCTATCCGATCGATCCACCAGCTCGCGACCGCCGCCAACCTCTCGTCGCCCCTCCTCCGCGCACGGCGCATCCCCGTCACGCGATGTCGTCGGCCCTCCAGCTCGCGACCGCCGCTCGCCGGCCCTCCAGTCGTGCAGCGGTGCCTTCTCTGCATGTGTGTTGCTTCCTTCCTTAGGCCAGTAGTACTAGTGTATTTTTAATTGATCATGATAAAATACTAGTACTTGATATATGTTTTTGTTTACTTGATAAAATGTTAGTTCTGTTTATGTGATTATGATTTATGAGTATAAACATGTGCGATATTTCGAAATAGGTTTCCAGTTTCCGACCGTGTTCATTAAATTTTCAACCGTATTGGTTCGTTTTTTACACCTGCATATTCTGATTCCGTTTTCGAACCCGTGTTTTCCAAACTCAATTCCGTTTTCGCAAAAAAGGGAAATAGAAATTATGTTTTTCCGCCCGTTTCAGTCCGTTTTCAACGAAACGGACTCTGAGGGCGTCCGTGTCATATCGGATGTTTGGACATTAATTTAAAAGACTAAACATGAACTAATTATAAAAACAATTGCATAATCGATGACTAATTCACGAGACAAATCTATTAAGTCTAATTAATCCATGATTAGCAAGTGTTTACTATAGCATCACATTATCAAATCAAGACGTAATTAACTTGTTAGATTCGTCTCATCAATTAGTCGTAGATTATAAATGAGTTTTATAAATAATATATATTTAATACTTAATAACATGTGACAAACTAAACAAAACTATTAGTCCCATCTAAACACCCTCTCTTGCTTTCTGTCCGATCAGAGACTGCAACTCTGCTCCTTCCTCCTAATTGCTGAGAGCTCGAGATTACTTTTTCACCTTTCTCGAGGTAGGACAAGCCACACGACGGGTTCTCTGTCCAGGGGCATTACATATTTGTGTCTAAGCGATCGATTCACATTAGTGTTCGGCTATTTTTTTGAATTATAAGATGATTATATAGTGAGGTGTAGTATAGTCTAATTAGATCTATAGGTAAAAACAGCTATGCCAAAATTTAATGGCATATAATTTGTTATTAGTCATATCTTCTGCAAGTTTAAGTGTGTGCTCGAGAAAAACAATACAGAACGTTACTGGGGGTTTAGAACCACATGCAGAAAATGAGAGTTTTTCTAGGCCTTTATTTAGTTAGAGATGATCCAACCATCCACATATAAATAATTGTTTTGAATTTCTACAAAAATAATTTCCGTAGTAGCGGAAGTCCAAGAGCCGTCTCATTTTTCCTCATTCCCTTCTCTTAATTTTCGCTTGCCTACATCGATCGCTAAAAAAACATAAATTTTTATTTTGTATGCATTCGTTGCAACGCGGGTAAAAAAAATAAATAAATCGAGGAGTAGTAACATGCTCTTACTATTTGAACACGAAGGAAGAAGAATCGAGAAGAAAGGCCCAGTGTGGGTCCAAAGTCCAAGCGGCGGCAACCGGAAAAGGGAGGCGGCAGGCAACCCCATCCCAGCCGCACGGGACAGCCTCGAGATTCGTGCAAGGCCATCCGTCCAACCAGAAGCCCTACCGGTGGTGCTCTGTCGCCGCCCCCATAAATGTACCATCCCCCACGGCCACGGCCGCCTCCTCACCCGATTGCCCTCCCACCCTCGCCGCTCCATCTCCCAAGCCCAAATCCCCAAAACCCTAGCCCCATGGCCGCCTCCCCCACCGGCTCCTCCTCCTCGGCCCCCGCCGCGGCGGCGGCGGCAGCGATGGCGGCGGCGGCCGAGGCCACCGACGGGCCAACCCTCAGCGTCGTGTCGAAGCGGCTACGCGCGCTGCGGAAGAAGCACAACCGGATCCTCCAGATGGAGGAGTCGCTCGCCGGCGGGAGGAAGCTCAACAAGGAGCAGGAGGAGGTGCTCCGATCCAAGCCCGTCGTCGTCGCGCTCATCGACGAGCTCGAGCGGATGCGCGCCCCTCTCGCCGCCGCCCTCGCCGAGGAGCTCTCCTCCCGCCCCGCCCCTTCCCTATCTGCCGCCGCGCCCTCCTCCTCCTCCTCCTCCGGCGCCGATTCGTCCGTCGAGGATCTCCTCGCGCTCATCTACTTCGGCTCCCTCTTCGACCTCAAGCCGCAGACCGAGTTCGTCGCCACCATGGTCGCGCGCGCCCAGGAGCGGGACTGCTGCATCACCTACGACTATGTCACGGAGGATGCGGCCGACCTGCTTCACTTGTCCGATCTCGATATGGTGTCTGCTCTGGCCGCCCTTGCCGCCTCACGCCCTGCTGCGGCGGTGGGCGTCTCGCACCGCGACGCGCTCCAGGCCTGCGCTCACCACGCCCGCCTCTGGCTCCGCCGTGCTGATGAGCCAATCCACCCCGAATCCAGCATCACTTGTAAGGATAGGGTTGTGTAATGTTGTCTGATTTGAGCTGATAGGTTGATTTTCATATCCGTGATGCTTTGTTTGTGTCTTGTCGGTTACAGATGCTGCGGTTAGGGCAAAGTTGGACAAGATCATGGCTTCAGACTACTATACAGCGCAGCCGGAGATTGGGGCATCGGTTGATTTGTCAACTGCTGTTGGGAGCTATGGAAATGCCGCTGGTGTACAGGAGAGCATGGTTGTGTCACCAGAGGCACCTGCAGTGGAGGAGAGCCTAATGGCTGAAGGACACAAGGTGAAAAAATGTTTGTTCTTTTGTTTTCATTGAACTTTACTTGGTGTGGACCAATGATTGTTGTCCTGTTACCTTTATCATGCTGTGGATTGACGATGGATTTGATCCAGTACAATCTATTATTATTGCTGCGGCTTGTACTAGTATATCTGGTCTGATTTTGTTGTCTAGTGCTATAATTATGATCAACTGTGGGTAATGACGTCATTTGGGGTAAAGATTATAAGGTAGATTCAATTGCATTTGTCAAAAGCTTTCAGTGAGATAACTTGCATATGCTTTATTGGATGACAAATGACAGTTGTGCTGCATGTGTGAGAAAATTCTGCTGGAAAAGGTTCATGTATCCCATTTAACTTACCACTGTTTGTTTATACTACACCATGATATTTGTATTATTCTGGGTCCGATGTCACAAGTATCTGAAGTAGAAAGCATACGAGTCTTCCACTATATAGTTGCCAAAGGTTTTAGATTGCTGCTGTTGGAAGCACCATGATATTTTTATTATTCTGGTCCGATATCACAAGTATCTGAAGTAGAAAGCATATGAATATTCTACTATATATTTGCCAAAGATTTTAGATTGCCGCTGTTGGAAATTGATATGCTTTGCAATAATATATCTCTAATTGATGATTTTGTAGTATACAAATATACTACTATGTTCTATCTTGCCTGCTATCATTTTAAAAGCATGATTTATAAGATGTCGGGGGTTCAAAATTACAACTTGTGTGAACTTCTTATGTTTAAGATTTTTTATACGGTCTTTAAAAGATATATTTTTCTGTTCAAGTTCTTTTTTTACTCGTTTAAATCCCATGGGTGGATTTGAATGATCTACAAAATCTCCTCTTTTTCCATCTGCGTAACTTAAGTTTGATACGCTTTGTCTGCAATAATATACTCCTTATAGATTGTTATACTGAAGTATTGCTTCTCTGATGCCTTAATGCATAGTTTTTCGAGTTTTAGACATTAACTTTTTTATTTTACTGCTTTTCTACTGTGAATATTATCTATTGTACAGCAATGCATCCTTGACAAGCAATTTTACCAATTCGCTCGGCGCCTGCAATTTGCATCTTAAACTTTGAGTTGCCTACTTATTTTTTTTAGGTTCATCCAAAACCCACCTATAACCAGTACTGGCAGTAGTGATTATATTTATTCTAAACTCATGATAAAGTGATTCTGTGTAACTCAATGTGGATATATTTATAGCTATTTTCATTTGTTCTCAGTACCTTCTGTCTTGTTGCACATGTGCTATAGGTCTACAATCTACTGATCCAGTTGACATGAACATTCTGTTCTGATGTATTTTTTGAACACACCAAATTGCATATGTGTCTATAAGCTGTATTCAGATCAATTTTAGTTTACCTATGTTAAACATAGGATGGCTGATTGCTTTCTGTATGACCCAGTTTTCCATGCTGAACACGTGTCAGTTATTAGCTACTGCTGCTATCACATGTACATATTGTTCTGTCTAGAGCTCTTGTTTCATATCTGTAGTCACCATTAACAAATAAAAACTAGGAACTTTATCTGATCGCAGGCAACAGTCATACCATAATAGACTTGTCTTATTGTGATAGTTCTGGAGTTCTGTTATGAATTTTAGGTGAATTTCTTATGAGCACATGTTCAATGTTCATTGCAGACAAAATGCTTAGATAATATTGAACCACCATGCAAATTTTTATAGCAACTACCATTATGGAGTTCATTTTGTCCAAAAAAAATGCCATATAGCTCCCTTGTGGCTGTATTTAGGGATGCCAACTCCTTTAAGGGGTGTCTGCCATACATGTTTTCATTCTTCGAGTTGATAACACCTAAGTGAAGCAATTAAAGAAAATGTAGTGCCAAGACAAAAAATGGAAAAAAAATCTTTTTGCACCTAAAAGTTGTATGTATCATTGTCATTCCCATTTGTAGGAATAAAACACAAGCCGAAAGTAAGGACTATGTTTCACTGTAGTACACTCCACAGATGGTTGGTTCAGGCATAATCCTCCCTTTTTTTTTATCCCTAATGAGGTAGGAGATTGGATAACCTAGTTGCATGTCAAATATCATATGTACCCTTTATATGCTTATTTTCCCATTCACCCCTGTAGGATGGATGATATTTTTTGTATGATTGAGCATTTAAGTGTGATTGAGTTTTAAAAATATTTCATTTTATTATTTGTCACTATTCATTTGAGTAGACACCTAGTCAGCTCTTCTGTCTATAATATGGCTATAGAAGTGCTGTAAGGTCATATCTATAATCATTTCTCACTTTTTGTATGTAATATTGGGCATCTGGTAGAATTAATTTTTTTTGGTTGAACAAAAGGCTGGAAATTGAGCTTCATCAGGGCATGGATATATAATTTTATCTTTAGCTTTGGCGCATGGATAAGCTGAGTCCCCTCAGATAGGGAATGCCGAATAGCAGTGTACTTGTTTATATTTTGAGCTTTGAATGCCTAGATGTCCATGTTTGTGCATGATAAATTTTCTTGTGAAGGAACATGGCAAACTTAAGCTCTGTACTTTATGGATGATTGGACAGATTATGGACAATTGTTCATAGGGATGGATTAACCATAAGATTAGCTTAGAACTAGTTATCTAAGCAATGCTGATATTGAAAGTTTTTGGAGAAATTATGGTTGGAGAACCGTGGTACGCATAATCCATAAGCCCATAAACTGTAAATAATGCATCCTTACATAACTTGATTGTGTCTTTTTAAATTAGGAACAGCAATAACAAATGGAGCTCTAGAGAAGTATAAAGATTAAATTATTTAGACAACCACAGACTTTGGATATGCGATTTGTCGATGTTGTAAGTTGACATCAGTTCGTAGGAAGAAACAAAATGAAGGATACATTTTCATCATTGTTACAACTTTGGTTTATTTTACTTGCAATATTAATGCTTATGCATCAATATCCTTTTTAGTATGACCAAAGTTGTGCCTTTAATGGGCAGTTAACCCAAAACTGTCTGGCTAGCCATATGTGTGGATATTTTTTTTACTGTGGCTGTGTAATATAGTACTGTTGAAATTGCTGGCATAGTGAGCTCATTATATATTATAATTGTAGTATTTGCTAGAATAGTCTTTGATAAAGTTCGTGATGTTTGCAACATCTTCGGCATTCTAAAGCTTGCATTTTTTGGTTTACGTTTGTATAGACTGCGCAATATTTAGATAGAACACATTATAATTGTGAAGTTAGAATTGTGTCCATTAGCCATTACCATGGATTGTTTGTGGGCATAATTGCTTGAAATTGCCATTAGGTGATTTTGCATCTAGTACACTAGAGGCATTTCTATGAGAGAATTTTTTTTCAGTTGGCTGGGATTTGACTCTTATTAGGAAACCAGAAGGTCTATTAACCTGTGAGCAAATGTTGTGATCAATTTGTTGTGTACTTTGTCGGCGTAGTTTGTTTGTTGCCTAGTCAGTCCTTTTGTGGCACACGCCATATCTTGTTTGCTGATATCTTATATTTTATTTGTTGACAGGATGAGAAGGATGTTTCACAGGCTACAGAAATCTACAATGATAATCAGCCCAATGTAGCTGATGCTCAGAATGTGGTATTTACCAATGCTCTGTTGATATTTCTGTATGCAACATGTTACCTCCTCATACTGACTAAACTACGTAACTTCAGGAGGATGAAGCCCCAGTGAATCCTTCTGAAGAGTTCTCAGCAGCAGAGGTGGAGCAGGAGAAGTTTGAAGCAGATGTGGAGGAACAAGATCCAAGGAATGCAGATCAACAGTTCACTTCCCGACGGCCTTACCAAAACCAGCGTGGTGGTGGTGGTGGTCGTGGTGGTGGCAGGAGGGGTTATCAGAATGGAGGTCGTGGTGGACGTGGCGGCCGAGGTATGGGCGGTGGTGGTTATCAGAATGGCCGTGGTGGTGGTGGCGGTGGCAGCGGTGGTGGCGGTTACCAGAATGGCCGTGGTGGGGGTGGTGGGTACTACTATAATGAGCCTGGTTACTACCAACAGAGGGGGTACAGCAACAGAGGCAGGGGTGGTCGCTCTGGTGGTGGCAACTCTTATTACAACAACCAAGGTGGAGGTTCGCAGGGAGGTGGCCATGCAGATCCTGGGAGGGTTGAGCTGGGCGCAAACGCTTAGCTTCCTAACTATTTTGCTTGGAGGAGTATTACGCGAGGAGAGGACATAATCCGTGGGAGCCATTTTGTTATTATAGAACTAACTTAGCCCGTTATTGTGTCACATTTGCCCCCCGCTGTGAGTTATTTTGTCACTCCAATGACTTTCATATGGATGGTTGGTTGATAATGTGGAATACTTTTGGGGAAGTAGCATAAGGTTCATATTCGTTCTTAATTTCTGCTTCGTGTGTTCATGTGTCGTGGTTGTTATTCTTCTCTTCGCATTTTCAGTTTATGAAATTTATCGTGCAGCTGCCATCTAGATACTACAACATCAACATGATACACATAATTGTTGCTTCCTTTTTTTTTTTCTTCATGAGTTGGCTTCATAGATGCAGCTAAATTTTGCAAACTCAATTCCCAAGTTTTCCGTCTGGTACTGTACCATCTAATTTTTTTCTGTTGTGAGGATTATTCTAGTGACTACCCTGCAAATGTCACCAGGTGCGACCGTGTGTTGTGTACCTGAGCATTCCAATCCGAGCTGCGGTTATGTCCTCTATGTGCAACATTTTTGTTTATTTTTTCTCTCTTGCATATCTAACCAGTCTGTGTGTTGTTTTGTTTATGCATGCATTCAGCTCGAGGATATGTTCTGGTAGGACTTAATCAGACAGCTGACCTAGAGTTTCTTGTGTACTGAGAAGACGCGTGCCAAGTTTCTGCTGAGCGAATAGACATGGACTGATCGATGGACAGTGCCACATCTTCACACTCAACCCAAATTACTTGACCATTTCTTAACCACCATTCCACCAAACATTTCTGTCTAGAAAACACATGTAATCCTGTTTATCACGCTGACTTTAGCAGGACGTCTCGGCTAAACCGGACAGGTTGATTAGTGTCTTTGTGTGTGTCTCTGTGTTTGTGTGAGAGAGAGAGAGAGTCGAATGGCATGGGTAATTAGCCGGGCTCTTGCTTTCGGATGGAGCGAAATCATGGACGCTAATCATGGCCCCGGTGCACGTCGCTTCATGCCGTAATCATGGCCCTGCTTAGCTCCTCCCAAAACCTTTGACCACTGCCTTTCTAATTACCACTTGTTTAACTTGCTTAATCCATCCAACCAAAGCTGAAAGGCATTGTTGCACTCACCTTTCTAGCTTGCACAGTTCTTCCGTCCTTTCGCGCCGATTCCATCATTACCTCTCACTGCCCTTGTCTCTGTGGTCCTCTCCTCTCTTACCAAGTAAGGATGGCAATTTTCTTTTACATTATTATATACGCTCAAAGAGACATAAATCAACGACATATATCTCACTAAACTTAGATTGTAAAGTCATTTTCGTGTGTGATATTCGTAAATAGAGATTTCTTAAATTAACCCTAATGGGTGGATCATGTACCTCCGATTCTACGCCACACAAGTGCTTTTCCGGCACTTCCAAATTCTAAGCTTGATTAAGGTTCATTAATTGCATCAGCTGCCATGCTTGTGGTGGAGATTGTAAGAGAGAAAATTTGGTTTTCTCGAGTCACCTCACTCGTGGTATGTTACGTATATATACCCCTACGTGCGTGCAGTGGCCGGATTTTTCTTTGATTTTGTGTGTGTTGGTGAGTTTATGTGGGTTTATGGCGAGATGTCGGGAGTTGGATGTGTGTCATGTCATATGAATTGATCACGAACAAAAAAACATGTGCACACTTCTGGTCACTTGGTCAGTCGGCGAGTCCACATTTCAATTGTGTCTTGATGGCAACAAACAAACAAACGGTAGCTTAGCTATATCTGAGGGACAGGGACGCATTACTAGCGATGCAATTAAGCGGGTAGCTCGCACAATAGCTCATTTTTTTTCTCATCCACTAATTTGTGAGCCATGCAGATGCACAGCTTCAGTTTTTTCACGTAGCTCTAGGGGACGCAAGTGAAGCGGCCAAGCGGTTTTTTTCCTTGATTATCCCAGTTCTAATCCATTTTTACTTCCAACTTTTATAGGATATAGGATATCTCATCTGTGTTTGCTTGGTTCTGTGAGTGCTTGATGTAATGTGTAGCGCTTTGCATCGAGGTGTGCTTTGTGCTTCTATTTTTTCAACAACCCTACTGTTGATTCATGTAAATTTTTAAAATGTAATTTTTCTGTCTCAATCTTATATAATTTGTCAGTGTTCTTTCACCGTCCCAATAAAATTTATTTTTATAAGTTATAAAATGGGTTTTTATGTTAGTGACGATATTGTCCTTTATATGTAGAAATATTTCCTCTAACTAAAAGTCAGGTAATTTTGGATCACTGGATCACTGACATATAGACTCATTGTTCGATGGGTTTATATGTCAGCGACCCAAAGTTATCTGACTTAAATTAAGAAATCTCGTTTGTTTATATGCCTACGCACCATGCCTGAATACCGGCTCCGGGTCGTCTTCGACCCTTTTTTGCTGGAATCCACACAGCAGCAGCGAGATCGATCCTCAGGTGCGCGACATGATGAACAACAACAAACAGATCAGGGAACAGTACACAGCAAGCTAATTAAGCATGCATAAGCTAGCTGCATATACGATACGAGGCCAGATTCTGCATTTGTGGCAACGGCAGGTAGCTACAAGCCTCGTTTCTCAGAAGTTCTTTTTTTTTATGGGACGAAAAAAGAACACTGGAGACCAACGCAACAAGCAGCAGCAGCGGCAGCAACTCGACACTTCGACAGCAACAGAAAGGAAGAAAAGAAAAGATGAATAAAAAAGAACAGTTCGAGCTAGAATGGCTGTTGCTAGTTGGATCGAGACAGCAAAGGAATCAAGTACTAATTTATAATCCTGCCTCTTCGTAAAGCTGTCTCTCGTACTAGGAAGCTACGCATCCTTTCGATCATCCGCATCAAAACTTCATCAGATTCATACACTAGCAGTCTAGCAGTATGCATCATCATGTAGTAGTAGTATGATATATGGACCCTTTCTTTCTTTCATTTCTCATCTCTATTACTCACTCCATCTCTCGACACGACGTAGCCCTGAAGCAAAGCTCCCTCCCTCCCTGCCTCTCTCTCTCTCTTTCTACCGAAATTATTCTTTTAACTCTCGAGATAACATCTTTTCCTTTCTTTTATGTATCTCATCTAAATAATTATAATTTTTTAAAAAATCAACAAGATAAATTAATATGTAATAAATCAAATTTTTACAAGTTAAATAATTTATTTTTTAACTTGATAAATTAAATTCAACGTCTAGATGTTAAAAAATAAATTGAAATGTAAATATACGTTAACTTAGTCTGTAGTTCAATTTGTTTTTATTACAACTTATAAAAATTAAATTTAACCTTGCATATTTGTAAAATGATCTATTACATATTAATCAATCTTATTAATTATTTTTAATTTTTTATAACTATTTTAAATGACATACAAACAATACAAACAAGGAGACTCTCCCTCGCGATACATATATGATCGACCATGCATGCCATGCATCATGCGTGCACTGATTCTTCTTACCGATCAAATTAAATTTTTACTCAGATCAGCTCATCGATGAAAAAACTATATTTGATTGGTTCCTGTTTCATTTCTTTCTTTCTTTCTATGTGGATTTGATCTCGTGCGATCCGGCGGTAGCATGGTTTTTACGCGAAAACTATAAAACCACGAAAATCATGACGAGATGAACAATAGATTTTAAAACGATTTGCCGTGACGCGGTTTTCGTCGAACCGCGCGAAAATCACGCCAAAACCGCGAAAACCGTCCCAAAAACCGTGAAAACCACGCACAAAAACCATGAAAAACACAATTTAAATTTGAACCAAATTCAAATCCATGTCGTGCCGTGGTTTTCGCTCAAACCACACCACTACCATGTTTTTCGTGCAAACCGTAGGAAATTTATTTTTTAATAAAAAATAAATATATTTTTATGATACAATAATTTTTTTAAAATTTTTGAATTTGTACGAAATTATTCAAATGAAACCACGACACCCCTGGATACAAACGAAAACAACGGTTTTGGTGGTTTCGAAAACCTCATTGCTATTGCGTAGTACTGTAGATTTCATTCGTTTGGACTTGGACCCCTTCAAGACCGCGACCTCTTCCTCTCCCACCTCTCTTCCTCCCGTCTCTCTCCGTGATTCGACTCCTAGTATATAGTTTCAGACATGATTTCTTTATGCTTCTTGTGTATCCAAGCTTGCTAAGCTAAGCTAGCAGTGGGGACGAAGTTTCCAGAAGGTTCTACAAGGTCGCCATGGGCAACACCTGCGCCTGCTGCGTCGCTCCGGTTACTGAAGAGGCAGAGCCCAGGAGGGAGGAAGCGCGGCGGCGAGATCATCATGCGGCCAAGAAGCCGCCGGCGGCGACGACGACGCCTCCTCCGAGGCAGAGGCATGGCCAAGAACCGGGCGGTAGGGGTGGGAGAGAGAAGCCCAACCCGTACGACTGGGCGCCGCCGCGGGTGCTGCCGGCGAGGGGCTGCGGCGGCGCGGTGCGCGTGCTGGAGGGCGTGGTGCCGCACCACCCGCGGCTGCGCGTCACGGACAAGTACCAGCTAGGCCTGGAGCTCGGCCGCGGCGAGTTCGGCGTGACGCACCTCGCCACGGACCGCGCCACGCGGGAGCGGCTGGCGTGCAAGTCCATCCCGAAGCGTCGCCTCCGCACCGCCGTGGACGTCGCCGACGTGCGGCGCGAGGTGGCCATCATGGCGTCGCTGCCCGACCACCCGGCGCTGGTGCGCCTCCGCGCCGCGTACGAGGACGCCGAGGCGGTGCACCTGGTGATGGAGCTCTGCGACGGCGGGGAGCTGTTCGATCGGATCGTGGCTCGGGGCAGGTACACGGAGCGCGCCGCGGCGGCCGCGGCGAGGACCGTGGCGGAGGTGGTGCGCGCCTGCCACGCGCACGGCGTGATGCACCGCGACCTCAAGCCGGAGAACTTCCTCTACGCCGGCAAGAGCGAGGACGCGCAGCTCAAGGCCATCGACTTCGGCCTCTCCGTCTTCTTCCGACCAGGTCAGCTTCGCTAGTTCTTGCTTCTTCCACTGTAATCCAATGCATCAAACGCTTGAACAAAACAGTTTTTTTCTTTCTTTCTTTCTTTCTTTCCCATTTCTTTGTGTATTTTTTGGTTCAGAACATATTAGTGCTACATATTCTCAAAGATGCCATTTGCAATAAAATTTGGAGATTTTCATAATCTCAAAAGATTCATTGAACTGCAAATAAATTTGGAAATTTTCACAGTATCAAAGATCAAATTGCGAAAATTTTGGTTCTTCTCAATCTCAAAGATCGATTTGCATGAAAACAGACCTTTCCACAATGCCCAAGCTAGTTTTGCAGTTGTTTTTTTAGGTTGCACGTGGATTCTTTTGACAATTATAATACTATAAACACGGTTGGGAATAATTAATAGTCCCCTTGCTACAACTTTTGAAAAGATCCTTTCTGTTATAAAAGGTTAAATTTTATCCTCATTTCTTAAACACATTATCTTTTCACGGGTGCCAAATCATAAAGCACAAACCACCCCCAAATGATCAAAAGATAGGTAGTACACAGTAAGATCCTTGTAAGTATATTAAAAAAAATTCTTACCTTCACGATCAGAAATTTTATGATACTTAAGAGGTACTCTCCCAAGTCATTTTAATATGACGTTAAAAAAACCAAACGTACTTCTCTTAACGTTAAATATAAACAAATCTCGAGAGGGAGTATCAAATTTTGCAGCGAGAGATATCGAAAATGCGATGCCTCCCAGTGCCTCATAAAAACCCACAAAATCACTCTTATCAAAAGAGAACCATAAACATAAACATGGATGGCCACACATTACTAACAAAATCTGAGTCCTCCCTTAGTAAATTTGGTGTGCGGTGAAAATAGAACAGGTCGCCGTTTCGGTGCCCTTCTTGCGCCTGAGTTTCAGTTTCACCGGCGGAAGAAAGAACAGTCTGCATTTGAAACGGCAGCTGATCGCGACGGTGAGCGAAAAAACCGAGCTGATCCTGCCCGGATTTCAGAGAAAAAAAGTCTGTGGACGCTGGGTCAGATACATGGCTACTCCTCTCGGCAGAGACGCAACACGCCGTCATCTGTGTTTAGTTTACTTGGTCTGTGAGCTAGCCAGCCTCGTCAACATACTATCAATAACCTCCGTTTAAAAAATTAATTACCTTCTGGCTATGAATCGGAACATACATAGCTGAATTGATCATTGGAGTGTAAACTGCTGTGTTTACTTGCGTTCTATGTTTTTGCGAGGTCGTGATCGGTCTCGCTGGGCCGAAATTCACCCGAGTCAGCAGAGACAGATTGCTGTCAAGATGTTAATTAAGATAAGGAAGATCGGTGTCAGGATCTCACGATAATAGACGAGTCGCTCTTGTTAAGTCCTCAGGGGAAAAAAAAACTATCGTTCTTGTTCTTAATTCTTGTTCCTCTTTGATGTTGCGTGGCCGAATTGATTGAGCTGGACAGATCATTTCAGAATACAGTCGGCTCGTACCGTTATTGCTTGGAATGTAAAATGGTGGTAAAACATACGAATAAAAAATAAGGAGGATTTTAATATAAGAGACTGTCTGGCGTAGCTCTTCATCCAAAAGTGAAGCGAAGTTAAACCGGGTTTTAGGCAGCTTCACAATTACGCTCTATACTCATCTAACTCGGAAAATTAAATTTAAAAGTTGAAGCCCTATAAAAATAAGCCCCGAATACATTTGCATAAGAAAGGATTTGTATAATACAAAAGCCACACATATGAATAACCTTTTTATATAGGCTAAAAAAATAAAACAATTGGATGAGGAGTTATGGATTGTTTTAACTCTACTCCAAAATATTCATGCATTGAGCAGTCCAAAGGAATTTCATGCGATTTTTAGATTCCCAATCCTTTGCTCAAATAAATGGAAAATTTTATATAGGATTTGAATTCCACTGAACTCAGTGGCGGATCTAGAAAAAAAATTAAGGGGGCTGAACTATCACTTTTAAATTCTTATTGTTAATGTTGGTTCTTAAGATTTCGTCTTCAATTAACTCATACAACTCTTCATCTATATGCAATCAATAGCATCACACAATCATTCAAATCAAGCCATACATGCAAACAATTTACTACTAATTAGAACAATACATCAATCAATGAACATAGAGTGGACAAAAGATTTTAAATTAATCTACGCAGAACTAAAAATACATGAGCACAAAAATCACACTAATCGGATTTAAAACGAAAAGTTACGTATAAAACAAGTTCTAGAGGTTGGTTGGCAGGAAAACAGAGTTTAGAGGGTTTAAAATGCAAAAGCGAACCTATACGTAATTATGTCAATAAATCGGAGGTGCAGCATGTAAAACAACAAGGTGAACTGTGAGAGTATTTATTGAGAAGTTGAGGGGTTATCTGGCAAAAGTTAGGAACCAAAATATAAATATTTTTGAACTAGAGGGTTAAATATAAAATAGGCTAGAGTTTCTTAAACAAAAGTAGCGAAGAGATATGTGACTTTTAATCTAGACCGTTGATCTTCGATCGAACGGTTCACGAGTATCTCTTGCTACTCTACTTCTTCCTTCTCTTTCTTTCTTTCTCTCATGGCTGAAATTTTTAGGGGGAGGGGCTAAAGGGAGGCTAAAGGGGTTCTCCGGTGTTAGAGCCCCCTAGCCCCGCGTTGGATCTGCCACTGACTGAACTCCTTGACAAGTCCTTTGTTCTAAACAGAGGCTCACCATTTCGCACATTCGCGTTCAAGAAAAAAAAAGCATTATGCACATTGACACGATCTTTCGAACATAATATTGGCCATCACTTTTTATCATAATACAGCGAATAAATTTCAATGTATTTTGCTTATCCATCTTGAACGTTTAAAATTAATTTTTATTTATAGTTTTAAAAGTCTAAATGCATATCTAGAGCGTTAGCTATACATTTATCGACACATTTTCTCCTAAACATACTACAACCATAGTATAATTATATAATAACCTACACGTAATTTATACATACGTAGTAACTTTCATAAATCACACAATAACACATTGTTTTTACGAAGCGGAGGCTGGAAGATCGAATCTCCTTACCCGTGCGTGCATTATGATTTTTTTTCTTCCTAACTTGCACGAATTTTGAAGTAAAAACATGGCGATTTAAAATTATGTAAAAGTTATATATGAGTTATATTATAGTTACTGTATGGTATAATGTAACTACACCATAATAAAATTATATTTATATTTGATAAATTTTTGGGAGGAAATTAGTCAACAAATATATTGAAATATCGTAAAATATTTGTGACGAGATAGAGCCTAGTGAGAGTGTGAGACTTTGAGATGGGCCGGCCTACATGCAGTCTGTGCAGATAGGCCCAGTAGATTTCACACGGCCCATGTTTTAAATCCAGCCTTTTCTTCAACCTCACCCAGAAAAAAGAAGAAGAAGAAACTGACGTGGCAAGTGAAACGAAACAGGGGAGAGGTTCAGGGAGATCGTGGGGAGCCCGTACTACATGGCGCCGGAGGTGCTCCGGCGAGACTACGGCCCGGAGGTGGACATCTGGAGCGCCGGCGTCATCCTCTACATCCTCCTCTGCGGCGTCCCTCCGTTCTGGGCCGAGACGGAGCAAGGGGTGGCGCGCGCCATCCTCCGCGGCGCCGTCGACTTCGACCGTGAGCCCTGGCCACGCATCTCCCGCGCCGCCAAGTCCCTCGTCCGCCAGATGCTCGACGTCGACCCGCGCCGCCGCCCCACAGCCCAGCAGGTGCTCGACCACCCCTGGCTCCAGCACGCCTCCCGCGCCCCCAACGTCCCCCTCGGCGACGTCGTCCGCTCCCGCCTCAAGCAGTTCTCCCTCATGAACCGCTTCAAGAAGAAGGCCATGCGCGTCATCGCCGAGCACCTGTCCGTGGAGGAGGTGGGGGTCATCAGGGAGATGTTCGCGCTCATGGACACCGACAACAACGGCAAGGTCACGCTCCAAGAGCTCAAGGATGGCCTCATCAAGGTCGGCTCCAAGCTCGCCGAGCCCGAGATGGAGCTGCTCATGGAGGCCGTAAGCTCTCTTCGTCTTCTTCTAGCTAGCAATGGTGGCCGGCGGCGACGAACAGATTAATGGAAGATTCTGAAAATTTCAGGCGGACGTGGACGGCAACGGGTACCTGGACTACGGTGCGTTCGTGGCGGTGACCATCCACCTGCAGCGCATCTCCAACGACAACCACCTCCGCACGGCCTTCCTCTTCTTCGACAAGGACGGCAGCGGCTACATCGAACGCCCCGAGCTCGCCGACGCCCTTGCCGACGACTCCGGCCGCGCCGACGACGCCGTGCTCGACCACATCCTACGAGAAGTCGACACCGACAAGGTATCCTATATCCTATGAATCTATAATGTTCATCATCACTGTTAATGTCATTTCTCTCTTATATCATCTCAATTATTTTTAGCTCTTGAATAATTGATCTATGATATTCTCTTATGAAGTCATATCATTTTAGTTTTGTCTTTAGATGATTAATCTATATTATCTTTCCTTCTCTTATATTGAGCCACATCATCTTAGTTTTTATTTTAGATGATAAATCTATATATAATTTAAATTGCTATAAACCATATTATATCGATTCTTTGTAGCTTTTCTCAATAGTCCATCGAAGACGAACATTATGTAAATTATTTATGTTATTTATACTATTATCATACAAAACTTCCACTACTCCATTTGCAACAAAAGAATGTTCTGAATCTGAAACTGATCAATCTCTGAGATTTGCACACAGGACGGTCGGATCAGCTACGAGGAGTTCGTGGCGATGATGAAATCCGGGACGGATTGGAGGAAGGCGTCGAGGCAATACTCGAGGGAGCGGTTCAAGACGCTGAGCAACAGCCTCATCAAGGATGGCTCGCTCACCATGGCGCGCTAGCTAGCTCGACGAATTCGGTCAATTCAGACTTGAGAGAAATTCATTGAGAGGATGAGAGGAATTAATGGTCGTCGATGCAATGCTCGATTTTTTTAATGCATACAACATCATTCGAATTCCTTGTACGTGTTTCATTTCGTCCAATTTTCTTTGTACATTCTACTGTAGTCTGTAGATGAGATCGGTCGTCGCCTTATCTGAACCTTCTTGTGTAGGATGTGTTCGTGAATGCTGGGATTGTTTCAGCATTCGTTGTACGTACGTTTTTTGAGACTGCGTCGGATGGGTGTAATTATGTGGTACGGTGGTAATCAAGCAAATTTTACAAATTTTACGGCGGATTCATTGTGAATTTGTGATCTATAATATGCATATGAAACATCAGGTTCACACAAAATCTCTTGTCAGCTTTTCTCGTGGCGGTAGAGAGGACACGCTCTTTTCATGGCGCGGCCGAAATATTCTCCACATTTGACTAGTCTCACTATAATATCGGTATCCTGAAGGGCTAGGGCTAGCTAGTTCACCATGGAGAATGTCCATGCCGCTCTCCTCCTCCTCTTCTTCCTCCTCAATCTCGCCGGCCACTGGGAAGAAGCCCTCTCGGTGGTGGCCGGGCGAGACCACCATCCGGCGGAGCTGGGCGACGGGCTGTACGGTGTCAGCATGAAAGGCGCCGCTCGGCGACGTGGCCCACCTAGCCGTGCGCAACCACGACTACTCCCTCGCCGGCTTCGCCAACCGGAGCGGCCACTGGCACGTCTTCCGCGGCGACGAGGCCGCGCTCCCCACGGCGAGGCCCCTCCGGTTCCGCAACACCTACCGCGACCTCATCGGCGAGATCGAGAACGTCCCCGACCTGCCGCTCGGGAAAGCGGCCTCGCTGCGGGCCATCCGGGCGCTGTCCTCCTACGACCCTGAGGCCGCCGCCGGCGAGGAGGAGGAGGAGGAGCAGTCGGGGGTGGTGAAGCGTCGCGTGGCGGCGCTGTCGGTGGTGCTTCACCCAGGCGGCGCGGCTGAAGCCGATCAGGCAGACCGTCGATGGCGGGTGGGAGAGCGGCGAGGCCCGCGTGGCGGCTGAACACCTGCCGTACATGGAGCACTGGGAGGGACACCACACACCATGCCGTTCGAGCTCCTCCGGTGGAGGCGCACCGGCGCGTGGGACGGGCCGTTCACCGAGCTGCTGAGGAGGCGCGCCGGCATCCGCAGCGCCGACGAGGCGCTCGCCGAGGCCAGCGTGATCGCGAACAAAAGCTTCGTGCAGCTGCTGCGGGCGGCTCACAGCCACGGCGCCTGATGCTTATTCTGTTTCTCTGAATAAAAGTCGCCGTAGTGTGTTACGTTCGGTTCCTGAAATCCTGTGTGTTTCGTGTTTTCATTCCGAATGGGGATCTAATTTTACTGTGGGTTCAACGACGAATCTATAAATATTTTATAAAAAACTAAAGTTGGTAACGTAAAAAATGATGACTTGTTAGAACATATAAAAATAAAAATTGATGAAATGTCTAAGAGAACTCTAGTCCTGCGAGGAAGAGGGGTTAAAGCCTCTTAGCCCTACCGTCGAATCCGCCTCTGTTTTGGGTCATGTGGCTGCTGTTGCTTTCATGTTAGCACTTACTTTGCTTGATTGATCAGGTTTCCTTTTTATACGAATTGCCATCGTATTTCAAAACAGGAACTGCCTTCAGTCATGCGTGTCAACTTCTTTGTTTTCCTTCCAATGGTAAAACTTATCGCGTCTGTGCATGTCGGTATATGCCGGATACCTAAACCGTTTTTATTGTAAAAAGAAAGAAGAAAAAAAAGAAAAAGAAGACACGAACTGCCATTGTTAAATTAAAATTCAGCAATCAAATTTCATGTATTAAAATGCGGTTTTGATAGTTGACACCTTGATGGAGTAACACAGTTCGTTCAACGTGCAGTCAATGCAGATGGCAGCAGGGAGTACAGGACGCACATAAGAACAAGTACGGTAAAAATGCTACCTCATTTCTTTTTTTTTTTTTACAGCGGGAGGTCGAGAGATTCCCGGGCGTTTGACCATGAAGCATCAGTTTCAGTTTCTTTCTTGAAACAAAGACGAAGCAGTATCAGTTTCAGTTGCGCAGGGTACAGCATCACGACGAACTTGTCAGATGCTTTTCTTGTATATAATCAATCTCCCTGGCACTGGCCCACATGTCATCCCCTTCCCCGGAGCGCTCTTTTGACGTGCCAGAGCTAGTAGCCGTATCGATCATGTACACTTACACATTAGGGATGCTCCAAAATGGACGCCATGAAATTCAGGTTAGCAACAAAAAGCCCGGGCATAACATCCTTAGGCAAAAGCGGCTTAATGCCTAGTTTGGCAAGCTGGGATCCTGGCCCTTTCCCAGTGGATGGGCCGGAACTTAGGCCCATCCAAACAAGGCCTAATTCGGTGGAGGCCTACCTCTAGTGCTCCTTCCTCTACGGCCTCGGTCTCTCTCAACAAAAAAGATTTAAGGGAAAAGATAGCTCCTAAATATTTTACTTCTTTTATTTTAAAACTAGCAACGGATGAAGTCGAGATACGGCACGGATGAAGACGGGAGGGAGGGGCGTAGGCGCGACGAGGGAGCTCCGAGCAACGACGGGAGGGAGGGGCGCAGGCGTGACGAGGGAGCTCCGAGCAACGACGGGAGGGAGGGGCGCAGGCGCGGCGCGACGCCGCGTGCGGATGGGGACAGGAGGGAGGGGCGCAGGGAGAAAGAGGCGCATGAGGTTTTTTTTTCCATCCAAGTCCTCCCTTTCTTTTCAGCATTGGGACTATGAGTTAATTTTATAAACACCCAAGGGGTTTACGCAATATAGCCAGCAAAACAAAATTTTGGGTGAAAACACTACTTGCTTTATAGATAGTTATAGATTACGATATATATGTACACACACGCTCTGATATGACTTGTTATCGCATATTAAAGACCCAACTCATGACCTAGACGACTATGAGATTACTAATATATGCATAGACTATTTGAATATATGATAGCTCAGATTTTGATTAATTGATATTAATGTGTCTTGAATTGCATGAACACAAGTTTTGGCCCAACAACAAAATCAGGATGTATCTTCTCGAAAACAACGGTGAGAAGAAAAAAATGAATCATTCAAATTTGCAGTCACAAGCTAGTAACTGACATACTTAATTTGTGGCTCTCAAGTATATTGTTGATTAATGTCTTATGTTTTTTCACGTGATTTTGTTCGTTTAAATGAGCTGCAGGAGGCTGATTTCATAGTGATCTAACTCCGATATCAAGTCCTAAAAATATATAATGTTCATTCTGTTGTTCCCTCTTTCCATTTGTTCTTCTTACATGCTCTGAATTGAACTCAGCTGTGATTTTGAGTGCAACCACGCAATCATGGTTGTAATCTCAGCACAACTTGATCTGGATGCATGATGCATATGTATGAGTAGTGTGCATGCCACTGTTTGTCTCTATTTCTACAGTATATATATGTTTGCATTGCATATAGTGGAGCAGTAGTTTATTTAACAAATCAACTTGGTTTTAAATAATCAACTGAGATATGTCTTGCAATTGGTGCATTTAACATGACAGTTTATGCAAAGGAGAAGATATTGCATATCCTGATTTCAATTGCTCCTAAAGTTATGCAAAAAAAGAAGAGATGCAATTGTTAATGTGTATATATCATTAAGGGCTAAAGAATTACCTTCCTTCATCATAAACGCAGATTAAGTATCACGTCAAACGGGAAATTGCTCAGTTTCAAAAAAATCCGGGTACATATATGAGTTGCGTCGAGCGTGAGATTGCTCACTATCCAAGAATTTTGGATGCATATATGAGTTTTGTTTATGCTTTCAGTTTTTCAGAAGATGTTTGTATCCTACTTGGTCATGTAATTTGTATCTTTGGACTCTGTATGTAATTCCTGGGCCACGTATGTAGTTCCTGGGCCATGTAATTCTTAATGTTTGTAATTTTATAAACACTCAAGGGGTTTTCTGCAAAATAGCCAGACAAAACAAAATTTTGGGTAGAAACACTACTTGCTTTATATATAGTTATAGATAAATATATGATATGACATATCCTAATACTATAAAATAGAAAGAATAGAAGAGAGGATTTAAACTTGAGTGGAGTAGCACACCACCCTTGCTGCTAGCCACGTGACCCAAGAGACTCCCCTCTCCTAAAGCAACTCCAACGGATCAATCAAATGGAATTTAGAGCTAAATTTAGACAGACAAATCAAAAAGTTATGCTCCAATGAATCACCAACAAACAATCCAAAAAAAGAGGCTGGCTAATCCGGAAATTTAGGTCGCTATCTCTAGCGAGGGCGCAGGATTCATCAACTCGCCCTTTATTGCGATTTGGCGCGGCGCCTGGTGATCTCCCGCGCCGCTTGGCGATCTCCCGTGTCACGGTGCCACAACGACTCGCCTCCACGCCATCCGAACCCCTCCGCGGTCACCGTCGCCCCTCCGCGTGTCGTCGTTCATCCGGTCACCTCCACGCCCTGTCGTCCATCCAGCCTAGTTGTCGCACGTCCGCTCCGTTGAGTTCACGTCGCCGATGGCGCCGCCTCAGAAGTTGCCGCCGACGCGCCGGCCAACAGATGCATAGATGGCGAGGGGTTTTGCCATGGCGCCGCCCCCTCAGCCGAAATTTGTTTCCTGGGTGGCCACATGCCGGCGGGCAAGGATGCGATGGCCATGTGGGCGGCTCCGTGAGAAGGGGTTCAGATGCCACCTCCGACGACGATGGGATGGATGAGTTGTCTCATAACATCCGGTACCCAATACCTGGTGAGAATCAATTTGTATGCAACGGATTGGTCTTGTGACAAAATTTGAGTTTTAATTTGAATATTTGCTCAGTTGACACGGTATGAATATTTGCTGAAAGTGTCGGCTATAAATTTAGGAAAAAACATCATGATTTGAAGTTTAGCTATAAATTAAGTTTGTTCAAACATACATATGTATAAATATGTCATATAACTTTCATCCTTTTATAGTGTTGCCCCACACTAAATGCAGTTATTAATATATTTTCTGGTTATTTGTTGTCAACAGGAAGTGTGAATGGAGGGGGTTCTTTCATGGACCTAATGTACGATGATTCTGATCAGTTTGTTCACAACATTTCATTCACCCAAACAGAAGATCAAAATGATTCACCAATGACTGCAAATGCTTCTCAAACTAGGAAAACGCAAAAGAGGTCCAGGAATTTCAGTGAGGAGGAAGACATCCTACTTGTCTCTGCTTGGCTCAATGTTAGCCTGGATGCAATTAGTGGTGTAGATCAATTCAAAACTATATATTGGGGCAAAATAACTGAGTACTTCCACGCGAATAAGAAATTCGAATCGAATCAAACCCAAGGTTCTCTTTCGAATCGATGGTCTGGTATTCAACTAGATGTCAACAAGTATGCAGGATGTGTATCTCGAATTGATCATAGCAATCTAAGTGGTCACACCATCCAAGACAATGTAATTGAATAATCATTTCTTTTGTACAAATTGTTTTGACATCTCCTATCCATCATTTATTGATTATGCATGTTTGTTAACCAGCAAATGCAGGCATTATGGTTGTTCAAGTATGAAGATAAGGATAATCGATTATTCCCGTACTTGCACTGCTATGAGATTTTGAAGCATGAGCCTAAGTGGAGTGAAAGACGAAAACAGTTAGCAGGACAGCAACCTTCCAAAAAGAAACAAAAGACAAATGCCTCTACTTCACATGTGGTTGGAGTGACCCCTATTAATGTTGATGACATCGAGGATGGATCACATATGAATGCTACACCAACACAGTAAAGGCCTGAAGGAAGAAAAAAAGAGAAAGAAAAACTTTGGCAAAACGGGAGACTTGAAGCACTAGATCGTGCATGGGACAGCTGATGTTCAACTAAAAGCAATAAAGCATGCGAAGAAGGAGGATAGGACAAACAAAATATTGAAAATGGAAGAAAAGAATTGCATCTGAGAAAGATATGTTTAAGGTTACAAAAAAGCAAGAAGATGACATGATTGCTTTAGAGAAGAAAAAATTTGAGGTAGCAAAGAAGCAAGAGGATGATAGGCTTGCTCTTGATAGATCAAAATTTGAGCTAACAAAGATGCTAGAAGAGGAACGAATTATTAATCTAGATATTTCAAGTATGTCTAGTTCTCAACATGAATTCTACAAAAAACTGAAACAACGTATTCTCGATCAAAATATGTGATTTTTTTTGCAACATTCAGATTTATATTAATATGTTATTTGAGCTATGTAATAAAGATTTATAGTAGACTATTAATATTGTATTTAGTTATGTTGCTATTATAATTCTGAAATGTGAGAAGGATTTGCAATTTAAACAGTAGCATTACATGGGTTTGCTCACTGTTTTTGGAATTTATACAGTGCTGGTATTACATGGGTTTGCTGGGACTAGCTTGCAATCATCTCCTAGTGATCCATATGCCTGCCTGAATGGTTCAAGGGATCACATTTTGCTTCATGTTCAGTGGCCATCCATACTGTGAGATTTTCAGATTTGCTCACTGTATTTTTTCAACTGAAGAATCGTAGTACATTGCCCTGACCATCTTGTTTTCAGAATTTGTATAGTGTTTGTATTTTTCGGATTTTGAATAGAGTAAGCAAGTTTCCAATTGTAAACAGTGCTTGCATTTTTCAGAATTAAAGCAGTGTATATGTTCTGCTAATAGTTTCTGCTGATAGATTCTGCTCCTACCCATGTATATGTCGAACACTTCTCTCGTATAGATGTTTGCAGCCTGCCTTTCAATTACAGAAGAGGATACTAGGGTAGGCTTTGAATATGCTTCACAGAGTTCGCTTGAGCTTCCTTCTGATAAATCCTAGAGGTAAGAATAAGCAGTATATACAGACAAATATTGTCTGGACATAGTTTACAATAGTATTATATTTTTTGGATTTTTAATAGTATTAAACAGGACACAGATAGTGGATTGGATAAAGATAATGGCACATTGACAATAAAATTAACTTTCGCATTAAAAAATGATGTTTGTACAATATTATTTCAAATGTTTGTATAATATTATTTTATATGTTCTATAATGGAACAATAGAACAATGGAAGCTATCTGTCTTGCGCCAACAAAACAGGGCAGGCCAAAATTTTGCTGTCAAAACAACAGAGCAAGAAATTACCTTGATGGAATTAATGGAATTAATGGCGCAGGAGCACGCACTGCTAGGGATCTGTCTTGCATGCGCCACAAAAACAGGGACGTGTGGTCTGCCAAAAAAAAGGAAAAATAGATATCTTCTATATTATAAATTTCACCGAAAACACACATAAAATATGTTATTTATTTTTGGTGAGGATGTAAATAAAGATCCATTTGGACTCTGATGATTTTATTAAAGTTGCTCTAAGTTTGACAAATTCTCAAGAATTTGTCTGATGCACACCAGCTGATAATTCAGCGCTGAATTAAAAAACTTATTGGAACAAAAATTCAGCACCAGAGGCTTTTCTGAGGTACACATAATTGACTTTTTTTTCATCGGGCCAGCACTAGACTATTTTCATTATTCAATTGTATTTTCGATTTGTTTGCATATCCGATTGTGTTCTTTTTTTTGCTACGATGAGGAATCTTGAATTAAATAACCTGGGAAAATCGATTTGTTTACATCAAAATTTGTTGGGTTGCCAGAGGGGCGGGATGGTTTCCATTCACGATGCTACGATGGTTTAAAGAAGGTTCTATAGATTTTTTTTAAAAAAAATACATTGTTTATCGGTTTTAGAAGTGTGCTCATGATGATAATCTAGTAGCTAAAATAAGAAATGAGCATGGCCTTAACCTATTGCACTGGACGTGTACATATCAAGCAGAAAAGGAGAAACAATTTCAGAGAAAAAAATCTCATAATTGCTTAATAATATCGCATTATCCAGCTAGCCACACGCAGAGATGGAATCCAGCGGTGGCTCCTTCCATGGCGCAACGTGACAATACATGAAAGAAGAGGCATGGAGAATCATCTTTGAGCTCTACAGGTTTGGTACTCTCAGCAAAGGTGACAACGATGATACGAGAAGTATCACAAGGCCCACTACTGCACATGGCAATTGGCGCATTATTCGAGAATGCAATAGTTTTTTTAAGGACATATATATCGGTAAGTTCTTTAGGGAAAACGCCAAAAACGCTTCAATTCGGATAATTGATCCAATAAAAAATCAGACGACAATCAGACGCTCGCATATTTTCTCCTTAAACATTATGCAGGCATAAAAATTTATTATTAAACTTACAAAACAAATTTTCTTTTAAATTTCTAATTTATGATTCACCTACTATTGTATTCATAACAATTAAATATTTAAAATAAGATATCACATGACTATATTCTGACAACTTTTTTATTGAAACATTTTTCTCTAGTAAAACATCTGAAATATTTTCATTGAAACATTTTTAAACCGGTGAAACATGTTTTTACCGAATGCTGAAATATATATTTTATTGAGCGATGAAACATTTGAGACATTTCTATATATAGGATGAAACACCTCCGATAATTTATAAATCATCGAACGTCCGGGTCATAGTCCTCCTCGTGCTTTTGCCTAATTTGTTTGTAGGGATGATAACGAGGTAGGGTAGAGGCGGGTTGAACTGAAATAGTGACGGCCAAATGGGCCGTGCTGAGCCGTGCTGCCCAGGCACGCGTGGCACTAGCAGCCCCGCACGGCACGCCCGAGGCAAACGAGCCGTGTCGTGCTTGGCGCCGCCGAGCTTGCAGGGCGGCACGGCACGGCACGTGCACTGTAGCAGCACGGCACGGCCCACGGCGTGGTGGGAGGCGAATCGACGGCTGACGCGTGGCGCAAAAGTGCTGAGGACGCGCAACGGCTACCCCGCCGTCCAATACGAGCGCGCCACATGTCCCCCAACGGCTATATGGCTGTTTCAATTTGAAATTAGTCATTAAAGACAAAAAAATACATAAAAATTCAAAAAATTTGCAAAAATCTCAAATTTTGCCCTATAATAGGGCATGAACCCCAGTCGTCTCTCCTCACCCCTCACTTCTCATCTTGTGCTCTCAAGTGCTCTCTTTCCTCTCAAGTGTCCATTTTTTGATTTTGACAAAATTTGAGTAAATTTTGTCAAAAATCAAAATTAGTTTCTTAGTTCAATAGTTTGATCGCAGAAGTTTGAAGAGCTCGCAGTTGTCCAAAAATACAACCAATTTTTAGAAACATTTTATGATTGTACTCTTACTCTGTCATAAGTTTATTATCCAACTTCTAATATAATTTTGCATAACATTTTTGAAATTGCTTCTTTATTTAAAGAATACGAAAATGATGATGTTCTAAGTGAACCTGTCTTTCACATGAAAAAATATTTTAAATATTAGAAAAATATACATATGTTGTATGCTTTTGCTTTTGTTTTAGATCCTATGTGTAAATTAAGGGGATTGTCTGCTATTTTATCATTTCTTGGTGATACGTAGGTGTAGATTATAGTTTTTTTATACTAAGGTTAGGGGTTGAAAACGGACGGAAATTTTCCCGTTCCGAACCGACCGTTTTTCTATATTTGAATCGGTCGTTTTCGGATTTTGGAAAAATACGAAACGGACGAATTCGGGTTGAAGCTTTTAAATGTGGACGGAAGTAGAAACGACATTTTTCCGTCCGTATTTCCGAAATTCCGTTTTTATCGGAATTTTACCATATTTGTACCGTTTTTTCCAGATTTCTTCTAGGCGGCCGCCCAATCACAATCACAAAACCATCTACGAAAACCCTAGGTCTTCTCTCTCTCTCTCATTCCCAGGCTAGCAAAAGAGTCCAACCGCCGCTTGGCCGCCCGCCGCCCACCCGCTCGGCCATTCGCCGCCCACCCGCCCGCCACCGCGCCCACTCGCCGGCCGCGCGCCGGTCCGCCGCCCGCCCGCAAGCCTCCAACCCCGAAGCCGACCGCCGCCGCCACGGCCGCCGCGACTTCCCGACGCCCGCTCACCTCGCGACCGCGAGCGAGCGCTCTCTCCCCTTCCCGAGTGCCCGCCTCTCGCTCTTCCGGCCGCCGCGTCGTGAGTCCGTGCGCGCCGTGGATCCCTTTTGATTTGTCCGGGTCTCCTTCCCTCCGTGCGCGCCGTGGATTCATCTTACCAATTTCTTTCTTCAATACTGCAACCCCAATAGTACACTCCCCTACCTCCAGCTTAGTAAGCAGCCTTTTCTTGTCTTTCTACTAATTTTGTTGTTGGATTGCATTTTTCCTTAGATATTGTCAAGTACTAGAGACCAATGATATAGGCACACTCACAGTATATGATTTTGTTGTTGGACTGCATTGTCAATAGAGGATACCCATATAAGAATATGTAATCTTATTTAGCATTGTGATATTGTATTTTCAGGAAATTTTTTATGTATGCTAGTGAAAGACTGGAAAAGTAAAAGTTCATTGTTTTTCAAGTACTCAAGTTGTCCCTCCACATTTGTATTGTATATACAACATGTTGTAACTTGTATGCTACTGACAAGTGACAACTGTTTTGCAAGCTGCCTGCTCTACCAGCTATGTCAAATCGTGGTCATTGCAGCTCAATGCCACCAGCTCGTGGAAGAGGAAGCTGTGCCAGCTCGATGCCGCCGGGGCAGCATCTTGCGCTACCGGCACCGGAACCACCATCTTCAATTAAGGACAGCAGCAGCGGATCCATTATAGGTAATGATGTACGCAATAAGTAGTAGTAGCAGACTAGCGGTAACACTTTATGTGTATACAAATTAATAAGAATTTTACTTGTTTTTATAGGATGTATAGACATCATGTCAAAACAAAAGTTACATGTGTGTGACCTTACATTGGATAGATGATGCATGGCATATTCAGAAAAGGATTGTTGGTTTGTTTCATCTAGAAGGCCGACATACTGGCCACAGGTTGGCAGAGGCCTTTACTGAAGTAATGGTTAAATGGTTTGTTGAGAAAAAGCTGTTTGCCTTGACTTTGGATAATGCATCAAATAATTTAGTAGCGATCACGATATTATTGAAGATCTTAAATTGAATGGAAATGGTTCTTTGGTTTGTGATGACATATTTTTCACATTAGATGTGCATGCCACATACTTAACTTGGTTGCAAGGGATGGGATGGTGTTATTTCAAAGACACTAGACAAGATTAAATCATTGTGTCTTCTTGTGAAGGGCTCTCCTTGCAATGGGAGGAGCTTATGAAATGTGCTACGAGTGTGGATTGGATAAGTCAAAGGGCATCCAACTTGATGTCTCAACTAGGTGGAACTCAACTTATTTGATGCTTAGGGATGCACCGTACTACAAGCCTCTTTCATTAGGCTCAAGATTGCAAATCGCCGTAAGTATGAGAAAATTTCTCCCTCGATACTGAATGGGGCATGGCTGTTATAATTTTTCGGTGCTTGGAAAAATTTTATGATCTTCTTGAATCGCTTGTACCTCATATCCCACTGCAAATCTATTCTATAGAGGTTTTTGTGAGATAAGAGAGTTGATTAGTAAATGGAAGAATCACAACAACTTAACTATTAGGCAAATGGCAACTGCAATGAGTGAAAAGTTTGAAAAATATTGGGAATGTTCTAGTACAAGTCTTGCTGTTGCTTGCTTTTTTGATCCTAGGTATAAAAGGAAGATTATAGAATTCTTCATGAGAAAGTTTGATGGTGACTACTATCAAGTTCATCTTGAAGAGTTTATGGCTATTGTAAAGAAGTTGTACCAATTTTACAGTGCTTCTAAACCTACTTCAAGTAGTAGTGTGGTCGAAGATGCTAGCCCAGCAGAAACACTGGGTGCCAAAGGTAATTCTGAACTTGAGAGGTTCTTGTATGATGATTCTGGACCTGATGGAAATGAGAATGAATTGGACATATACTTAGCACAGCCACTGTTGAAGCAAGATTCATTTGATATTTTGGCTTATTGGAAGAACAACACAGATAAGTACCCTATCCTTTCACAAATTGCTCGTGATTTGATGGCAATACAAGTGTCCACAGTTGCTTCTGAGTGTCGCATTTAGTGGTGCTGGCCGAGTACTTGATCCTTATCACAATCGTCTTGATCCTGAAATGGTACAAGCACTTGTTTGCACCAAGGATTGGATACATGCAACAAGAAAAGGTACTAATTTTCTAAATTTTTCAAATTATCCAAATATAGTTCGTGTTCAACACATGTCTTGATAATCTATTAACCTGTCTTTTGTCTTTTTAGATCATAAATACATTCCGTCCATAATGGCTGATCTGAGACCGGAAGACCCCATGGCTGCAGCCCCAAGTACCCCTCTAAATGATGAGGTATGCGTTGAATATTTGTAGTGTAGATAGTCTGATAGTCTGCAGCCCAACCATATATATGCACGAATCATTAATCAACATGTGTTAACTATATGTAGGAATATGACAGTGCAAGTGATCCTGATGAGATGGATGATGCTGCAGAGCTGTGATGTACTATGATGTGTTCATGCCAACTCATTTTATTTTGTTAAATCGTGTTATGTATGTGACATTAGTAGTATGTGCTTCGTTCTGTGTGTGCTGCCTTTGAAGTTTGGATTGCTTTTGTTCTGTGGACTGCCTTGGACTACTGTTCTTTTTTTACCAGTCATCTTGTATCATGGAAGAACTGAGATATATGTACTACTTGCATGGACCAGTGTATCATTCCTGCATTTTCCTAATATTTACTTCAAGTGAACTTCTAGTGAAACTGAGATATATTTGTTCACTGAACTGCTTTGATTGAGATATATTTGTTCACTGAAGAGTGAGCTTGGACTGCTTTGTTCACTAGAAGAGATGCATGGCTTGGTCTGTGTTTTATTAAAGATGTGTGTTTTATTACAGATGTGTGTGATTGTGATTGAGTATAAAGATGTGCGGTATTCCAGCTTAAGTTCCCGACTTTCGACCGTTTCCGTTGATTTTCCGATCATATTTGTTCGTTTCCGTGTACCCGCATATCCCGATTCCGTTTCTGAACCCGCATTTTCCGAACCGGATTCCGTTTCCGCTAAAAAATATAGAAACGAAAGTAGAAATGGAGTTTTTCCGTCTGTTTCCGTCCATTTTCAACCCTAGATACGAGAAGTATCACAAGGCCCACTACTGCACAAACACATGGCAATTGGCGCATTATTCGAGAATGCAATAGTTTTAAGGACATATATATCGGTAAGTTCTTTAGGGAAAACGCCAAAAACGCTTCAATTCGGATAACTGATCCAATAAAAAAATCAGGCGACAATCAGACGCTCGCATATTTTCTCCTTAAGCATTATGCGGGGCATGAAAATTTATTATTAAACTTCAAAACAAATTTTCTTTTAAACTTCCAATTTATGATTCACCTACTATTGTATTCATAACAATTAAATATTTAAAATAAGATATCACATGACTATATTCGACAACTTTTTTATTGAAACATTTTTCTCTAGTAAAACATCTGAAATATTTTCATTGAAACATTTTTAAACCGGTGAAACATGTTTTTACCGAATGCTGAAATATATATTTTATTGAGCGATGAAACATTTGAGACATTTCTATATATAGGAGGAAACACCATCCGATAATTTATAAATCATCGAACGTCCGGGTCATAGTCCTCCTCGTGCTTTTGCCTCATTTGTTTGTAGGGATGATAACGAGGTAGGGTAGAGGTGGGTTGAACTGAAATAGTGACGGCCAAATGGGCCGTGCTGAGGCGGGCCGGCCCAGGCACGCGTGGCATTGTAGCAGCCTGGCACGGCACGGCCCAGGAGGCAAACGAGCCGTGCCGTGCTTGGGCCGCCGGCCGAGCTTGCAGGGCGGCACAGCACGGCACGTGCACTGTAGCAGCACGGCACGGCCCACGGCGTGGTGGGGGGCGAATCGACGGCTGATACGTGGCGCAAAAGCGCTGAGGACGCGCAACGGCTACCCCGCCGTCCAATACGAGCGCGCCACGTGTCCCCCAACGGATGGCTGTTTAAATTTAAAATTAGCCGTTGAAGACAAAAAAATTCATAAAAAATTTAAAAAATTTGTAAAAAATCTCAAATTTCGCCCTATAAATAGGGCATGAACCCCAGTCGTCTCTCCTCACCCCTCACTTCTCATCTTGTGCTCTCAAGTGCTCTCTTTCCTCTCAAGTGTCCATTTTTTGATTTTAACAAAATTTGAGTAAATTTTGTCAAAAATCAAAATTAGTTTCTTAGTTCAATAGTTTGATCGCAGAAGTTTGAAGAGCTCGCAGTTGTCCAAAAATACAACCAATTTTTAGAAACATTTTATGATTGTACTCTTACTCTGTCATAAGTTTATTATCCAACTTCTAATATAATTTTGCATAACATTTTTGAAATTGCTTCTTTATTTAAAGAATACGAAAATGATGATGTTCTAAGTGAACCTGTCTTTCACATGAAAAAATATTTTAAATATTGGAAAAATATACATATGTTGTATGCTTTTGCTTTTGTTTTAGATCCTATGTGTAAATTAAGGGGATTGTCTGCTATTTTATCACTTCTTGGTGATACTGTAGGTGTAGATTATAGTTCTTTTTATACTAAGGTTAGGGGTAAATTATATGAAGTTTTTGGAAGATATGAATTAAAGTTTCAGGGAGTTCGACAGCAGAGACCCCTTCCTATCCCAACTACAGGTAAGAAGAAGATACAGTGGGGTAGGATTTGGGGTGGATCGTCTTCAAGCCAAGGTGGTGGTAGTTCGTCGGCTACAAGTGGAGACGCCTCTTCGCATGGTGTGGCCGAAGAGTTGTCCGGTTATTTGGACAGCGACGCCATCCATCACGAAGCACAAGACTTCAACGTCCTCAGGTGGTGGAATGACCACACATTAGCATATGTCGTGCTTTCAAAACTAGCACGGGATGTGTTGACGGTGCCCGTATCGACGGTGTCCTCCGAATCAGCCTTGAATCTATGCGGCTGAATCATCGAAGACCGAAGGACAAATCTGAGCAACGACCACCTTGACAACACCCAATACACTGCGGACAACCAAGAATTGGTCGTCCGCCCGAGCAACTCTACCTAGATCCGGACCAACCTCGGTAGAATTTTGTTTGAAATAGTTCTGACATTTGAGCTGTACTCTTTTCTTTGTCATAGTTTTCTCAGTTTTTCCTATGAGTTTTTACATGACAAAGTTTTTAACGAGACAGCATGTATCATTGTATCCTATAATGATATAAACATCAATAAAGATCATTACTATTTTTAATAAATTCTTTTGCAATATTTTTGTAAATGTGGATTTATCTTTAATATTAGTAAGTCATTACTTCTTTTTTAAAACTTTATTTTTTATTTTTTTAAACTTATCTCGCTATTTTTTTATAAAAATTTACACTCTTTAAAAGGCCGTGGGCCATCGGCTGCCGTGCCAAGACGAGCACGACCCGACTCCCTATGTGTCGTGCTTGGGCTGAGGGCTAGACACGTGGGTCGGCACGACACGGCTCGTTTCATGAAGCGGGCCAAACGGGTCGTGTCGAAACGGGTCCGTGTCGTGCCGGGCCGGGTCGTCCATTTGGCCGTCTCTGAACTGAAATGCTCCCGTCCCCTCTCTTGGTGGATATCCTGGCCCTTGCCCTGGATTGATGAGCGGGGTAAAATAAGTCCTCTCTCTCGACTTTTTCAGGCCCTGCACCGGTAATCGATGAGGCGATCGATGA
Source organism: Oryza australiensis (assembly GCA_019925245.2). Lineage (NCBI taxonomy): Eukaryota > Viridiplantae > Streptophyta > Magnoliopsida > Poales > Poaceae > Oryza > Oryza australiensis. Next base: position 1,052,168 of record JAIFGZ020000161.1, on the reverse strand, counting down.
TAGAGGGAGCGCCCACGACAAAGAGGCCCGGTGTCGAGGGGGTGCGGCCAATGTGACAGCCTGACAAGGGGAGCGTAGCCGGTGTAACGGCACGACGAGGGGCTGTGACGGCACGTCGGTTGACGATGATGGGGCGCTGCGATGTGGTGGCCCACGACGAGGAGGCACTACATCGAGGCAACAAGCGATGAGGGGGCACGGCACGGGACGACGAGAGGAGCATGGTGCCAGCGTCGAGGCTCGTGACAAGCGAGCGCGACGCCGAGGCGGCCAGCAACGACGGGCGTGGCTTTGAGGAGGTGTAGCCGCTGATAAGGTGTCGTGGGGGCAGTGGATATCGATCGGTGGTTGGACGAGGATGATGATAGTTGAAGACTAGAGTTTGGTTTATATGTGTGCCACTTGAAATGAGTCAATGGAGTCTATATTTTTAGAGAAGTAACACATACCTAGATTTCTGTTGGTCATTTGCTGATAATATTTGATCCCTGCCCCCATAAATTTACAGGGCCCCACCCCTGCTCATCCACGGATGAGAATTTTTCCCCACCTTTGACCCTGTAGGTGCGGGTCCCGGCTTCAACGAAGAAATCGCCACCTATATTTGTTTGCACTTGTAGCAGCTGAGCGCTGATGGCTAGTCTGAGATTGGTTAATTAAATGATCAACAACTGACGGCGAATCTGAACCGAGATTACTAGTGATGTTGTTGTTTTTTCTTTTCCTTTTTTTTTCGACGTTGGCAAGAGGGCGTAGATAAAGGCGGTATTGGCGCGAGCACATGCATGTCGCGGATCGCAGCTACACAAGAGTTTACGGGGCTGTTTGGATTGGTGACTCAACATGCCACATCTCAACTTAGCCACATCTCAACTTAGCCATGCCACAACTAGTTAGTTTAGTGTTTGTTAGACTAACACACCTTAAGCTGCCAAAAAAAAAATGGTACATTGCAGTAGCATTTTGCGTCAGACTTGTGGCGCTGAAATCGTTCGCCTCACTTGCGGCTCGCTAGCGGGGTGAAACGTGAGACTTGTTTAAGCTGATGTTATGCTCACCTACCAAAAAAATGTCGCGTAGCAGTGGCGCAAAGTGAGAAAGAAACAGACGGCATTCCTGAAAAAGCATCTCACACCAAACAGTGCTCTCTCTGTTATACTCTCTACTCCACCATGCTCTCTCTTCTCTCTCCCCAGATTTTTCTCTCGAAGCAGCTCAAGCAGGCAAGTATTCCCTTCTCTTTCCTCCTTTCTCCTCTTCCATTTCTCTCATGTATACCATTCTACCATTCAGATCCCCTTCTTTTATCTTAAAATCCTGCAACTAATTTGTTAGAAGTTAGGTCCTCAATTTTTTCTCAAAATCCCTAATGCTAATTTGTTCCATTGAGAAGTGTTGCCCTCCGAAAGTTTTTTTTCTTAAAATCTTCTCTATCCTGTTCATTTCATTTTGATATGTATCTTCCTTTCCTCCAATCCCATATTCTAATTTAATTTGTTCCTTTCATCAGGCTCTGAGTCATGGTCTAGGCTGCAATTGCAAGTTCATATTGGTGAGGACGAGTCGCTGGTGTGGCTAGAGTAGGAATTAGGACCATCACGATAAACACACTACATACATGTTTATTCTGTTCTTGTTGCAAAGGATTGGGGATTGTTCATTTTTGTCCTGGACCTAAGTTTTGTTCGTGACTCCATTATTGCAATTTTCTTAGCTTTATTGGCTAGATCTGGATTCCTAAAACTATGAAACCGATATATTTATGATAAATGGTAATATGAAAAAACTATTGATTGTTTTATTCAATTATTATATGTTAGTATTTTTGTTTTATTTTGAATATTTATTAATTTAGGCTCTCTTAATTATTTGGATGGACCAAAGGAAACAAATATATTTACACTACCACTTCAGCTACTACTACCAATATTACATATGGAGGAGAAGGTTGCTTGTTGCTATTACCATATGCTTAGCTAGTTACTCATTTTTGCTTGACATGAGAAAAAGGTAGAGAGAAGGTGTAACATATTCACCCATGCTTCTTCGAGATGTGGAGCGAGATGCACGGCTAAATCGTTTGTTTAATGGTACTGAGGCCAATTGTGTTTCGAGCTACGGATGCGAAAAGCTATTTTTCATAAGCTTTGTGGTCATTTCAGACCGCGTAGTCTTTTAGTAGACACCTTGCATGTAACAGTGGAAGAACAGATTGCGATGTTCATGCATATAGTGGGACACAAATGATGTAATAGGTCAGTTAGTTTTGAGTTTTTTTGATCGGGTGAGACAGTTAGTAAGTACTTCAACGCTGTTCTGGATTCACTTGTTTCAATTTCTAAGGAACTAATATACATCAGAAGCACTGAAACACATCCAAAGATCACAAGTAGCTCAGGAAGATTCCATCCATATTTTGAGGTACACAGCACAAGTTTTTTTTAGAAACCTAACCATATAATCCATATGCTTGATAAACTAATTGGGCATTCATTTTCTCCTTTTCTTAGGGGTGCATAGGAGCTTTGGATGGTACTCATGTACCAAGATCTGCCCCTGCACATATGCGGGACATTTAGGGGTAGAAAGAAATCTCCTACTCAAAATGTCCTTGCATCTTGATTTTGACTTGCGATTTATTTATGTCCTTCTTGGATGGGAGGATCACCCATGATTCACATGTACTTCAAGATGCTCTAAGCCGCCCTAGTGACCTAAAAATACCAGAAGGTAGGACTTTAATTAGATCGTGTACATCAACCATAACTTCAACTTGCCACCACTAACTATAAGACATGTTCGTGTTATAGGAAAATTCTTTCTAGCTAATGCTGGATATGCAGCAAGACCAGGTATACTGCCCCCATACCGCGATGTTCGTTATCACCTTAAAGAATATAAAGGAGGTAGAGAACCTCAAGATTACAAAGAACTATATAACCATCGTCATTCCTCATGTAGAACAACAGTTGAACGAGCATTTGGAACCCTGAAAAATCGATTTAATATCCTCAAGAGTCAGCCAAATCTCCCTTTGAAAACACAAGTGAAGACAGTGATTGCTTGTTGTACGCTTCACAATTGGATAGATAATGGTGATGATGAATATGTATATGACCATGAAACCTGGTATAGAGTCTTGCCAAGGAGCAATATGGTATATCAAGATATCCGTGAGGAGAATGAGGCTTGGGTGCTTAAACAAGATCAGATGGCGCAAGCGATGTGGCAAGATAAAATTGGGCAATCTACTTCAACGGCTAATCAAGATGTATAAAATGATGCTAGAATGTAGTTGTGGGTCTATATTTATGTATAAAACATCTTTTATTATTGTGAGGTGCATGTTGAATATTTTATTTAAGTTAGGATTTGATTTCGGTCAATAGTAACCAACACGTATAAGGAAGATATGGATACATATCTTACCGGACTAGGAAACTTATCCCGAGTCCGATTTCGCCGTGATCGGTTGGCGATCCTTAGCCTTATGGGCTCGGCCCCTTGCCTACAGTGCGACCCTATAAGAAGGGATTAACCCCGAGTTAAACCCTAACGCGAAAATCACGAGTCCTGTGTTTTTCCAAACCCTAATCCACCCTCCGATCTATTAGCGCGCTGGAAGGCTCGGAAGTTCGAGTTCCTCGCCCGGGACAGGTGTAGGTGGCGCCCGAAGGACGCCGCTACTCCGAGCGCACTCTCAAGGAACGTCTCGCGCTACTTTCCCGACGCAGATCAAGCAATCAACTTCGTTACGGGATCGCCGACGACCATGGACGCCACGGCCGCCGGTATTCACCGAACTGTTAATCTTTTCCGCATTAGTAGATGTAACTAGACTAGATGATCCTGGTTAGTTTTATGTAAGTTAAGATTAGATCAAATACTTTGATCTAACATTTGGTATCAGAGCCTTAGATCTAGTCTATTACATTTGCTTTAGTTCGGTCTAAGAAATCCCGAACCTTTTGCCTAGATCTAGTAGATGTTTCAGTCAAGTTTTATTCAGTGAGTTATCGTTTACTAGATCCGCAACTTTTAATTTAAGTTCTTGAGTTTTGATTAAGTTTCCCCTTTAGATCTATTAGTTAGGTATCGGATTAAGTAAGAAATTAAGAGTAGTAAGAAAAGAAATCCAAAACCACAAATTTTGAGCAAAACAATGCAAACCCGAAGTAAGAAAACCTAACCTGGGTTTACCGCCGTGCATTTCGGCCGGCACGGCCGCGCGCGACTAATCCGGCCATTAGATCGGCCGGCACTCGCGAGCGCCGTTCGCATCCATCCCTCAGGACCTCCACTATTGTGCGAGGGCATTACGGGCCGACGTTGATACCATCGACGGCCGCGCACTCACCGCGAGGAGAGTGCGCATGCCGCGAGGGCCTCCCGACGCCCGCCTCTCTCTTGCCGCCGCATCGCCGTTGTGCGCCATAAGCCGATTTCTCTCTCTCACTAAGTTGAGTAAGAACAGGAGAAGAGGAGATGGAAAGTGGTCGGAGTTGGGGAAGGAGGAGTTGCGGCGGAACTCAGGAAGGAAGGAAATGATGTTAGGGTTAGGGTTTCCCTCGTTTTCACCCTTTTATAAGTGAGGCCGGATCGTGTCGCAGCCGTTCGATCGTTTTGGATGGCTAAGATCCAGCGGTGTGCGTAAGTGGGCTGTTTTGGGCGGAACCGCGGCGCGCGCGTAGCATGAGTGAGCAGTGGCGCGTTTAAGTGTACCCAACCGGCGGTGCGGCGCATTGTGCGAGCATGCGCGCGCGAAGCCGAGCGGTGCGGCACAGCGGTCGAGCACCGGCCGACGCGTGGCATGCGAGGTTAGGCGGTCGCACGGTGCGGCGCGTGGAACGGGCGCATGCGCGTGGGAGCCGATTCGCGGCGACAGGCGCGCGTTGGTTAGCCGGCCAAGCGGCGAGATTAGCGGGCCGTTTTGGCGACCCGTTTTAGTGCGCGAGCGAGCCGCGGCTACGCGTGTCACACGCGGAGACGGCTACCGCGCGTGCGGCGCGTCACTTCAACGGGCGCGCGGCGCAGCCGACGCGGCGCACGCGGAGCCGAGCGGCTCGCCCGCCGGGGCACACGTAGTCCGTGCCGATTGGCGCGGCGGCTGTCGACGACCGGTCTTTGAGGCCGGCCAGGGCATCACGCACGGGAATTAATACATGGCGCAATTAGAGCGTGCAGTGCAAGCGGCAGCTTCGGGCGACGCATTGGTCGCATGAGCAAGTGATGCATGGCATGGCACTGATGCATGGCGTGTACTGAGACCGATGCCCGCATGGTCTCGTGTTAATGCATGGCGTGTACTGAGACCGATGCCCGCATGGTCTCATGATTAACACGTAACACCGGGGCCCCACGCGTTGACCGTTTTAGTCCATTAAAAAAACTTTTGATTTATTAAGTTTTAAGCGTTCAGTGCAATTAATTTAAACTCGGTTTAGTCTAATTTTATTATTATTGTTAAGTTTAAATTAAGTTTAATTATTTTATTAAGTTTTAAGTTTATGATAAGTTTTAGAGTAATTTATTAAGTATTTTTAGTAAGTTTATTATTTTAAGTCTTGAGCACTTTTATTTACTATATTGTTGGTGTTGTTTTTTATCCACCACCATACTTTGAGATGCCTCTAAATAAATGGAACCACCGAGAAGTTTATTTAGAGAAAACTTATGATTATTCTGACCACCGTTGTTTAATCATGAGTGTTAAGACGGATTTCGATTGTTTTCCCCACCGGTGATGCAATTTGAAATTTAATTGTGTGATTTTAATCGACCACCGTAGGGTTATTATCATGCTCTAATTTGTATTTCATTGTATATGCTTATTAAGTTAAGTCTTTTAATTTTAGTTTAATTTGTTTTCAGCAACTAATGTCAATGCTGTGGCCTCCTACCTGAACAATATTGAGCCGCTCAATGGAGCGAACTTCCATGAGTGGAAGGGCAAGGTCATCACGTGCCTCGCATGGAATGACCTTGACGTCGCACTTAGAGAAAATAAGCCTGCTGAACCCGCTGCTGGAGTGAGTTCAGCTCCCAATCAGAAATGGGAAAGGTCTGACCGCATGGCTCTCATGGTCATGAAGCAGACTATCAGTGCTGGCATCAAGGGTGCCATCCCCACTAAAAATGCTCAAGGGGTGGACCTAAATGCCAAGGAGTACCTGGCCAAGATTGAGGAGAATTTTAAGAGCTCATCCAAAACCTATGCCAGTACACTCATCATGAAATTGGTGGGTTCTCAGTATAATGGCCTCAATGGCATAAGGGAGCACATTCTCAACATGTGTGACATGGCCAACAGACTTAAGGAGATGCAGATGGAGATCTCTGAAGGTTTCCTTGTGCATTTCATCATGACATCATTGCCACCACAGTATGCTGCCTTTAAGATCAACTATAACACCAACAAGACCGTTTGGTCCATCAGTGAGTTGATCAGCTACTGTGTTGAAGAAGAAGAAAGGCTCAAAACTGAGAAGATGAAAGATGTTGTGAACATGGTTGGCAACCTCAACATTTCAGGCACTCCTAAGAATCAGAATGAATCAGGTAGCAGTAAGAAAGGCCCTAAGAAGAACAAGAGAAATGGGAACAAGAAATTTGGTCCCGAAACAACAACAACAAGTTCAAGCGCCACCGGACTAAGGGTGGCAAGATGTTGTGCTCCTTCGCGATTCACCCAAGCATCTTCGAAGGCTTGCCCGGGTTTAAGGAATGGTGAAGGAAAATGGTAAGTGTGATGTTGTTTCATTCATAGATGAGTTATTCTTAGCGAATTTTCCCCGATACTTGGTGGATTGACTCAGTGCCACTTGCACATTTCTAAATCATTACAGGCATTCCGTTCGATCCGAACTATAAGAAGGGGGAGCGAAACCTAAGAGTGGCTAATGGACATCCTGTTGAAGTCGAAGGCGTTGGAAGCTTCGAGTTAGAGTTGCCAAGTGGCTTCCAACTTAAGTTAGATGATGTTCTTTATGCCCCTAGTTTAAAGAGAAACCTTATATCGTTTCAGCTTTAGATGATTCAGGATATTATTGTGGTTTTGGCAACAATCAATGTGAGATTAAGTACAATTCTATTAATATAGGTCTTGCGTCGTGCAAGGCAAGCTTTATATGCTCTCTCATGATTCCGTAATGAATGTCGATAATGTTTCGCATAAGCGTAAGCGTTTTGATGAGACATCTTCGAAGCCGTGGCATTGCCGTTTAGGCCACATTTCGAGGGGAGAATGGAACATCTCATTAAAGACGACATAATCGACAAATTAGATTTCTCCGATTCGACCATGCATTGACTCATTAAGGGAAAATACGCTAAGACAATTAAGAAAGGAGCCACTAGGAGTACGGGCGTCTTAGAATTAATTCACACGATATATCGTGGCCCACTCTCGTGACTACGGTAGATGGTTATGATTCATTTATAACATTTACGACGATTATTCCCGCTATGGACACATCTACCCCATCGAAGCGATCGATGCGCTAGAAATTTTTAAGATATACAAGCAAGAAGTTGAGAAACAAGACAACACCACCATTAAGGTTGTAAGATCAGATAGGGGTGGAGAATACTATGGGAAGCTTGGCCAATATGGTCAAATTAAGGGACCATTCGCTAAGTACTTAGAAGAAAATGGCATTAGAGCGCAATACTCCATGCCAGGAGAACCACAACAAAATGGAGTGGCTGAACGTCGCAATCGTACGCTAATGGACATGGTACGAAGCATGCTCAGCTATTCCAATTTGCCTGTGGAGCTGTGGATGGAAGCATTAAAGACAGCTGCCCACATACTTAATCGGGTTCCATCTAAGTCAGTTCCCAAGACACCATTTGAGTTGTGGAATGGGAGGAAACCGACATTGAATTATCTAAAGGTGTGAGGCTGTCCCGCTAAAGCTAAGTTATTCGATCCATATTATAAGAAACTAGACTCTAAGACAGTAAGCTGTCACTTTATTGGATATCCTGATAAGTCTAAAGGGTACCGATTCTACTGTCCTGGTCGCTCCACTAAGTTTGTAGAGACCGGACATGCTGTATTCTTAGAGGATTCAGGTATTAGTGGAGAATTCCCAAAGAGGGATATAAGTCTCGAAGAACTGCGAGTCGAACTTCCAGATTCGGCGGTTTGAGCTGCGATGGTATATCGGTTTGTACCACCGGTGATTCCACACATTAGCAGCACCGTGGCAGCTACTGAACCATCTCCAGAGGTGCAGGCGCCGAATCAGGAGTCAGCTCCAGAAGTTCAGGCACAAACTGAGCCATTAGAGCAGCCTCAACCCGATCCTCAGCCTTCAAGGAGATCAACTCGGGAAAGGAGACGGGCTCTTCCTGATATATATGAAACATACCTAAGTGAGGATATGTATGATATTGGGAAGATAAGTGATCCTGCCACATTTAAAGAGGCAGTGAGAAGTGAGAATTCCACTAAATGGATTGAAGCCATGGAAGATGAGTTAAAGTCTATGAGCTCAAATCAAGTTTGGGACTTAGTAGAAATTCCCGATGGAGTCAAAACAAGAGGCTGCAAATGGGTCTACAAGACTAAATGTGATTCCAAAGGGAAGATCGAAAGGTTCAAAGCGAGGCTTGTAGCTAAGCGATTTACACAGAAGGAAGGGATCGACTACAATGAGACCTTCTCTCCTGTGTCTACCAAAGATTCTTTTAGAATAGTAATGGCTCTTGTAGCTCATTTCGATTTAGAGTTACATCAGATGGATGTTAAGACTGCATTCCTAAATGGTGATTTAGATGAGACCATTTACATGGCTCAACCTGAAGGTTTTGCCATTAAGGGCAAGGAACATATGGGATGCAAGTTAAGGAAGTCCATTTATGGACTTAAGCAAGCATCCAGACAGTGGAACCGTAAATTCGATGAAGTCATTAAGAGATTCGGATTTATGGAGAACGATGCAGATAAGTGCATCTACATTAAGACAAAGGGTGGAAAACTAATGATTCTAGTACTGTATGTGGATGACATACTGTTAGCTTGCAACGATAAGAACATGTTATATGAGACTAAGAGTTTTCTCTCATCTCATTTTGACATGAAAGATCTCGGTGAAGCCTCGTACGTACTTGGCATTGAGATAGACCGAGACAGAGCCCGAGGAGTGCTAGGATTATCTCAGAAAGCTTATATTGAGAAAATGCTTAAGAGATATAAGCTTGATAAGTGCAACATATCACCTGTTCCGTTACAAAAGGGCGATAAGTTAAATGGAAGTCAGTGCCCTAAGAACGATTTAGAAAGAAGTAAGATGGAGGACGTCCCATATGCATCAGCCGTTGGTAGCTTGATGTATGCTCAAGTCTGCACGCGTCCGGACTTGGCATTTACAGCCGGAGTACTTAGTAGATTTCAGTCTAATCCAGGATGGGCTCACTGGGTAGGTGTCAAGAAAGCATTAAGATATTGCCAAGGCACCAAGCATTACATGCTCACATATAAAAGGTCGAGATAAGCTTGAGATTGAATGTTACACCGACGCCGACTTTGTTGGTGATGAAGATGACCGGAAGTCTACTTCCGGTTATATTTTCACATTGGCGGGGAGCGATATCGTGGAGAAGCAAAGAAAGTGTAACGGCCGCATCCACGATGCAAGCCGAGTTTGTAGCATGTTACCATGCCACGGACAGGCAAGGTGGCTTAAGAGTTTTATACCGGCGTTAAGAATTGTGGATAGCATCTCGAGACCTATCACAATGTCTGCGATAACCAATCTGCAGTTTTCTTTTGCGGAAACGATAAACTAAGTGGTGCGTCTAAGCATATAGACCTTAAGTATCGTATCGTAAAAGAAAGAAACCAGGACAATACACTCAAGATTAAGCATATAAGCACTAAGGAGAATATCGCGGATCCGCTCACAAAAGGTCTACCACCACATCTTTTTCAGAAGCATGTCCTAGGCATGGGTCTGGTGAGTAGTCTGGATCAAGTTCTGGTTTAGGGCCATTAATTTCCCCAAATAAGAGTAAGAGTTCTTACAATGTTTCTCGGTGAGACTATGGGTAATGTTGTCCCAAGTATGCCGCTATGCCGCGATGACGCATTGGTGCAGTACTTGCTTGTTTGACTAAGGAGAAACTTAAGTTTAGTTTAGTTTTAAGTCAATGACCGAATAGTCGTTAGTTTGAGTTAAGTTATTGACCTTCGGTCAAGGGGAGAATGTTGAATATTTTATTTAAGTTAGGATTTGATTTCGGTCAATAGTAACCAACACGTATAAGGAAGATATGGATACATATCTTACCGGACTAGGAAACTTATCCCGAGTCCGATTTCGCCGTGATCGGTTGGCGATCCTTAGCCTTATGGGCTCGGCCCCTTGCCTACAAGGTCGACCCTATAAGAAGGGATTAACCCCGAGTTAAACCCTAACGCGAAAATCACGAGTCCCGTGTTTTCCAAACCCTAATCCACCCTCCGATCTATTAGCGCGCGGAAGGCTCGGAAGTTCGAGTTCCTCGCCCGGGACGGTGTAGGTGGCGCCCCGAAGGACGCCGCTACTCCGAGCGCACCCTCAAGGAACGTCTGCGCTACTTTCCTGACGCAGATCAAGCAATCAACTTCGTTACGGGATCGCCGACGACCATGGACGCCACGGCCGCCGTATTCACCGAACCGTTAATCTTTTCCGCATTAGTAGATGTAACTAGACTAGATGATCCTGGTTAGTTTTATGTAAGTTAAGATTAGATCAAATACTTTGATCTAACAGGCATGCTATTTTTATCTTACCGATTATGTCACTTTATTATACTTTATCAACTTGTCATAGCTGGAATAAATGGGGAAAGTCAAGGGAAAGGGGAAGGCTGAGACTGAAGGGTCTTCTTGTGAGAGATCCATCAGCTGGGATGATGAACAAACTAAGTTCATGCTTGATTGGTACATTGAGTACAAGAAAGACCAACATGCAAACTTCAGATGGAAATCTCAGCACCATATGAAATGTGCTGATGCCTTAAACAAAGAGTTTGCTATAGGTGTAACATCTGCCCAAGTAACCCGTCACTATAGGCACTACAAAGAGAACTGGAAGATAGTTGAAACGGCTTTAAACAAGAGTGGCAATGGTTTTGATGCTATTAAATGCAAACTGACTATATCAGAGTCTGAAAAGGCTATCCTCAAAGTAAGTGGCTGCTATAACAATTTAATTTTTTTCTATCCTCAAAGTTAGCAAGTATATTATACCACAATACTTTTGCTCATATTTAAATTTAGCTTTCTTGAGAATTACTAGATTCTTCCATGGTTTGCCTTTTTTCTCAAGTTGATTCTTCTTTTGATTCAACATGCAGGACAGGGATAGGCGTTTGCTTTCTAAGCCAATAAAATACTTTCATGAGATGCAAGAGCTTTTCTCAGGTAGTAACGCAGATGGCTCTCTTGCCATGGACCAACAAACATGTTGTGACGTTGATAACAAATCTGATAGCAGTGACGATGATGGATTGAATGATATTTCCAGCTATGCATGTCTTATCGACATTGCTAAGAAGACTCAGACACATTACCATCACCCACAGGTGCAGATAATGGATCTTCTGGTACATCTCGAGTTGGTAAAAAGAGACCAAGAGGTTCAAAGCCCCCAAGTAAGAAGCAACCAAAGCCTAAGAGCCGTTTCACAGATGCCACTAAGAAAATTAGCAATACAATGGAATGTTTGGTGAATCATCTTGCTAATCCTCCTCCTCCACCCCCAGTGCCACAATTTTGTGACCCTTATGCTTCATTGTGGAAGAGGATTGATGCATTGCCCATTGGTACCAATGATAAGGTTCTTCTGGAAATTATTTGGGACGCCAAGAGAATGAGGGGTGCGGGGATTTCTTGCGCTTCTCGCCGACACAACTCTAGAGACTTGGGTGTACCAGTTCATGTGCGACCAAGATGGTGTAGGAAAAATGAATCCAACTGTCAACATTTAGGTATGTTGTTGACATTTTGCTCTGTTGGAACAGCTATACTAATCAGCTATATTGAAACCTTATCAAATATGTTATGTCCAAACAAATAGTTACTTTTGGAAAAACACTATACTAGATGTGGGAGTATTAATTAGGTTATGCTATGTAAATTTCTCTGGTGATTGAGTATTGTTGCCCACCGTGATATATTTTGAAGCTATGTTAATTATGTGGTTTGCTATATATATTTCCGTATTGGTTGAGTGTTGCCCTCCAATGATATTTTCATATGCTTTAATTAGGTGCTTCGTATGCACTTCGATCGCTATTGTATGTCATGTGTGGTATTTTGTTTTATCTTAATTAATTGTTGTTGTCTAATTTGACCAAATATCTATTATTTAAATATGATTATGTTTAATTGGACAACCTACATTATAATCTATTTTCTAATTAATCATTTGAATAAAACATACAACAACATGTTCTCATATATCCTGTATGGTAGTAATCTCACCACCTAATTGAGCGAAGGTAATCATATTCAAGTTAGGCATCGCCAAACAACAGTCACAGACTTTTGCCAAACTTGTGGCTTACTAGATGGGAGGGATCCAAACAATACCCTTAATAAATTTGTCACACTTTTATCAATCAATCAAACAGCTCTAACTTATCATAAAATTAATTATGTCACAACATTGACATATGCCTCTTAGTTGTGGCAACTAAGTCACTTAACCAAACAACCGCGACCAAGGGGCGCACGTCGCGTGGCGATCAGAACGAACACGCGGCGGCGCGGCAGTTTCTGGCTGCTTGCTCAACCCTGACGCCACGCTTGTTGGTGTTCTCTGCACTACTTACTTTACCCAGAAAAACCAACACTTTTGGCTGTCGTCAAAGCCTTGGTCTTTTCTGCCGTCCTTTACATGTTTTAATACTAACTACTCTTACCTCTCTACCTGCTTTCTCTCTCTGCCGACTTGTAGTACGTAGTATAGCTAATACCGTTCAACCTGTTTAATTTCCGAGCTCGATAATGCTCGAGGATTCCGAGCTGTTCGTCCTCAACATAATTCTAGGCTTGTACTGTTTGAGATTAAGCTTGTGCCGAGCTCGTTCGGCTCGGTAACAGCCTGTCATTCAGAATCACGTTGTCTTTGGGATGTCACAGCCTCGTTGTTGACAGCCACCGACGATCGCCGATGGCCAAAAACAGCAATGCTATAGCTAGCTCGCCACGGCTGCATAGATATCGCTTGGTGTGTGTCATCGCTTTCGCTTTGGCTTCTCCTTTGCAGATTTAACCGATTTTGTTTCTGCGAGGCAAAACGATTTAATTCTCCGAATAATTGAGAAAGTACTCTACTACATGATCGCTATCAGAGGATAAAGATCAGCATGTCAGCACGGCCAAAACGAGGACAGTGATGACTGATCCCAACAGTTCGTTTTTCTTTTCCTCCTCTTCTTTTATGGAAAGGAACCAAAACTCCAGCCCACTCCGTGCTGTGATTATCATGTACAATAGCTATGACAAGAGGGTTTTAGATTTACTAATTAAAAATATTTGCTGATGTAAAAAATAGAATAAAAACACCTATTAATGATAGCTCGACATCGACCTAAATTGAAAAAAAAGTAATAAAATTTTTTAAGTTAATCGTTAAAGCTTTTATTGTCTCAAATGTTAAAAAACAGCGTCATTAAATAATTTTATATTGTCTACCAATTTGACTTACAGACAGCTGCAAATGGCTTGGTTGCTGTCAGTTTTACTTGTGAACTTGTGAAGTCTGACTACTAATTAAACAAACTCTGACGTGAACTTGTGAAGTCTCTACTGAAAAGTTCTACTCGTGCTTGACAAAAAACATGACTTTTGACCTGATCTTTTTGTTTGACTTCCGTGTAGATCACGCATGCAACCAAAAAATTACAGGAGCAAAAGTCATATCAACGTGTCGTTAATTAATCATGTTTTGAAACATCATTTACATGCATACTATAGCACACATTTGGTATAATATGGTGTTATGATTGTTTGCAATTTTGCTAGGGTAGCTGAAAGCTATTTTGCTTTTGTTTCTAATACCTTTGTTCCTTGAGGATTTTGGGACATGATAAGAACATATGTATGTGTTGAAGATAAGAAGTCAAATATAACCATCTCGCGTGGAAATAACTGTACTGCACCAGTACAATCTAGTACTACATAAGTACATATTCCTTTTCAAAAAAGTATTGTATATATTCATATAATATTAACAAAACGAACCTGATTTGCTTCAATTAACAAGTAGTTATTCCAAAACCTGTATTGTTTGTTTATTTGGTGGAATTGTAAAAAGGATCGAATTAGCAATGATAGTGTGCCCAAAATTATAGCTAGGGAACATACCATAGTTTATTAAACGGGTCAGCAAAATGCGGTCTAGGGGACAGACATTCTGGGCCCACATGGAGATAATATAAGCTACGATCAGATCCCCGGATCTCACATTCACCTGGGCTCCACCTGCTGCCATATATCGGCCCAGTAATATGTTAAACTGCTACAAGTCCCCGATAATTGATGGTAGGCACACCTCTAGTTCTCACAACCTTCTTTCTTTATTATTGCTACATGACAGGCTATACAAACACTCCTACGAAAGATCCGTTTGACCACGATAATCGGTTTCAATTTAATATATTTCTTCGAGAATCTATATCAAATGGTTATATATCAAATGGTTAAAACAAGTTTTTAACTATAAATAAGAAACATCATTTATATAGTTTTGTCGGGTTTTGAAAACCTCATTTAGTTACTTTCGTCCGGTTCTGAAAGAAACGTTTCTCCGAGAATCACTAGAAACATTTCTGCTCGTTTCTCCCGTTTCTTTGAGAATCCGAAACCGTACCAAACGGACCCGAAGCTAATAAAAAAACAAAATTTGGAGAGAGACATCACTCCAAATATTTTTTAAAAAAGTTATGAACGTGTAAAGAATTAAACACGAGACCTCGGGGTTGAAGCAACCCTTGCCATTGTATAATAAGTACATCTCTCATTTGAAGCTAATAATTATGTCTTTTTAAAATTAGTTATATATATATATGTGTTAATAATAAAATCTGTAGCAATTTCCTCACTCTCTTCGATTCCCATTGTTACATTACATAGCATTACTTTATCATCGCTCAGGTGTCTCAAATTGCATGTTAACCAAAACATGAAAAAGTTTGATACATAAAAAATCAACAATCTTGTGCGTTGTTGGCACTACAATACATGTTTACCGGTATTTCAAAATTTGCAAAGAGAAATTTAGTGATGTATGTATAGAACTATTATATATTTGAGGAATTGATAGGTCTTATACATACAGTCTGTTCTATAGCGCAAAAGAAAAAAAAAGCTTCCTATAATTTCTTTCCTCACTTTAAATTCCAGAGATTCATATGTATTGCCGGTTGGCTAAGGATGAAATCTCAGTAGTAATCAATTAGAAGTATCGAACTAGTTCGGTAAGGACATGTTCTAACTAGACGATTAAATAGATTATGAACGAAATAAATTATATACTATAAAACTAACAACTAGTTTAGAGAAAGTTATTTAAGCAGTATTGATGCCAAAAGTTTTTTTAGATAAATCATTTTTTAAAGTGTGATATGAATAATTCATACATATTTAATTGTTTATAGCGCGCCCGGAAAAGCAATAAGAACATTTAGCTAGTTTAATAAATAATCAATAAAATAATATGTGTCGTCTACTATATGGTTATGTTTAGCCTCGTGCTTTAGATATGTTTTAATTATATTTTCCTTGAGCTGAGTTCACTTAGAATAGTCAAATAAACCCCTATGACTAATTAACTTAGTTAAGAGAAAGTCATTAGTGGTATGCATGCGGCATGAACTGGCATGACACATTACGCAATGTGATAAATGCGCTCGATTTGCATTAGTAGGAGAGTTCGCAGCACAATATAGATAAGCACTCCACATGGGTATGCTTCTCTTTCAAAACTTTTAAAAGTTACTCTGACATCTACATCATATATATTACCATCCTTTTCAATAGTTAAAATTATAATTAAAGTGATATAACTTTCTCGTTTTTCCAGAAAGAAAAAAAGCACCATATGGTCATTTTTCACGTCATTAATAGAAATACCATAGATACTTAATTTGTACTTATATGACGGGATGGGGACATCACAAAGGGTGCAAGAGCTCCGAGCAGCGATGGAAGGGAGGAGCGCAGACGCGATGCGGGGCGCCGTGCAGATGGGGACGAGAGGGAGGGCGAGGGTGAAGGAGGTTTTTTTTATCCAAGCCCCCTTCTTTTCAGCATAGGGACTGCGGGTAGGGCTGGATAAAATACTCGTGGCTCGCTAGCTCGTTCGGCTCATGGTTGGCTCGGCTCGGCTCGTTGAGAAATGCTAACGAGCTGAGGGTTTAGCTCATTAGCTATAACGAGCCAGCTCAAGTCAGCTCGCGAGCTGCTCGTGAGCTCAATGAGCCAGATGCAATGTATAAAGCAGGATCCGATGTTTTGCTTGTTTTACTATTCTTTTGCTTGTTTTGTTGTTGATGTGGCTATAAATCAATAATTTTTATGATTTTATGATGGTCAATATGGATATAATGTTTTAGATTATAATAGTAATAATATATAATCTAGTTGCATCATTACATTTGCATGGATAATTATCGATGGACAAGTGTTATTACGTTAATTATGGACTTAATATATCACTTTTTTACTTTTTCAATTGTATATTTGCATGTTTAATAGACTCACAAAAAATGGAATGTATTTTGTACATAAATTACACTGTATTAAAGTGGCTCGCGAGCTAAGTGAGCTGGCTCGAGCCTGCTCGGTATCCACCCCTAACTGCGTTTGGAAAAACTCAAGGGGTTTTCTGCAAAATAGCCACGCAGAACAAAATTTTGGGTAGAAACACTACTTGCTTTATATATATAAGATAAGATGGGCTACTGTGTGACGTGCCACACGCCCATCCGTGTGTGGCATGGTCGAATCTACTTTGAAAACTCAAATTGAAAATCAACCGTTCAAATTGTTTTACATATTAATATCGCCTTGTATACCAAATTTTACATTTTTTGATTTTTTACTATTTTATCGATAAGTCAAAGATGCATTAATCCAACGATTTCGTAGTATCTATTTTATTGCATCTTTGACCTATCCGATAAAATAGTAAAAATTCAAAAAAAAATGTAAAATTTGGTATACAAGGCGATATTAATATGTAGAACAATTTGAACGGTTCGTATTTTCAATTTGAGTTTTCAAATTAGAGATTCGCCATGCCACACGGATGGGCGTGCGGCGCGCACACAGAGCCCATCTATATATATATATATAGGGGCTACTCGTGACGCGCCGCACAATCGCATCTCGTGGCATGGTCGAATCTCTAATTTGAAAACTCAAATTGAAAATCCGAACCGTTCAAATTGTTTTACATATTAATATCGCCTTGTATACCAAATTTTACATTTTTTGATTTTTTACTATTTTATCGGATAAGTCAAAGATGCATTAATCCAACGATTTCGTAGTATCTATTTTATTGCATCTTTGACCTATCCGATAAAATAGTAAAAATTCAAAAAAATGTAAAATTTGGTATACAAGGCGATATTAATATGTAGAACAATTTGAACGGTTCGATTTTCAATTTGAGTTTCAAATTAGAGATTCGCCATGCCACATGGATTGGCATGTGCGCGCGCCGCACGCAGCCATATATATATATATATATATATATATATATATATATATATATATATATATATATATATATATATATATATATATATATATATATATAGCCTCGGCGTCCGCCTCTGGGTCGAGCGAGCGCGAGCCGACAGCAGGGACGACGACGCAGTGAGGAAGGCGCAAGGACGAAGGTCCAGCGACGACGCGGGACGGGGACGGGAGGGGGGCGCGCGCGCGCGGCCACGCACGCGGTAGCTCCGAGCAAGACGGGAGGGGGGAGGCGTGGCGTGGCACGGATGGGGACGAGAGAGGGCGCATGAGGTCTTTTTTCCATCCAAGCCCTCACTTTCTTTTCAAGATTGGGACTACGGGTTAATTTTATAAACACTCAAGTAGTTTTACGCAAAATAGCCGAGATAGATGTGGGTTAATTTTATAAACATAACATTGGGTATGCGGGTTAATTTTATAAACACTCAAGGAGTTTTCTGCAAAATAGCCAGGTGAACTACGGGTTAATTTTATAAATACTTAAGGGTTTTCGCAAAATAAACATGGACGAAAATTTTAGGAAAAACACTTATACTTATATTTATATATATATATATATATATATATGATAACACATACATCCTCTGTGCCAAAATGAATAAATTTTGGGGATGAATTTAGATAAGTGCTTATCCAGCTTCATCATTAGAAATTGAATTTTCTGAAATGGAGGGAGTAGTTGGCACAATCTCTTAAAATGATTTGGTTTTTAGGTGATAGTAGTAAACCATGGTCAAGAATATATAAAATTAGTCAGAGGCATTGATAAGTGTCCCAAGAGAACAATATGGAACATTGCGAATTTCCTATCAATTCCAGGGCTAGTGGGCTACAAAGAGCCACCTAAAAATTCATCGGCAGATGATTGGCCATCTCAGCTTCCATGTACATGCATGACTCCAATCGCATTTATGCTAGCCCTATATATCGTACTTGAACAAATGATGGTAGAATTAGATCGCTGCAGGTTTCGCTACAGTATAACTTTTAGTCGTGATGTGAACTCTAGCCAATAGAGTGTGTGTGTATATATACACACACGTGTATTCATGCATTGCATTCATTTGTAACTATTCACGTATCAAACTCATCGCTCTTTTGGATCGCAGCAATCTTACATATTTTTCACATAAATCAGTCTAATTCTCAAAAAAGAAATCTTTGAAGTTCCCATGTTCGACATCTTCTTTACAGCTTCCTCTTTTGTTTCTAAGGAAAAAAGATCAAAACGATATATATTAGGAAAGTTTTTTTTATGTTTCTAATGATTTAAAGTTGTAATCATGCTCGTTTTGTTACCGAGATATCGATGAAATTTTGGTGGTTTTTCACAGGTCGGGATTAATCAACGGGGTGGCCACAGCATTAAAACCAAAGGCAAAACCCACCACCAACACCTGCACTGTGCAACCGATAAGAGCCAGCCGCGCAGAGCCGCTTCCTCCCCTCCTTCCTGCGACTGCGTGCGAGCCACCCGGCGGCGGCGGCGGAGAGGAGAAAGCTGTGTGGAACACGGAGAGGCGGAGAGCGTCTACGGCCTCTTCCACCCGAGGAGGAGATCAAATCTTCGCCGAGAGACGCCTCCTCTTTACCTTCCGGCCTCTCGAGTCACCCCGCGTGGGAATCTTTCCAGATTCGCGCACGCGTCGTGGACACAGATCGGGGGCGAGAGGGAGGTGAGGGGGAGCAATGGTGGTGGAGGGGAATGGCCGCGCCGACACGATCACCATTGGCGTCTGCGTCATGGAGAAGAAGGTCGAGATCTTAGTTTCTTTCCGCCCTTTGGTTGAAAACTCTCGTTTATTTTTGGTGGCTCACGTGATCCGCGAACGCATGATTTGTTTTCCTTTTGGTTTTCTTTTCGATCTCCTGCCTTCACTAATCACTATCTCTTCTTTCTTTGGGCGTGTCTGGTTCTTGATCGATGCGTGCCGTTGCCGTGCGTTTCTGGTTCTTGATCGATTCGTGTTGTTGCAGTTACTACGGGTGCCTATCGATTTGGCTGGTTCTTGTCTGTGGATTTGTTGAGGAATGCGGTTTCTAGTCGCGCCGTTGGTTCTTGACTATGATTTCGTCTAATCGATCTTTTGATTTTGTTATCTATGTAGGTGTTTTGCTCTCCAATGGAGCAGATTCTTGAGAGGCTCCGGGCATTTGGAGAATTCGAGGTACGCGAGATTTTTCCAAGCCGTTTCTCTTCCTCTATTCGATCAATTTGCAAAAGTGGAAACGGGTGTGCGATTGAAGCTTGTCATGGGGATCAGTGGATGGGTGGATGGCGTAGAATTGCATACGATAAATTTTTCTTTTTGGTAAAAATATTGCTTTTCGAAATATTTTATGGCGAGACATCCGTGAATCTTTGTGGATACCAAATTATTCTGCATCTTTTCTTTGTGGATACCAATACTTGAGGTCCCCATCATGTGGTTGCTTTTGCGGTTTGTCCCCAAATGTTTTGTCTTATAGCAACTAGGTCCCTTAATCTGTACTGGACATGAGTGATTTCTCAGATTCTTTGCAATATTCTTTTTGGGTGGACTTAAGTTCGCCTACTTGCTTTACCGATAATTAAGCCACTATTGTCAATTAAATATTTGAATGTTAGCACTTGAGTACTCCATATCCCCCATTTTTTTATGCACCAAATGTTGACTCCTTTTAAGTGTATAAGCTGTTGACCGGTGCTTTAATACAGACCGGGATTCCCTATAAATTAAACAATTTGTGAAATGCAATTGAAATTCTTAACTTTCCGCAGACGATAAGGCAGCGGATTTGGTCTACGGCATGCATATATTAATCAATTTGCATGTTGTTCTTTGAATTCTACGAGGGACCACTGACCACTGACCGAAGTTTGCCTAATAGGAATACTTCGTCATTCTTTATGCATCACTATAGTTCGAGCTACAACAGCACATGTCACTAATTATTCCACACTCACTTCATATGTTTTATCAAACTTGTTGGTAAATCCCGACTATACTTATTTTATGCTTCAAATTTCTCTATTTTATCTCAGGCATACTTAATCTAATTAGTAATTACTCTTTCTGAACTTCATTTTATTAATTGATGTTTAAGTTATGTGCAGAAAGTTGAAATGTTTCAGATCAGTTGTCATTCAGCATTATTTTAAATGTCTTGCAGATTATAATATTTGGGGATAAAGTTATTCTCGAGGATCCTATTGAGATGTACGTAATGACAACTCAGGTTATTGATAACTTAATCATTATTCTTTTCAAGTATAGGTTTAACCACACTACTTGTGTAGTAGTTTTTTACGGCATAAATATAATGCATGCTTGGCTGTAAGTTTACGAGTATCGTCTCACTCATCTGCATTTTATGTCCAGTTGGCCAAAATGCGATTGCTTGATTGCCTTCTATTCATCTGGTTTCCCTCTTAAAAAAGCTGAGGCTTATGCTGCTTTACGAAGGTATGAACTGTTTCCTTCTACATTGTTATGTTGGCATAAATTCTATTATGATTTAGCAGATAGGTCGCTGTTTCCAAAATGATTTATAGAGCACTTCTCAATTTTTTATTATAATTTGTCGTATCATTTTTCTTGAAATGTACATGATGATTGTTATACAATATTTAGACAACTAGCCATGAGTCAAGGAAGTGTTCCTTTTATTTTTGAAGTTCTGTTTCTCTCTTCAATATTATCTTACGTCTTATTTTAAGCTTTTGCTAGCGTAGTACCATACGTTGCACCGGTTTTCACATAAATGTCATACATTCTCATTCAAAAAATGCCCAAATAATTATTTTTACATGTAAACAAAATACAAGCATACGGACCGTTCATCCATATATACACGTGTACACGAAGCTATCATTTTCTAAAAACAACCCTAGAAAAGGTTCACCCTTGCCTGCAAAGACCCATCCACAGAAAATCAGTGTAGTGTGGAGCACACTGCACATCATCATTATCTGCCATCACCAACTCCTCTTATCAACAAGCTTTTTATGTGCATCTAGATATTGGAACATTGCTATTGATATGTGTAGTACACCAGATACCTCACTGGACATGAGTTGATCAAGAGAGCATTGAGAAAGTGAAAACTTTTACTGTTTATTGCGACCACAGGAATTTCTTTGCCGTTAATTACTTTAAATAAAATTTTAAAGTAAGCACCACCTCATGCCCTCACCAGCTCACCTTATTGAGGGTGAAAGTTTTTTTCCTTGAAGTGAATAGAGGTTACCCTGTTACATTTGGTGATGTTAGTTTGCCCATATCTCCCAGTTGTCTTGCATTTTGTAACAGCAGTCTTATCATCTATAAATGTCAGGCCTTTTTTAGTGAATGAATTGGAGCCACAACATCTACTTCATGACCGCAGAAAAGTATATGAGGTATTGCCATGGCATTCATAGTGTGTTCTCTTGCACTCAGTAAAACACATGATCTTTATTCTCTGATTAGATACACTCCTAGAATACATAAATATATATGTTTTATCTGCAACCTGTGAGAAGTGGTCTTGTTATCTATGTTGGAACAGCATACTAGCATTGACCTATTAAGAGTTTCAGTTTAGCATTGCTGCTCTCAAAGTGTCTTTACTTCAAAGTGGATTTTCCAGAGCTCCGATGGGCACTCCTGTTATATTTATAGTTTCAATAAATTGTGTTATGGGGTTTCCCCTGCTAGCTAAAAAAATATTTCTGTCGTTGCTCTGCGTGGGGTGTTTACCAAGATGTCAGTGAATCACTTGACATTTTTGGAAGATACAGTTAGATGCTAGTGAGCCAGTTGACATTCTTGGAAGATTCATCTATAGGTAGTATAGAAGATGTCCATTTATGCAGTTACTAGCCGAATACCCATGTGTTGGACTTCAAATAAACATTCCATCTATTTTATAATTGAGGAGTTTTACATAAATATAGAAGAGAACACATAGAATTTTCAACCAAACATCAGGCCTTGAATATAATTTTTTTTACAAGTCACATTCAGTCATTCACAAATGAGCTACTTATCAAGAGACCCCACCAACTCAAGAAATGGTGGTGGAGTGGCAGACGACCACCAACACCCCTAGTTTCTTCTATGTTGTACTGGCAGCACATATGTTTACAAGAGTACTGAAGCACGAAGTTGAACAGATGACATTTTTTTTTAAATCTGAGGTTATTTCAGCTTGGGTGTACTTTTGATTGCCACTGATCAAATTGGCTCTCATTCTAAATATTGTATTTGTATGTATCTTCCACATCTTGTTTATCAGACACCAAGTTGCTCTTCTTCCAGTTGCAATAATTTTCTAGTAATTACGGGATGTGTTTTTCATGATTTCTCATTTACTCTTCCAAGTTCTTTGGAATAATTACTAAATTTTCCTAAATGCAATCATCTTCATGATTAAGCATCTGGAGAAGTATGGAATTCCTGTACCGAATTATGCTCTTGTCAATAGAGAATATCCGTACCAAGAGTTAGACTACTTTATTGAGCAAGAAGATTTTGTTGAGGTTCATGGGAAGCGATTTATGAAGCCCTTCGTGGAGAAACCTGTCAATGGTAATTTGCCAATACTTATCTAATTAACTTCTTTCTGCTGTACTGTGATTTGTCTCTTTACTCCGAACTGTTGTTTCCATTGCCTCATTGGTACTGCTGCAGTTGATTTTGCTGTATGCAAGAAAGTATACACTATGTTTTTTGTGCTGGAGGTACAACAGTGAACGAAAGATGATCTATTTGGCCTCCCTTTTACAGTAGTATGGCTTATTAGTTTATGTTTCACTCACAATGGTCAATTATATGATAACTGATTCCTTAATCCTTTTCAGGGGATGATCATAGAATAATGATATATTATCCTAATTCTGCTGGTGGTGGAATGAAAGAACTGTTCCGAAAGGTAATTTTGAACGTAGCATGCCGCAATGGTTTAAGTCTCATGCATCATACCTACCACTCTTTTACCAGGCGACTGTAATTACCTTTCCCCCTTGAGTCCTTAAACCTGCCAATTGCTTTGATTCTTTGGCTTCTGGAAAACAAAGATATATGAAAACATATCTCTGGAGTTATTTTTGGGTTGAGGATCCATGTCTTTTGTTTTCTGCAATTTATGGAAAAAGGGGCCCATGATTACCTAATTATAATTGCTATACTATCACGAGGCTTGAATGCTTGATCCCTTGCATTTTCCTTGTGCAGAATTTAATTGTTAGCTCCTTTATATTTTGTTTGTCAACATGTCAGGTGGTTTCTAAACAGAGAGGAAACCAAACAACATTTTCCGTTCTTCATGTATTCATATGTTTTTTTCTTGTATCTGGATACAAAAATAAACTTTTTCTTATATTTCTGATTAAATGTAGGTTGGTAACCGTTCTAGTGAATTTCATCCTGATGTCAGGAGAGTGAGGCGTGAAGGATCTTACATTTATGAGGAGTTCATGCCTACTGGTGGGACGGATGTTAAAGTAAGAAAACTTTTGCAAGTGTTCTGTTCTTTTAGTTGGGCAAGTGTTCTGTTTCAACTGTGAAAAATAGCATATTAGTTTCACTTTAATTGTTCTGGCTGTTCTCTAAGAAGGTTTCATGGATCTATTTCTTTCCTATGTTTAGCTTTGTTTTGGAAAACCTGAAATTGAACGGACCTATATCCTTGCAGTCAGCCATGTACTATTTATTTATGGATGAGAAGCTTCTCACGGTCTCACCAAATGTGGAAATTATCCATGTTCACATTTCACAAAAGAAAAATCATTTGGCCTTTTTTTACCAATAAAAGAAAGACGAGCCACAGTGTGCTCAGCTCCTTTTATTGGATTCTTTGTCTATTTTGATCTGGTTCATTCTACAGTTTGGAGAGCTTTTGCATTGAGTAAATCATGCAGGGAACGTATGTTCTACAATTTCACTTTTCTGGCTTCCATCTAAATTATTACAAAACTATTTTCAGGTTTACACAGTTGGCCCAGGATATGCACATGCTGAGGCACGCAAATCACCAGTTGTTGATGGTGTTGTTATGAGGAACCCTGATGGGAAAGAAGTGAGTGATTACACACATGTTTTTTTTGTTAAATTCATTTGAATACACATTGATTTGTGTTGTTCAAAGTTTCTATTGTGCCATGGTATTTGCTTCATGGAAATAGGAAAAGCCACCTAAAATTTGTATTATCATTACTGGTATGAAACATGCACATATTCTTGTGTTTCCAAGCAAATTCACAGTCAAGCAGGTCTCTTTGCTGAGATGTATACATCTGTTAGGTCAAATTGATACTGTTTTCCACAATGGACTTCTGATTGTTATTACCGGCTTTAAGGTTTTATTCGATATTGAAGTCAACTTAAACTGGGCATACTATTGTGCAAAAATGGTTACATAATGTCGCCAAGAACAAGACAATGGACTGATTTTTGGTGGTTCGGCAATTTGTTAAATGATTATACTGCGGAGTATGGTAAAAACACTAGTATCAATATATCGTGAGCTAGCATTTTTATTGTATATTACTCATCAGTGCATAGAAGAAATAGTTGGACTTATTTTTTGGGGATGAGAGCTTTGACTGTACATTGCACCGGGCTGTAATGGGCTGCCCAATAGTCAGACCAATGTGCACAGGCATGGAGCAATCAGCCTATGACTAATGATAATTAATAAAACATTATTATTTTTAAGATCATGGAGTTTGTTGGTTGATATGCACAGTAGTTTAAAAAACTATTGGCTATTTAATGGATGATATTTATTAATGTTTGAATTATGCCTCTAAATCAAGTTTCTTGACATGGAGCTTTTCATCTACTGCATGAACAATGTGTCATCCTCTTCATTTCTTGATGTTCCTGCTTCCAATTGATCTTTCTTACCTTTTATTTTATTACTTGAAGGTACGGTATCCTGTGCTTTTGACCCCTACAGAGAAACAAATGTCAAGAGACGTCTGCAGTGCTTTTAGGCAGATGGTACGCTAGCTTACTTTGTTATATCTTATGTTTATTTTGAACATCCTATGAAATGAATGCTTAGACTAATTGTGCCTTTTGTTTTTGTTTCGTTTTGCCTGAGAGTGAATTCTTCAACTGAAACTGCAAAGGACTTATATAATCTTGTTACTTTTCAATTCACAACTCTGCTGAATAGATAAGGTGTTGCATGTTGTCCAATTTAGGGGGAAGTAGTGTTATACAAGCTCTATGGTTATGCTTTACATACTTTGCAACTATCGTGCTGCTTGCTTTTATCTTCTTTTCATGATAACCGCCTTGCGCTGTCATACTATTTCCTAATATTCCTATTATGTTCTGATATGACTTATTTCCATAGGTTTGTGGTTTTGATCTCTTAAGGTGTGATGGAAGATCATATGTTTGTGATGTTAATGGATGGAGCTTTGTGAAGAACTCATACAAGTAATTTATTTAATCCTAGTGTTCTTTCCTTAGAGACTGTCTATGGACTTTAATGAGTGCTGAAAGATTTGCGTAACTTTTTCTGTCATTCAGGTATTATGACGATGCTGCATGCATCTTACGAAAAATATTTCTAGATGCAAAGGCCCCTCATCTTTCTTCAACCATCCCTCCAAGCCTTCCTTGGAAATCCAATGAACCAGTTCAGCCCACTGAAGGTCTTACACGACAAGGAAGTGGAATAATTGGCACATTTGGGCAGTCAGAAGAACTACGTTCTGTCATTGTTGTGATACGCCAGTAAGGATATTACTGCCTCTATGCTGGTTAAGCTGGTATTGAATTGTGTCTTGACATCTATATCTGTTTAGTGGCGATCGGACACCAAAGCAGAAAGTGAAATTGAAAGTTACTGAGGAAAAACTCCTGAATTTGATGTTGAAATACAATGGTGGAAAGCCAAGAGCTGAGGTATCCCCTTTGCGGAATATTCATTTTTCATTAACCTGTTAGTGCTTAAACTAAATCACCTTTTTCTTGCTTTCCTTGTAGACAAAACTGAAAAGTGCCGTGCAATTACAAGACTTGCTAGATGCCACAAGGCAGCTTGTACCACCAACAAGGTAAGCCAATCCAAAATTAGTATTCTGTGCAAGTTTATTCTTCTATTGGCTTGCCACAATTCTCAAACTTGTTAATTTAGTCAGTTTGGTCTTCTATTTGCTCAACCACATATATTATCTAGGTCTGGCCGGAAAGTGACAGTGATGCTGAGGATTTGGAGCATATTGAAAAGCTTCGTCAAGTCAAAGCAGTACTGGAAGAGGTAATTTTTAATTCGAATCTGCCTGTCCATGTGATATGGATATTTCTTCACCAGGTTACAGGGGAACATATCTAGCGCAAACTCATACGAGTAGCTAGTTTCATGCATGCAAAACATTTTCAGTTTGGCATCAAATAGGCATGACAAACACTCGAATTTGATGAATGGGGTAGTCCCTTATTTTGATGACTATGTGCTGGAACAAATAAAGTGGGACAATTATTCTAACTCGCTATGGAAAATGAATAGAAATGCATGCTGTTATTTCTGCTTCCACTGAACCTCACTTCCTTTCCGTTTTTGCTGTCAATCCATAGATTTTTCTTGTCAATTTGTTAACATTCTTTTCATTAATTTGAGTCCTAAAGCAAATTAGCTTATATTCTTATTCCTAATATTTGTTCAGGTTTACGCTAGATATACCCCATAGAGGTTCTTTACTATTATATAAGTTGTATTCAGTGTGCTTTCAAGCCACTTAGTTCACGATGCCACTCGTACTGGAAGACATGAGTGCTATTTACTATTGCTTTCTTAAACTTTTAATTTATAAATCAGTAGACTCTGATACTAACATTGTTAGATTTTTGTTGATTTCTGGTCAATTCAAGAAATTATAATTTTTTTGGAGCTATAATAATCTTTTCACTCTTAGCTACTTATTCTTTTCCTGCTGTTAATGGAACAAGGCGCCATATATTGTCTTGCATACCTTGTAGTCAGACATAACAAACCTAGTGGTAAAAGGAGCACGAAACTTGTAGTATATATCCTCCAGCCTTCTAAAGGGAGCTGGCATATCTGTCATGACAAGGTTATACCATTCTTTTACAAGAATGCTGACATCTGATAATTTTTGTTATCATTGCAACACTAGGGTGGGCATTTCTCTGGTATTTATAGAAAAGTGCAACTAAAGCCACTGAAATGGATTAGAGTTCCAAAGCGCAGTGGTGATGGTGAAGAGGAACGACCAATTGAAGCCCTGATGATTCTAAAATATGGTGGTGTACTCACTCATGCTGGGAGAAAGCAGGTTTCGTACTCATAACTTTTTACTTTAATTTTCAAGTGTTAGTTATTCCCTCCGTCCCACAATAAGTTCATTTTTGGCCTCTCTCATTTGTCCCAAAATAACTTCATTTTGAGCAATCATTGCACCGGAGTTTGTGAAAGTAAAGTATAAATGCATCGGGAGTAGATAAAGAGAGGAATAATTGTATTGAGATTTGATAACGTGGGGTATTCTAGTCTTTTTAGTTTTGTATTTGTATGTGTGTGATGGATGGAAAATGAACTTATTTTAGGATGAAGAGAGTATTATATATTTTCATGGTAAATATCCACCCTTCCTCATTACAACATAATGAATCAAGTCATTAATCTAAGTTTAATTTAATAAGCCTCAGAGCTAGAGTTATTCTGTATCAATCACTATTTTTCTGTTACTCCAATCTAGGCAAGTACCTAAGGGTTGCAATGGAATTTAAATGAATATACCATAAGATTGTAAACTTGCAAGGTTGTATATATATCTCAAAAGAAAAACATATCCATAGAAGGTCCCACCAACTCAAGAGGTGGTGGTGGGGTGGTTAGTCAACTAGGTAGATTATGTCGTACTAGCCAAATACTGATGAGTTATAATGATCTAGAATAAGCACAACAAAAAACTGAAATTTTTTATACAATTTTCAATTGAATATCAATCCACAAATAAATCTTACAACCGAATGAGCAAATTTGGATACAATAGGAACAAAGTTCATACAGTTACATTTGTGATCAACATAGTTCTTACGTCGTGATTTTATTTCATGCTTCTCATTCAGGCTGAAGAGTTGGGTAGGTTTTTCAGAAACAATATATATCCAGGTATGATTCAGATTGTGTTGCTTCTGTTATTATGTAAAGAGCTTTTTTCTATCTTGATGTTCTTTTTAAGTGAAAAGAGAAATTTACACTGGAGATCCATAAACTTGAGCAATAGTGGCTTAGGTCCCTGGCAGGCTTGTGATGTTGAACACCTGTTCCACTTAACTTTCTACAACAATTTTCTAATTAATTTGGAAAGTAAGTTCATGTAAAAATGACTTATGTGTCATAATAACATGTATGTGAGTGGTTGATGTGGCTTGTATGAAGTTACTGCTTAGATGAAGCTCATGATGGTTGTAAACAAAATTATAGGACTCCCATTTTAGATCTTTGCAACTTATTTTAGCTAGTTAAATATCTGTACTATACCTACATGAATTATGTTTTTCAAAACCTTCAGAAAATTGTAAGTCCATTGACTCATTGACACAAACGACACAATTGTCAAGTAGGGCCCTGTCAGCACACCTTGTCATTAAGGGGCCTTCTAGTGAAAATTTCTGTTATTTTCTTGAGAATAAATGCAATAAGAACCTTGCATTATTATAGGCAATGATTGGCAAGGAAAAGTAACTTTACTGACATTACAGCCTGCTGCAGGGTTTCTTGTATTTAAGAATAAAGTATGACATGTATTTAAGCTTTAAAAACATTTTAAGTAATGTACTGTCCTCAATAAAATGTGATCTCTGTCAGGCTGCCTTGTCTTGCATGATGACCTTGTATCATCTTGGTTTTCTTCTTTTTTTTTTTAAAAAAAGTTTATTTCTTGCACTCAAGATTTTTTACTTACTAATATGTTATCCTGAATATAGGTGAAGGAACTGGTTTGCTTCGCCTTCATAGCACCTACAGACATGATTTAAAAATATACAGTTCAGATGAAGGCCGTGTGCAGGTATGCTTTTGGTCTCCTTTTTTTCAATTCGTAGCCCCTCTGAAATAGTTCAATTTAGATACTCTGAAATAGTTTTATTTTTTCAATTTGTTCTGTTTTTCCTTTCTATGCTGACATTGGTCATGCCAACATGATTTAGGAAAATTTTACCTGTTGATAGGTAATTGTTGTTAGTTACTCCCTCCATCCCATTTTGATCATCCCCTAAGATTTTTGAGGTCTTCCCAAAATGATCATCATCTAACAAGTATGTTTTTCTTATTTGTGTAAAAAGTAAATGTGCATCATTAAATGTGTTGCATGCAATCAACCAAATTAATTTCTATTGGTGCAATGACATGCAATATTTAAAACATGAGCAATCCACGATATACCAAGCGATGGAGCACCTTAATCGATAAGGATTAATTTGAGAATGATGAATGTTTTGGTGTCTTTGGTCTTGGTGCCATTTGCTTAGGGGATGATCGAACTGAGATGGAGGGAGTACCTTTCAACTACCTTTTATCTCCTGTGGTAATAAGGCCCATACCTGCTTGTGTTTAACCTATCAAATACGGAACAATGTATGGGGGCAAACATAACTTAAGCTGATGAAATTTGTTTAGTCTCAGTGATATATGATGTTTGTTCTTCTCAGATATTGCTAAATCTGCTTGATCATATTCATACCATGTTCAGGATGGTTCTGAAGCAATAATCAGTCTAATATTAATCTATGTATATTCAAACTTTATTGGAAACTCTGTGCAATCTCATTGTACTCCTGGATAATTGAATTTTTTCACTATTTCCCAGGCTACTGGAAAACCAGGCAAAATAATTGTTATAAGTAATAGCCTAATGTCACATATGTATATTCAAGCCCAGCATGCTCATTTGGGTACTTTCACTACTTTGATAAAATTACACCACTGTTGTACACTTTGATAACTTGTTGTACTTGAACACACAAATACAAAAAAATATGTTCCAGAAATGATAGGATAAGTTATCCAGGAGGATAATCAGAAAAATGGATGTTGTCACTGGGCATAGTAGAGAGAAGAGAGCAGCAAAATAGAAATGGATTGTCTGCAACTTGTCTTATAGTATATGTGGCTCTTGTAATGTTATTTATCATCTGAGTATATGTTCATGATGGTGTACTTGTCAGATGTCAGCAGCAGCATTTGCCAAAGGCCTTCTTGATTTGGAAGGGCAACTAACACCTATACTGGTCTGTTGCTTATAATTTAGATCCTTTTTGTTGCTTACTTCTGATTCCTGTCTCTTTCTCAACTTTGCCTTTGTACTAACTTCTTCAGGTCTCTCTAGTAAGTAAAGACTCATCTATGCTAGATGGATTGGAAGATGCTAGCATCGAGATGGATGAAGCAAAGGTTTGTTTTCATATTTAATAAACACTCCGTATTTGTTTATGAACTATGAAGTATTGAAGTCTCAAAAAGACACTGCACATAGTATACTGCGAAGAGGTTAATTTTAAGGTATATAGTGTCTGGTGCTACGGTGGACCAGCGCTGGTGCCATCTTTTTCAGCTTAGTTGGATTGATACTCCTCCTTGGATAGGAGATTTCCTTTGAGAGATCAATTAGAGATTGCCTGTGAGGATTTAAAGGATATAGCTAAAAGTTTGGAAATGGATGAGATTCTGTTATTAGGAAATCCTGTCCTGATGACAGTTATTCTGTCTTCCTGTTTCTCTCCCTGCCTCCTGTCTTCTTTGCTTTCCTCATCACAGCTCCTGGTTAGCAATGCTTGGGGCCAAAACCACCTACCCATCACAGTTACTTGTTACATATCCCGTATAGTTCATGTCATGTCCGTACTTACCATGTCAACCAGTTCCATATACGATATAATTAGATATTTAGATGTTTTGGGATGTTTGCTTTAATCTCAGGAAGCTAGAACATTTATGAGTATATTACAAGCCTAACCTCTAAATGTATCTTGTATGAGCCAGTACAACTGCCTGTCACAACTATGAATTTTAACACTTGCTAGTGTTGAATCTAACCATTACTTCATTCTTCACCCCTCAGAAATCTTCAGAAGCACCTGTGATGTTCCTTAGTTACTATAAGCTAATCCTGAATCCTTCTGTATTGTCATATCTTCACTTAATAACTAAGATCTCCTTGCTGCCTTCTATTCCTGTTCATCATATGCTATTGCCAAAAATTAAATAAACGAATATTTTCAGGCTAGATTGCATGAGATCATCATTACAAATGCTAAAGCAAAGAATACCAATGAACCAGTGGAGTTTCCATGGATGGTTGACGGTGCAGGATTGCCTGCAAATGCTTCACAGCTTCTCCCTAAGATGGTACAGTACTTTGACTGGATATAAGCTTGGTCTTTTTCATAAGCATCTCTTAAAGAAGTACTCAAATAATTTACAGCATTTGTTTCAAGTTCAACAATGCACTTCTAAACCACTATAGGAAAGGTTTTAATAATAAGAGAAAAGACAGCTATGTAAAATATTGGACTGTCTCATGTAGGCCAGTCTTTTCCTCAAAAGAGATGGGAACAAAAAGATTGAGAACTTAGGGCAGTGCTAATAATTTGTATTTATGTATATGCTGATGATTAACAAAGAACAGTGAAAAATATTAGCTCACATTCACCTCAAAGCAATGTGTTACTGTGTCAGTCATGCCAACTGTGAAGTCTTTAGTTCAATAGGTTTATACTGGAGCATGTCTTGCTTGATTCATGAAACATACCTTTTGAAGCAAATATAATTAATGTTAGAAGTCATGATGGTGTAGGATTCAGTAGATGCCACTGTTTTGTTTTGAGAATTAATGCAAAAATATAAAATATGCTAGTCAAGTTCTGTAAAATTTTTCAATACCAAATAAAAAGGTCTTTGTGCTAGATATTTTAAAGTTACTAAACTGCATACTGTTCAACTGGCATGAATAAATATTATATGATTCTTATTTCCTTGCTGTAAACTTATTAGGCCAAGTTGACGAAAGAAGTAACTGCACAAGTCAAGCTACTTGCTGAAGATGAAGATGAGAAGCTCGCATTAACAAACTCGTTTTCTAGATATGACCAAGCAAAGGCTTTTGGAAAAACAACAATTGATGTTGCTCGTATTGCTGCCGGGTTGCCTTGTGGTAGTGAGAGCTTCCTCTTGATGTTTGCTCGATGGAAAAAACTTGAGAGGGATTTATATAATGAAAGAAAGGAGTGAGTAAAATGTTTCAGTTTGACTTATTGATGTCAGAAATCATTTTATTAACCAAGTATAACTTCCTTCTCCAATCACTTATAGTGCTCCATAAATCTTACTGCAGCCGATTTGACATTACACAAATCCCAGATGTCTATGACTCCTGCAAGTAAGTGAACAAGCCATCTTCAAGTAACTAGGTTATTTCGAAAGGAATCAGGAGCATGAATTAACTGTCTGTTTTATTGGCAACCTCCATTTCTAGCTTTTCTGAATCCATTTGAAGCCGCTAATATATTCGAAGGGTACCTAAATACTCATTACGGCATAAAGTTGTTTAGTGTTTAAAAGTGTGCTCAATAAATTTGACAGAGAATTATATTGTGATGCCATTATTCTTCCTTATATATCTAATGTGCTTATTTGAATTTTGAAAGATCATTTACATCTATCATGAACCGCATAACCTAACTGCTGAATTATATGGCAGATATGACCTCCTGCATAATGCACATCTTAACCTTGAAGGTTTGGAAGAGCTTTTCAAAGTTGCTCAAGTAAGGAACCTTACATTTTGTACTTCCATTTGATCTCTCTTTTAAATTTGCATGAATGTTACTGGTGGACTTCTTGAGTAGCCACAAAGTCATATTGATTAAGCACTTCCTGTAGAAGAGAAATCAGTCAGTTGCAATTGTAATATATACTGGTATGCAATTGCAAAATATGGCCATGTCGTTTTGGTACGAACAACTGGGTAGTCCCTGTGCCACAAAGAATGACACTCCTAGTTTTTTTGCCTCCACAAGTCTTGGAGCGCAGACTATTGTAATACAGTTAATTATACAGTTCCAATGGCCAGGTGATGTGACTATGTGAGACGAACTGTATGGTCAGAGCTTATGTTTTGATGATTCCTCATAGAAGGTTCAATCTTATATTCCTTTTTATAGCCTTATGAGAGATGTGAGTCATAAGTTCATTATGCTAGATCTTGTGGAGTGAAGTGACCTGGAACAGAATTTGTTTGCTCATTGCCTCTGTTTGATGATTCAACATAGAAGGTTCAATTCCACATTCTTTTCGTACAATATTATGGGAGATATTAGTGAGAATTTCATTAAGCTAGATCTCATGAATTATTTTCAGTTAATATGTTCTTTTCTTCATACTTTTGTCATTTCATATAAATCAACTACTCCCTCTGTAGAAAATTGTAGGGAATATTTTATTTGGAAAAGTATTTAAGACAAGACTTTGACCATTGATTGCGCATAAATATATTCATAATATCTATAAAACCGATGTTTTATGAAAGCTCTTTGAAAGATGAATGTATTGGTATAACTTCTATTGTTATAACTTCATGCACTAAAATATACTTATAATTTGACTAATTGTTTGTCAAAATTTACAAAGTTTGACCTTCTGAAAAATTATAGCTTTTATCTATTAGAGCCATATATGATGTTGTAGTTTTGGATTTTTTTCTGTTAGTTTATTTGCAGTTCTATTTGATGTTTTTAATATGTTCATCATAGCTTATCTAACATTGATTGTTGTAGCTTCTTGCTGATGGCGTTATTCCAAATGAGTATGGGATCAACCCAAAGCAAAAACTAAAAATTGGCTCAAAGGTCTGTTTTAAGAAAGATGTTACTGTTTGTTCCATCCACATAGACTATTATATGCTCTTTGAATGCCATAAACTGATTAATCATTTTGAGTGCTTTGATTGGTTTTCCTAGATAGCACGTCGGTTACTCGGAAAAATTTTAATTGATCTACGGAACACTCGTGAAGAAGCAATAAGTGTTTCAGATCCAAAATTTACAGAAGATGAAGCTACATTCTTACCAACGAAAGAATCAGAGTACCAACAAAAACTTCAAACTAGAAACGAAGACGGAAGAAGATCTAGTTCCACAAGTGAGAAATCATTGGATCAGGAAGATGAAGATGATAGAGAAACTAAATACCGCTTAGATCCTAAGTATGTCCTTGGTTATATCAATCCTAATAAATTCATATTTCTCCTGATTTATAATCACATGTGTATTTAATTTCTCTAATTCACTTTATTCCAGGTATGCTAATGTAAAGACACCTGACAGACATGTCCGGACAAGGCTTTATTTCACATCGGTACGCATGAGACTTTATGTTCAACTTTGCTTTTGTTCTTATCATCATTTTGGGATTTTAATTATTATTCTATACATTCTCTTTAACAGGAATCTCACATACACTCCTTAATGAATGTCCTTCGCTATTGCAATTTGGATGAATGTCTACAAGGGGAGGATAGCCTTGTCTGCCAAAGCGCTTTGGACCGACT
Source organism: Oryza australiensis (assembly GCA_019925245.2). NCBI lineage: Eukaryota > Viridiplantae > Streptophyta > Magnoliopsida > Poales > Poaceae > Oryza > Oryza australiensis. The sequence continues at coordinate 1,016,850 of JAIFGZ020000161.1, read as the reverse complement.
GCATAGAACAAGGGAGCTTGACTACATGAGTAATATTGTGCTTAGAATGTTTGAAAATACTGAGGTATGGATCGTTTTCATATGGCTCACAAGAAAACTTGCCTTGTCATAATTGCTATTTTTATTCTGGGTAAGATTTCTGCTTTTCTTTTTTTTTTTCTCGAAAACGCAGGAGACCTGCGCTTCATTAGATCAAGAAGAGAGAAAAGGGCAAGAGCCCAAACAACACCACAAACACACACACACACACAACACACACACACACCCCAACAGGAAAAACCAGGATATACACACGTGCCCGTGAAAGAACAGCACAAGGCGACTAGAAGAAAAACAAAAACAAAGCGCTCTACCTACCGGGGAGGGGGGCAGTCAGGAATGATAGCCCTCGAGCCCCAGACATAGACCACAAGCGACGCTCCTCACCAGCTGCAATCAAAGCACGAGTTAAGTTTGGAGCTGCTCCGTCAAAGACGCACCCATTGCGGTGGTTCCAAATAGTCCAAGCTCCGAGTAAAATTAGTGAATTAATTCCTTTCCTCGTTAACTTATCAGCGGTGCTGTTGCTGGCATTCTCCCACCAATCAAGAAAAGATAACTCTGCAGTCTGAGGGGACAAGCTCTGAAGACCAACTTGTCCGAAGAGGTTAAACCAGAATACTCTTGAAAAAACACAATGTACAAGGAGATGATCAATAGTCTCCTTCTTGGTCGCAAACAAACAGAACTCCAGGTGAGGTAGCCCACGCCGCACCAGGCGATCAGCTGTCCAACACTTATCGTGCGCGACCAGCCACATGAAGAAGCGACATTTGAGTGGTGCCCATGATTTCCATATCCTTTCCCATTGTCCAAAAAGAGTAGATCCCAAAAAGAAACCATCATATGCCGACTTAGCCGAGTATTGTCCATTGGAGGAGAACCTCCATAAGTGTCTATCCTCAACATCCGGCTGCAGCTGCTGATCCAATAAAAGATCCCAAAGATGCAGGAAGTCTACAATCACACCAACTGTAAGAGCTCCCTGAATATCCAGAATCCAAGACCGATTGGTGAGGGCCTCCCAGACAGTGCGCTTGTTGACCTTCCTTTTAGGGATAGACGCGAAAAGGCTAGGGGCAAGGTCAGCAATACATTGTCCATTGAGCCACCGGTCTGTCCAAAAAAGAGTATTTGCACCATTTTCAATTTCAGAAAATACTGCCACAGAGAAGAAGGATCTCACTTGCTTAGGCACATGGAAGGGTAGAGCAGCCTAAGGGCGATGAGGCTCTGTTTTCTGCAGCCAAACCCATCTCATGCGTAGAGACCAGCCAAGAGTTTTAAGGTCTGAAATTCCTAAGCCTGCAAGTTCCAGAGGTCGACATACTTTGGCCCAGGCCACAAGACAATGTCCGCCTTTTGCATCTTGACGGCCCCTCCAAAGAAAGCCATGACGAATTTTATCCACAGCTTTGATAGCCCATGGGGGAAAGTCAAACGCCATGACCAAGTAAATGAGCATCCCAGTGAGAACAGATTGTACCAAAACCCTTCTTCCAGCCCTTGTCATTAAATCTGCCTTCCACCCAGGTAGACAATCTGCAATGCGGTCAACAAACGGCTGTACTTGATCTTTAGTTAATTTTCTTAGGGAGAGGGGCACACCTAAGTATTTGCATGGGAAATTCGAGAGTGGGCAAGGCAGCAAGTTTTGAATGGTAGCAATCTCCAAATCAGCACACCTAATCGGGAGGACAATACTTTTCTGCAGATTTGTCGTCAGCCCAGATGCCTCACCGAAAAGACTAAGAATATCCATGGTTATGTTAATATCCCCGGGCTCCGGGCGGAGAAAGAGAGCCACATCATCAGCATAAACAGAAATACGGTGTTGTAGGCCTTGAGTTGTAAGGGGTTAACAAACCTTCACCGGAGTCTTTAATAATCATATGCCCCAACACATCCATTACTAAGACGAAAAGCATGGGGGAAAGATTTCTGTTTTTCACAAAATACTTGAGACCATATGTTTTGCACCTATCTATGTTGATGTGCTTCATAGGCTACAGTTCTTACTGTGGGGAGAAGTTTACAGCCAGTTCTCTGGAATTTGGATGCTGTTGTTTTACATGGTCTTATTTGCTTACCGAATTTCGTATTTACAGGTTCCTTTAGAAGATGAAAAAAGGTTCCGGATTGAAATGACATTTAGTCGTGGCGCCGATCTTAGTCCTCTAGAGGTGATGCTCGCACCTTCTTTTGCAATGCAGGACATGACCTCCGTTGTGCTTTGCTCTCTACTAGATGCATTTGAGCCTTACTCATGCAATATATGTTTTCGTCCAGGATAAAACCAGTGAAAATACTTCCTTGCTCCAGGAGCACACCCTGCCGATAATGGGGCCTGAGAGACTGCAGGAAGTTGGTTCCTGCCTAACACTGGACAAGTTTGAGAAAATGGTGCGACCGTTTGCGATGCCTCCTGAAGACTTCCCCCCAGCTGCTGCGCCGCAAGCCTTTTCTGGCTACTTCAAAGGCTCTGGAATGCTTGAAAGACTCGCTAGTCTCTGGCCTTTTCACAAGGGCGCGACTAATGGAAATAAGTGAAAAAGCTTCAAAATTAGTAGAATTGTTCCATGTGAATATTTCTCAACTTTTAGCATCTGGTGGCAACACCATTTGCCCAATTTTGGTAACTTCGTCGAATGTTTCAGAAATTTATAAATGCTCTTGCGCAATGTCATCAAAACCTGTAGGTGAAGCACAAAAATATACCTGTGTAGTTAACTCTGAATATGCAACCTCTGCTCAAGTTTTTTCAGGAACTGGCTTGTCCAGGGATCTAATATACTTTCTGCTCTTGATCAAGCTCTGGACAATGTTGGCATTTTGGCAACATGGGCTAGACTAATGTCTGTTGGTAAACATCACTGCTAACACCTAGGCATGCACTAATTTTCCTTGCATTTGATTGCAACCTTGCAGCTGGCTAGCTCATGCACATCTATTTTGGCAATCTTCAACTCTGCTGAAAAAAAGAAGCTGCACGGTCAATCAGCTAGACACGATCATTGTCTTTTGAATGATAATAGAATTTGATTGAGTTGTAAAGTTTAACTTAGATGTGCTTATGTCATTTAAACTCCTCCATCTGATGAGCCTGGTCTCAACAAATATAAGCATGGGTAGCATCCGTTGTTTTTAGTGTATCTTAAGAGATCTGGTCAAAACCTACGACAGTAAGGCAAAAATAAAATAAAATATTTTGTTTGCATCCATGATATACTCCTAAAGAGAACTCAAGATTTCCAATTGTTAAATAAGCAAAAGATAGCGTGATGAAAGCCGGAAACCTAGCGAGGTAGGTGAAGAAAGACAAGGGATGTGTAGAACATGATATCTTCAAATTTATATTTGGGATCATGATTGGATCACACGTTGCACTGGCAAGTGTCGTTCTACATTTCGATGCTTCCATTGACTATGAAAAGGTTACAAGAGCATATCATTTCATTTTTCTTCAAATAAATTAATAGATAAGTATACCCTTTGACACAGCTGATGATAAAAAGGCAAGAAAAGATTGTGGCAACTTCACTTTAGTGGCCGAAGAGTGAGTTGCCTTTTGCGAAGCGTCTGGCGTTTCATGCCAAGTAGTATTTGGACAGCAGAAATTTGTTGCGATGGGTCTTTGACAGCTTTAAGTTTCCGCAATATATTCTTAGTAACGTAATCTCCATTACATATGAATAAATATTCTTATCCGTAAAAATCTATTATTATGGTGTTAAATCCGCTACAAGCTCACTATTTATTATGTTGATTAGAATTATATATATAATATAAGGTATTAGGATTACCGTTTTCCGAACAAATTAATGTGAATCCATATATATTTGCTGAATCGACAGAGACCAACTTGATTTGATCGAGGGGAGCAGGTGTGATTAATTTATTCATGGCTTGGTTTGTGTAGAAATTTGATCATTTGGTCCTCTAATGGCACTGGTTAGCAAAGCTACATTAGTGCAAAATAGGCACTTTTTGCCACATGCTAAACCTTTAATTTGTTTACTTGAACTTTTCCACAAAGATTGGAATGGCCGACACAATGAACACCACCGTACCGTCTACTGTAGCTCAGCAGGCATGACGTCGTGTCAAAATAAATTAACTCAATTTGTAGCTAAAATTTAATTCCTGTATTAGACATAATAATATAAGATGTTATACTAATATTAATAATATTTAGTACGCTAATGAAAGAACAGTTTAATGGTAAGGTAAGCGTAACAGTTGACAGGAGGCGACTAGAGGATGCACGGTTACATTACTGAAGAAACAATTATTGCGTGTGGGTCGACAGATATCTTCCCGTGTGAAGGTCTGCCCGCACGCCCGAGATGATCTGAAAAAAGATCATTTTTGCATGTGGACGGTCCAACCACACGGGAAGATCAATTATCTCGTCCGATCGGCTTAAACGATCCACACGGGAAGATCTATTATCTCATGCGGGCAACTTTACTCGACTGCACGGGATAATTGATCTTCTCATGTGGTTCGTTAAGTTGACCGCACGGAAAGATTGATCTTCCCGTGCGTATTATTTTATGTGAGTTGCATGTTGTTTAGGGTTTCTCTAGCTCTCTCCTGTCTCTCCTCTATCTCTCTCTCCTCTCCTCTCTCTCTCAATAATATATATCGATATCGATGTTGTCGTACGTTAGTGTATATATATACAACAATTCGCATGTATATATATGAAAAATTAAACGATATTTAATTATTTTTTTCATAAAAAGATATAAATGTACACATCATGCATGTTCATATATATATACACGTATCATGTATCGTCTCGCAATTTATAATAGTTCGAAAGCATATAAAATATAGACTTAATTAGAAATGATTACATATGTTTTTTCCCACTCTATAAGTCGTTTGAAGGTATCCTCCGTCGCAAGCTGGCTCTCCGAACCGTAGAAATCGCCCAAATGATTGCAAACATCGCAGCGGATGAAGCGACAAATATCTGCACACAAGTTGAGTATGGTTCGATTGTCGAACCGGTTTACTACAACTGGAATGGCCTGGATCTGTTTAAAAAGGAATATACATTGATATAGTTAGGAAAATTATACAAGATCAATCTTAATGTGTAAAAAGCTATTTTCTCTGCACTTACTTATTCAAACTTTGTAGTGTATCTCCCGTAGATTCTAAGCATTTCGCACACATAGTAACCACATAGGTTAGTGCCTGGTGGTTGCTTATAACACTGTGTTGAATAAAATTGTATATGTCAATATTCCAAATTAAACAAGTATAAGAGAAATGTTAGTATATAGCGGACATGTAATTACTGGCCATTGTGTCTTCACGAGAAGCTTCTTCTTTCGTGGATTATTGACCGGTCCATCGTGGTCTACATAATGTTTGTGTGCTCTATATAGACAAAATAATTGTTTGAGTCAATTGTGTCTTCGAGAGGACAACAACCAATATTTAGTAAATGGTGCATAACAATACTTACAAATTTAATATAATGAGAAACTCTTTGAATGTATCCTCCTTGAAGTGTGCCGGATCTAGCACTACGGCCAAGTGGTCCCGCAGATATACCAGAAAAAGTATGTAGTGACGCTGCAAAGTGTTAGTGATATGCCCTAGAGGCAACATGGAGATGTTGGATATCACGTCAATGTTTATGTATAAATGAATAAAGTGTTATTCAGTTCCATGAAATAGACATCTTGTATTGATCAATAAGTACGTGACTTATTTATGAGACTCTTTATGTATGAATCTATTTCTAAACGATCCCTGATCATATGTCATATTGTTGGAACAAATATGATTCTAAGATCGACATGTTTATTGATTGATGATGATGTCTCATAGATCATGTCTCATAGGTCGGCTGAGTTGGACTCGAGTCGACGATCGGCTAAGTTAGACTATAGCCGAAACCGAGTATACCTGAACCTACAGGGTCGCACGCTTAAGGTGATAAGAACAGGCATTCGAGTTGGACTCGAATACGGCTCGATCGGATACGGATCCGATCGGATAGAGTCCTATGGGCTTACGACGTATGGGCGGCCAACTCTATGAGATTCGGATGGGATCCAATTCAAAATAGAGTCCTGATCGGCCACGAGTCCCAGTCGGCCAACTCTATATAAAGGAGGGAGGGGTGGAGAGCTGCGATAAGAAGTACATCAAGTCAATTGATTGCGCCGAAATCAATCTGATCACACGCGGCTTTAGAAGTCGCCGAGATCAATCTCCACGGAAACCCTCCCCACTTTCGAGCCAAACCCTAGCCTTGCATCGCGTGCTAGCACACGGGTGTACGGCGTTCTGTCCGCGGACGTGTGGATACCGGTAGAGGCGCTGCTACGTTGCGTGCTGTTGATCGGCTTTGGATCGGCTGCAATCGGAGCGATCGGCTGTGGTGGAATCGGCTGCGGTTGGGCGTGAGAACGCGGCCGGACGACTCGAATCGGCTGATTGGCGAATCGGCTGTCTTCGGGAATCGGCTACACTGTTCCGGATCGGATTGCCCCGATTGGCTATTCCACCGCACTCTACTCCAATCGGTAACGATCTATCGGCCCTTACTTGCAAGTGTTCCGGTTTTGCGCGGTAAAAAGTCTTTGTTTTCGGCTAGCGTAGCCTCCGCGTAACCCATCACAAAGAAGTATGTTAATTGTAGGTGATATCGTAGTAAAATATCAGTAGTATGGAAGAATATTACATACCGTAGCGCATAAGGGACCATGAGGACAGTTTTGTCTTTGTGCGCGACCATCACTCTGCCCAAGCACAGTCTACGGTGACCATCTTTTGCTTGTGCATTTGTTTGATGATCGCTTCTTTTTCGGACTTTGTTTTACCTTTGAGCTCAGCGAAATGTGCACAAATATTCACCGTGTGTTCCGTCCAGCAAACCCTTGTTGGGTTGATGTATCCTACTAGATGGTTGGCCTTTTCGGCGTCGTAGAATTGCATCCTATGTAATACAGCAGGTAATTTATCAGCAATTAGTTTGCAAATGAATTCATTTATGACATTAAATGCGATTGATTTACATGCAAAACGTAGCAACAAGATTTATATCCAATTTATCCAGCTTGAATAATGCGTAAAGGTCGTTGAAATTGATTACCAGCATCCTATTTGGTCCACTGATGAAAGCATGATCCGGGACCTTCACAGTAATCATGTCGAGACCCTTTTTAGTCGCCTTTAGATACCAGTCATGCATCAGCCTCATTTCCTAGGGCAAGTCTTCCATGACGTGCCACGGCAGGAACGGCTTCCCGTACTCGTACTTTGTTGGCACTTCGTTGGAAGTCCAGTTTTGCAGGTCCTCCATTTAATTTTTCACCGATGTTTGTGAATCCGACAACTTTGGAGTTTCATCCTGCTTCTTGTCAGCCGGCGTTCTCACCCTGAAAGCCTGAACACTAACTTTTTCTCGTATACGGCCATTTCTTTCTTATCATAAGTTGACCTAACCATTGTTGGGATAAGCCGATGAGGTTCAAGCTTGGTCGGACTTGGAAGACTTGTGCTTCTCAGAAGAGGCCTTTCAGGTAGCGTTAATGCTGACTGTGGTGTCGGAGGAGATTGATGAATATCTTGTACTTTGGATGGAGGTTGTTCTGCGGGGACTTCAGGGGCTGACAGATGTGGCGAATCAAGACCTTTTGGCTTAGGGGAGGAGAGAGGTGGGGAAGCAGACCGATTAGGTGGCGAATCTGCCCTGGTGGAGAAGGCGGTGCAGGCGCAGCAACAATCTGAGGAGCCGGCGGGACAGGGGTTGAAGGCGATGGACCGACCAGCAAGATATCTCATCGATGTCATAGTATAAACTGATTCACCGCATGTCACACCCTGAGTTTTGCCCTAAATTATTTAAATAATTTACCCCGAAATAATCGAAATTTCGAAATTAACTCGGAGCCAACCAAGTAATTTTAAAAATGCAATTAATAAATGGAAACGACATGGTAGGATTTTTCTTGAATTCTCGCATGCCAAAATGCACTAACGATTTTTACTGGAATTTTTAGAGCACTCTAAGTATTTTTAATCAATTAAATAAGAAATCAGGAATAATTAAGCCTAAAAATCCTTTTTTCTTCTTTTTCTTTTTCTTTTCCGTACGGCGACACGGTGTTCCCCCTCTCCTTCTTGGGCCGTCGGCCCGGCCTCCTCCCCGAGCCGCTCCCGCGGCGCCCTTCGGTCGTGGGCCGAAGCCCGCGACGCCACCGCGCCGCGCAAGTCCGCGAACCATCCTCGCTCCGCGAGTCACGGCAGTGGGCCCCGCCCGTCTGTCTCCGTCCCCGCGCCCGGTCGGCCCAGCCGCCGCCCGGCCATGCGCGCCGCCGCTCCGCTCCATTCCGCTTGAACCCGTGCCACGTCGGACCCATGCCGGGCCCGATCCCGCAACGCCGCATCCATCTCCGCGTCCCTCGCGTTCGATGGAAACCTTATCCGCGAGGAATTCGCTGCCGCCGTTTCCCTCTCTCTCTCCGAATCCGTAACCAACGGCGACGAATCCGCGCCTATCCCGTGCCCTTTTCGATCTCGTTGTGCCTCTATAAAGTTCCCTCTTCGCCGCCGCGCGTTTCCCCTTTGTTTCCCTCTCGTGTTAACCCTAAAAACCGCCGCCGCCATCGTCGTCTTCTCCAACGCCGGTGAGTGCGCCGCCGCTTCCTTTTCTCTCCGGTTTTCCCGTGTTGTCCCTCGAGTCGTTTCCCCGCGCACGCTTTTGCTCTCCGTCGTCGTCTCCCGCGCTCGCAGCGCCTCTCCGTTGCTTGTTGCTGTGCTGTCGGAGATCGGTCGGCCGCCGCGTAGCCATGGCCGGCGGGCGAGCTCGAGCCGCCACCGCCCAAAACCCTAACCCTAGCGCCGCTCTTACGGGGCCGTTCGATCGGTCGGATCGGGAGGATCCGAACCGTCCGATCCCGCCCAATCCGTCGCCGTTCGATCCGATCGCCGCATGCTGGATGGTCGCCGCGTGTCCGCCCTTGGCCGCCGCCCGAACCCTAACCCTACCCGCGATCCGCACCGTCCGATCCTTCGGATCGGGCGGATCTGGACCGTTCGCTCCCGCGCAAGCCGTCGCCGTCCGATCGCCGCCGCTCCTCGCGGATGCGTGCCGCGTGTCCCGCACTCGCCGCCGCCGCCGTGGACTCGATCCACCATGGACCGCGCCGCGCGCTTGCGCGCCGCTTGCGCCACTGACGTTCAGCCCTACCGCCTGCGCCATGCTTGCGTCACCCGGGGGCTTAATTGCGCAATAAATGTTTTAATCTTTTCTGTTTAGTTTAAAAATCGCAATTAAACTTCTAAAATCCATATCTTTTGAATCCGAGCTCCGTTTTAGCCCATTCAAATTTCATTAAATCCAGAAAAATGTCAAGAATCCATTAAAAATACTTTTCAGTGCTGTTTCAATAGACTTTTTAGGGTGTTTGTTGAGTGCTTTGTTTGTCGTGTAGATCCCGAGTTTTCCGGCGAGCCCGTTCTCTTCGAAGTAGTCGCCGAGGTTCCTCAGTCTCCAGAGCAAGGCAAGTCATACCTTACATTGACCATATTGTACCTATTTTATGTAAATACCTCTTTTCTTTCAAATACCGCATATGTTTTAGAATGTCATTTCATGGGATGATTATACCTATTGTACTCAACCATAGGATTGTTTACCTTATACCATTGATAACTTGGGGTTCAATGTGATTAAATGATAGCTTAAGGTTTGCTTAGTTTTGCTTAGCGCAACTAGCTCACTTAAGGGAATCACACTAATCAAGTATATTACTAGAAGTTAACTCTCGGATGATGTTAAGTTGTGACCTCGTTTCTAATAATATTGAATTATGAAAAGGTGGGTCGTGAGCACATGGTTGGACTTTGGTTAGCGTGCTCATGACGATTAAGGACCGGTTCTCGGGAAACCCCGGAAGAAATGTCGTGCATACCACAAGCCGCATGGGTAATGGTCGGTCCAGCGTAGCCGTCTCTAGTCAACGTATCCCGAGAGAGGGTGGGCGTGATGGAGTTGGGTCAGCCCGGTTTTAAGGGTTGATCGGCTTCCGGGTTCACCGCGACACTAGAGGGGGCTGCCCATTGCCGATGGGAATGGGGGCGAATCCTTGGTGTGGTACGATTGGTTAGAGGGGTTATGTGAAGGGTCCTGTCACAGTTCCTTTCCGGGGCACCATGGTGGTGCACCGCGCACGGTAACGTGTTGTGGGATTGTGTCTTGTGGGTACAGTTGTACACCTCGATCGAGTAAAAACTATTCGAATAGCCATGCCCACGATTACGGACGATCGACCGATTCACCTTGATTAGTCTCACTTATTTATTTGAATGAAATGTTGAAATATGACTAGTACGGGTGGATGGATGGGCTGTTGCAACGTGGTTTGAGCGTTAGACAGTGTTTATTTAATACCGCTTAATTATTACTACTGTTTTACTTGTCTTCAAATATTGTTATTATATTCTGCAAATGCGTTTATGCAAATTGAGCCTCTTATCCTTTTCCTTGGTATTTATCTTGCATCATGTCCCCTTTTCCGATGTGACTTGTTGAGTACGGTGGTTGTACTCACCTTGCTTCTTTTTCCCCTTGAGTGCCGAGGTTGAGATCGAGGTCTCCGAGGAGGTGTAGGCTTGTTCTCGTCAAGGGTTAGCCGTGGTGTTGGCGTTCCGCTCGCTCGTGTCAAGTTTAGCTTAAGTCGGTTTATTTTCCTTTCCACTGCATCTGTGTAACTCTTTTATATTGTTTCTAAGACGAGGATTCTGTATTATCAATAACGTCGATTTGTGTACCTCGGCTGATGCCTGGACGAGGGTGAAATGCACAAATTAGCTGCAGAAATTCTGGTGTGAATTTCTGGGCGTGACACCGCATCCCCAAGCAATTTCTATCCCTTCTGGTGCTGGAATATCTAGCTCTAAACTAGTATGCTCTGCATGCACCTTGGCCACTTGCACCCTTGCATATTCTTCAGGGATTGGTGTGTTGTGAAATTGATGCCCTGATATCACAAGTCCTGTACCCACCTCATTTCTCTTCCTGGCCTTCCTATCGTCACGAGCAAGTTGCACGGTGTCAGAGCAGTTATGGTATCTACTAGATAAGGTGTCGTGTCTACTGACCCGACACTTCTTGGCATCTGTACTGTTGGTTCTTCAGAATGTTGGAACAAGTTTGGGAAGGCTTAGCGGTTTTGAGCAACAAGAAAGTAGAAATGTTCTTCAACTTGTTTTGCTATCTTCTCTTCCAATTTGTGTTTGTACCTGTCCCGTTTCTTGTAACTCGTAGCTTCCTCTAGAAATCCTTCCTTCCAGCTCGTCCTTGACGATAGACCCCTTACTCGTCCAGAATGTTCAGGGTTGCCTAATGCAGCTGTTAGTTGATCATTTTCCCTCTTGGCAATGAATTCCCATGTTTTCTCTTTCTCCACAATGTCCTTCAGACTACTGGTCACACGCTCGATATTCGGATCCTCGAAAAGGATCTCTCCCTCGTCGGTGACTTGGCCAGTGCTCGGTGCCCAAACCCATTTTTTGCTTCTTTCCTTGAGTACATCTACAAGCAGGGGCTTGCCTTGGGCGGCAAACTTCTCTTCAGTTGCTCGCCACTTCTCTACGTGGCCATCATAGCCGCTCGAGCCCAACCGGTGCGGGTATTTGTTCCTTTTAGCTAGATCGGACATCTTTTTCCTCCGCGCTAAGGCTTCCAGGCTTGTCATCTTTGCCACGAACCTGTCTCATTCGGCGGGCGTAATACCATCGTATTCTTTGAATGGAGACTTGTTCTTTTGCACATAGTTAGTGTTCATGTCCGACTTCCACTGCCTCCATCGATGCACCATCGTTTTCAACGCAAACTCTTTTCGCAGAGCCTCTGAACCAGGCGGATAGACAAGCCACTTTTGCAACTCATTCCACATAAAGTTCTTCAGGTTGTTGTTGACGGTAAAAATGTCACGCACTGGCCTGAGAGATCTGCTTAGCTCTAGTGCAGGTCCAAGTCTTGCTTTTGAGGTTCCTAGGTGTGCCAGTTGGTTTGATCCTGCAACCAACAAGAAACTAAAGAAAGAAAATAGAGTTAAATTCATAAATGATAGTCGATCGGGTATAGCCGATGACGTATCGTTTAATATCGAGCTGATGCAATATGCACTGAATCGGCAAAGGGAAAATTAAATCTAATCGATCGGCTGTAGATATCCATAATATATAATCTACGTCTCGAAATACGTTTAAATCAAGTGATTGGGATAGATTGGCAGCGCGCCGAGACAGTATAAATCACTTATGTATAAAAGTACTTTAAGACAAAGATTATATGTATTTATAGCATAGCCGATGTCATAGATCTAACATGTATCGGCTAGTACTCCGATACCGCTTTATATTAAGATATCAATATAGATTAAATACATTAAAAAGGAACCGATCAAGTGTTAAAATAATCTAACAGGTCGATAACAAGCTTAACGTATTTTATCACAGTGAGATCTTAATATAAAGGGCAAATTTAGCATATCAAGTAAAACATGTAGGAAACAAGATAGCTAAACCAGGTAAGATCGGCTGAAACCCCGATACTATCTCTAATAGCAATCATGAGACAAGATAGATATTATGATTCTAAATAATACTTAGTAGGTCGGACCCAACCGATGCAGCACTAAGCATAAAGAGAAGCATAATATCTAAACAGGTCGATGAAAACCTTTCAAGATGGTGGATACACTATATAATCTAAGTCAACATTGACACCTAACCCTATCGGCTGTTGTCTGGTAACAGATGCTAGCCGATTAGGGTTAGACAGCAATATCGATCTAGATTATATAACATATATGATAACTCGACGATTTACGTAAATAGGATTAGAGTGTCATAAAGATGTAAGCCCTAATCCCAAGAGCGCAAGCCGCCATAACAAGCTTTACCTCTCGTCGGAGATCAAACCCGATGCAGCCCAACTCGAAAGCAAGAACACATCGAAGTAGTTGAAAGGAAAAAGGTGGCGATGCACCGAAGTTGTATTGAACTGATCGTTGTTTTTTACAATGTCTTGGGTCATATATACCCAGATACATGAGATGTCCTTGTCGGACACGATTCCTATCTCTATTTCAATTCAAATTACGGAGAAGTCCCTTAGGTGGACTCTTACTGGTACAATCTATAAGGAAATTATTTAAAGCAACCTAATTAATAGATACAATTGCCTTTTTTGGACTCTATACATGTATGACAATCCTCATGAAGCACTTCAAACGAATCCAATGACGATTCCAATGCACTTTTACAGGGATCGGCTACATCGGCTTTCCTTATCGGAATCGGCTACGTCGGTTGTCCTTGTCCGACTCGGTCTTAGCCGATGAACACTTTAACCGATTCGGTCTCAGCCGATGCGCACTCTATCTCCGAGAACCACGATCCCCTCCAAATCCACTTTGGCTTTAATTCCAAACCTAATGGTCAGCTTACCAAATTTGGTCGTTAACAGTTGTCATCCACCTGCTCCAAGGAATCTACATTTAAAGGGCAGTGGGTTCTGGCCAGTACCCCGAGTGCTGCTAAATTTTGTCATTGCCACCTTCGGCTCCACTGGCTTCCCATCCTGGTTCAGAGAGGTGATGTAGTACGTCTCCTTAGGGGGTTGGTTCTTACTTCTCTGACCACGTCTTTGATCTTTTAACGTCCTCCAGCGCTTGCGGATGTGTCAGTTTCTACCGGACCGGACGTTTTTGTGTCTGTCTCGACTTCGGCTATGACGACAGACTTGGCAGCCTTTCTTTTTGAGGGGCGCCTTGTTTCCATCTGTACGTACATCAGAAAACATTAAACGCAATCTGGTGAGGGAGATGGATTAGTTCATAACAATATGGCTTGACTTACTGCTTGCTCGATAGGGATGTAGTCTGGGTCTTCTTCAACCGGTGGTGCTGGCGTAACTTCGATCTCGAAAGGATCGCTTGATGTCTGCCATGTGCCTTCGCTCGAAGCCTCTTGCGTTGGTTCGACGTTGGGTGCCTCGGAGGGAGCTTTCTCATTCGACATTTGATCTACGGTTGTTCATAACACATAATTTGTGAAATTTGTGAACGAAGAGAGTAGATAGTTGTAATATGGTGTATATATGAGGAATGGTTTAGTAAACTACTCTAAATTATCAAATGTATTTTTTTGCTCTCAGAACAACTAGACTATATCTGTAGTAGCATGAGCCGTTGTGGTAGGTCAGATGGCAAGCAGAAGGCCTCCGTTGTGACCTTTGACACAAGGATTGATGCGGAGACCTTCACTTGCCACCAAGCCTTCAACATGCCTAAATAATTAGAACCGTGTTTGGATGTTGCAATTTGCAACATGTCTGAATGGCTCCAGTTCATCATCAAGCTAAATAATTTATTTTAATTTATTGTTCGTACTTAAAAACCGATACTTAATTCCAGTCGAAGACGAGAAAGAGAGGGAGAAAGAGAGGAGGATGAAGTGGATGAGAGGAGAGGTGGAATAGAGAGGATGACGAGAGAGAGGGGACTTAAACTTTATCCCTAAATTTTTGGCTCATTTTTTCGATATAAACTATCAAAATGATTCACTTTTTCATAGTGACATGCATTGCAAAAAGTGAAATAAATATCAAGCATTTACAGTCCATTTACAGTCAAATTTATAGTCCATTAACACCCAAACAGTCAAATTTTGCTACATAAAAATTTCTCGAGAAAATTCATCAAACATTTACAGTCCATTTACAGTTCTAGTGTACATATAGTGAGGTTAATTGCATAATAAATAATTCACATACCCTAAATCACCACACATGCATATAAATTCTTAAAATTATCTCCTAGACAATTAAAATTAAAATTATCTATACGAGAAAAAAAACAAATGGACCTCCATCTATTACTTATATCCCGTTAGACATCTAACAAACCCTAAATCATCCATCCTTCCATGCAACAATTCACAAAAATTCACAACAATTCACGGCATCCATTCATAACACATCCATCATCCATTCATTAGAATTTAACTACTTACTACTACTACTCTGCTGCTGCTACTACTTAATTTTAAAATTTTTTACAACCCTAGCTAATTCTAACCCTTGTGGTCATTTCATTGAACATTTGGCGTGCCACCAAACATGAACTCATAAAATTGCCATCAAACAATTTGCTACACAAAAGTTTTCCGAAATAATTCATCAAACAATATATAATAGGCATCCATCACTTCATTCACAACTATATTCACAAAAATTAACATCCATCCATCACACTTTCATTCATCCATCCATCACTTTCATTCACAATATTCACTGGACAGGGCAGGCATTGTTCTGACCTTAGTGAAGCGGCGGCGGCAGCGGCTTAAGCGTCGGTGAGGAGGCGTCGGTGTGGACGACGGGGCCGGGCGGTGGAGGTCGACGGCGTCGGGGATGCGACGGGGCCAGTGGGCGGTCGGTTGAGCGTTGGTGAGGTGAGGGTGAGGATTTAGGGTTTGAGGCGGTGGTGGTGAGAGCGGCGGCGGCGGCGACACCTCTCGGTGGCGCGAGTAGCGGCTAGCGGCGGTGCGCGGGGATCCGGCGACAATTAGCGGAGTAGACGGGGATCCGGTGGCGGTCGACGGTTGGCGGCGGTGGGAGATTTGGGAATCCTGACGACGCTAGAAGGTTTCAAATTTCGCCTGGGGACTTAGAAAAATTTTGGGAGCCCTCGCCACCGATATATAGGCGGGTATTATCCCATGCGGGTAGCTTAAGTGCCCGCACGGGAAAACCATCTTTCCATGCGGGCCGTTTAAACAGCCCGCACGGAAAGATGATTTTCCCGTGCGGGCGGATTAAGCGGACCGCACAGAAAGATGATTTTCCCGTGCAGGCGCTTAAGCCGTCCATACGCCCCCTTATTAATTTTACTAATAAATTCACCACATATTAATTTTACTAATAAATTCATCACATATTAATTTTGACTAATAAATTCATCATATATTAATTTTACTAATGTAAATTCATCACATATTAATTTTATTTATATTTGAATTCATCACATATTAATTTTACTGATGTAAATTCGTCACATATTAAGTTTATTAATATTTCAATTCAGCACATATTAATTTTATTAATATTTCAATTCATCACATATTAACTTTACTAATATAGATTCATCACATATTAATTTTATTAATTAATGTATATTCTATTTTATGGAATAACGTATTAAGTATTACATTTATTCATTATTCCATTTGAAACTATAAAACTAAAAAAATATCAATGCACATAGAAATATCAATTCATCACATAGAACCACACATTCAGTCGTAACACCATAAGTTTGATACATTCGCTCGCAAAAACAAATTGTACACAAAAACAAACTAATGTTTCACAATTTTTGGATTAACATCCTTCCGCACGGATGAAAACTTTGATTCGTCGAGGACACTCTCAATGCGTTTGATCTGCGTAGGAAGACTGTGAATAACGAAATGACGTCGTATTGATTATAATTGGATACATCATCAATGTTGTCAATACCAATGATGTGTTTCTTGCCCGATACAATAATGTCCATCTTTTCATCGGAAGGGTCCTTCACATAAAAAACTTTTGCAACACGCTCAACAAGGACTGATGGATCATCCTTGTGTCCAATTTTACTCCGTTCAACACACATAAATCCAAATTTATCTAACATTCTATCTTTCATCCATTGGCATCTAAGAACAGAGATCTGAATGTTTAAACCGTAGTCAAGTTCCCAGATTTCTTGTATGATCCCATAGTAAGATTTCTTTTGCCCTGTTGCGTCCAACGCTTCGACACGAACCCCACTGTTCTGTGCTGAGCTTTTGTCTTTGCTGATTGTGTACAAAGAATATCCGCCAATGTCATACCCTTGCCATGAGGTCATAAGGCTTGTTGGGCCAGCTGCAAGTCTTTCTATTGTTTTTTTCTCGAGTGATTCACCAGACGGTAGCTTTTGATCCTTCAGCCATTGGGGAAAACTACGCTTCGTTCTTTCGAAACCCAATCGTCGGATCGCCCGAGATTGCATGCTCGATCTCGAAAAAGTGTTGCTCAATGTAGGTCTCAACGATGGCGAGTTGTTGAAGAACACTGCTGTGAGCATCCGATACCGTGTTACACCCTGGGTTTTTCCTAAATTATTTAAATAATTTACCCGAAATAATCGGAATTTCGAAATTAACTGGAGCCAACCAGTAATTTTAAAATGCAATTAATAAATGGAAACGACATGGTAGGATTTTTCTTGAATTCTCGCATGTCAAAATGCGCTAACAGATTTTTACTCGAATTTTTAGAGCACTCTAAGTATTTTTAATCAATTAAATAAGAAATCGGGAATTAATTAAGCCCCCAAAATCCTTTTTCCTCTTTTTCTTTTCTTTTCCGTACGGCCGCACAGTGTTCCCGCTCTTCCCTCTTGGGCCGCCGACCTGGTTCCCCTCCCGCCCGAGTCGCCCGCGCGCGCGCCTTCTGGTCGTGGCCGAAGCCCGCGACGCCGGCCGGTGCTCTCAAGTCCGCGAAGCCTCCTCGCCCGCGAGTCACCGATGTGGGTCCCGCCTGTCAGTCCGCTGTCCCGCGCACGGCCGGCCCAGCCCGCCGCCCCGCCATGCACGCCGCCGCTCCGCTCCTTTCCGCTTGAACCCGAGCCACGCCGGACCCATGTCGGGCCCAATCCCGCAACGCCGCATCCATCTCCACATCCTCGCGCCGATGGAAACCTTATCCGCGAGGAATTCGTTGCCGTTGTTTCCCTCTCTCTCTCAAATCCGTAACCAACGGCGACGAATCCGCGCCGATCCCGTGCTCGTTTCGGCTCGTTGTGCCCCTATTTAATTCCCTCTTCACCGCCACGCGTTTCCCTTTGTTTCCTAGCTCTAGCCCTAAAACCGCCACCGCCATTGTCGTCTCCTCCAACGCCGGTGAGTGCGCCGCCGTTCCCTTTTCTCCTCGGTTTCCGTGTTGCCTCTCGGGTCGTTCCCCGCGCGTTCGTTTCGCTCTCGCCGTGGTCTCCGCGGCCCGCAGCACTCTCCGCCGCCGTCGCCGGTGCCGCCGGAGATCGGCCGGCCGCCAGCGCCATGGCCGGCGGCAAGCTCGAGCCGCCGCCCAAAACCCTAACCCTAGCGCCGCTTCCCGGGGCCGTCCGATCGGTCGGATCGGAGAATCCGCACCGTCCGATCCCGCCCAATCCGTCGCCGTTCGATCCGGTCGCCGCACGCCGGATGGCTGCCGCGTGTCCGCCTCGGCCGCGGCCCGAACCCTAACCCTACCCGCGATCCGCACCGTCCGATCCTTCGGATTGGGCGGATCCGACCGCTCTCGCGCGCGGCCGTCGCCGTCCGATCGCCGCCGCCCTCACCGATGCGCGCCACGTGTCCCCGCTCTCCGCCGCCGCCGTGGACTCGGTCCACCGTGGACCGCACCGCGTCGCTTGCGTCGCCGCTTGCGCCGTGACGTCAGCCCTACCGCTTGCGCCATGCTTGCGTCACCCGGGGCTTAATTGCGCAATAAATATTTTAATCTTTTCGTTTAGTTTAAAAATCGCAGCTTAAACTTCTAAAATTCATATCTTTTGAATCCGAGCTCCGTTTTAGCCCATTCAAATTTCATTAAATCCAGAAAAATGTCAAGAATCCATTAAAAATACTTTTCAGTGCTGTTTCAGTAGACTTTTAGGGTGTTTGTTGAGTGCTTTGTTTGTCGTGTAGATCCCGAGTTTTCCGGCGAGCCCGTTCTCTTCGAAGTAGTCGCCGAGGTTCCTCGGTCTCCGAGCAAGGCAAGTCATACCTTACATTGACCATATTGTACCTATTTTATGTAAATACCTCTTTTCTTTCAAATACGCATATGTTTTAGAATGTCATTTCATGGGATGATTATACCTATTGTACTCAACCATAGGATTGTTTACCTTATACCATTGATAACTTGGGGTTCAATGTGATTAAATGATAGCTTAAGGTTTGCTTAGTTTTGCTTAGCGCAACTAGCTCACTTAAGGGAATCACACTAATCAAGTATATTACTAGAAGTTAACTCTCGATGATGATGTTAAGTTGTGACCCGTTTCTAATAATATTGAATTATGAAAAAGGTGGGTCGTGAGCACATGGTTGGACTTTGGTTAGCGTGCTCATGACGATTAAGGACCGGTTCTCGGAAACCCGGAAGAAATGCCGTGCATACCACAAGCCGCATGGGTAATGGTCAGGGTCCGTAGCGTAGCCGTCTCTAGTCAACGTATCCCGAGAGGGTGGGCGTGATGGAGTTGGGTCGGCCCGGTTTTAAGGGTTGATCAACTTCCGGATTCACCGTGGCACTAGAGGGGGCTGCCCATTGCCCGATGGGAATGGGGGCGAAACCTTGGTGTGGTACGATTGATTAGAGGGGGTTATGTGAAGGGTCCTGTCACAGTTCCTTTCCGGGGTACCATGGTGGTGCACCGGCGCACGGTAACGTGTTGTGGGATTGTGTCTTGTGGGTACAGTTGTACACCTCTGATCAGAGTAAAAACTATTCGAATAGCCGTGCCCGCGGTTACGGGCGATCGACCAGATTCACCTTGATTAGTCTCACTTATTTATTTGAATAAAATGTTGAAGTATGACTAGTGCGGGTGGATGGATGGGCTGTTGCAACGTGGTGTGAGCGTTGGACGGTGTTTATTTAATACTGCTTAATTATTACTACTGTTTTACTGTCTTCAAACACTGTTATTATATTCTGCAAATGCTGTTTATGCAAATTGAACCTCTTATCCCTTTCCTTGTTATTTATCTTGCATCATGTCCTCTTTTTCGGTGTGACTTGTTGAGTACGGTGGTTGTACTCAGCCTTGCTTCTTTTTCCCCCTTCAGTGCCAGAGGTTGAGATCGCGGTCTCCGAGGAGGTGTAGGCTTGTTCTCGTCAAGGGTTAGCCGTGGTGTTGGCGTTCGCTTCGCTCGTGTCAAGTTTAGCTTAAGTCGGTTTTATTTTCCTTTCCGCTGCATTTGTGTAACTCTTTTATATTGTTTCTAAGACGAGGATTACGTATTATCAATAACGTCGATTTGTGTACCTCGGCTGATGCCTGGACGAGGGTGTAATGCACAAATTAGCTGTAGAAATTCTGGTGTGAATTTCTGGACGTGACATACCGCTTTGTAATTATTGTCGTGGAAGCATTTTCTTCCCACAATCTCCTTCCCAGATAACCTTCCATCATGTTGAGGCATCAGTATCCCAATGGGGTTGACATATTTCATATAATCTAGGCAACACTCGACAACCTCCTAAGTTGTGTAACCCTCTATCATCGAGCCCTCCGGATGAGCACGATTACGAACATACCCTTTCAGAACAGCCATGTATCGCTCATACGCCCACATTTGATGTATGTATAGAGGACCAAGTTCAATAATTTGAGGACAATGTGAACAATTAGATGTTCCATCATGTCGAAGTATGATGGAGGAAAAAACATCTATAGCTGGCAAGCTGTCTCGACTGTGAATTTCTAAAGGGGTTCTAATTCTTCTGGATCAAAAACTTTCTGTGAAACTCGATTAAAAAATAGCACAGCTTTGTTATTACTACCTTGGTGTGCACTGGCTTCATCGCCCTTATAGCGATAGAGAGGAATACCATAAGTATCTTATGACAGTCATAAGCGTTGTATCCAGAAATCGACAAATCTTTCATTGATACTAGTTTGCGGATATTCGATGAGAATCCAGTCGGCACTTTCAAACCACAAAGACATTTACAGAAAGCTTTTTTCTCTTTTAGTGTCATTGAATAGCATGCTAGTGGAATCTCAATCTTACCATCAAGAGATAATGGACATATCTTGATAGGTGTTGGCTGGCAACAAGTTAGGCTTAGGAAGCATAGCTCTCAGGAGACCCATCAAGTCGTTAAAACTAGTATCAGACCATCCGTGCCTGACCTTCAATCTAAGAAGTTCTAGCACCGACCGCAACACTGTATAATCCATGTCACATCCTTTTGATTGATCGTACAAAAGATCTTACATTGATTTCTGCAACGTCTCCCAATTGTTTAAATCTCTTACTTTCTCTATTAGGACCTCTCGTTCAGCGTGCCGCAACATATCCTCAAGATCAAGATCAATATCAACCTCTGCATCATCAAAACCAGAGCAGCCAAAATCATCCGTCAATTCATGGGACATGTCCTCAATTACAAAATTCTCTGCCTCATCGAAGTAAATTTCAGGAATCTCTTCAGGAGCGACGACTTTCCCGTGATAAGTCTAAATTGTGTATTTCTTCACAAATTCACGCTGAATTATGTGTCCCAAAATTACATTCGGATCTTTCTACATCTTCTGATTCTTGCAATCCTAGCAAGGACAAAAAATATTCTTCCTATTCTCTCTCGAAGCATGTGCCTTAGCCTTATCAATAAATGTTGATGCTTCTCTCATGAACATCGGATGAGTTCTCCGCATCTCATACATCTATGTTTGATCCATCTAAAAATCACATCAATAAATAATATTATATTGCAGGTGTTTTGTACGTAAACGAAAACTTAAATCCTAATTTACAACTAAACACTAATTCACAGAAAAAATAATATTAATAGACTAGTAATTATCAAAAAAATTTTTCATTCAAACAATATATGTGACCTACAAATTACAAAAAAAGCTCAAAATAATGTATTTAAATAAGTTTAAATATTTTCACATTCAACCAATTAAATTTTATAAAAATGAAAGCAAATGAAAGAGAAGATCAAACATATTACAACATATTACCTTTTATATTGATTTCAATCGAAGATTTCGAGTCGAAAACCTTCTCCCTAATAAATTGCCTATTTTTTGAGAGAGAAACACCGAGTCAAAACAAATTTAAATATCTTCGAATTCAACCAATAAAATTTTACAAAAATGAAAGCAAATGAAAGAGAAGATCAAACATCTTACCTTTTGTATTGATTGTAGTTAAAGAATTCGAGTTGAAAACCTTTTCCCTATAATTGGCTTTTTTAAGAGAGAAACGTCAAGTTTAAAATGGCTATAGTCGGGTTGGGTAAATATTTATGGTACATCATCACGTGCGGCCTACTTAAGGAACTGCATAGGAAAATGTATTATCCCGTACGGTCCACTTAAGCACCCGCACGAGAAGATATATTATCCCGTGCGAGATCTTAAGTGGGCCGCTTTGGATAATGTGTATTATCCTATACGGTCGCTTAAGTGGACCGCACGAAAAAATTCATCTTCCCGTGCGGTCCAACAACCGGCCCCTTAGAACCGATTTTTTCAAGCACGAAACCTATCATGAGCTTTGTCCAGAAAAATCATTTTTCTAGACCAACTACATCCTTCGGACATTATTAGACTTCCTAATTAGTATTTGGGTCATGATGTGCTGAAAATTTTTTCACCCGTCTTTTTTATGTAGTACGAATTTAAATACTTTAAATATATACATATATCGTTGGTTAATTAAATGGACGTGTCTACGCAATACACATACATTTATTAGTCTTAACTAATACACATATTTATGATAATAGCACCATGACCTCTCTCCTCATGCACATCTTTTTATAAAAATACGCCGTGCGGTTCACACCACATGAAGAACGGTATACCTTTGATGTCTTATTTTCTTAACCAGTAAAATTCCGTTTGAACTATTGTACTCTATTTAAAATATGTAACAAAAAAGTTTAATATTAAATATATTTAAATTATTTAAAAATTATTCTTGTTCTTAACCCTCAAATAGGGGTGGACAGGAAGCTCGTGGCTCGTTAGCTCGCTCGGCTCGTGATAAGCTTGGCTCGGCTCGGCTCGGCTCAGCTCGTTTCATTTTCGTAACGAGCCGAGCTGGCTCTAAAGCTCGTTAGAGATAACGAGCCGGCTCGAGCTAGCTCGCGAGCCGAACGAGCCGGACAACCCAACCCAACCGCACCACAAGCACGGCAAAGCAAGACAAAGACGGCCGCCAAGACTGTGGCAAAGACTAACCGGCCTAGCCGCACCCGCACGGCTCGGCTGCCTCGCCAGTCGCCACGCCCACACCCTAGTCCCGAATCGTCCCGAATCGATTCCCTTTCCCCATCGCGCCGCGCCGCATCAAGGCTAGCAGATCCAGCCCGCCGCCGTAGCCGGATCGCCACCGTGCGACGTGCGCACACACCAGCGGCAGCGCGGCAGCCGCCATAACCGGCCGTTGCCACTCCTCCCCCTCTTCCTGTCCTCCTCGGCTCGAGCGGGAGTGGCCGTCGGCGGGCAGCGGCGGCTTGCGACCTCGGGCGATCGGGGGCGGCCGGAGGCGGGCGGTAGCGGGCGGCGACGATTCGCCACGCGCGGCGCGCGCACACACACGGCCGGCGACGGGCGGCAGCCGCGACAACCGCCCATCGCCACTCCCCTCCCCTCCCTCTTCCTGTGCCGGCTACAGCTGCAATGGAGGAAGAACGAGAGGCTACAGCTCGTGAGCCTAACGAGCCGGCTCGAGCTTCATAACGAGCCGAGCTGAGCCGGGTTTCTAGCTCGTTAGAATAACGAGCCAAGCCAAGCCAGCTCGTTATCCTAAAACCGTGCCGAGCCGAGCCGGCTCATTATCCACCCCTGCCCTCAAACAGATTTGTTACATAAAATATCATGAAGAGTTAGTAATACAGTTACTTCTAATACCATAAAAAAAGAAGAAGAGTTACTTCTATTTTTCTATTTTTCTCAGAGTTATTTCCCTCTAACAACTTCTGACACCATGAAAAATTAGTTCTCTTTTTTCAAATTTACTTCTCTTAATAGCGTAGTTACTTCTAATACTATAAAAGGTTACTCCTATTTTTCACTTTCAATGTGAAGTAGAATTACTTAAAAAATAATATAAAATAATATAGTGGTTACTTGAAATAGCATGAAAACTTATATTTTTTTTACTTCCCTCTAGCAATAAAGGTTACTTTAATATTTTAATATTGCAAAGAGTTACTTTCTATACGAAATAAAAATACTAATATAGATAAATGGATTACCTAAAATAAAAAACCAAGTAATTGTATGTGAATCTACACTTTATTGGTAATAAAGATATTTCTTTAAACACATCTATATAATTAATTATAATGCTATAAAAAAGTTACTTCCATGCATGGAGCTTAGTTACTTCTATAATTTGAATAAGTTACTTTTAAATATTTAAAAATATTCAATATTATACTTATTTTCGTCATATATTTTAAATGAAGTTTAATGATTAAAGTGGGTTTTAAAAATAATATGCGTACGCAGTTTAAAATATTTAAGTCATCAAACATTGAAAATAAATTATGATCAGTGTGCTATACATGCACCGCTCTCACGGGATGGCTCCAATCCGATGGCTGTCGCAGGCGTTACGCTATAAAACTAATTCGTGCGCATATACGGATTAGATTTGATTTGATGCAGGTGATACTAATATAGATATATCTCAATCACACGTAAGTAAAGAGAATTTCCCACGCTTAATAGATCAAACAAACGTGTCAGATGTGATAAACAGCAAACGATTGCGATGAATCTGAGCACCAATAACTAACACAAGAGATCACGAAACGTGATGGTACCCAGTAACAACAATATGAAAATCCGGATGTTATGTAGATATGACTGTACGTCATATACTCTCTCCGTTCACAAACATTTCGCGTTGGTTAGCTTAACGAGCTAAATCAACTGTCGTCAAACGAAAAAAAAATGGAGTATATAGATGATCACGGGCGTCACATGCAGTCGGCGAAATGAATGTGCTGGCGTGGAGCAAGGGCTAAATCCACGTCATGCATGTTTGACCTCGCGGCGCATGCATATATATATATATATATATATATATATATATATATATATATATATATATATATATATATATATATATATCTAAAAATACTTGTGCGTTGTAACTAACGACGACGCAGAGAGGAAGCGAGGGGAAGGCGAAGGTCCAGGCGACGATGCGGGAGCTCCGAGCGGCGACGGGAGGGAGGGGCGCAGGCGCGACGCGGATGGGGACGAAAGAGAGAGACGCATGCGGTCTTTTTCATCCAAGCCCTTCTTTTCTTTTCAGCATTGGGATTGTAGATTAATTTTATAAACATTCAAGGGTTTTTTGTAAAATAACCTATTTTTATTTTTTAACTGTTTTTTTAAATAGCCAGGCGGACTGTGGATTAATTTCAGAAAAACTCAAGGGGTTTTCTGTAAAATAGCCAGGCAAAACAAAATTTGGGTGGAAACACTACTTGCTTTAAATAGTTATAGAGTTATAGATATACCTATATTAAAGCAAGTAGTGTTTCCACCCAATTTTTGTTTTGTCTGGCTATTTTGCAGAAAACCCCTTGATTTTTTTCAAAATTAACCCGCAGTTCGTCTGGCTATTTTAAAAAGACCCAATTAAAGAAGAAAAAAGTGTTATTTTACGTAAAACCCCTTGATTGTTTATAAAATTAACTCGCCCCAATATTGAAAAGAAAGAGAAGGCTTAGATGAAAAAAGACCTCTTACGTCCCTCTCTTCTGCTCCCATTCGTGCTGCGCTTGCGCCCCTCCCTCCCGTCACCGCTCAGAGCTCCCGCGCCGTCGCCTGGACCTTCGTCCTCCACCTGCTTTCCTCCCTGCATCGTCGTCCCGTTGCAACGCACGGACATTTTGCTAGCTATCTATAAAGCAAGTAGTGTTTCTATCCAAAATTTTATTCTCGCTAGCTATTTTGCAAAAACCCCTTGATTTTTTTCAAAATTAACCCGTAGTTAGGGGTAGATACCGGCTCGGCTCGGCTCGGTAGAGAGCCGAGCCGAGGCTCGGCTCTCGGCTTGCTCGGTTTGGCCGGCTCGGTAGAGAGCCGACTCGTTTAGCTCGCGAGCCACTTTAATACGATACAATTTATGTACAAATTACATTTTATTTTTTTAGTCTATTAAACATGCAAATATACAATTAAAAAAAATAAAAAGTGATACATTAAGTTCATAATTAACGTAATAACACTTGTCCATCGATAATTATCCATGCAAAAGTAATGATGCAACTAGATTAGATATTATTACTATTATAATCTAAAGCATTAGATCCATATTGACCATCACAAAATTATAAAAATTATTGATTTATTGTCACATCAACACAAAACAAGCAAAAGAATAGCAAAACAAGTAAAACATTAGGTCCTACTTTGTACATTGCATCCGGCTCGTTGAGCTCACGAGCGCTTACGAGCTGATTCGACTGGCTCATTATAGCTAACGAGCTAAACCCTTGGCGCAACTCGTTAGCATTTCTCAACGAGCCGAGCCGAGCCATCCACGAGCCGAACGAGCTAGCGAGCCACGAGTATTTCGTCGCCCTACCCGCAATCCCAATGCTGAAAAGAAAAGGAGGGTTTGGATGAAAAAAGACCCCTTCGCTCCTCCCTCCCTGCGCCCCTCCTCTCGTCCCCATCTGCGTCGCGCCCAGCATCGCGACTACGCTTCTCCCTCCCATCGCTGCTCGGAGCTCCCGCGCCCCTCTGTGTCGTCCCCATCCGTGTCGCGCATCGACTTTACTCGTTACAACGCACGAGCACAATTGCTAGTGTATATATATATATATGCATATGCGGCAACGGAGCCAGTTGAGTCAAATTCGCAATTTTTGATACGATTGCCAAAATGATTGCATGTAGCCCATTCTCATGTCTGCATACATAGACGTCCTCTGTAAATGCAAAACAAATTTAGAAAAATATATTTTAAAAGTTTAAGCATCTGAATGACGTAACCAGTTTAAAAATCGCATATACACTTTACTGTATATTATATGGTTATGATGAGTGACAAAAGTAATTCAGTGGATTTTTTTATAACGTGGCTTCTATGTATATTAAGCTTTGGTTTAAATAAGATCTAAGCAGATAATTAAATACAACTAGGAACTTAAAAAAATTAAGATTCATTGTTTGTAAATAAATTATATATATATATATATATATATTATAAACTTATCTTTAAAATGAACCATGTCTATACTATTTAATTCAAAATTCAGACTTGGTTCATGTCTACCTGCCATCGAAACAAGTTCAAATATTTGATTAACATATAGTAATAAATGTTATACTTACCATAATATCTTTTTTCTCACAATGTTAACTTAGAAAGTTCCTGCATTAGGAAGCACTGACAGTGCAACGTAACGTCATGAGTGCAAGACTTAACGCGCTAATGTTTGTATAATCGTGATATCTAATAATGTTCCTCACATGTATAGGTGGGCTTATAATTAATAAGATTTTAGTGAAATCATATGTAAATGTAGTTTTCTCTATATAAATATGTGTTAGAGAACGTATTTAGTAGGTGTGGTGTGCGTATGCATATAAAAAAAAGAAACCTCTCGTATCTATCTATTTTTTTTAAAAAAATGTTCTCCGATCTGTATTTGAATTTAGTTGTTCACAATGTACTCAGGCGGTGCGTTGTATGATGGCGATTTGATAGGATTTTTTTCTCTAGAATTATAAAAATGAAAACAACCTGGCCCAGAAAAGGAATCAAGTGTGCTCATTTGTAAAAAAAGAGAAGGTAACTCGAATACGTAGCATTGTTTTGGACTCACATTTCCTCTTTGGAGAGTCCCTGGAGAATTTCTATTGCCTTTTCAGATAGTACACACATCAACCTGACCTAAGATGTACCACTTTATGTTGATGATGTACGCAAAGATAGTAGGAAATCTTAATTAAATCCTAATTCCTAATGTTCCGAAGCTTCTCTAACATATTATATGTTCACTTCTAATTCAATACGTGATGTTAAATTCTCTCAAATAAATTACTGCTAAGAAAATAAGAAAACTCTAGATCGAACTCTTAACAAAATCAGCGAGAGATGGAAAACCAAAACGTGGAACACCAAAAGCTAGATCCCTATCCAATGTCGAATCAATTGACCTTTTCTTGTTGGTAGGTGTCAATACGACCAATGTTGTCATATGACCTACAAGAGATATACAAGATATATTTATGCTCACGTAATATAATTAGTACAGTAGCGAAGATGATATAATCACAGCGTCAATTTTATTGTTGCTTTTTTGACGTCTAGTAGATAGAGTGACATTCCTACTCATCACTAAAGTCAAACACGCACACAAAAGTCAAATATGCAATGAGAAATGACATATTTGTGGTCATATGTATTTATATCATTATGTTTGCCACGACAACCATTACACACGTTCTTTGACATGATTATTTTACATGAAAAATAGACCTAGCCTTTTACCCCTTATATCTCACCAAAATGCTTTTGCAGTCTCGACTAGGGTGCATTCGGCTGGCCTGGCTGTCGTAACGGTTATGGCTAGGGTTTCTATTTCACCGCCTCTTCACGGTAGCGTGGTTTTTATACGAAAATCACGATGGAATGAATAGTAATTTTTGCGACGTTTTACCGTACCGCGGTTTTCGTCTAAACCGCGCAAAACTGCGCCAAAAACCGCGAAAACCACGAAAAACCGTGAAAACCGTAATTTAAATTTGAACCAAATTTAAATCCGTGTCATGCCGCGATTTTCGTTCAAACCGCGCCACATTCCGCGGTTTTCGCGGCAAACCACGCGAAATTTTATTTTTTATAATATATATATTTTTGGGATAAAATGAATTTTTCAAATTTTTGAATTCGCATGAAATTATTCAAACAAAACCGCGGGATGCCGTGCCGCATCCCTACGGTACGCGCGAAAACCACCACTACGGGAAAGCCAAGGGTTGCCGAGTGTAAAGATCTTTGTCGAGTGCTTTGTATCGGGCACTCGACGAATAACATATTTGCCGAGAGGGCTCTCGACAAAAGATACACTCGGCAAAATCAACACTTCGCCGAGAGTAAACACTCGGCGAACAAAAACACTCGGGAAACAGAAATTTTTGCCGAGTGCCTCCACATGGCTCTCGGCAAAATTATATTTTTGTCGAGTGCCAATAAGAGACACTCGGCAAAATTGCAACGGCCGTCATCAAGCCGTTTGTCAAACGATTTGCCGAGTGCCGGTCAAGACACTTGGCAAAATATCTCCTTTGCCGAGAGCCAAGGCATGACGCTCGGCAAAATGGGACCTTGCCGAGTGTCTCACAAAGGCACTCGGCAAAGGTGATATTTTGCCGAGTGTCTTATCCCGGCACTCGGCAAAATTATGAAGAATTTTTCTCATCTATCCTCCAAACTTTCTCTATTACGTAAATACCACATGTAATCCCTAATTATAAAATTTGGTAATTTTTTGATTGGTTTTTCTATATTTCTTTGATTTATTGTATTTTCGTGAATTTTTTGGCTAGTCTCAAATTAGAACAGCAAGTGGTTAAAAAAATAAAATTAGTGAAAAATTTTATACATGTTATTTTAGACCCTTTTGAGTCATTATGCGGTTAATGAACAAAAATTTCAAAATCTTTCTTCACGAAACATGGTTAGGAACCTATTGAGCGAATGCTTTTAAAATTGTAAAAATAGCAAACGAAGTTGGTAAATCATGAAAATTGTCAGGATGTCATGATATCATACACTGAGACCGTGGTAAAAAATCGAGAAGGTTTCAAATATTTTATCAGGTACAACACTCACAAAACCGAAGATTCTTCGGAGTAGATTATAAGTGTTGAGAAGGATTGGTCAGATTTGGAGAGAAAGTGACTGTCAAATTGTCGTTTGATTTCAAATCTTTTTTCCTCGGCCGAATTGTTTGCTTCACTTTGTAAAATTGAAATGGAATATCGTAGGACGAGTTGGAAGAGGAGAGAAGGAAACGGCGGGAGATTGAGATGAGGATGACTGAGATGCTACGTGCAAACAATCAGTCAGAACATTGGTATTCCTGTCGTACCGCCACCACAACATGTGGTATTCACTCCTCCACATCCTATTGTAGGCACTCCGTGTTAGTGATATGCCCTAGAGGCAACATGGAGATGTTGGATATCACGTCAATGTTTATGTACAAATGAATAAAGTGTTATTCAGTTCCATGAAATAGACATCTTGTATTGATCAATAAGTACGTGACTTATTTATGAGACTCTTTATGTATGAATCTATTTCTAAACGATCCCTGATCATATGTCATATTGTTGGAATAAATATGATTCTAAGATCGACATGTTTATTGATTGATGATCATGTCTCATAGATCATGGGTATGGAGATACCAAATCAATAAGCATGGACATATGTATTGGAGAACACATTGTTGGATAGACCCACCATGAGACACTACAGGAATTAATGTGCCATTAGTTTGTCTCAGGTAGTGTTGGTATAAAGTCCTTAGACCTGAGATCACCATGGATCCCAACATGTGTAGTAGCCTACTTTGGGACTACCAAACGCTATTCCGTAACTGGGTAGTTATAAGGGTAGTTTTCGAGTTTGCTATGAAACATGGAGTGGGATGTGAGTGATCAAGATGGAATTTGCTCCTCCTTTGGAGAGATATCTCTGGGCCCCTCGAGGTAATGGATTATGGAAATGCATGGCCATGCTAAGTTGATTAAGGAGTCAATCAACAGACAGATAATCCAATACGGTTCGAGTGAATGGTTAAACTATTGAAGGGATGGCACACATCTTGCCTATAGCTTAATTGGTATCGTGAGGCAAAGGGATTTGTGTACACATTACGTGTTCGAGCCGATATTATATTCTTGTATACTATGGTGTCAATATGTGCTTGCTAGGCGCCGCGTTGACAGGTCGGTGAGTTGGACTCGAGTCGACGATCGGCTAAGTTAGACTATAGCCGAAACCGAGTATACCTGAACCTACAGGGTCGCACGCTTAAGGGGATAAGAACAGGCATTCGAGTTGGACTCGAATACGGCTCGATCGGATAGGGATCCGATCGGATAGAGTCCTATGGGCTTACGACGTATGGGCGGCCAACTCTATGAGATTCGGATGGGATCCAATTCAAAATAGAGTCCTGATCGGCCACGAGTCCCAGTCGGCCAACTCTATATAAAGGAGGGAGGGGTGGAGAGCTGCGATAAGAAGTACATCAAGTCAATTGATTGCGCCGAAATCAATCTGATCACACGCGGCTTTAGAAGTCGCCGAGATCAATCTCCACGGAAACCCTCCCCACTTTCGAGCCAAACCCTAGCCTTGCATCGCGTGCTAGCACACGGGTGTACGGCGTTTTGTCCCCGGACGTGTGGATACCGGTAGAGGCGCTGCTACGTTGCGCGCTGTTGATCGGCTTCGGATCGGCTGCGGTCGGGCGCATCGGAGCGAGGCGCGAGAACACGGTCGGACGACTCGGATAGGCTACGGCATCTGCGAATCGGCTGATTGGCGAATCGACTGTCCCCGGGTATCGGCTGTCGGCTTGCGAGAATCGGCTACACTGTTCCGGATCGGATTGCCCTGATTGGCTATTCCGCTGCACTCTACTCCAATCGGTAACGATCTATCGGCCCTTACTTGCAAGTGTTCCTGGTTTGCGCGGTAGAAAATTTTTGTTTTCGGCTAGCGTAGCTTCCGCGTAACCCTTCACTCCGGTGAGTCACTTAACCTCGCATTTAATTTTCTTATTTACGAATTTTACTATCTTGATAACCTATACTATTCTATTTTCTTTGTGTGCAGCCTCAGTCGGCGGCATCAAATAACCCCACAATGACCATGTAGGTTGGGCGTCGTGGCCACCTCGGTAATTTTCTTTGAACAATTGTAATTGTGGACTATCTACTGTGAACTACTATGTTTTCTTCGAATTTTGTTTGCAAATTATGGACTACGTCTGTGAACTACTATGTTTATGTTTTGTGGATTGTAAGTGTGACTACGATTGTGGATTATATTTATGTCTTGTGGATTGTGAATTATGGCTAAGCTGTTGTGATTGTGGTTGTAGATGTGGTTATGCTGATTGGGGATATGGAATGATGCTTATGGGGTTGTGCAATGATTAGGGTTGTGAATGTGATGTATATTTTGAAAATTTGTGAAATATGCGACTAAACAAATAAAACAGAGTTAAAATTGTCACTTTGCCGAGTGTAACACTCGGGTCTTTGCCGAGTGCAATGGCCAAAACACTCGGCAAAGAGGGCAAACTGGGAATTCTGGGAACCCTCTTTGCCGAGTGTGCAAACTTCGCCGAGAGCTATGACAAAACACTCGGCGAAATTCCCTTTGCCGAGTGTTTTTGCAAAACACTCGGCGAACTTCCCTCTTCGCTGAGTATTTTTGCCAAAGCACTCGACGAAATTCCCTCTTCGCCGAGTGTTTCTTGCCGGCACTCGGCAAAATTGAAAAGTTCGCCGAGTGTTTTTTGTCGGCACTCGGCAAAATTTTTCATCACCGTCCATCCAACTTAACGTGTACTTTTTTTGCCGAGTGTCGGAGGGACACTAGGCGAAGATTTCGCCGAGTGCCCGATCCAAGAGCTCTTTGCCGATCCAAAGTTTACCGTGTGAGCTATGCTTGAGTGCAACACTCAGCAAAGTTTTTGTCGAGTGTTTTACAGCTTTCGTCGAGTGTCCCAAGCACTCGGCAAACAGGGATTTTTCGTAGTGCAGGGTGGTTTCATGGTTTTGCATATCTGGCTGTAATATTTTAAACAGTTGTAGCAGACAGCTGGTTTGAACTACCACATAACCTTACGAAAATGCTTTTGCAATCTATTAGGGGTGCATTCGGTTGGTCTTGTAGCCGCTGCCGCTGCAGCTGCAACATATAGCGCATGATGTCAGGGCCTAGTTTTATAATCTAGACCGATACTTTGAATCTATTCTTATTTACAAATGTAAACCATAAACAACCTTCGATAAGAAAACTGAAGTCTTGCAAAGAAATACTCATACATTTTTAGAGTTATTATAAAATCACATATTATCAATATAAAATCATAAAATGGTAATGACCTAAATAGCAAGAAGTAGCAACAAAAAGAAGCCATCTATAGCCATAAAATCGTGAGGAGAACCTCCTGATTTTCACATTAAAAAACCTAACCTTTTTCCCAGCCTAAAATCTCCCCTCTGCCTGGTACCTACCCTTTCTTTTGTTCTCCAATTCATTTCCATTTCTTGCCGTTTTCTTCCACATTCTTCTCTCCTGCTGGTGTCTCTTGTGGGCCGCGTGGAAAGCCACTCTCTCCTCAACCCCACCACCTCTTGACCTCGCTTTCCATCCACAGCAGTTTGCTCACTGGAAATTTTCGCGTATAAATAGCTGCAAGGAGAGCAGGGGCCGGAAAGAGTGTGAGAAAGAAATAAAGGCGAGTTCTTCTTGGCAGGGGAGGGGGGGACTCGTTGAGGGTGCGTTTCAGAGGTGGGAGGTCGCCTCCATGGCGGAGGAGAAGGGAGGCCTCGACGCCGTCCTCAAGGAGTCGGTCGACTTGGTAACGCTTCGTCTTGGGATGGTTGTTCTTGGGTTTAGCACGGGGGGTTTCTTGGTGGTTCTACTTCTTGTGATGTTAGTGGTTTTGGAGGATGATTTTGGCGTGGTTGTGGTTTCTTGGGCTGAATGATTTCAGGGTGGCGAGATTGGTTTTGGTTCTTGCTGTTCTTGGTTTCAAGGATTTCAGTTTCAGGGTGATCTCGGTTTGTGGTAGAGATGATTTGTTCTCCTTCACGCGCTTCCGTTGTTCGGAGGATCTTGGTTTCTGCATGTTCTTGGATTTGATGGATACCCATTTATTTGTTCTTGCATGTGTGTTAGCAGTTCGTTGAGTCGAGTCAGGGTTCAGAAAATGCTTGGTGAAATATGATTGTTTTTTTTGTGTGTGTTCGAAGTTCTTGTTTGGTTGGTGGACCGTGCAGCAAAACCGGCATGAACCAGTTGTTTCTTGTGAATTCCAGAATGTCAGGTGACATTCTTGGAATAAAGGTTCATTTTTCTATATTCGGCTACTGTTCTTGTCACTCTCTGATCTCTGATTATTCGAAGGCAGGATATCGTCTTTTCCCCACATGCAGATGTTGACTGCTTGCTTTAGTTTTCAAGTGTCTTTATTTTACTAGGTTCATATCATTATCTGGTTATGTGCAATTGATTCTTGTTTATTGAATCTGTTTTACAGTTCTTGGTTCCGTGGAAGTTGGGATAACCGCATACTTGCATGTTGAAGCAAGCATAATCTTTTATTGTTGTTAGACAAATCTTTATTTTTTTTCTTAGGGTTACCATCACGACAATTGTGCGTGCAGGTTCTGGTAACTTTCTTTGTGCTGATTTTTTTAATAAAAACTAATACTTCCATTATTTACAGGAGAACATCCCGATTGAAGAAGTATTCCAGAATTTGAGATGCAGCCGACATGGGCTCACTTCCGACGAGGCGCAGCTACGCCTGCAACTTTTTGGTCCGAACAAGCTCGAGGAGAAGGAGGTTGAGTTCCTTCATCTCATCTGGCCATTGCTATCAAAGATTTACCTTTTCTTGTTGGACAGTAATACTATAATTCAATTCATATGCGTTACGTTTCGTTTATGCTGGATTGTTGATGGCTGCAGGAGAGCAAATTCCTGAAGTTCTTGGGGTTCATGTGGAATCCGCTCTCATGGGTCATGGAGGCTGCAGCTATCATGGCCATTGCATTAGCCAATGGTGGGGTAAGTACTTGGGAGTCTTAGACATAATGACAAAATTTAGTACTTGGCTTCTGTCCTTTTCTCTGTTGATTAATGAAGTGTAAGTGGTCCTGCTCCTTCAACAATATGTGTGGTGTTATCATCAGGGGAAGCCACCAGATTGGCAGGACTTTGTTGGTATCATCACATTGCTACTTATCAACTCAACTATCAGTTTCATTGAGGAAAACAATGCTGGGAATGCCGCTGCTGCGCTCATGGCGCGTCTTGCACCAAAAGCCAAGGTCTTTCTCCAATCTCCACTTATTATGAGATATTCTCTTTCTTTTTTTTGCCGGGGCGGCCAAGAAAGCCAACCAAAACTTATGATTAAAGGAATGGAAAGTTTACAAATTACAAATCACGACACAAACATGTCGTGCCGGGCTTAGCTTTGCTAGAACCCGGGGTGACGGGGGATGAACAAACGAAAGAAGCAGGGGGAGAAAAGGCAGTAGAGAACAGAGAAACCGCCGAAAAAACTAAAAACAGAGCAGCGTCGATTACTCGCCAAAATGGGAAAAAATCCTGGCTTCCTTCCACACAATCACCTCGTCAGTTACATCACGTGCAACTTGGTCAGCCGTTTTTTCCGCGTGCTCAAAGATTCTTGCATTGCGCTCTTTTCAAACGACCCAGCTGGTTAGCATAAAGAGATTGTCGAAATTTCTCCTATAGCGTTTCCGAAAACCGCTTCTCGCTGCTATTATGAGATATTCACTATATTATCCATATTGAGGTAGCACTTTTGAATATTGAAACTCATCTTGTGTTGGTTATTAGGTGCTCCGTAATGGTAGTTGGACTGAGGAAGAGGCAGCCATCCTTGTGCCTGGGGACATCATCAGTATTAAGCTTGGAGATATCATTCCTGCAGATGCTCGCCTCCTGGAAGGAGATCCTTTGAAGATTGATCAGGTTCTTTCTGCAATTCACATGGAAGTCATTTCGGTATTTGCTGAAGTAATTGAGGTATACTCATCTCATAATGTGATCTATTGTTAATAGTCTGCGCTGACTGGAGAGTCATTGCCTGCCACCAAAGGTCCTGGTGACGGTGTCTACTCTGGTTCAACGGTTAAGCAGGGCGAGATCGAAGCTGTTGTGATTGCAACTGGTGTGCACACTTTCTTTGGAAAGGCTGCACATCTTGTTGATTCCACCAATCAAGTTGGCCATTTCCAAAAGGCAAGATTGAGAAGCCTCACATCCATTTATGACTCATGTTGTTAGTCATGTGAATAATCAATTCATCACTCATTCTTGCACTCGTTTTTATGCAATTTGTGCAGGTTTTAACAGCTATCGGGAATTTTTGCATTTGCTCAATTGCTGTGGGGATGTTTGTTGAGATCATTGTCATGTACCCTATCCAGCACAGGCCATACCGCCCTGGGATTGATAACCTATTGGTGCTTCTCATTGGAGGCATTCCTATAGCAATGCCCACAGTCTTGTCTGTAACCATGGCAATAGGGTCTCATCGCTTGTCTCAGCAGGTTTGTTATCTTTTCAGGCACACTGTTAAAACATGTTGTGGCCATACCAGAACTTCTGCACTATGTAATTGATTCTGAATTTTATTTCTGCAGGGAGCTATAACAAAGAGAATGACTGCAATTGAAGAGATGGCTGGCATGGATGTTCTTTGCAGTGATAAAACAGGAACACTGACTTTAAATAAGCTTACAGTGGACAAGAATCTCATTGAGGTAAACCCAAACAACCATATTTTGTTTTCTTAATCTAAATTTAATTAAAACACTTATGTGTGTCTTTTTTGTCCAGGTTTTTGAAAGAGGGGTCACTCAGGACCAAGTAATTCTCATGGCTGCTAGAGCATCCAGAATAGAAAATCAAGATGCTATTGATACTTCAATAGTCGGGATGCTCGCTGATCCAAAAGAGGTACATCGATTTGTCAGATAGGGGAGGAATGCCTATCTTGTTTATTTGAGGAATTAAACACCAGGAAATATTTCCTGCAGGCACGTGCTGGTATTCAAGAGGTTCACTTCCTGCCATTCAATCCTACTGACAAGAGAACCGCATTGACATACATTGATAGTGATGGAAAGATGTACCGTGTTAGTAAAGGTGCACCAGAGCAGGTACAACAAAAAATCAGCTGCAGATATCTTAAAAAAGCTTTGTTGGAATTTTCCATTTATATGATGGAGTTATTGATTGATTTCATAAATTGACATGCAGATTCTCAACCTGGCACACAACAAGACACAGATAGAACGACGAGTCCATGCTGTAATTGATAAGTTTGCAGAACGTGGACTTCGATCACTTGCTGTAGCATATCAGGTTAGCAGTTCTTAGGATACTCTTTGCACAATTTGAATGTTTTAACATTTTGAGTTAATTAATATTAGGAAGTATCCAGAGTCATTATATATGTTGAACAATCATGGTTCCTTGGGCCAGTTTAATTTTTATTATGGTCTCCTTTCCCTGTCATGTAGGAAGTTCCAGATGGAAGGAAAGAGAGTCCTGGTGGGCCATGGCACTTCGTTGCTCTCCTGCCACTCTTTGATCCTCCAAGGCATGATAGTGCAGAAACAATTCGAAGGGCACTTAACCTTGGTGTAAATGTGAAGATGATCACAGGTACTCTTCCAATTGAAAAAAAAACTCCAGATGTTCTATTTGTTGTATATTTTTTATCATATTCCAAAAAATTCAAATTCTTTTCTGGTCGTCATGGTGGTGAGAGGGTAGTCCATGTCCAGTTATTATATGGTGCATCAGTTACTAGAATCCTAATCTACAATAGGAAGAACAAGTAGCATAAATGTTTTTTTAAGGGAAAATGGCACGATTGTGCCTTTTCATTCAATAGAGACTAGAGAGGGAACAAATACACCCCTAGGGGAAAAAAGGAGAAAAAACAGGGTTACATAACAGTCACTATACAGATGAGTTTATGATCTCGCAGGTGCCTAGCGCCCGCCAGACCCCATATCGAAGCCTGCTCCTTGATTATCATAAGAACGTGGGTTGTTGGTGCCTCTTTATGGTCAAAAATATGTCTGTTTCTTTCCTTCCATAGCTCCCATTCGACTAGAAGGATAAGGGATCTAACTCCCTTCTTGGGGACCCCTGGTGTGTTCGCTAAATTTTCCCACCATTGTTGGACCGATGACGCCTCTCTCCATTCAGTCGGCTGAATTTGGTGGAGCCCCACCCAGCTTGCTACAAGACTCCAGATTCTGGAGGAATATCTACACGTTGCGACGAGATGTAGTGCTGTTTCTGGCGAGGATCGGCATAGGGGGCAAAGGCCATTGTTTCTCCATCCTCTAGTCTCTAGCCGGTCAGAAGTCCACACTCTGTTTTGGATGATTAGTCATGCGTGATATTTACATTTTCTCGACGCCCAAACTTTTCAGATGAGGCGGTCGAAGGTTGTGCTAGGTGCACCGCAGCATTGCACTTTATAGGCCGAGGATGCCGTGTAGCAGCCATGATTTGTGAACTTCCAGGTGATCTGGTCGGCCTCCCCGTCTGCTAGGTGAATATCACACACCGCTTCCCATAAATTGACAAGTTGCTCTATGAGGCTCACAGTCCACACCGTACTGTGATTGATGGCCAGATCATATAACCAAGAATCATTCGCTTTACCCTGACGTAGGGTCCTGCTTCTTTTTTTGGCAAGGTTGTAGACAAGTGGCATTAAGTCCTTCGGCCTCTGACCATTTAGCCAAGCAGACTCCCAGAAGCTGGTTGTGCTACCACCCCCCACAGTGATTTTCGTTGAAGCAGCAAAGAGGTCCCTGTCCGTCTTGTCACAAGGCATTTCCAGGTCAGCCCATGGCTTTGTCGGATCCTTCCATCTACGCCATAACCAGCGCAGCCGCAGAGCTCTTGTGAATTTTTGAAGATCCAAGTACTCCCAGCCTAGCCTGGTCGGTCGGCAAGCATGTTCTGGTCCAATTGACCTTACATTTCCCTCTAGTAATTTCTCCCGTGTTCGCCCAGAGGATTTTTCGCCGTTGCTTGTCTAACTGTTCTAAAGACCCTTTCGAGGCTTTGAGGGCGTTCAGGAGATATATAGGCTGTGTCGATAGGACAGACTTTACCAATGTGGATCTCCCTGCTAGCCCCATGTTTTTCCCGCTCCAGCTTGTAACCTTGCCAACAATTTTGTCAAAGACGAGTTGTAGGTCCCTCTTTCTTAATCTTCCAAGCACAAAGGGGAGTCCCAAATATTTTAGTGGGAAGGCCGCTCTTACCGTCGGGACATCTTGTAAGAATTCATCCAGGTTTATATTATCGCATTTGATTGCTGCTACTTGGGACTTTTGAAGGTTGGTGACCAGCCCAGAAGCAGTGTCAGAACTGCTTAGAATGTTGGTGAGGGTTGTTACGTCTCGACGAGAAGGGTTTTTGAAAATAGCAGCATCATCTGCAAACATCGAGATTCGTAGGTTTGACATTCTGCCCCTCAGCTTGGATAGTGCCCCCAACTCTGTTGCCTTTTCAAGCAGCCTTTGAAGTGGGTCTATTGCGATTATAAAGAGCAGCGGTGACAGGGGATCTCCCTGTCTAAGTCCTCTCCCATGAAAAATTCGCTGTCCAGGACAGCCATCGAGTAGTATGTTGGAGCTTGAGGTAGAAAAGAGCGCACCCAGCCAGTTTAGCAAGTAGTCCCACCGGACAGAATTGAAGGCCTTCGTGATGTCTAGTTTGAACAGTAGCACCGCTCGCCTTAGCCTATGATATCTTCTGGCCATACTTCTCACGAAAAGGAAGTTATCGTGTATGCTCCTCCCTTTTATGAAGGCACTTTGACTGGCAGATTCTAGGGAAGACATTAGTGGTCTCAGTCGCAGCGCTAGCACCTTAGAGAAACGTTTTGCCACGCTATGGATTAGGCTTATTGGCCGGAAGTCCGCAACTCCTGCTTCATTCTTTTTGGGGATGAGCATGATGTTTGTCGAGTTGATCAGATTCAAGTGTGCACATCTCCCATTGAAGATAGCCTCGAAAACTAAGAGGATGTCTAGCTTGATTATGTCCCAACAGTGCTTGAAGAAAGCACTAGTGAAGCCATCTGGCCCTGAGGCTTTGTCAGCTGGCAATTCTTTAATTGCCGCTAGAATCTCTTGCTCGGAGAACGGTTCCTCTAGGACTTCTAGATTGGATGGTTGCATGTTGAGTGCCTCCTAGTTCAGCTCGTTTGGTCTTGGCCCTAGCCTTCCCATTATTGAGCCGAAGTGCCTGAAGATTGTTTCCTCCTTCTCTTTATGCGTTATGGCCCAGCCATTTTCTCTTCAGAGTCGCTGAATGGTGTTTTTCCTTTTCCGAGCGTTTATTCTTAGGTGAAAAAAATTGTGTTGGCGTCTCCCTCCCTAATGTATGCTATCCTCGAGGCTTGCTTTTTTTCTTTCCTTTCCAAGGAGGCGAAGGCAAGGATTTTACGCTTAAGGCCTGCACTGAGATTCATCTCCTGCAGGGTTAGTGTTCTTTGTTCTTGTGCTAGCTCTAGCCTTTGAATCACGTCGAGCGCCATATGGAACTTAAGCTTAGCCTCCAAAAAGATACCCCTCGCCCACTCTCTCAGGGCCACAGCAGTGCGCTGGAGTTTGTGGCTTAGTCGATGTATGGGCTGTGTGTGCAGAGAAGGCTGGTTCCAAGCGTCCTTGACAACTTCTTTAAAGCCCGGGATTTTAGTCCAGAAATTTTCAAACTTAAAAGGTCTTGGCCTACGAGGTGCTTGGTGATTGGAAAGCACCATTGGGCAGTGGTCAGATGACCCTGTAGGCAAGGCATGCAAGACATGATTTGGAAAGGCGAGGTTCCAGGGCTCATTACAAAAAAAACGGTCCAGTTTGACTAGGGTTGACGCTCTTCGCTCATTGCTCCACGTGAACTTTCTGTTGGATAGAGGTATTTCGTGCAGCTCAGCATTGTCGATTGCCGATCTAAATCGCCTCATTCTTGAGAGGTTAATATTACTATTATTTTTGTCCCTTGCACGGTATATCATGTTGACATCGTCCAGAATGAGCCAGCTTTCTCCGCT
This sequence comes from Oryza australiensis, assembly GCA_019925245.2. NCBI lineage: Eukaryota > Viridiplantae > Streptophyta > Magnoliopsida > Poales > Poaceae > Oryza > Oryza australiensis. The sequence continues at coordinate 976,091 of JAIFGZ020000161.1, read as the reverse complement.
ACTAGGCTTTAACCTCATAATGTGTTGTAGGAAGGCATCTTTTAGCTGATTTCTTGAGGGTCCGTAAACTCCTGAGAGCTGGAAGGCTGTCCCACTTGGGAGGTCTTTGACGAGAGCTGTTATGGAAAAACGGCCTATTCGAACTTCAATTACTTCAAAGATTGAGTTGTTCCATAACAAAATGATTCCCCCTCTCGTTCCGTTGCTGGCTTGAAAGCGAAGCTGTGCAGCTTATAGCCGCCCAGAAATCTTGCCAGACTCTCGTCTATGCTCTGTAGCTTCGTTTCTTGAAAACAAGCCAAGTTACACGTCAAACTAGCCATGAGCTCGTGCACCACATTGCAGCGCGCAGGAGAGTTTAGCCCCCTCACGTCCCAAGAGATGATATTTAGGCTTTGCGGCATTTTAAAGGAGCGGTAACTCTTGCGCCGGCAAGTCTAAAGCCATAGGGCGCACTTTTTTTTGCTAGAGATTCAAAGTTTACTTTGAACGTGTGCGACCGTTTCCTATCGGCCTTGAGGGATAGAGGAAGACAAAAGAATGGCCTGGGTTGTTGTGAAAACTGGGCCGGCCTGGTCTATCCTGGGCCTCTCGGCTTGAGAGGCTAAGATGGGCCTCTCGGTGTGAAGTCCTATGGTCGCTATTGTTTTGGCGACAAGGAGCGTTGTTTGTCCAGCCCAAGAGCACTGTGCGGCCCATGCGGCAGTTGCCGAAAAAAGGCCGGCTTGCTGTGTAGGACCCAGAAATCTTGTCAGACTCTCGTCTATGCTCTGTAGCTTCGTTTCTTGAAACAAGCCAAGTTACACGTCGAACTAGCCATGAGCTCGTGCACCACATTGCAGCGCGCAGGAGAGTTTAGCCCCCTCACGTTCCAAGAGATGATATTTAGGCTTTGCGGCATTTTAAAGGTATGGTAACTCTTGCGCCGGCAAGTCTGAAGCCGTAGGGCGCACTCTTTTTTGGTATAGAGATTCAAAGTTTACTTCGAATACTGCAACCTGTTCAATCGGAAATGCATGATTATGATGTATCATAAAGAAGAAACCTGATTTCCATCATTACAAATATTAAACCATCCATTGTTTCTGTCATTGTTTGGAGCCATGGGACCATCACTAGTTCAAAGCTGCTGATAGTGGTCTTTGTAGTGGTTCCAGTCTTCACCATATATATAATTATGTATCCACTTACAGGTCTAACTTAATGCTTATAGAGACTCTTTCTTGTTTATATACTTGTTTTAAATTATTTTTTAGGAGGATAATTTATATTTAAATTCTGATTTAATTGTTTTTCTTTAAATTAACACTGTAAACATCCCTAAAAAGTTGTGCTAAGTAGAAAGTTGGTCTACCAAGTGTCACTAGTGGATCATGTCATGACAATTTATTGAAATTTTGTTAATCTTTCTGAATTATGGGAATTAAAATTATTTCTTATTTTCAGGTGACCAACTAGCGATTGGGAAGGAAACTGGGCGTCGTCTAGGGATGGGTACAAACATGTACCCTTCATCTGCTTTGTTGGGACAGAACAAGGATGAGTCCGTTGCTGCTTTACCAGTTGACGATCTAATTGAGAAAGCTGATGGTTTTGCTGGTGTATTCCCAGGTATGTGTGCAATCAAACAGAATAAAAACCAAATGGTTGAAAGTCACAGAGAAAAAAATATAATTGTGATGTCCTCTCTTTGCTTAGAGCACAAGTATGAGATTGTAAAACGTCTGCAAGCACGGAAGCATATCTGTGGAATGACTGGTGATGGTGTAAACGATGCTCCAGCCCTAAAGAAAGCTGATATTGGTATAGCAGTTGCTGACGCGACTGATGCAGCAAGGAGTGCATCTGATATTGTACTCACAGAACCTGGCTTGAGTGTGATCATTAGTGCTGTTCTTACCAGTCGTGCAATTTTCCAGCGAATGAAGAACTACACTGTAAGTCAGATGGAAACGAACATACTGTCTTTTAATACTCTGCCTTTTTCCTTGGGTTATTTTGCTAATTCATCTCCATGTTTGCAGATATATGCTGTCTCGATTACAATACGTATTGTGGTATGTTTTCTTGACTGGAGAACTAGAAATTTTGGATTTCCCCTCATTTGGTAAATAAATAGTTGATGGCTCTCATAGGTATTTTAGTTTCTGCAGGTCAATCAGAACTAACCATTCAGACAAAATTAACTGAACTAAGCATTAAATGATTCCAGTGCATAATTTTTTGTTCATATTAACTCTGATGATCCCCTATATGATGTTTTCATCTTACTGTGCCAAACAATGTCTATCAACTTAATGTTTTAAGCAATTAATGCATATTGACTGCTCTTTTGACAGTTTGGGTTTATGCTGCTTGCTCTTATATGGGAGTTTGATTTCCCACCATTTATGGTTCTGATCATTGCAATTCTGAATGATGGTATATCACATTCTTGTTCCCTCCATCCCTGCTATATCTCCTAATACTTCAGTAGTAAGTAGAAACTATTTTAAATGGTTAGTTCACTTCAACCATTCTCTGGCACAAACAGGTACCATAATGACCATATCTAAGGATCGAGTGAAGCCTTCTCCACTACCTGACAGCTGGAAGTTGGCTGAAATTTTCACAACTGGAGTTGTGCTGGGTGGATACTTGGCAATGATGACTGTTATATTCTTCTGGGCTGCGTACAAGACCAACTTTTTCCCTGTAAGAAGCGCCAAAAAAGTGCCAAGAAATATTTCTAATTGAACTGTTGGCCTACCACATTTTGCGATTGATTCTCGTATTTGCTTTGAAACTTAATGTTCATTTGACTTTCAGAGGATCTTTCACGTCGAAAGCCTTGAGAAGACAGCTCAAGATGACTACCAAAAGCTTGCATCTGCTGTATATCTTCAAGTTAGCACCATCAGCCAAGCTCTTATCTTTGTCACAAGGTCTCGCAGCTGGTCATTTATTGAACGCCCTGGCTTTCTACTGGTCTTTGCTTTCTTCGTTGCACAGCTGGTATGCTATGCTCTCCCCCCTCTACCACAAGCTGACGATTCTCTTCTGGGTAGAAGTTGTGTTAATCTATCTTTCTTCCCCTTCAAATGCAGATAGCTACATTGATCGCTGTCTATGCTAACTGGGCATTCACTTCAATCAAAGGCATTGGATGGGGATGGGCTGGTATCGTGTGGCTCTACAATCTTGTTTTCTACTTCCCGCTTGATATCATCAAGTTCCTCATCCGATACGCTCTGAGTGGGAAAGCATGGGATCTTGTCATTGAGCAGAGAGTAATGCACACCTCATACTTGTCTTGGCCCCGTACCTATTTTTGACTGAATTCCATGCATTTGTGAGTAATGGTCCATCGATTTCAACAGATTGCGTTTACAAGGAAGAAGGACTTCGGCAAGGAAGAGAGGGAACTCAAGTGGGCACATGCACAGAGGACACTCCATGGCCTGCAGCCACCGGATGTGAAGCTTTTCTCAGAGAAGACCGGCTACAGTGAGCTGAATCAGATGGCGGAAGAGGCGAAACGGAGGGCCGAGATTGCAAGGTAGGACCTAATCTGCAGTAGACACTTGTGTAATTCTTTTCCATGATCTGTCATCACATAGGAGCACCCTGTCCTTTTTTTTTTCTTTGCATCAATTCTCAGTTGCTTTTGCCATGTTCCTTCCAAGACCAGAAGCATCTTCCTTTCTAGCTGCACAATGCCAATTTGCATTCCCCGGAACACGTGGCGCGGCAATGATGCAAATCTAACTATGTGCTTGCTGTTGCTGTTGCAGGCTCAGGGAGCTTCATACGCTGAAGGGGCATGTGGAGTCAGTTGTGAAGCTGAAGGGCCTGGACATTGATACCATTCACCAGTCCTACACAGTGTGATAAGACTCTTATCTAACAAGAGTATAGTATATGGTTGCTGCAGAGGAACTTTTTCATTTCATCTAATCAGTAGTTTATCTCCTCTCAGCTAACATAAATGTAATCATCAATTCACATAATTCATAAATCAAATCATCAAAGGGGATTGTTGATAGTATCAGTCTTTGTTGAGCTCCTCTATATGTGTTGTTCCTTTTGTCCCTTTTGGAGGCCTCCGATGTGTGATGTCACTCCGGAGATTTTGAGAATTTTGGGGTAAATTTTCTCGAGAGTTACAGACTCCCGTTTCCTCTTCTTATCTCGAGGTATATTTACATTTTAGTCTCTAACATAATTCTATATTATAAACACATATACATCAACACTTTTTCTTAAGATGGACAATGGACAATGTATATCTATCATGTCCATCTTGTTACATGAAGTCACACACTCTTTAACACTCAACCTTTTTCAACCTTTTTGGTAGACAATCAGCAATTTGTTCCTCAGAGGTTACAAACCCTAGGCTTGAAATCCCTTCATCAATCTTTTTTCTAATGAAGAAGCGGTCAATTTCTACATGTTTAGTTTGACCATGTTGAACAGGGTTGTTGACAATGTTAATAGCTGATTTGTTGTCACACCGAAGCTTCATAGAATTGTGCTCTAGGATTCTTAATTCTGATAGAAGGTTTCTCACCCATAACACATAGGCTCTATGACATAGCCATATACTCTGCTTCTGCAGTAGAACGTGACACCACAGGTTGTTTCTTACTTCTCCAACTCATCAGATTACCACCAACAAACAAACAATAACCTGAGGTAGATCTTCTGTCATCAAGACAGCTCTCTCAATCTGCATCACAGTAACATTCCATATTCAGATGCCCATTTCTCCTGAATAGCAACCCTTTGCTTGGATTCCCTTTTAAATATCTCAAAATTCTATAGACAGCATCCATATGATCACTACTCGGGTTATGCATGTATGTACTTACCACACTAACAACATATGTTATATCGGGTCTTGTATGGGCATAGATAGATGAGACGCCCTACAAGTCTTTGATATCTCTCCTTGTTTACTTGTTTACTGGATGTCCAGATTCAGCACACAGTTTGTGATTTTGCTCTATTGGTGTAGTGACTGAACGACACCTGAGCATATCTGTCTCATCTAGTAAATCCAGAACATACTTTCGTTGTGAGAGCATAATTCCCTTGGAAGATCTTATCACTTAGATCCCCAGAAAATACCGAAGCTATCCCAAGTCTTTAATTTCAAATTCTCTTCTCAAATTCTCCTTCAACCTTTCCGTTTCTAAAGCATCATCTCCAGTGATAATTATATCATCAACATAGACAGCTAGAATAGTTATGTGTCCTTTGGAATGTTGATAGAACAAAGTGTGATCTCCATTATATTGCTTATATCTCATAGAAAGCATTGCACATTTGAACCGATCAAACCATGCTCTTGGCGATTGTTTTAGTCCATATAAAGATTTTGTCAGTCTTAGTACCTTACCTTCTGTTTCAGTAGTAGAGAACCCAGGTGAAATATCCATATAAACCTCCTCCTTAAGATCACCATGAAGAAATGCATTTTTAACATCTAATTGATATAATGGCCAATCAAGGTTAGTAGCACAGGGAAATCAAAGGTCTTACTGTACTCATTTTCGCAACTGGTGCAAACGTTTCATCATAGTCGATTCCATATGTCTGGCTATATCCTTTCGCTACCAGTTGTTAACCCCAGAATTTGGTAAGCCCCGAAGTCCCAATTGGTTGGGGTCATATTGGCTCAAAGGTAGTATCGGCTTGGAGTTCTACATTAGCCGATTGGAGATTTTTCTGTTATCAATATTTCCAGCAGTCGGATTCTTGTTAGATTCGGTTTGGAACGATCTTATCCAGAAGATGCCGAGTTTAAGAAGGATACAACTTGTATCTATTAATTAGGAAAAATTTGTTACCTTTCTATTTTATCTTTAGAGAAGTTTGTTAGTGTCCATTAAGGACTTGGCTTGTTTCCTTTTATCTTTAGGAAAGATTGAGTCGTAATCTGTTAGGATCTTTGTTAACTCATGAGTATAAATATGTAAGCCCAGGGTTCATGTAATTTATCCTCACGATCAATACAATTCGACGCATTACCACCTTTTACCTTTTCCACTTTGTTTATCATCCGGCGGGACTTGGCACCCGACGCGAGGCTACATCGGTTAGGTTCGATCTCCGGCGAAGGGGTAAGTCCAAGTGTTGCCTATCTGGTATATCGTCTCTATCTTTAGTTCCATTATCGTTTATAGTCACATCGGCTTAGTTAGGACTTTTTCGGTTAGGTCCGATATTCTGATCAAGTTGATGTTTCTTTAAACATAATGTCGCTTTAGATAGATTTGTTATATCCATCACATTAGACAGATCTATCGGCTCATTGAGTATTAGGTTATCATATGCAATCTCGTGCTGCATCGGTTAGGTCTGACCTACTAGATTGTTGTTGATAATCTAAGTCTTGTTAAGCCGATAGATTTACGCTAATGTTTCATCGGATGGTTAGCCGATCCTATCTGATGTGTTAAATTTCTTCTTGATAGTTTTGCTATCTTGGTTAAATTTAAGACATGAACATTTTGATTGGTGTTGTACCAGCTTGCTTAAATCTATCAGACAATCATCAACCTTATGCTGCATCGGTTAGGTCCGACCTATGAGGTTGCGGTTGTAAGCTAGATTTATTTAAGTCAGTAGTCATCAATCATGGTTTCATCGAGGTTTCAGCCGATGAGTTATCCAGACGTTGCATCGGCTTACAAGGATTATATACAAAGTTGGTTTTAGCCGATTGCAGCAACGGTTTCCAATTACGTGGATTTAATGACATCGGAATACTAGCCGATATATGCTTTAACCATCGGTATCGGCTAGAATCGCACCATCGGCTGTATCAACCGATCGATTGTTTCGGTTATCGATCTGTCGGTTGATTTGCTTTATCCTTTGCTGCTTTGTATATCTTGTCAGTGGCAGGATCAAACTGACTGGCACGCCACGCTTCATCGATTCTAGGACCTGCACTGGAGCTAAGCAGACCTCCCAGGGCAGCGTGTGTTTTTCGTGTCAACACCAGTCTTGCCTTATATCTCTCAACTTTTCCCTTAGGGTTCTGTTTCACAGTATATACCCATTTGCAATCAACCACCTTCTTCCCAGGAGGAGAAGGTACAAATTCTCAGGTGTCATTCTTCTCAAGTGTTGCCAACTCTTCAAGCATTGCCTCTTTCCACCTTGAGTCTTGTTTTGCTTGTTTCAAGTTTTTTGTAATTTGAACCGCTTGCAAAGTTGTCACAAATGCCCGATGCTCAAGTGGAAAGGACTCATATGACACATAATTACTCACCTCGTTGCTATATTCACCTTCACAATCATCTTCAAAACCATATCTCACTGGAGGTTTACCTGCGGTACTTCTTCCTTCTCTTCGTAGAGCAATAGGTAAGTCATTGAAATGATCTATTATCTCTCCCCCTGACTCAGATAACTGTCCATTCTCATTATCACCTGAGTGGGCTTGCTCACCTCGGTCACTCTGTGCTTCATCAACAATGGTAATGGGTTGTATGGGATTTTCTCTTCTTCTTCTTGTATATACTTGCAGGTTCCTCTCTGGAGGAGCTTCTTGTGCTATCTTTTCTTGTACATTATCATTCACCATCACTAGGTTTGGAACTAAACCATCCACAACCCTCTTCTCATTCACTCGAGGTTCACCTCTAGGATTTCCTTCCTCATCATCTTCTAATGTGACTTGAGAATCTAGATTCTCAAATAGAAAGCTCAAATCTGTCTTTTCACCATAGAAGGGAACTGATTCTCTAAATGCCACATCCATGCTCACAAACATACAACGTTCAGATGGGCTCCAACACTTGTATCCTTTCTGTCCAGATGAGTATCCTACAAAAATACATTTGATAGCCTGAGAATTCAGCTTTCCAACCCTCGGTTTATGATCTCTAACAAAACATGTGCATCCAACAACCTTAGGTGAAACTAAGAATTCATTTTTCCCAAATAACATCTCACAAGGAGATTTCATACCCAATATTCTTGATGGCATACGATTTATCAAGTGAATGGCAGTCAAAACTACCTCACTTCAAAGAAACCTAGGCACATTCATTGTATGCATAAGTGAGCGGGTTACCTCCAGAAGATGTCTATTCTTCCTCTCAGCCACTCCATTTTGTAGTGTGGTATCAGGGCATCAAGTATAGTGTAGAATTCCTTCTCTTGAAAAGAAACTTTGAAACTCCTTATTCACATATTCAGTTTCATTATCACTCCAAATAATTTGAATAGAAATGCCAAACTGATTCTTCACATAAGCATAGAAAGCTCTAAAGCACTCAAATACCTCATTTTTTGCTTCATCAAATATACCCATGTCATGCGAGAATAACAATCAATAAAAGTAACAAAGTACTTTGCACCACTTATAGTAGTGACTGGGGAAGTCCACACTCTGAGTGAATTAATATAAAAGGTGACAAACTTCTCAAACCCCTGCTCACATATGAACTTCTAGTATGCTTCCCATACTCACAAGCATCGCACATCAAATTACTTTTTTCACCTTAGACATTTCATTAGGAAACATTCTGCCCACAATATCAAAAGATATATGCCCTAAACGACAATGCAACAACATCACCTTAGCTTCATTCTCACTAGCTGCTAGAGCAAAATAAACCTCTCCACTTGTCTTGCTTCTATCAAGATACCAGAGCCTATCATGCCAAGTTCCAACTCCAAGATTTCTTCCCGTTTTCCTTTTCTAAATTAAACAATTCTCACGATCAAGAAGCACCCGACAATCCATGTGATCAATCAGAGAGCTTATTGAAATAAGATTAACAAGAAAGGATGGAACATGTAATACTGATGATAAGGTAATAGATGGTATGCATTGAATTGTCCCAACACCTCTAATAGGACGGGAAGTCCCATCTGCAGTTTTGATTCTCCCCTATAAAAATGCAAGTATGGTGTATAAGATGTAAATTCCTTTACTTTGCCTGTGACGTGCCTTGATGCACCTGAATCTAGTATCCAATTGGACATATGGGGTTGGTTTAATATACCTGAGTTTGAGTGAACTGCATCAACAACATTGTCACTAGAGGATATTGCTGCTAGAGTGTTCAATTGAGAACTATTGTCGGCTTCCTTCCACTTTCTGAACTCGTCTAATTCATTTGGTGAAACTGCAACATACTTTATAGCACACCCATCCACCACTGCATGATTAGCTCTCAAACTTACTCTTCCACCACGACCAGTACCTCCTCGACTAATACTACCTCTTGGCATACCTTTGCCTCGACCCCTACCACGATTTGATCTGAGTAGCTGACTGCAATCACGGATCAAATGCTCCCTTTCACCACAATTATAATAAAATCTGGTCTCTTGAGACCCTGCTACCACATGGGCCTGACTTGGTGAATTTAAGGTGTTACCCTTTATCACCTTGAGTCTTGTTTCCTCCTGTGCCATAGTTGCAACGGCTTCCTCAAGACTAGGAAGCTCGGCTAAATGGAATATGGCAGCACATCTTCCTTCAAATTATGGATTTAATCCTCTCAAAAATTTGAAGGACCCTCTTCTTCTCCACCCATTTCTTCACCCCAAGCAACACACTCAGGGTGAGGTAACTCAATGGGATCATAGTGATCCAAATCAGCCCACAACCGCTTCAATTCTACAACATAATCCATCAGAGTCTGCTCTCCCTGCTTCAGGTAATATATTCTATCATCTGTATCTACTAGCAGCATCACATTCCCAATACCTGAATACATACTTGCAAGAGTCCTCCATATGCCTAAAGCACAGATAGTAGTATCAACAGAACTAGCAATGGTAGGAGTCATAGACTGAAATAACCAACTAACCACCAATGCATTAGTTGCATCCAATTCTTCCACTCACTGCTCAACTTATCTTTGGGTTCAGGTATCTCCCCATTGATGAAACCTTCGAGTTTCTTTGATTTCAATTGTAGCAATGCTCTCCTCGACCAAGCTGTGGGGGGTGTCACCCCGGGGTAGCTCGCGGAGCAGAGTTACAGTCAGCTGAAGTCGGACCGAGGGTCCTCGGGTCAGGGTCGGAAGCCCGACCTCCTCTTGGGGTTAGTCGTCCTGACCTCCCCCCAGGTCCGACTTTATCGTTCCTTCTCGACCTCAGATCTCCTTGGGAAGGAAGGCTTGCCTTGCAAGGTTCACAGAGGAGACAAGGAGGGGACAACCCGACAGAAGATGATGTCACCCAACAAGACTGCGTAGATAGTACCTGCGGAGGAGGGATCCCAAGGCAGGAGAGAGCACGAGATACCCACGACGGAAGGACCTGGGGGATCTCTATGTACCTTTCAGATGTTGTTTGTGCTTGCTATTTAGTCTTTAGTCTTAGCTTTCTTGGCCTCTATGGCCTCTTGTAAGTGTCCTTCTTGAGCTATAAAAGGGAGGGCAGGGTGAATGGGCAGGGGGAATCATTTTGTGAGGCTCTGAGAATTCTTCTCTAAACCCTAGTCTTTGGAAGCTAGATCCAATCGCTAGAACACTCAAGAACTCTCTCCATTGTAATCCTTGTTCATACACCATCCCAACAAAGAACACTGGACGTAGGCCTATTACCCTTCTGGAGGACTAAACCATTATAAACTCTCTTGTCTCTTAGCTCGTTTGATACCCGAGTCGACCATTGGATCCATCGGTGAGACGCCCCGACCATTCTCTTTCACCTCCTTGGGTAGCTCCCTTAGAGGACTGTCGACCATCCCATCGACACAAGTCAAATAATTTTTCATGCCTTCCAACTTGATATCAACAGGCATCAATTCCAATTTCTTGACCACATCAACTTCTTTATTTGAGGATGAAACATCATCCTTTCTTTGCAGTGAGTAGCACCACCAATTTTCCAAGAACTTGTTCAATTCCTTGATTTTCTGACATAATCCCTTCTCAACTCGTGATACATGCAAAACACCAACCTGACTAGGCTAGCATCTCATTTCTGCTCCCTCTCTCTCTGCCTTTTCTCATCTTCTCTTCTTCTCTTCTTCCTTGGCTCCCTCGCTCTTATGCTCCCTCTCACTTCTGCCTTCCACGCACCTTGTCGCTACCGCCCAGATGGTGGTGCTGTTGTGTCTGTCCTCGAAGTACACCGACGTTGCCTTCTCTGCCGCGCGCTCCTTCACTGTGCCCATCGCCACCGCCCAGATGTTGCTGCTTGCGCCGCCGGCCACCTGCGTCGACGCCGCTGTCCCCCAAGCCTCAGGTCGCCGCCACCACTCCCGCGCAACTTGGGTCTGCTGCCTCACCGCCCGCCTCCTGCTCGTCGGCCGGCCTCACCATGTCGGCGCTAGGACTGGGCATTTGGGTTAATCCGAAATTTTGGGTTGGGTATTTTGGTTTTTTTTAAATTTTGGGTTTTCAAAAATGACACCCGAAATATAACCCAAACCCCTTATTACTCGAAATTTTGATACCCATTATTTTGGGTTCGGGTAACCAGAATTACCCGTATTACAATGCATTGTCTGAATTTTAGTAGCCAATGTAATAAATAAATAAATATCCAGCACTTCCAACTAAACCAGAGTAGTGAAAACGGTGATCAGCTGATAGCTTGCTAATAATTAACAAAGGCCATACCTTACAGAAACAAGGTCAGTTCTCCATGCTCATCATACAGTCAAGTAGTCAACATAGCAAGTCATTAGAATTGCCATTTGCCAGAAGCAAAATGAAACATCAAACCATGAAGAGCACGGATTGGGGCTGGGGCGCTAGGCAAAGTGACAATATGCGCCAATATGATCCTTGTTCGGGTATTTCGGGTTATTTGGGTATCGGGTGTTGCAACCCGATTATACCCGAAATAAAGTCAGGTTTTCAGGTTTACTATCCAAAAACAATTTTTGGGCTTCGGGTTTTGGGGTTTTTGGATTCGGTTTTTTAGGGTTCGGGCTTTAGGCTCGGGTTTTATGCCCACTGTGAGTCGGCGGCGAACGACCCCTCTCCATCGCCACCATCGACGAGGACGAGCCACAACCAAAACCATTGCGTCCACCAACGCCGCCTCCCGTTCCAGCACCAACACCGGCACCACCTCCTACTCCACCGGCGCCGACTCCTCCATTGGATCCAGGCGCAGATGGCACCGTACCCAGCTAGGGTTTCGTCAACGTCACCTCTCCTAACCCTAGCTCTGATACCATGAAGATTTTGGGAACTTTGGGGTAAATTTTCTTGAGAGTTAAAGACTCTCGATTCTTATTTACATTTTAGTCTCTCATGTAACTCTATATTATAAGCACACATACATCAACACAATCTGATTTTCTCATTTCTGAATTCTGGTTTGCACGTTATGATTGCTGCAATCATGCTGAGCTCCTCCAGCTTTGGGGCAGGCTTGTGGAGCAGTGAACGCTCAGAAGCCCCCCCCCCCTCCCCGCGGGGGGGCACCCAAATATCCCCGATACATATGTAGGGATGATATTATTATACAAATATGTAAAGTTTCAACATACGACTTGATTTCGTTTGGAAGATTCATTCCAATGTTTGTGAATTTTGTATTTTTCACAACAGAATCGAGCTTGCACTTAAAAGTTTGCGTGGTTGCATGTGTCGTGCACTTCTTTATGGTAGCATTTTAAGAATTTGAATAACTTTTACATATAGCTTGTGAGGTGGTTTCCATGATTTCAGTGTAACTAGTGTGTCTTTTTTTCCTTTTTTCCCTTAACTAGCTAACGTATACTCCATTGTCATCCAATGCGAGTGCAAGTATTGACACGACATCTTGAGCATAATTTCCTCATAGCATCATATAAAACAAGAAAATTATTTTGTGAACGAAACATATTTGCTCATTGGCCGTAAGGATGCCACCAAACTGTATATTAATCGGTTTGTGGCTAATTATTATGTCAAACAACACCACGAATGTGCACTCTATAAGGCATGTAAAGCATATTGGGGGTACACTGTATTTCATAACTCTACTGAGAATAAGAAGCCTGTAGAGCATTTGCCTTTTCGGATGCCACTGAAGCATCTTCAGCTCTGCCATGCAATGAGTATGCCTTCTCCTGGAAATTAGAGAGGAAACAACTTAATCTCCGGTTATTAGAATACAATGGAAATATGTGTATATCACTGGTATCTTCTGTCTGATTACCAAGCAACTGAATTGGCTTGATCTGTTCAAAGCATAAACCCTGAGGGCAGCTGTATTCAGAATAGGGCCTGGTATGAATAACAGAATGCTACTAACCGCAAAATGAGTCAGCAAGCAGGCCAGGTTGGGGCAAGATTGGGTCCATCTTTGAAATTCCTTAGTTCACTAAATGTTACATTTGGCATGGAGATACCAGTCAATGTGTTGACACTCAACAGAAACACAATAATCACAAATGTCTTGTAGGATTCTGCTTGTATGCAAAGAGGAATGCCACCAGTCTCTACAGATGGTACAAAGTTGACGCAAATACTCCTATTTTGCCTATAACACAACCGCCAACTTATTTGAATGTATTAGTACATTGTTGTCAACAATGCTATGTTCAGGCAATCATCTACGATCTATAGCAACCACCATTACGTGTCATGACAAGAGATTTAAGAGATTCTTGGAGTTAATGTTTCAGAACTTTAACAAGTCAGTTAATAAACATTAGTGAGAAGAAAATGTAAAATGGTTAAATAGTAAAGACTTACCAGCAAGCGCCACAAGAAGGGTGCACCTTCTCGTTTCCTAGTTTGTTTCTCGAGCACCTCAATTGCTATGTACAATCCAAATTGCATTAGCTCCTTAAGGAGTGACAAAACAGAGTTCAATTTCCTAATGACGAAGACCAAATAAGCAAATACCTTTAGAACTCTCTCCGGTATTTATTAGCACAGTGTACCAAACTTCATTGAAGACATCCACTTGCTCATCTGATGCCCCAATCATCTACTTGTACATATGTTGATGTTCAGTAAAAGAAAACAAATTCATAACTACTTGTCTTGAACGAAAACAAGGTTTGTTAATCATACTTTACAACTGAGTGCATCGAAATCTGGACCCAAGATGTCAAAGACTTTCTTGTGCTCTCCTTTTCCATATTCATACACAGCCTCAGCTAACTGTGCCAAGGAGATAATTAAATAACAGAATATTTATACCTTTTTTAGAACAGATATGCAATTTTATCTTTGAGAAAATACTCAATTGTACAGTAGGCATGCATGTAAGAAGTAAAATAAATTACAAATAACAAATAGCTACAGGAAAGCAAACACATCTTAGAATAGTTGGCAGGTAAGTTATACCATAAAAACATAGTGTGTGTAATGATATTGAGGCATCAGAAGTGAATGCTGTTCATTTTTCAGAAATACTAGAGAAATGCTGGTCCGCACTTTTCATTGTGCATAAGTCATATATTGCTTCTGTCTTTGTACTTCATCTTGCAAAAAGAATTTAGCATACCTGGATTGCCTTTTGCATCACTTGCTGCCTCCTTGTGTCCATTGAACTAACTCTGCAAGGTTAATGTGTTACTCTAGCATTATTGACAAGTAATTAATAGCAGAGTCTTGTGTTCCCTGAAGAAAAGTTTTAATGTATCTGACCTTGACCTCAGTGATTCCAACAAGTTGTCTGCTCTTGTAATCTCACCCATACTTGCCAGTGCCCATAATACAAGTAGATCGAGGAGCCATTCCACATGCCATATTTTCTGAACAAAGTACAAAGTTCAAATCGAAATAGACAGAAAAAAGAGTCCTGCACAGCTTTAGTTCAGACCTGTAAAATGCTCTTGGCAGTCGGCAGTATACAGATTACTTAAATCTGAACCGTTTTTATGAATATATTTGAAATTATTGAAGCTGAGACAGTACCTCATTCATAAGTGCATCTAGCAATGCTGCCAATCTATCTTTGACCAGATCAACCTGACCACGAATATGCAAACGGAATAGCAGCCCTAGAGCATTAAGGTACACCTGATGCATGAGAAATTACTCAGTGTCTCTAAAACATTGATGTACATGAAAAATGGCCAGCATTAATACCTCTGCTGCCTCACAATCACTTTTCTCGAGCTCTGTCATGAAGTTATGATCGTATATCTCCACAACTTTACATGTAGGGAATTCACCTTCCAAGTAACAAACAGCAACGTGCCACCAGTTGTGGGTTAGCCTACAGAAAGAAGAAAATGATTTTCTAAGAATTATTTCTGTGGTTATTACTAGCATCAAAAGAGAGAGCATCATGTGGAAAATTGTATACATAAACGATGAGCATGCTGCCCATGATGGAGAACACGATTTCATGAACTCAATAGCTTCTTTGAAATGGCATTCCTGCTGGAAAACATGGCACAGCTGCAAGATGGAATGGCGGATGAAGCTTGTATTAAAGAAGTTTGTCAGTAGAACATGAACGAATAGGCATAAATGCATAACACAATCTGTTATGCCGACAAGCTTCTTAAATTAACAAAATTATGTCAAAACAACTCGCATACATTATGCTGCGACCAGCAGTCGTTCTTGTTTATGGCCAAGCCTTTCCGAGCAGCTTTTTCAGCGTCATCCATCCTTCCAAGTTCTAGTAAAGGGAAAGCAAGCATGCCATATATGTAATTCTGGTCTTGATTCTCTGGCAAAACCTGATCAAGAATGAGTACAACAAAGCTAATGAAAAGAATAGTACCTAGAACTATGGTACATTGATAAGAGGAAGTGTTTTGAAGCACATCCAGAAACTCCTACATTCTTCTATTCCACACGCACGCGGACACACGCACACGCACACAAAATCCCAGTAGTGTCTAAAAGTGATGCTTTTTTGATCAACTGCTGTAAAATATTTTATTTTTATCCAAAGTTTTGAAGTGACGATTCAATAAAGTTGCTACCTTGGGTGTTCCTTTAAATAATAACAAACAGTGCTAGATTAAACCTCGGTTTCATGAGTTATATGCGATATTTCCACTTTGTAAGCATAGAAAACATACACGAGCCTTGTAGCCAACTAACCTGTTCAACAAATTTGAGCGATGTATCAGGGCGTCCCATGTAGAAGCAGATGAGCTGAGCTCTCTTCAGAGACATGAGATCCCTGGGGAATTCCTTCAGCAACTGTCACATGTAGAGCACACCAGCAATTCATTCTTGCAATTAATCAATTTGTCGCAGATTCCAGCAGCACATAGTACAAATCGAGACAACAATTTGAAGCTATCCCCAAACCTCGAAGTGCCGCTCGATCGCCATCTGCTCGTCCCTCTCCTCCCCGATCAGCGCCGACAGCGAGCGGAACACCGCCCTCTCGTACTCCGTCGCTGCACCCTGGGAAGAAGAGCAACACGAAGCGCAAGCTCACCGAGTAAAGGAGGATTCGAGGGAGGGGATAAGGCGGCGAGCGACAGACACGTGAGGACGACGCTTACGAGGTTGTCGGCCGCGGCGGCGAGGAAGGCGGCGGCCCTGGCGGGGTCCCGGGGGGCGACGTAGTGCGCGGCGAGGGACGAGGCGAGGGCGCAGCTGGGGTCGGCGGCGGCGGCGCGCATCACGGCGTGGCCCCGGCCGCGGCCGAAGTTCATGTTGTGCGCGTAGTGCTCGTCCAGCGCCGCCGCGCAGCCCGCCGATGCCGTCCGGTACTCCTGCCCCCACATGTCCCTCCGCACCTCCCCCTCCCCCGCCGACGCCATCTTCCGCGCGCCACCTCGCTCTCGATCGCCGGCGCTGCCTGCGTCGCCCCGGTGGTCGGTGGGTGGGAGCGGGACACCCGGACACGGGTGCGAGTTGTTCGCCACGACGACGCGGGTGACGGGTGGTCCCACGCTGGCCTCCCTGATTTCAAGGCGGCTACCGACATGCGGGGACACCCACTGCCTGGAGCCCATTTGTCAGTGACCATTTAGGCGGGGCAGTCCGCGTGAGAAGCGTAGATGCGCACCTGCCGCAAGCGTGGGGAGAAGACGACGAGGACGAGGTGAGGTGGATTAGTTTGGAATTTGGAGCGACCCGATTGGGTTGGAATTGGATAATCTTTATCTTAGCCATATTTTTCCCTCCCTTTGTCTCTTCTGTGTGTGAATTATGTCCAGTTCATCTCTATCTCTTTCTATATATTTATCTACGCTTATAATGCATATTAGATTTAAACTTTTTTCTTAATCACTCATAATCCAATGAACGAAAATGAAAGTCTGCCTTTATTTATTTCATATTATTTTTTATTTTTATTGTGTGCATGCATGCAGGTTGATTGCAGTTGATTATATGTATGTTTCGATTTGATTTAAAAAAATTGATTATATTATTATAGCGTTAGCTAATTAGTAATGGTTAATTCGAATATATAAAATACTACTACTATGTCCTATTTTTACGACACTGTTAGATTTTATTAAAAATTTAGTATAAATATATAAAAATTATTAGTTACGATTATAATGTTTTATAATAAAGTGAATCATAAAAAATAAGTAATATTTAAGAAAACATTTTATTTTTATATGAGGAATGGTCAAACATTATACTCATTATACTCTCTTCGTTTCGTACGTTTTAATTTTTAATTAGATCAAATTTATAGAAAAATATAATAATATTTTTAATATAAAAGAAACATACCATTAAAATATATTAAAAATTTAATAAAACTAATTTGATATTATAAATTTTACTAAAAATTTTTAATCAAATTTAAATAAATTTGACTAGAAAAAACAAAATAAATTATAATATAAAGAGAGAATATTAAAAGTTAATGAAGTCATATATTAAAAAAACAAATCAGGGAGTACAAAATATGGATTCAAAAAGCAAACCAAATCAACCAAATTTCGCACAAGTATTAAAAGTTAATGACTAGCGCGCAGGTTACGTCCATCTCACCCGTTCATCGTCCGATCGGACGGTCCGCGTTCCACTGGCGCGTCGGTTGAAGCCACTTAAAACTTTTCTTTGGGTCTGTTTAAGAAAGCTGCTTGATAGTCATCTTCTCATAATATGAACTAATTTATATTTTTTCTTAGAATTTAAAAAAGTTAAAATTTGTAGCGAGTTTTTTTTTTGGCAACTTCGGTTTTTTCTAGAATCAGCAGCTCGCCCTTCATCTCTCCCCGATTCCCGTTTCGTCGTCGAGCTTCTCCTGTTTGCCCAAAAATATCAAGAACTCAAAGCGGAGAGGAGCTAAGAACCGGGAGCGCCATGAACGTGGAGGAGGAGGTGGGGAAGCTCAAGGAGGAGATCCAGAGGCTCGGCCAGAAACAGCCCGATGGATCCTACAAGGTAGTCACTGCACTCTCATCTCCTCTCCTCTCCTCTCCTCCGAGACGAACG
Source organism: Oryza australiensis (assembly GCA_019925245.2). Lineage (NCBI taxonomy): Eukaryota > Viridiplantae > Streptophyta > Magnoliopsida > Poales > Poaceae > Oryza > Oryza australiensis. Next base: position 957,801 of record JAIFGZ020000161.1, on the reverse strand, counting down.
CCCAGATCTGGCGTCTGCAGGGCCCGCATCCCCCCTTTCCGGTGATCTCCGAATTATAATTGCTTTCCTCTTCGCGATGCATACGCCATTGTGCAGTTTGGCGTCATGGTGTGCGCTTGTCAATCTTTCGATGTGAAATTCCCCCCAGAAATCATGGTCTATGTGTGTTCATTGCCCCCCCAAAAAATGGACTTTTAGGTGACAATGTGGTAATGCTGGTATGCGTCTCTATAGCGATTGAAGATCCCTAGTTAATACGTAGTTGGTCATGAAACAAACTAGAGGAATCAGTGATACTATTGATGATCTTGAATTCGTGATTGAAAAGTTTGAGCTTGATTTGGTACTTTGTAATGTTCATATGCCCCCAATCCTGTGAAATTGCATTTTATATGTTAGATATTGTTTGATGTATATGTCCGATGTCCTAGTGACGAGAAAGATGCCCATTGTGACTGTCAGGCTGTTGAAAGATATGGGAAACAATAGAGGACCAACAAGTAAGAACCACAAATGTTTCTTTTTTTGCAGAACTCTTGATGTATATGCTTCTTGAAAAAAAAGAACACTTCATGTGCATTATATTTTTTTTCTGCCATCATTGTTCCGTTGCAACATATACTCATGTAAGTGTATAATCATATCATGCAACAAATATGTGGTGATGCCATTATCCATCTTTTCTTCTAATGTAGCCTACAATTTCCAATCATTACCTCTTATTGTAATTTTGAATCACAAATTTTGTTTCTTAGTCATGTGTTCTATAAGCAGTGTGATGACCAACAGGTCCTTGTCACTTTGATTAGACCTTCATTTTCCTCTTTGGTGGTTGCAGCTTTTACCTTGTTAATTATGTCTCGTTCCTTCTCTTTTCCTCTTTATTTTCATGTTAGGTACAACCAACGAAAGCTTTGCAAGTGATATTTTTGACCATTTTATTAGGCACTTTACTCCCTTGCGTACTTCCTAACTATTCTCTGATTTTCTCTAAGCTCTTTTTCCATTGAATCGACAACCCCAGCTATCCCTGGCATTCATCTACCTATATACTCAAGATGTGTTGCTTTGTCAGTTTGTCCTATGACTTAAATATATCCTCCTGTTAATTGTTCTGTTCTTCATCAAAACAATTTCTGTCAATTTTACTTTAAAAACATTTTTTTCTATGTCTACATGGACTGAAGGTATTCCTTGATCCAGACTCTTGTATGATGTATTTTGTATTAACTTTTAAGCATTATATTCTACATTACAATTAATATTTTATCCACTGTATAACACTTACTTTTGGATTCAGTCGTAAATGTTAATTGTTTAAGGCATGATGAATGTGTGAAGCATGGTTCATTTGAACAGATGGTTGTCATAGTTCGGGGATCCGAATCATCCAAGTTAAACAATTTATGAAATACTAGCCCGGTTTCGCATGATTCACATACTGAAACAGCATAGGGAAATGCAACGAGTAACAATCAAAATCAGTAAAAGAAGTAGCTGATATTTAGTAAGATCCTATCCGAGCTGCTGACCATCTCATATGTAGGAGTAGGAGCAGCAGATCGCATAAACTTACTTAACCTTAGAAACGTTTTTGGCATAGCTATCCTACACCTTGCAAATTTCCGAATTACTGAGCTTATGCAAATCATACTAGTCCACCTTATTTAAATATTGTGGTCTGCAGGTAACTTTTGGTGTTATCTTCAACGATGACCGTTGTGCAAACATATTTGAAGCACTGGTCGGCACCTTGCGGGCTGCCAAGAAGAGAAAAGTTGTTACCTATGAAGGTGAGCTGCTTCTGCAAGGGGTTCATGACAATGTGGAGATAACCCTGTTGCCTCCTCCAGCGGTCGCTGCTGCTTGAAGAGTGCAGCACCAGCGAGCCTCTGGTGTTAAGGCGTTGATATGCATATAATCTATTGAGTGTAGATTCTCATGAACCATTTGATATTTGAAGGGGACGCCTATCGCGTGATGTATGAACTATGAGCCGTATGCAGTTTCTTGGACATGGTTGTATCAGAACAGAAATGATAAGTCACTGCTGATATATTGTGCAGTGTAGACCGAACCATAAAATGGCCATAATTTTTTTTACAGTACTGCATTCATGAAGGCCTCTAAAAAAACAGATCATTTTCCGCAATGGTTCTTTACTCAGCTTGCTGTGCATCGACATTGGACATTAACCTTTAACATCAGCAAGCAATTACAGCACCTACTTCTACTCTGCTGTTATCATCCTGAGTAATATAACCTTCTTTACCTGTGAGGCTATGACATCTAAGAACCTCTTCATGGTTTTCACATTATCAAATCTTCGTTGTACATATTAGTGCAAACTACATGAAAGAAAGTTGGAGTGAGCATGAAGAAAGTAACTGGCGAACATCTATGAGGATTTTTATAACACCTACCTCTTTTTCACTACTCTTCTTCCTACGCATGTTTGCCATATAAACTTCCAAAAATGCAGAACAGATGAAACAATATTAGCTTGAGGATACACATCACATATAAGAAAGATATATAGTACCCCGTAATAAGTCTACATAGGTATAGGAGGTATCAGGAACAATGTTATCAGGCGAACCTTCCACACAAGTAAGCAATGCTATGGTATTAGTTCTAATCTTGAAAAATCTTCTCTCTCTTTATACAACAAATAACTAAACCTGAAATTTAACTGTGTCCAAAACTCCAAATCCCTCTTTTGAATAGTTACATTGCATATAATGTTTTTTCAGGTATGCGAGGGGAACTAGAACGAACATGAGGAGAACGAAGTAACGTCTCCCCTGACTTTTTCAGTGCCGTAGACAGAAGATACGTGACTCCTTGAATGTAGAAGAATACAACATTACAGCAATGGAGAACAATAAGTTGGTGTGGCATTGATCATTAGAACAGACACGAGATAAAAGGCAATTGAAGGGAACGATCCAGAATTTTTAAAATGAAATGCAGTGTGTTCCATTGATATAGCAGAAAAAAAATACAAGACTATAGCCATGAAAGGTCATAGACAGAAAAAGAAAATAAAGAAAGAAACTCGTCTGATTGGATTGGGACATCAACGCAGACAAACGCTCAACTCGAGCCTCCACACTAGCCCTATCTAAACCAACTCACACCACGCTACCGACAAATCGAAGCCTATACGACGGCACCCACCAGACCTACACACAACCAGACGTCGAAACCTTACAGCAGAGCTTCAAGTCAACTGGTCATCAGGAAGAGACATACCGCACTACACCGAAAGGGTCCCCGTCACACGGTACTCGTTGGCGCTGTGCCGCTGCAATGCTAAACCCCACCCGACGGGGTAAACACCACCAGATCTAGATCTCTCATAGGACTCAATGTGCGGGGGCCTCGCCACATCCGCCGTTGGACACCACCTCGCGGGGGCCACGCCATGCCCATTGCTACACTTCTCATCGCGGGGGCCATGCCACGCCCGCTACTACACTCCTCATCACGGATATGTTTCTTTTATCGTCGTCATAGCGAGAGAGTAGTTGCACTGCTCCCCACGATCTCCATCTAACAGTTGAGCCGCCGCAAAGAGTCGACCTGATCTCGTTGCCTCACCCTCACGCTAAGCCTTCTCCGCCAACACAGCAAACCAGAGAAGTCGCTTACGTCGTCTTCCGACGATGCATCGCACCAGATAGCCCAGCAAGGCTGAACAATCCGCCATGATCCACTTCAACCCTAGTCGTCGCACAATGCCATTGCCGCAAGTGCTGTCTACTGACGTAGTCCCACACCGCACTGACCATTGCCAAGCAACGTCAGTCGCCACGGTCTGCTACAAGCCGCCAGAAACTGACACCCATGCAAACAACCCCTGGTGCCACCATAACTTCGAAAGCATGCACAAGAGCTTGTCAACCCCCGTTAAGCTCTCCACACGACAAAGAGGTTGCCAACGGATGAGGCTTCCCAAGACCTTGGTCTGTCGTTGCGCCTCCCCTCGCCATGCCGCCGCACCCGCGCCTCTGAATCTATCGCCGCCCACCACTGCATCGACGCCCCCTGCCGGCCAGCCTCCGCGTGCCGCCGTCGGTCACGCCTCGTTGTGCCGCATCGGCCTCCGTCTCCGACGGCCGCACTTCCTCGTGACACTCCGGCCACTGGCCTCCACCACCGACGGTCGGGCCTCTTCGCGCCTCGCCGCGTCATATCGGCCGTGCCTCGCCGCGTCATGCCGGCCTCCACACAGGCCGCACCTCACCGGTCACCTCCGCCGCCGGCCATGTCTCCGCACCGCGTGTCCTTCCGGCATCCTCCTCATGTTGCAGCATCCGGACTCTAGCCTCTCCAAGCGCTGACACAGACGCGTCGCCTCCAGCCACGCGGGTGCTAGATCCAAGCACATGCTTGCCGGATCTGGGCGCGTTTTTTCTCTTTTTTTAAGGGAAAGATCCAGAATAAAACACACACATATATATATACACACATACACGCACATGGACGCCCACACACATATTAGCATTGGAGAGTCCATCTTGTGTCTCATGCGATCTCCATTTCTTAGAGATCTCTGAAGAGTGAGAGGATGGGAATCATCAAGAAAAAGAAATCTCCATCGCTGTTGCTTGGCGGGTGCAACAGCAACAAGCCTCTGTTGTTAAGGCATTGATATACATATAATCTATTGTGTCTAGATTCTCATGAACCATTCGATATTCGAAGGAGACACGGTGGATGACCTATGATCCGTATGCAGTTTCTTGGACATGCTTGTATTGGAACAGAAATGTTAGCTGGCAGCTGATATAATGCGGTGTAGAGAAAAACATAAAATGGCCATGAATTGTTTAGAGTACTACATTCATGAAGGCCTCTAGGACTAGAAATTAATTGATAATTTCCACCATGGTTCTTCAGTTAGCTTGCTGTGCATCTACATTGGGCAGTAACCATTTACATTAGAAGCAATTACAGCGCCTACTTCTACTCTGCTACTATAATCCTGAGTAAAACAACATACTTGTCTGGGACTGACATCTATAATGGCCTCTTCAGGGTTCTCACGTTATCACTACTAGTACATGAGAAAAAGGAGCTAGCATGAAGAAAATCGCTGCTGCACATCTATGAGGATCTTTATAACATCAACTTGTCACTACTCATCTTCCTAACATTAGTGTATGAAAATTGGCGTAAACCGTTGAGACTAGTGTCTATAGGTCACTTCCATTCTTCCTCTTTAGTCCAAATGGGAATAGGAGGTATCAGGAAAAACGTAGCAAGACTAATCTTCCAATCAAGTAAGCAATGCTTATGATATTAGTCCTTATCTATGAAAATCTTGTGTTTCTTTCTGTAACAAATAACTAATGCTGAACTTTAGCAAGCTGGTTCAATACCATCTTTCATAGAGTTACATCACAAATATATAATGTCTTTTCAGGTGTGCGAGATAAACTACAATACCAAACATGGGGAGAATGAAGCGTTGCGGCTCTTTCACCTATGAGGATTGAAGTTATGTGACTCCTCGTATCTTGAAGAAGAACGGCACGGATACACTTTGCTGTAGCAAAAGATCATTTTCCCCTTACATGGGTTTGCAAGGTCCTTCAGCCCTACGTAAGTTTTGTAAGTCAGATGATCAATGACAGATTGACACACCAACCTGATCTTCATTGCTGCATCGATCTTCAAGTATTCGGTGCATAATTATCTAGATGTATAGAATAGATGAAGAACAGCAAAAGATAAAAAGACAAATGGTGAAAGGAAATAAAACATTTCTGCTTCTGTGAAAGCCATCCGAGTAATTTATATGCTAGAATTGGAGAGTCCATCTTGGGTGTCCATTCTCAGATATCTCAGAGAGCGTGAGGATGGGAAGCATCAGGAGAAGGAGATTGAGAGATCAAAGTGACATGTAAGCCTCCGTGCACGTTGGCTATGGTACAGCTGCACGGTCTATGGCGTAGTCAGGATTTTGTAGCTATGATGGTCCATTTCTAAAAAATTTTTAGCCGTGATAAATTTAACATGTCGATACATAAGTATATGAATTAAAAACATAATTAAGAAAAAAGAACATATAAAGTTCCTAAAATAAAAGGACATATAAGATTTGTAGCTATGGATGGGCTTCGATTGGGCCAAGCGTAGGGTGGTCCGCGGCCCACAGGGACCATCCTGTAGCTCCGCCTCTATGCACGGATAAGAAGCGACCATGGAGCAATCTCTCCATACCACCCCTGTATGCTGGAGGACGATGCTGGAGGATGACAGAACAATCTTAGTTCTAGGAGGATGCCTGGCTGCAAGGGGCAGAAATACAAACCCTCCGCCCTATCCGTGCAGTAGCTTGTGCCTCTGTGAAGTAGACGAACAAGGACAATAGTCGATGCGCTACTAAACCGACAATGGATCAAAGACATCCGAGGGACGCTCGGCATGCAGGCTCTGGTAGAGTCACTACTACAGAAACTCCCAAAGGTGCTGGTTGGGAAACCCCCTAAGGTGTCGGTTTTTCCAACCGTTACCTATTTGTCGGCACCTATAGGAAAATCAATAGGTACCGGTCTAAGAACCGTCACCTTTAAGAGTTAAGAAATCAAAAAAAATCCTGCATCGGCTTGCATCGGCTCATCCAGTCTCGGCTCATCCAGATCCAATCCACAACACAACAACACAAGATTCATCTACATATCCATCCACAACAACACAAGATTAACTAACGATTCATCCATATATTCAATCCACGGATCAATCCTCCACAAATCATAAAAAAAATCCAAGATCCACATATCACAAAAAACCTCCGTCATCGTCATCGTCGCACAGCCGCCACCGTAGTTGTCGTCGCACAGCCGCTGTCACGCCTCCCCTCCCGCTGGATCTAGCGGAGGGGAGGGCTAGCCGCTGCCACCGCCACCTCCCGTAGTCGCCGTCCCTCCCGCCGGTGGCGGGTGAGGGCGTGGTGGGCGCCGTGGTGCAGCGCTGGCGGCGGCATGACCTCATGGAGAAGTCCGGGTCGGTGCTCCGCGTCGCCGCATGGGCCTTCTCGCTCCTCGCCTTCGTTGTCATGGGCGCTAACGACCACGGCGACTGGAGGCAGTTCGAGCACTACGAGGAGTACAGGTGAGTGGGCTTGCCCGCTCTCCCGCCGCGCCATCTGCCGTCGTCCTTCATCCATGGATGCCTCAACTCACTGCCTTGTTCTGTGTGGCTGGATGCGACACCAAGGAGTGATGGAGAGGAACCAGAGAAAAGACATAAGGAGAGAGAAGAGATAAGGAAATATAAAAGGGCTAGCTTCTCTGCCCCTGCGGCTTAAAACTGGTCTGGCTCGGCTCAGTTTTTTAGGTGCTAGTTTTTTAAAAAAACCGACACCTATAATATATTGTAGGCGGCGGTTTTTAATTAACCAATACCTATACTATACTATAGGTGTCGGTCTTTTTAAAACAACCGACATCTATACTATAGGTGTCGGTTTTTCTCCAGAACCGGCACCTATAGTCGTTTAAAGGTGTCGATTTTTGAATTTTTGGCCTGTGGAGGTGGGAAAAACACTATAGATGCCAGTTTTAGATGTTTTGGCACTTATAGTGCCGACCTCTATGTGCATTTTTGTAGTAGTGAGTACATCAAACTCTGGCCTCTGATCAACTCGGTCGCTATGGAACCAGATAGGGAGGACGCCCTCATTTGACGGTGGGAATGCACAGGGTAGCATTCTTCAAGATCTGCTTACAACACTTTCTTGGTAGGAAGTCCTTTCCAGTTGTGCTAGTCTGGAAGGGTCGGCATGTAACACCCTGAGGTGTTTTCCCCTTTTTAAAAATCCAAAAGAAAATCATAAAAGAAAATCGTTAGAATTAACTGGAAAGAACAAATAATTTTAAAAGCCAAATGCTAAATGGAAATGGCATGGTAAGATTTTTCTTAAATTCTCTACATGTCAAAATACATTAACAGGATTTTTAGTGGAATTTTCATAGCACTAAAAATAATTTTTAACCAATTAAAATCAAAATCGGAATTAATAAATCTCGGAAAAAAATCTTTCTCTCTCCTCCGTCCTTTTCCCGCCCAATCGGCTGTGGGCCGCCGGCCCGAGACGACGGCCCAATCCCCTCCAGTCGATCGGCCCAGCCGACCGGGCCATCCCCAGCCGACGCTCGCCCCTCTCTCCTCGCTCGCGAGCCGGCCGAAGGCCACGGACCGTTTAAGCCACGCGCCTGGATATAAGTCCATTTTTCCTCCCCCTTTACCCTGGGACGCCGACAGTGGGGCACGCCTGTTAGGCCGTCGTCCCCGACCCCGACCGCCCGGCGCCATTTTCGCCCCTCCCGCTCGGATCTCGCGCGCTGCCTCCCCGCGCTCAGGGATCCGCCGCCTTAACTCCCATCGTGCCCGCCGGCATTCAAAAGCCCCGGGCTGCCGCTCCCGCACGCCCTAATGGCCGGATTTCATCACCGGCCATTACTTCCCCAAAATTTGCGCCGGCGAGTAATTTCGCCCTTATCCGGTCGCTGCCAATCTCCCCGACGACCTAGTTAAGCAACCCTGCACCCTCGCCGTCCTCCCCACACCTTCACTCAAGACGATCTCGCTCTTGTTTGCCCCCACACCGTGCGCCCTTGCTTTGGAGCTCGCCGCTGGACTTCGGCCGTGATTTCCCGCCGCCCCGAGTCGTTCCGGTCTTCGCCGCAACCTCCCTCTCCGTCGTCGGCGTCCGTCCTTCCTCGGCCGCCCTTCCCCGCGAGCTTCCACCGTCTCCCTCGCCACCGTCGCCGTCGTCTCCCCAAACTCCGGTGACCCACGGTGAGCTTTTCCCCTTTTCCTCTCGGTCCAATCCCGCGCCGCCGTGTGCGGGTGCGCGCGGTTCCGCTCGCGCGTGAGCTGCGGCACTCCGCCGCCCCGCACCACCACCCGAATGGCACCGGCCGGCCACCGGCCGACCACACCCGCGCCCCTCCCTCTCGGCCGTCCGATCGGCTTCGGCCGATCGGCACCATCCGTCCCCGCCCACCCACGTGGCAAGCCACGTGGTCACCACCTCGGCACCACTGTGCGCCACGTGTGTCCACCGCCCGATCCGGCCGTGGACTGGTCCACCGTGGACCGGCGCTCTAACGGACCGGCGACGTCGACCCTCGGCCTGGCGGCGTCGGCCACAGGCTGTCGCGCCTCCCGGGTTTTATTGCGCAATAAATCAATTATGGATTTTTCTGTTTTAGTAAAAAACCCAGAAAACTTCTAAAAATCATATCTTTTCAATCCGACCTCCGTTTTAGTCCATTCAAATTTCATTAAATTCATAAAAATGCCAAAAATCCATTAAAAATGGTTTTGTTCCCTGTTTTAGTAGCTTTTTAGCCTGTTTTGTTGAAGTGCTTGTTTACCGTGTAGATCTCGGTACTTTCGCCGTCCCGGTTTACTTCGAAGTCGTCGCTGAAGTTCCCCAAGCCGAAGAGCAAGGCAAGTCATACTATATTATTGATCATATTGCTCCCATTTTGCTAAAACACTGTTTTATTCTATGAAACCGCATGTATTTTATATTGTCATTTCATGGGAAATAGTACACCTTATGCTTAGTTTATGCCTTAGGTTTGACACCCCAAATCCTTTGATTAAACTTGGGAAAATAATATGATTAGATTCAGGACTAGGTTGTGCTTAGCCTGGCTTAGATTCACTAGCTCACTAAATGGGTCATTCTCACTTAATATGTCTCTTCTGGATTTCTGTTCGGTGGATTAATGGTTAGAAATTCAGGTGAACCGGACTAATAACTAAAATATAACAAATGGTGGGCTGTGGGCGCTATGGTTTTGGTTAGCGGCGCCCATGGCAATTAAGGACCAGTTCACGGGACCCCTCGGGAGAATGACCGTGCAAACAACAAGTCGAAATGGGTAAGCCGAAATGGACCAAGCAAAGTTAGAAAATATTCCTGTGGTTTGTGAGTACCTGGAAGTCTTCCCGGAAGACCTAACCACAATGCCACCTGAAAGAGAAATAGAGTTTCGGATTGACCTAGTCCTTGGCACTCCTTCGATCCACAAGAGGCCCTATAGAATGGGAGCCAATGAGTTGGCAGAGGTCAAGAAACAAGTAGATGAACAGTTACAGAAAGGCTATATCCGCTCGAGCACATCGCCCTGGGGTGCTCCAGTAATATTTATGGAGAAAAAGGATAAGACCAAAAGGATGTGCGTCGACTATCGCGCACTCAATGAGATCACTATCAAGAACAAGTACCCTCTCCCTAGGATTGACGACCTGTTTGTCACACCCTGAGTTTTGCCCTAAATTGTTTAAATAATTTTCCCTGAAATAATCGGAATTTCTGGAATTAATCTGGAGCCAACCAGTAATTTTAAAATGCAACCAATAAATGGAAACGACATGGTAGGATTTTTCTTGAATTCTGCATGTCAAAATGCACTAACATGATTTTTCTTGGAATTTTTAGAGCACTTTAAGTATTTTTAATCAATTAAATAAGAAATCGAAATTTAATTAAGCCGCAAAATCCTTTTTCTCCTTTTTCTTTTTTTTTTTTCTTTTTCCGTACCACCGTACGGTTTCCGCTCCCTTCCGGCTTGGGCCGTCGGCCGGCTTCCGGCCGAGCCGCTCCCGCGCATGCCGCCTCCCCTGGTCGTGGGCGAAGCCCACGCGCCGCCAGCGCCGCAAAGTCCGCAACCCGTCCTTCGCCCGCGGGCCACGCAGTGGGCCCCGCTGTCGGGTCTCCGTCCCGCGCTGGCCGGCCCGGCCGCCGCCGCCATGCGCGCCGCCGCTCGCTCCGCTCCCGCGTGAGCCGTGCCACGTCGGACCCACGCGGGCCCGATCCGCGCCGCCGCATCCATCCTCGCGCCTAGCACGACCTAAGGAAACCCCATCCGCCCGGATTTCGTTGCCGTCGTTTCTCTCTCTCTCTCTCGAGTCCGTAACCAACGGCGATGAATCCGCAACTTTCCGTGCACTTTCCAATCTCTTTGCGCCCTATAAAGTTCCCTAGCCGCCGCCGCACGTTTCCTTTGTCGATCTCGTGTGTTAGCCCCAAAAACCGTCGCCGCCATCGTCGTCTTCTTCGACTCCGGTGAGTGCGCCGCCGCCTCTTTCCACTCCCTCCGGTTTCCGTGCCGCCTCTCGAACCATCGCCGAACCGCACCACCCTCCGCCGTCGTCTCCCGCGCCCCGCAGCGCCCTCCGTTGCCGTTGCCTATGCCGCCGGAGATCGGCCGGCCGCCGCGCGGCCATGGCCGACGGGCGTGCTCGAGCCGCCGCCGCCATGCCCTAACCCTAGCGCCGCTATTTCGGAGCCGTCCGATCGGTCGGGTCGGGCGGATCTGGACCGTCCGATCTCGCCCAAAACCGTCGCCATCCGATCCGATCGCCGCGCGCTGGATGGCCGCCACGTGTCCGCCCATCGGCCGCCGCCAAAACCCTAACCCTAGCCGCGATCCGAACCGTCCGATCCTTGGATCGGGCGAATCTAGGCCGTTCGCTCCCGCGCAAGCCGTCGCCGTCCGTCGCCGCCGCTCCCAGGATGCGTGCCGCATGTCCCCGCGCTCGCCGCCGCCCGCCGTGGACTCGGTCCACCGTGGACCGAGCGCCCGCGCCGCTTGAGTCAGCCGCTTGCGCCAGCTGACGTCAGCCCTACCCTCCTGCGCCATGCTTGCATCACCCGGGGGCTTAATTATGCAATAAATGCTTTAATCTTTTCTGTTTAGTGTAAAAATCGCAATTAAACTTCTAAAACCCATATCTTTTGAATCCGAGCTCTGTTTTAGTCCATTCAAATTTCATTAAATCCAGGAAAATGTCAAGAATCCATTAAAAATGCTTTTCAGTGTTGTTTTAGTAGACCTTTTAGGGTGTTTATTGAGTGCTTTGTTTGTCGTGTAGATCCCGAGTTTTCCGGCGAGCCCGTTCTCTTCGAAGTAGTCGCCGAGGTTCCTCAGTGTCCAGAACAAGGCAAGTCATACCTTACATTGACCATATTGTACCTATTTTATGTAAATATCTCTTTTCTCTCAAATATTGCATATGTTTTAGAATGTCATTTCATGGGATGATTATACCTATTGTACTCAACCATAGGATTGTTTACCTTATACCATTGATAACTTGGGGTTCAATGTGACTAGATGATAGCTTAAGGTTTGCTTAGTTATGCTTAGCTCAACTAGCTCACTTAAGGGGATCACACTAATCAAGTATATTACTAGAGGTTAACTCTCGGATGAGGTTAAGTTGTGACTCTATTTCTAATATTATTGAATTATGAAAAGGGTGGGTCGTGAGCACATGGTTGGACTTTGGTTAGCGTGCTCATGACAATTAAGGACCGGTTCTCGAGAAACCCTGGAAGAAGTACCGTGCATACCACAAGCCGGCATGGGTAATGGCGGGTCTCGTAGCGTAGCGTCTCTAGCCGACGTATCCCGAGAGAGGGTGGGCGTGATGGAGTTGGGTCGGCCCGGTTTTAAGGGTTGATCGGCTTCCGGATTCACCGCGGCACTAGAGGGGCTGCCCATTGCCCGATGGGAGTGGGGGCGAAACCTTGGTGTGGTACGATTGGTTAGAGGGGTTATGTGAAGGGTCCGTCCACGTTCCTTTCCGGGTACCGTGGTGGTGCACCGGTGCACGGTAACGTGTTGTGGGATTGTGTCTTATGGGTACAGTTGTACACCTCTGATCAGAGTAAAACTATTCGAATAGCCGTGCCCACGGTTACGGGCGATCGACAGATTCACCTTGATTAGTTTCACTTATTTACTTGAAGAAATGTTGGAATGTGACTAGTGCAGGTGGATGGATGGGCCTGTTGCAACGTGGTTTTAACGTTGGACAGTGTTTATTTAATAATGCTTAATTATTACTACTGTTTTTACTGTCTTCAAATGTTACTATTATTTCTGCAAGTGCTGTTTATGCAAATTGAGCCTCTTATCCTTTTCCTTGATATTTACCTTGCATCATGTCCCCTTTTTCCGGTGTGACTTGTTGAGTACGGTGGTTGTACTCAGCCTTGCTTCTTTTTCCCCCTTCAGTGCCAGAAGTTGAGATCGAGGTCTCCGAGGAGGTGTAGGCTTGTTCGACGTCAAGGGTTAGCTGTGGTGTTGGTGCTTCGCTTCGCTCGAGTCAAGTTTAGCTTAAGTCGGTTTATTTTCCTTTCCGCTGCATTTGTGTAACTCTTTTATATTGTTTCTAAGACAAGGATTCTGTATTATCAATAACGTCGATTTGTGTACCTCGGCTGATGCCTGGACGAGGGTGTAATGCACAAATAAGCTGCAGAAATTCTGGTGTGAATTTCTGGGCATGACAAGTTGGTATCAGAGCCTTCCTTTGATTGTAGGACGAGCCAACCGAAAACCTTAAGAGCCCTCTAATTCTTTTCATTTGCATATGTTTAAAAAAAGAGGGGTGTTTTGAAAAGTGGAGTCAGTGTAGGGTTTAGGAATTGCGAAAATGGGGTGTTGGTCGTGGGTTTTTGAGCATGTTTTGATTTTCCCACTCCTTTGTTTCTATAGATGGCAGGTTCCCCAGCGATGCACTGCGGAAAAGGGATGACGGGCTTTGTTGCAGAGCTGGCGCGTATGGCCCTTGCAATCGGATATCCTGAAGCACTGAAGTATACAACAGTTGCGCCTCTCAGTGGCGAGTTGCCCTATCGTGTTCGGTTGGAGGTTCACGGGTTTGTGGGAACGTGTCTTCCAAACATGGAGGTCACAGCTTCCGGAGGCACGTCGTATCACGCTTGTCAAGAAGCCGCCTACCTGATGTTGGCCAGGATGAGGGAGCTGCATGATGCTGACCTTCGCACCTCCTCCTACCGCTACCATCCCCGTCGAGGTAGTTCCTCCGAGGTCGGTGCATTCAAGTCTACAACAGAGGAGAACGACTCCACCTTCGGCCACATGTGCACCGTGATCAAAGGCCTGGACAAGATGCACTCTGACCTACACAAGGCAACCAAAGAGCTGAACGACAAGAAGATGCTAAGGATCGTGCGATTGCAGGACAAAGTGGTTCGTCTTAAGAAGGAGGTAGCTGAATTGAAGGGACTCCCGGCACCAGTTGGTGTCATGATTCGCACTACGCCTCGGAAGACCACCACCGCGCTGTCCGTATCCAGTGGCGCCTCGGATTCCACCGCCTCCTCCAGGCTTCTCCGGCCACTCCGGCTCCACCCCCCCGATTCCGGTTCCTCTGCTGCGAGTTACTGCTCTCACCTTTGCTCCGGCTTCGGCGTATCAAGGCGGAGGTGGCAGTAACGGTTGGATCTCCATCTCCAGTGACTCAAGCTCAGAGAATTCAGCTGAAGACATGGACTCAGAAGAGACTCGAGATTCCTCGGAGGGAAGAGGCGGGATTGGTTGAGCTACGACAACCGATTCGGAAGAGTCAAAGTCGAGGTGACGCCGGAGGACTCTAGGAGCGTTCGAAGAATGAGGATCTTACGAAGGAAGCGGTTTTGACTCCTCGCCTCGCGGATCGTTCTAGTTGCCCTCCTTAGTTTTATCGTTTAGCTTAGTTTGTCTTCTTGGTAGTTCTTTGTGTGTTAGTTTCTTGTGTGTGGGATAGGCGCGGTCAATATCAAGTGTGATATGATGACCAATTAAGGATGTTTGGTGCTTTTCCTTGTTTTTAGTCAAGATCGAACAATGCATTTGAATTCCAATAATAAAGATTAGTTTCTAAGTCATGCTGTTTTTCTTCTTTTCTCTCTTTGGTTCGTCGCCTCCTTCGGATGGTGAACACCGGGACCAGCGGAGCGAACAACAACAATGGGCGATCGGGTGCCAACAACAACGAGGCTCACGACGTCAACGGCAATGCTCCTCCACCGCCACCCGAGAACCCCACCATTGCTCAAGTGCTTACTTCGTAGACACGGATGATGGCTGCAATGATGCGGCGAGATGCAACAACAACACCGGCGGATGCAACGGCGGATGTTACAACAAATGCGGCAACGGCGGCAACGAGACAATCGGTTGCCACCCCACCCCAGTCAAGTTGCCGAGTTCCTTCGTGTCCAGGCCGCCGACCTTCTCGGCACCACTAATCCCATGAAGGCTAATGATTGGCTTCATGCCATAGAAAAGAAGTTAGATCTTACGCGGTGCATGGACCGGGAAAGTCTCGTTTGCCACTCATCGGTTGCGGGGTCTGCCCGGCTTGGTGGGACAACTACTTGGTTACTCGCCCGGCGGGAGCGCGGTTACATGGGAAGAGTTCCGTCGCGGTTTCGGGACCGCACACATTCTGCGGGAATAGTTGCACGAAAAAAGCATGAGTTCCGTTCTCTTGAGCGGGGTAACGGATCGATTCTGAGTATCGCATGAGTTCAATCATCTTGCACGCTATGCCCCGGAAGATGTGCGCACCGATGCGAAAAGGCGGGGAAAAGTTTTTGGTGGTTTGGATAATGAACTCATGGACAAGCTAATCTCGGAGAGTATGCTAACTTTGAGAAGGCTGGTTGACAAGGCCATTCGACGGGAAGATCGGCGCAACAAGATGATCAAGAAGAGAAAAGTAATCCGGTCCCGACCTCCTCAACGGCGGGAAATCATCGGAGGCCGCGTTTCATGCACGGAAGTCGAGTGGACCTACCACCATGATTGTTCGTCGGCATCGACCTTATCACCCGGGAATTTCCAAGCGCGGTAGTGGCGGTGGTCAACAACGCGCACTCCGGCCCGCGCCCTCCAACGGCGCCACCCGGCAACGATCCACGGCCACCACCTCCAAGGAAGGACTCGGAGGAAAGCCGGAGTCTGTTTCAGCTGTGGTGACCCGGGCATTTGCATACAAGTGTCCCAAGCCAAGGCGCGCGGGCCAAGGTTCATCCAGGCCCGAGTCAATCATGCGTCCGCCGAGGAAGCACGACCGCTCCTGAAGTTATCTGGGTATGTTTCTGTAAACTTTACTCTGGCACAGTATTATTTGATTACGCGCGACACATTCATTTATCTCAAAGCGGTTTGTTGGGGCACATGGGTTGTCGGTAGTGGGACTTAAGATACCTATGCGGGTTCAAACCCTGGAAACCACTTGGATACTACTCAGTATTGTCTCTCAGTGACCATAGAAATCCAAGGATCTATGTTTCTAGCCAACCTCATCCTCCTTCAGTCCAAAGGCATAGATGTCATTCTTGGGATGGATTGGTTGTCCGGACATAAGGGAGTAATTGATTGCGCTAGTCGCACCATTACTTTAATCAATACGAAAGGAGAAGGAATTGTTTTTCGTTCTCCCATGCAAGCCAAGACCGTAACAAGTTTGAATCATGTTTCCGCCGGTGGATCGTCCGAAGTGGCGGCAAAGACCCCTATGAAGTTGAGGATATCCCCATCGTCGAGAATACCACTGAAGTTTTCCCTGAAGACTTGACTCAGATGCCGCCAGAAAGGGAAATTGAATTTCGGATCGATTTAGTACCCGGGACCGCCCCAATACACAAGAGGCCGTATAGGATGGGAGCCAACGAGTTGGCCGAAGTAAAGAAGCAAGTGGATGAACAGTTGCAAAAAGGGTATATCCGCGAGCACGTCGCCTTGGGGTGCTCCGGTGATCTTCGTGGAAAAGAAAGACAAGACCAAGAGAATGTGTGTCGATTATCGCGCACTCAATGAGGTTACTATCAAGAACAAGTATCCCCTACCACGGATTGATGATTTATTCGATCAACTCAAAGGGGCCAAGGTGTTTTCCAAGGTAGACCTACGATCAGGCTATCACCAGTTGAGAATTCGGGAAGAGGATATTCCCAAGACCGCTTTCACCACCAGATACAACCTGTATGAGTGTACGGTCATGTCTTTTGGATTGACCAACGCACCGGCCTTCTTTATGAATCTGATGAACAAGGTGTTTATGGAGTTCTTGGATAAATTTGTGGTGGTGTTCATTGATGACATTTTGGTCTACTCTGTAACGGAGGAAGAACATGAGCAACATCTTCGGATAGTGCTCGAGAAGTTGAGGGATCATCAACTCTACGCCAAGTTTAGCAAGTGTGCTTTCTGGTTAAAGGAAGTACAGTTCCTCGGCCACATTGTGAATGCCGAAGGAGTAGCCGTGGATACAACAAATGTGGAATCAGTTACCAAGTGGACCCCGCCAAAAACGGTCACGCAGATCCGAAGTTTCCTTGGACTTGCGGGTTACTACCGCCGCTTCATTGAGAACTTCTCCAAAATCGCCAAGCCGATGACTCAAGCGTTGAAGAAAGATGAGAAATTTAAGTGGTCGGCAGAATGTAACAAGAGTTTTGAAGAACTTAAGAGGAAGTTGGTATCTGCACCAGTGTTGATACTGCCAGATCCAGCAAAGGACTTCCAAGTTTATTGTGATGCATCTCGCCAAGGGTTGGGATGTGTGTTGATGCAGGAAGGCAAAGTGGTCGCATATGCTTCCCGTCAATTGCGTCCGCACGAAAATAACTATCCGACTCATGATCTAGAATTATTCGCAGTGGTTCATGCCCTGAAGATCTGGCGACACTACCTAATTGGTAATCGTTGTGAAATGTATACGGATCATAAAAGTCTCAAGTATATTTTCACTCAACCGAATTTGAACCTCCGACAACGAAGATGGTTGGAACTGATCAAAGATTATGATTTGGGGATACATTACCATCCTGGCAAAGCTAATGTGGTTGCGGATGCACTAAGCCGAAAGAGTTACTGCACCACCCTCAATGTCGAAGGAATGTGCGACCAGTTGTAGCAAGAATTCGAGTATCTAAATCTACGAGTGGTGGATTTTGGTTTTGTGGCTGCTCTGGAAGCCCAACCCACTCTCATTGATCAAATTCGGGCTGCTCAGGCATCAGATCCCGAGATGGCCGAACTCAAGAAGAACATGAGAGTCGGAAAAGCTCGTGGCTTTACGGAAGACGAGCACGACACAATCTGGATGGGAAAGAGATTGTGTGTGCCAGAAGACAAGGATTTGAAAAAAAATAATCCTTATGGAAGTTCACCAAACTCAATACTCAATTCACCCAGGCAGTACAAAGATGTATCAAGATCTTAAAGAAAAGTTTTGGTGGGTCAGTATGAGGAGGGAGATAGCTGAGTTTGTTGCACATTGTGATGTTTGTCAGCGGGTTAAGGCAGAACATCAACGGCCCGTCGGATTGTTGCAACCACTCCAGATTCCAGAGTGGAAATGGGAAGAAATTGGAATGGATTTCATCACGGGTTTACCCCGCACATCGTCAGGATATGACTCCATTTGGGTCGTTGTGGACCGACTCACCAAGGTGGCCCACTTCATACCAGTGCATACTACCTACTCGGGGAAGAAGCTAGCAGAGCTTTATCTCGCAAGGATCATGTGTTTGCATGGCGTGCCTAAAAAGATCGTGCATGATAGGGGAAGTCAGTTTACTTCCAAGTTCTGGAAGAAGTTGCAAGAAGAGCTCGGTACCCGTTTGAATTTTAGTACGGCCTATCATCCGCAAACAGATGGTCAAACTGAGAGAGTGAATCAAATTTTGGAAGACATGTTGAGAGCATGTGCGCTTGATTTTGGAATAGCGTGGGATAAAAGCTTGCCCTATGCAGAATTCTCCTGTAACAACAGCTATCAAGCCAACATTCAAATGGCACAATATGAAGCATTGTATGGACGGAAGTGCCGCACACCCCTTTTCTGGGATCAGACTGGTGAACGCCAGTTGTTTGGCACAGAAGTAATAAGTGAAGCAGAGGCAAAGGTCCGAACGATTCGAGAAAGGTTGAAGATTACGCAATCTCGACAGAAAAGCTACGCAGACAATCGTCGAAGAGACCTCGCTTTTGAAGCAGGGGATTTTGTGTATCTTCGCGTTACTCCACTCCGGGGGGTACACCGTTTCCAAACTAAAGGCAAGTTGGCACCACGTTTTGTGGGACCATACGAGTCGGGAACGTCGAGGAGAAGTAGCCTATCGGCTTGAGCTTCCCTCCAGCATGGTGGTATTCACGACGTGTTTCATGTGTCCCAGTTAAAGAAGTGTTTAAGGGTACCGAAGAGCGGGCGAGTCCGGACCGGATCAAAATTCAAGAGGACTTGACCTACGTAGAGAGACCGGCACGTATTCTCGAGATCGGCGAGAGAAGGACTCGGAACAAGGTTATCGGGTTTTGCAAGGTTCGGTGGACTCATCACTCCAAGGAAGAAGCTACTTGGGAAAGAAAGATGAGCTAAAGGCCGCGCACCCGCACCTTTCGCAGTACCTTCAAATCTCGGGGTCGAGATTCCGTTTAAGGGTAGGTTGTCACACCCGAGTTTTGCCCTAAATTGTTTAAATAATTTACCACTGAAATAATCGGAATTTACGGAATTAATCGAAGCCAACCAGTAATTTTAAAATGCATCCAATAAATGGAAATGACACGGTAGGATTTTTCTTGAATTCTGCATGTCAAAATGCACTAACAGGATTTTTACTGGAATTTTTAGAGCACTCTAAGTATTTTTAATCGATTAAATAAGAAATCGGAAATTTAATTAAGCCCCAAAATCCTTTTTCTCCTTTTCTTTTTTTCTTTTTCTTTTTTTCCGTACCACCGTACGGTTTCCGCTCCCTTTCCGGCTTGGGCCGTCGGCGGCTTTCCCAGCCCAAGCGCTCCGCTCGCGCCGCCTCCACCCGGTCGTGGGCCGAAGCCCACGACGCCCGGCCGCGCCGCGAGTCCGCAACCCGTCCTTCGCCCGCGGGCCACGCCAGTGGGCCCGCTGTCGGGTCTCCGTCCCAGCGCCTGGCCGGCCCAGCCACCGCCCGCCATGCGCGCAGCCGCTCCGGTCCGCTCCCACGTGAGCCCGTGCCACGTCGGACCCACGCGGGCCCGATCCGCGCTGCGCATCCATCCCCGCGCCTAGTGCGACCTAAGGAAACCCTATCCGTCCGGATTTCGTTGCCGTCGTTTCTCTCTCTCTCTCTCTCTCTCCGAGTCCGTAACCAACGGCGACGAATCCCAACTTTCCGTGCACTTTCCAATCTCTTTGCGCCCTATAAAGTTCCCTAGCCGCCGCCGCACGTTTCCCTTTGTCAATCTCGTGTGTTAGCCCTAAAAACCGTCGCCGCCATCGTCGTCATCTTCGACTCCGGTGAGTGCGCCGTCGCCTCTTTCCACTCCCTCCGGTTTCCCGTGCCGCCTCTCGAACCATCGCCCGAACCGCACCATCCTCCATCGTCGTCTCCGCGCCCCGCGTGCCCTCTCGTCGCCGTTGCCTATGCCGCCGGAGATCGGTCGGCCGCCGCGCGCGCCATGGCCGGCGGGCGTGCTCGAGCCGCCGCCGCGTGCCTAACCCTAGCGCTGCTCTTTTGGAGCCGTCCGATCGGTCGAATCGGGCGGATCTGGACCGTCCGATCTCGCCCAAAACCGTCGTCGTCCGATCCGATCGCCGCGCGCTGGATGGACGCCGCGTGTCCGCCCATCGGCCACCGCCAAAACCCTAACCCTAGCCACGATCCGAACCGTCCGATCCTTCGGATCGGGCGGATCTGGGCCGTTCGCTCCCGCGCAAGCCGTCGCCGTCCGATCGCCGCCGCTCCCCGCGGATGCGTGCCGCGTGTCCTCGCGCTCGCCGCCGCCCGTCGTGGACTCGGTCCACCGTGGACCGAGCGCCCGCGCCGCTTGCGTCAGCCGCTTGCGCCAGCTGACGTCAGCCCTACCCGCCTGCGCCATGCTTGCGTCACCAGGGGGCTTAATTACGCAATAAATGCTTTAATCTTTTCTGTTTAGTGTAAAAATCGCAATTAAACTTCTAAAACCCATATCTTTTGAATCCGAGCTCCGTTTTAGTCCATTGAAATTTCATTAAATCCAGGAAAATGTCAAGAATCCATTAAAAATACTTTTCAGTGCTGTTTTAGTAGACCTTTTAGGGTGTTTGTTGAGTGCTTTGTTTGTCGTGTAGATCCCGAGTTTCGGCGAGCCCGTTCTCTTCAAAGTAGTCGCCGAGGTTCCTCAGTGTCCAGAACAAGGCAAGTCATACCTTACATTGACCATATTATACCTATTTTATGTAAATATCTTTTTTCTCTCAAATATTGCATATGTTTTAGAATGTCATTTCATGGGATGATTATACCTATTGTACTCAACCATAGGATTGTTTACCTTATACCATTGATAACTTGGGGTTCAATGTGACTAGATGATAGCTTAAGGTTTGCTTAGTTATGCTTAGCTCAACTAGCTCACTTAAGGGGATCACACTAATCAAGTATATTACTAGAGGTTAACTCTCGGATGAGGTTAAGTTGTGACTCTATTTCTAATAATATTGAATTATGAAAAGGGTGGGTCGTGAGCACATGGTTGGACTTTGGTTAGCGTGCTCATGACAATTAAGGACCGGTTCTCGGGAAACCACGAAAGAAGTACCGTGCATACCACAAGCCGGCATGGGTAATGGTGGTGCAGTAGCGTAGCGTCTCTAGCCGACGTATCCCGAGAGAGGGTGGGCGTGATGGAGTTGGGTCGGCCCCGGTTTTAAGGGTTGATCGGCTTCCGGATTCACCGTGGCACTAGAGGGGCTGCCCATTGCCCGATGGGAGTGGGGGCGAAACCTTGGTGTGGTACGATTGGTTAGAGGGGTTATGTGAAGGGTCTGTCACGGTTCCTTTCCGGTACCGTGGTGGTGCACCGGCGCACGGTAACGTGTTGTGGGATTGTGTCTTATGGGTACGATTGTACACCTCGATCGAGGTAAAACTATTCGAATAGACGTGCCCACGGTTACGGGCGATCGACCAGATTCACCTTGATTAGTTTCACTTATTTACTTGAATGAAATGTTGGAATGTGACTAGTGCATGTGGATGGATGGGCCTGTTGCAACGTGGTTTTAACGTTGGACAGTGTTTATTTAATACTGCTTAATTATTACTACTGTTTTACTGTCTTCAAATATTACTATTATTTTTGCAAATGATGTTTATGCAAATTGAGCCTCTTATCCTTTTCCTTGTTATTTACCTTGCATCATGTCCCCTTTTTCCAGTGTGACTTGTTGAGTACGGTGGTTGTACTCAGCCTTGCTTCTTTTTCCCCCTTCAATGCCAGAAGTTGAGATCGAGGTCTCCGAGGAGGTGTAGGCTTGTTCGACGTCAAGGGTTAGCTGTGGTGTTGGTGTTTCGCTTCGCTCGAGTCAAGTTTAGCTTAAGTCAGTTTTATTTCCCTTTCCGCTGCATTTGTGTAACTCTTTTATATTGTTTCTAAGACGAGGATTTTGTATTATCAATAACGTCGATTTGTGTACCTCGGCTGATGCCTGGACGAGGGTGTAATGCACAAATAAGCTACAGAAATTCTGGTGTGAATTTCTGGGCGTGACACTGTTCGATCAATTAAAGGGAGCAAAGGTGTTCTCAAAGATAGACCTGCGGTCAGGCTATCACCAGCTAAGAATTCGAGAGGAGGACATTTCCAAGATCGCCTTCATCACTCGGTACGGTCTGTACGAGTGCACGGTCATGTCCTTCGGACTTACAAATGCCCCAGCCTTTTTCATGAATTTGATGAATAAAGTGTTCATGGAATTCCTAGACAAGTTCGTCGTAGTGTTCATCGACAACATCTTGATCTACTCACAGTCGGAAGAGGAACACGAGCACCATCTCCAGTTGGTACTCGAAAAGTTAAGAGACCACCAGCTCTATGCTAAGTTTAGAAAATGTGCTTTCTGGTTGAAGGAAGTGCAATTCCTCGGCCATATCGTGAATGCCCAAGGAGTCGCAGTGGACTCTTCCAATGTGGAAGCAGTAACCAAATGGACTCCACCCAAAACTGTCACCCAGATCAAAAGTTTTCTAGGGCTTGCGGGTTATTACCGTCGATTCATCGAGAACTTCTCAAAGATTGCCAAGCCATTGACGCAGTTGTTAAAGAAGGATGAAAAGTTTATATGGACTAGCGCAACCGAGTTTTAAAACTCTCAAGAGAAAGCGGTGTCCTCACCGTATTGATCTTGCCGAGATCAAACCAAGGATTTCCAAGTCTTTTGCGACGCATCTCACCAAGGGTTAGGCTGTGTGTTGATGCAAGATGGAAAAGTGGTCGGTTATGCTTCCCGCCGGTTGAGACCTCATGAGTCTAACTATCCAACACATGACTTGGAACTAGCAGCAGTCGTCCATGCTCTGAAAATATGGCGGCATTACCTCGTCGGTAATCGATGTGAAATATATACGGATCATAAGAGCCTGAAATACATTTTCACCCAACCGGATTTGAACCTCCGTCAGCGTAGGTGGTTGGAGTTGATCAAGGATTATGATCTAATTATACACTATCACCCTGGCAAAGCTAACGTGGTAGTTGATGCTTTAAGCCGAAAGAGTTACTATAACTCTATTCACATAGAAGGGAAATGTGAACAGTTACTACAAGATCTAGAGCACCTAAACCTGAGAATTGTTGAACCAGGATTTGTAGCCGCTCTTGAAGCCCAACCTACACTCTTAGATCAAATTCTCATAGCTCAAGCCTTGGATCCTGACGTAACTGAGCTTAAGAAGAATATGAGAGTGGGAAAAGCTCGTGACTTCACGAAAGATGAGCACGGAACCATGTGGATGGGCAACAGGATATGTGTGCCAGAAGATAAGGAATTGAAGAAGTTAATCCTTACTGAAGCACATCAGAGTCAGTACTCTATCCATCCGGAAAGTACCAAGATGTACCAGGACCTTAAGGAGAAATTTTGGTGGGTTAGCATGAAAAGAGAAATAGCAGAGTTCATGGCACTATGCGATGTATGCCAGCGAGTAAAGGCAGAACACCAGAGGCCTGCTGGATTATTACAGCCACTTCAAATCCCGGAATGGAAGTGGGAGGAAATCGGAATAGATTTCATCACCAGTTTACCTCGGACATCGTCAGGACACAATTATATCTAGGTTATCATCGACCGCCTCACTAAAGTAGCTCATTTTATCCCAGTGCTTACCACCTATACGCGCAGAAGGTTAGCGGAATTGTACCTTGCAAGGATTGTGTGTCTTCATGGGGTACCCAAGAAGATAATGTCTGATCGTGGTAGTCAGTTCACCTCCAAGTTTTGGCAAAAACTACAAGAGGAACTTGGCACCCGGTTGAATTTTAGCACGGCCTATCACCCACAAACCGATGGTCAGACGGAACGTGTAAACCAGGTTTTGGAAGATATGTTGCGAGCTTGTGCTCTGGATTTCGGAGGAGCTTGGGATAAGAGCCTGCCCTATGCAGAGTTCTCCTATAACAACAGTTATCAGGCCAGTTTACAGATGGCATCTTTCGAAGCACTTTATGGACGAAAGTGTCGTACCCCACTTTTCTGGGATCAGACCGATGAACGTTAGTTGTTCGGGACTAAAGTGTTAAGTGATGCTGAAGAGAAAGTCAGAATCATAAGAGAAAGGCTGAAAGTTGCACAGTCTCGTCAAAAGAGTTATGCAGACAACCACCGCAGAGAGCTAGCTTTCAAAGTCGGAGCCTATGTATATCTTCGTGTCACCCCACTCCGGGGAGTGCACCAATTCCAAACCAAGGGCAAGTTGGCACCACGCTATGTGGGACCATATCGGATTCAAGAGCGACGAGGTGAAGTGGCATACCAACTCGAACTGCCACCCACCATGGCGGGAATTCATTACGTTTTCCACGTCTCCCAACTCAAGAAGTGTCTGAGAGTTCCGGAAGAACAGGCCAGTCCAGATCAGATCGAAATCCAGGAAGATCTGACTTATGTGGAGAAACCAGCACGGATCCCTGAAACCAGTGAATGGAGGACCCGGAACAAGGTTATTAGGTTCTGCCGAGTTCAATGGACTCATCACTCTGAAGAAGAAGCAACCTGGGAGAGGGAAGATGAGATAAAGGCCGCTCATCCCTATCTGTTCGCCAGTACCTCTGAATCTCGTGGTCGAGATTTCGTTTAAGGGGGGTAGGTTTGTAACACCTTGAGGTGTTTTCCCCTTTTTAAAAATCCAAAAGAAAATCGTAATAGAAAATCGTTAGAATTAACTGGAAAGAACAAATAATTTTAAAAGCCAAATGCTAAATGGAGATGGCATGGTAGGATTTTTTAAATTCTACATGTCAAAATACATTAATAGGATTTTTAGTAGAATTTTCATAGCACTAAAAAATAACTTTTAACCAATTAAAATCAAGATCAGAATTAATAAATCCAGGGAAAAATCTTTTTCTCTCTCCTCCGTCCTTTCCCTTGCCCATGGTGTGGGCCACCGGCCCGAGCCGACGACCCAATCCCTCCAGGCCGATCGGCCCGAGCCGGGCCATCCCCACCGACGCGCGCCCCTCTCTCCTCGCTCGCGGGCCGGCCAAAGGCCACGGCCCGTTTAAGCCGCATGCCTGGATATAAGTCCATTTTGCCTCCCCCTTTACCCCAGGACGCCGACAGGTGGGGCCCGCCTGTCAGGCCGCCGTCCCCGACCCCGGCCGCCCCGGCGCCATTTCCGCCGCCCCCCCTCCGCTCGGATCTCGCGCACCCGCCTCCCCCACGCTCCGGGATCCCGCCGCCTTAACTCCCCACCGTGCCGGCCCGCATTCAAAGCCCCCGGTCGTCGCTCCCGCACACCCTAATGGCCGGATTTCATCACCGGCCATTACTTCCCCAAAATTTGCACCGGAGAGTAATTTCGCCCTTATCCGGTCACCGCCGATCTCCCCACGACCTATTTAAGCACCCCCCGCACCCTCGTCGTCCTCCCCACACCTTCACTCAAGCCGATCTCGCTCTCGTTTGCCCCCACACCGTGCGCCCTTGCTTCGGAGCTCGCCGCCGGACTTCGGCCGTGATTTCTCGCCGTCCCGAGTCGTTCCGGTCTTCGCCGGCGCCTCCCTCTCCGTCGTCGGCGTCCGTCCTCCCTCGGCCGCCCTTCCCCGTGAGCTCCCACCGTCTCCCTCGTCGCCGTCGCCGTCATCTCCCCCACCTCCGGTGACCCACGATGAGCTTTTCCCTTTTCCTCTCGGTCCAATCCCGCACCGCCATGTGCGGGTGCGCACAGTTCTGCTCGCGCGTGAGCCGCGTCACTCCGCCGCCCCCGCGCCACCACCCGAATGGCACTGGCCGGCCTCCGGCCACCGGCCGCCGCCGCCGGCCGACCGCGCCCGCGCCCTTCCCTCTCGGCCGTCCGATCAGCTTCGGCCGATCGGCACCGTCTGTCCCCGCCCGCCCACGTGGCAAGCCACGTGGTCCCCACCTTGGCACCACGTGTGCGCCACGTGGTGCACCGCGCTCCGGCCGTGGACCCGGTCCACCATGGACCGGCGCTCCCGCGGACCGCGACGTCGGCCCTCGGCCGCGAACTCAGCCCTAGCCTCTCACGCCTCTCCCGGGTTTTATTGCGCAATAAATTAATTAAGGATTTTTCTATTTTAGTAAAAAAACAGAAAACTTCTAAAAATCATATCTTTTCAATCCGACCTCCGTTTTAGCCCATTCAAATTTCATTAAATTCATAAAAATGCCAAGAATCCATTAAAAATGGTTTTGTTCCCTGTTTCAGTAGCTTTTTAGCCTGTTTTGTTGAAGTGTTTGTTTGCCGTGTAGATCCCGGTAGTTTCGCCGTCCCGGTTTACTTTGAGTCGTCGCTGAAGTCCCCCAAGCCGAAGAGCAAGGCAAGTTATACTATATTATTGATTATATTGCTCCCATTTTGCTAAAACACATATTTTATTCTATGAAACTGCATGTATTTTATATTGTCATTTCATGGGAAATAGTATACCTTATGCTTAGTTTATGCCTTAGGTTTGACACCCAAAACCCTTTGATTAAACTTGGGAAAATAATATGATTAGATTTAGGACTAAGTTGTGCTTAGCCTGGCTTAGATTCACTAGCTCATTAAATGGGTCATTCTCACTTAATATGTCTCTCGTGGACTTCTGTTCGGAGGATTAATGGTTAGAAATTCAGGTGAACAAGACTAATAACTAAAATATGACAAATGGTGGGTTGTGGGTGCTATGGTTTTGGTTAGCGGCGCCCATGGCAATTAAGGACCGGTTCACAGGACCCCCGGGAGAATGACCATGCAAACCACAAGCCGAAATGGGTAAGGTAGGTCCCGTAGTGTAGCCTCTCCTAGCTAACGGACCCATCGGCAAGGGTGAGCGGGATGGAGTTTCAGTCGGCCCCGGTATAAGGTTTGCTGGGCTGCCGGATTCACCGAGGCACTCGGGGGGGGGCTGCCCACATCCCAGGGTCTGGGAGTGGGGCGAAACCTTGGTGGGGTTCGCTTGGTTAGTGGGGGGTTATACGAAAGGTCCTATCACAGTTTCCTTTCCGGGGTACCACGGTGGTATTCCGACGCATGGGAGACCGTGTTATGGGGATGTGTCTTGTGGGTACAGTTTTACACCTCTGATCAGAGTAAAACTATTCAAATAGACGTGCCCACGGTAATGGGGTGATCAACCGAGCTCACCGTGATTAGTCTCACACTATTACACCCTGATTAATGGAACATGACTAGTATAGGTGGATGGTTGGGCCTGTCCCAACGTGGGGATAACGTTGGACAGTGTTGGTTTCAAAATGTTTTAATTACTTAAATTCTGTTGTTTTGACTGTGTTCAAAATCTGTACTATTTGGAAAAACCCCTGCTGTTTACGCAGAAGCAAACCTTAGCCAAACCTTTGTCTTCCCTGCATTCATTCCTCTCCCCTTCCGGTGTGACTTGCTGAGTACGTGGAAGTACTCATCCTTGCCTCTTCACCACAACCTGAGCCAGAAGCTGAAAAAAAAGACGAAGTGGAGTAGGCTTGTCCTACACTCTGGAAGCTGCCTGTGGAGTGGTCGAAGTCCCGTGGCCAGCGTCAAGCTTAGGCTTAGACCCTTTTCCTTTTTCCGCTGCTTTTTTATAATCTTTTTGTATTGTTTCTAATACGTGGAACTGTAATATCAACAATTGTCGTATGTGTACCCTGGCTGGTCCTGGACAGGGATTTTAATACACATATAGCTTCGGAAATTCGGGTCTGAATTTCTAGGTGTGACACGGCACCACCAAAGTGCAAATACTTCACTTGCCTCGTGGCACACAGACGTTGTTGGACGGCTGAAAGGCTTAGCACGAGAGGGTTGCCGCACCCAAGCTCCTGCGTCTTTTGTGACCAACAGGAAGAAACTATCGACCATATCCTCGTCGGCTGCCCCGAATCCAAACAGCTTTGGTGGCATGTCCTCGCCACATTCGACAACCCCTTTGCTTCCCCTCCAACAGTGATTGCTTCATCGAGTGATGGTGCGACGCTAGGAAGAAAGTTGGCAAAACAAATAGGCGAGGCTTCGACACCATTGTCACCTTGGTAGCCTGGATATTATGGAAGGAACGAAACAATGGGGTGTTCAACAACAAGAGAAAATCATGGGAGGAAGTAGCAAGCGCGGTCATGGAGGAAGTAGCGGTCTGGTGGGTGGCCGGTCTGCCCATCTAAGGCGCCGCCCGCTAAACGGTTGCCAAACTTGTTAGAGATATAGTCCCACACCTTTTGTGTTTTCTTTTTTTCTTGTTCCTTTCAGCTAAAGTTTGTAAAGCTTTAAAACTTCCCTTCTCTTAATAAAAAAGATACACAAGGCTTTTGCGTATTCTCAAAAAAGTGATATGTAAGACAAATACTGTGTTCGTTTACTCTCAGAAATCCAATATATCTGAAAACAAATTTTTTTATGAACAAAGTAGAGAACTACTTCAGAATTGTACATCCTAGCTTAGACAAGTTATCTCTGTGCACCCACATTTTCAGGGATATGAAAGAAACATAGTAAAACGTACCCCGGAAGTGAGATTGAACTAATGCTACTCCGTAGTACAGATGGTTAATGTCATCCATTCTCCATTTTTTTCCATCAACGAATTCTTATTATGAGAATAATTAAGCATGTAACTAGACTGCCGATGGTCTTCCTGCTGTATGTAGCAAGGCTGTGATTGTGATGTTCAGACTCAGTTCTTATCCCTTAATATATGGTTCTTACTCAGTTTGCTGTGCAACAGTGTGCATGTAGATTCAACAATAACTATTTA
The DNA here is from genome assembly GCA_019925245.2 of Oryza australiensis. NCBI lineage: Eukaryota > Viridiplantae > Streptophyta > Magnoliopsida > Poales > Poaceae > Oryza > Oryza australiensis. Next base: position 928,747 of record JAIFGZ020000161.1, on the reverse strand, counting down.
CATCAACAAGCAATCATAGCACCTAATTCTACTCTGCTCCTACTATCATCCTGAGTAATACAACCTAGTACTTGTCTATGAGACTGTGACATCTATAAGGGCCTCTTCTTGGAGTAATGCAAAAGAAAAATGGAGCAATCATGAGGAAAGTATAACTGGATGACATCTATCAGGGTTTGTTTTTATAGCACCTACCGCTTGTAACTACTCATCTTCCTACGTATGTTTGTCATATAAACCTCCAAATGCATAATGTAGGAAACAATATAGAGACTAGAGGACACACATCGCATATGAAGAAAGTATAATAGCATACTAGCTTCCTATGCCATTCCATTCCCACATTCCGTCCAACATGGGTATAGGAGGTATCACGAAAAGCACAGGCAGGCTAACCTTCCACACAAGCAAACAAATTCCCTTTTAGTAGAACTAGGAAGGAAGCCCGTCCGGATGCACGGATAATTTATTTATTATTTATAAAAAAAGAGTGCTAAAAGAGTCCTATCTCACTAGAAGGATAGTAGATTATCTTATAATCACAAAAGAAAAATATCTATACCATGCAATTTATCACAGAATTTGATATACTAAATGAGAAATGATAAGATTGGCTATCCTATTCAAAAAAAATTCACTTTGTTTAGGAAATTGCAGATTGTAGAGAGAAGACGGAGAAGACGATTTGTGGTATAGAGTAGACACAATTTGTTTACCTTATTAATCGGCACTAAATTTTAGTGGTATAGATATAATTTTGTATTATGAAAATTAGTAGATTGATCATTCCATACTGTTTTAAATATCTAATATCTTTAGTGGTGATAACAATGCGGAAAAATATTTGTTTGAACAGTAATCTTTTGCAAACATATGAGTTAATATGAGTTTTATTTTATTCCTTGTATTATATAGCTAATTCTCTATGTATGTTCGTGGGGTAATATACAATAGAATAATTATTCTATTGATATTATCAAATTTATTTATGCTAATTATTATGACTACTAGCAAATGTGCCCGTGCGTTGCAACGGGTGAAGTCGGGGCACGACGTGGATGAGGACGGGAGGGATGGGCGCAGGTCGCGGCGCGGGACGCGTGCACAGGAGCTCCGAGCAACGACGGAGAGAAAGGGGGCAGGCGTGGTGTGTGGCGCGGTGCGGATGGGGACGGGAGAGAGGGGCACATGGAGGTATTTGGATGAGAATGGCTTCCATTTGATATTTTTTAATCAACATATAATTAACATATTTATAAATTTGGTACATAAAAGACATAAAATACGAGCGGTCAAGGTTCATAAAATAATGAATATATTGCCCATTGTTAGTTATGTAAAAACGAGGGAGTAATAGTTAAGATTATTTGATGAGAAAGACATTAAAGGCTAGAATATTGTTCAATTAATTTTCAACCCTTGTGTGTCTTGAAGGGCATTTTAGGATATTTTTAAAAGTATTCACCAGAATGATATATTGTAAAAAAATTAACAAAGTCGATGGCATATTAGAGAAAAACAAAGTCAATGGTAAATATCGTTGGTCTGATTTTAATGAAAATACAGTTAGTATGGGATGAGATGTAATATATTTCATTGTATTCATAGGCAATTTAGATATAACCTAATCAAAGTCACGAAGGAGGGGAACTGCTCATATGTACGTAAGTACAAATATAACAATGTTTTAATTATTAATTTCAGAATTAGAAGGGAAGGACTACTATAGTTTCTTTTCGAGCATATGTATGTATGATTTTTTCGGCAAATTGTAATCTCTATACATACGTTTTCTGGCTTTTTTAATAAATTGTACGCATTTATTTTTCTCTCGTACATACACCGGAATTGGGCCTCCATGGCTACGTCCCTGCTAATCGCACAACATGAAACCGATCTCCATGTTGGGAATAGCATCGACAAAGTTGGTTTGCATAGTTACTTGGTTAAACCTAATCACCAATGATAGATGGGAAAAAGTTCGTTTGTGTCGAAACTTGGTTTCGGCAATATATTTTCTGGGGTCGCAGTCGAGATCACCAAGCAAAATGGGTTAGAAGAAGAAGAAGACAGGTTCAGGCCCTCTCGTGAGGTAATACCCTACTCCTGTTTCGGTGGATTCGATCCGCCGAGTGTCTTTATTGATCTCGTGATCTAAAGCTCTCGCTTATGAAGTTGTATCTCAAATCTAGTGTTGGAATATCCCTCAAGGGACGCCCCTTACCCCCCTTATATAGTCTTGGGAGGAAGGTGTTTACAAATCGGAAACCCTATCTTACTCTAAGTCGGTTTCCTCAATCTTACCAAACCGTGACTATAGACCGATTGTCTTATCTCTATCGGCAACCATAACACCTAAGTCAAGTTCGGCTTACAGATATAGCAGGCGCAATCTATCCCTACCTCCAGTCGGATAAACTTGCCAAGTAGATACCCGATTGCCACAATCTCCACAGTAGCCCCCGAGTCCTTTTCAGTCGACGAGACAACTCAGCTTCAGACCAAAACAGCACTCAACCAAAAAATTTCTTTGTCCGAGTGCTTTTGGCGCCGAATGATTCCATCATCTCTGCCTGAATCTTCCCGAGTGGCTCCAAAGACTGTGAAGGGCTGGAAAAATATATATAAAAATTTCTCAAAAATAAATATCTAGGTGCATCTCTGATGCACCTAATTAGGTGTAGCCCCGACTATGTGGTTAGTCAAAAATAGGCTAAGCATATAGTCAAGAACCATAAAAATCATTCTCATGTAGATGCCTAGCTCATGCTAAAGCAATCATAGAAATCTCATTACTCGGCAAGTTCATACTTATCCGAGTGAATTTGTCCGAGTCATCTCGAAAGGATAATTCAATCATCCCTCGTGGGTAAAAAGCACTCGGTGAGCTCTTGCTCATCCGAGTGGATTTGCCGAGTAATCCCGGAATAAATGTTTCATTCATCCCTCATGGGAAAACAAGTTTTTCAATCATATGAAAAATATGACCAAGTTATTAAATAGCTTTTGCCATAATACTGGTCTCAATCTCATAAAGATCTTTACCAAGGTGGAAAATAAACGGCATTGGTAAGATTACCCGACCGAATGCCAAAAAACCAAACGGCCCTTGTTCACCAAGGCGCTATAAAAACTTCATTGTTGGTCACCTTCCAAATTGCATCGTGCCGGCTTCTCATGAAGTCGGACAAACCGCGGTATGGAAGGATCTTTAAAGGTATTGGGCACTCGGACACGCGCATATTGCCGGGGCAAATCGCTTAAGCTCATCCGCTTAAGTCCCTAAGGACACGTATCGGACCACACCTTAGCCGGGCCGTAGATTTTCTTATGGGCTCGGCCCACTCACCAGAAAACCTAGCGCAACCCTCAAATTTTTCTATAAAGACGCGAGGTCGTCCCCGCCTCTTCGCCTTCCAAACGATTCCCCTTCTCACGGTCTTGTTCAACGGCTCACCGCGGAGAACCCTAGACTCGCGCGCTCCCAAATCCGTCCATCTAAGAGCTCGATCTCGCAACAACCAGCCTCCACACCAACTCTCCCACATTCCATCGCCAAAGATCCAACTTTCCCCGCCGGATCCACTTCCCATCAACCCATTCTCATGGCGGACGAGAAAAGGATTCCGTTCGACCAATGGGACACCTCGGATGTGAGGGAATACACCCTCAAGGAGATGGTGAAGCACGGCGTGCTTCCGCCAAAGGAACTTGTGGGATGGCGCCGGCGGCGGGGAGGACTTCCCGACCCCAAACACCGGTGAGCTCGTTGTCTTTACTTCCTTTTTCTATTGCGGGTTCGGCCTTCCCACCTCAGAGTTCTTTCGGGGCTTCGGACTACTATGGACTTCACCTCTATCATCGAACCCCAACTCAATGCTTCACATAGCACTCTTCATTCATGTGTGTGAAGCCTTCCTTGGCATTCTTCCTCATTTCAATCTCTTCGTCGTATGTTCTATCGAAACCCCATCCGAACAAGGACCAACCTTGTGTTGTTGGCGGGCGAGCTTCCGGCTTCGCGGATCTCTCCGCAAAGACTACTTTTCTCTCCCTTTGAAATCTTCCAACAAGGGCGCACGCAAGCGGTTCTACATCGCAATCTTGAACCCGCCTTCCGCCTTCATCGGTCTTCCCCTGTCCCCAAGCCGTCTTGGAGCACCGTCCCGTAGCCCAAGATTAGGGCGAGGCCAACGATCTGCTCGCGAAGATCCCGGCGATGAAGAAGAGGGGTCTTCGTGGGGAACAAATCACTCGGCACTTCATCGAGTGCCGGCGGCGCCGATCAAGGAGCGGTCGAAGCCGGCCTTCGAATATGAAGGCGGGACGGACCCCAATCGGGAAGACCCGAGATCCACTCACATACGAGATCCCGAAGATCCGGATGTACAAACTCTTCTCGTCCGGGATCGCAGTTGAGCGGGCCCTCATACTTTGCCAGTCCTTCCATTCAGCATCCACCGACCTCCTCCTCCGGTAAGCCGATTGGATGCTTCATAGTATCTTTCAATCTTGATGTCTTGTCGCTTAATGTCGCACTTTCTTTCTTCTGCAGGAAAACGCCTCTATCGCCTCCAAGCCATACAAGGTGGCTCATGATGACGCGCCGCGTCGCCCAAGAAGCCGCGGCGGGATCAAAATCAAGGCGATCCGTCGGGAAGCGGGCGGCGCAGTGAGGACTCGAACAAGCGCGCGAGCAAAGGAGGCTGATCATCGAGGACTCGATGATGATGTTCCGGCTCCTCCGGTCGAGACCCCGCCCCTAAGGCGATCACCGCGGACGGCGCCGAAGATCCGCCGATCCTCCGGTATGCTCTAAAACCAAGGTCTGAGCTCTTTCGCGGAAAACTTTTCTTTATCTTCGCTGTATTCACTTGTGCGGGAGGCCCAGGACATAGATCTGCGGAGGGTGAGGGACCGACTCGGGGCTGCTCCCGAAGTGCCAAGGCCGGCGAGCCAAAACCCGGGCCGGAACCGAGTGCGGCGTTCGGAGAAACAACCTTCGCCTCCGAAGGAAGACGCCCCTAGAGAAGAGCCCCAGCGCGTCGGATATCCCAGCCAAAGCAGTCATCGGCCGGGAGACACGAGGCTGCGGCTCAAGCACCCCGGCCAGGGGTCACTCGCGCCGAGCCGAAGAAGAAGAAAGCCGCCAGGCCGCTCCACCTAGGCAAGCGACCACGAAGCCGGTAAGACTTGCTTGAAACATTCCTTCGTTCTTTCGTTTTGAATCTTTCATGTCTTCATTTGTCTTTCTTGCTTGTCGGCCACGGTAGAAGAGATCCCAGGTTGCGGTCTTCGAGACACGGTTCCCCGATCGAATCGAGTGGCGGGATTCGGAAGGCGAGAGACAGGGCATCATCCTAGACCGGCAAGCCGAAAAGGATGAAAGGGATGCCCTTGTCGAGAGCCTAAATGAGGCGACCCGACTGCTCAACGTAAGCCTTTTGTCTTTCTCTTTGATTATATCATCGCTATCTTTCGTCGGTCACTCCCTTGCTTTCGCGTGCGAAGGAATATTGCCGCTCAATGGCAAAGTCGAAGTCTTGGAGAAGCTAGTCCCCCACTTAAACTCCTTGGAGGACGTTCAGCGACAGCTGAAGGCCACTCGGGAGGAGGCCGCATCAAGGGAAGCAGCTTTAAGGAGGGAGATCGCGGAGCTTCGGGAAGCGAACCTCGACCTCCGCGGATCAATCGGGAGTAAGCCCGCCTCTCCCAGCTTCATCATAGTTCTCATGCTGATTTTGGCTATTGATAATCTTCTTTCGTTGTAGGAAATTCTTCGGAGGTCCACTCGCTTCAAGTCCAGTGGAGCGGTCGGCCTCGACAAGGCCGAGATGGAGGCCGAGTTTGAAGGTAACCTTCTTTGAAGTCAAATCTGTGTCTTTATTTATTTCCGAGTGCTTTGAACGATGCAGGACTTTTGCGGCTTATAAGATGAAGACCCGAGCCCAGTATGACGTCTTGCTTGGGCGGATCAAATCCGGTGACGAGATACGGGAAGAAGTCGCCAACGCCGCCATGCCAATCTTGCTTGTCCTGTTTGATCAAGGAGTTGGGACCAGCTCGGGCCGATCGAGATCTTCGACAAGCTTCGGGCGCTCCCGAACGATACCGAAGAATATCACCGAAGCGGCCAACATGGGGGCTGGTCGGCTCTTGCACGAGACCAAGTCCCTCTACCCCGAGTGGATATCCATTCAATCGGGAGGGCTTCGAGGGAACAACGGATGAGCAGGCCTTAGATATCTTGAGTGAGGCACAAGAGGCGACGAAGAAGATATCTCTGGATGTAGTAAACAACTTCAAGCTCTGATGTATATTCTAACTTTGCTTTGTCAATGTCATGTAACTGTAACATTCTGACGTGGAACTTTGTGACTATTTTTAGTTTATTTATTTCAATGTCTTGATTCGAGCTTTTGCGTGAAATTTCTTAAGTAGTTTTCGTCTGGCTGTCATCAAGCCTAGGCTCGATTAGGTCATCGGAAAACTCTCAGTCCTTAGACACTAAGCTCGAGTCGAAGGACATTAAACAATGATAAACCAAATTGTGCACAAAAAAATTGATGAGGAAAATTTGAGCTTTATTGATATGTGTATCAGCCCCCGACTGCTAGCTCAAGAAGTCATCTTGCTTGAGGTTGGTAGTCAAGGAAAACATGAGGTCTTAGCCAAATTAGGCGTAAAATCGTCGAAGATGCTCGATGTTCCAGGAGTTCTCCACCATGGACCCGTCTTCGCGCTTTAGCCGGTATGCACCGGGCCGAGTCACTTCGGCGATTATATACGGTCCTTCCCATAAGGGAGATAGCTTGTGTCGGTCCTTGGTGGTGGGATCTTGCATAGGACCAGTCGCCAACAATGAAAGCTTCGTGCTCGTACGTTGCGGCTGTGGTATCTTCGAGCCCTTGAAGGTATTTGGCCGCGGATGAGGCCTCACGGGCCTCTTCCAATCGGGTGAGGTCATCCACTCGGTCGGGGTCGTAGCGTTCATCGTTGAAGGCTGCGGACCGGAGGGACTCGTACTCCATCTCGTTTGGCAACATGGCTTCGCGCCATAGACCAAAAAGAAAGGAGTTTGGCCGGTGGCCCGGCCGGGTGTGGTTCGCGGCGACCATAGGACCGAGGGGATTCTTGGACCCACTTGCCGGCGTAAGGGCTTAGCCGGTCGCGCGAGCCTTGATGCCTTGAAGGACCATGTCGTTTGCTCGCTCGACTTGCCCATTGCTTTTAGGGTGAGCTACGATGCATAGCAGATTTTGATTCCAAAGTCTTCGCGAGAATTCCTTGAAGATGCCTCCCGTGAATTGAGTCCCATTATCGGTTATGATTACGTTTGGGACGCCGAAGCGGTGCACGATGTTGAGAAAAAGTCTCGTGCTTTGTCGGCGTAATTGTGGCGGCGGTTTGGCCTCAATCCACTTGGAGAACTTGTCGATTGCGACGAAGAGGTGTGTGAAACCTCCTGGAGCTTTCTTGAAAGGGCCAACCATGTCCAGCCCCATACCGCGAACGGCCGGAAAGTGGGATTGTTTGAAGCTCTGGGCCGGGACATGGCTTTGTCGGGCAAAAGCGGCGGCCTTCGCGGGTTCTTACGACTTTATCCGCGTCGGAGACCGTGGTGAGCTAGAAGAATCCTTGCACGTAAGCTTTGCCGACTAGAGTGCGTGCGGCCGTGGCTTCCGCATATGCCCGAGTGGATATCTTGGAGTAATTGTTTCCCTTCTTCGGGTGTGATGCACCTCATTAGAATTCCGGAGGGCTTCTCTTGTATAGATCGGAGTCGACCATGACGTACGCTTGGCAACGACGCCGGACGCGTTACGCTTCATCCGGTCATCCGGCGGCTCTTGCTTGAGTTAAGAATTTGATGAGCGGCGTCCTCCGGTCGGTGTCGGTCATGGCGACCTCGTTGGCGGTTTGTTCGTTAGGAGTCGTCTTCACCGTGACGGTTGGTTCGTAGAGATGCTCGACGAAGACGTCTGCATGGAGCACTTCTCGCTTAGATCCGACGTGCTAGCTCGTCGGCGGCTTCGTTGTTATGTCTCGGGACATGTGAGAGTTCTAGCCCGTCAAACTTGTCCTCAAGCTTGCGGACCTCTTGTCGGTAGGCCTCCATAGTGTCGTTTAAGCAGGACCAGTCTTTCATCACTTGATTGACGACCAGCTGGGAGTCGCCTTTCACAATAAGCCGACGAATCCCGAGTGAGGCTGCGAGCGCGATCCATGTAGAAGAGCTTCGTACTCGGCGACGTTGTGTGAGGCGGAGAAGTGGAGGTGAAGGGCATATCTTAGCCTTTCCCAGTCGGGAGATCGGCACGACTCCTGCTCCCAAGCCGGTGATCCTCTTGGATCCGTCGAAGTGCATGGTCTAGTGTTGGAGGTCTTCTCGATGCACGTGTTCTTGCTGTTCAGTCCACTCGGCCAGGAAGTCCGCTAAGGCTTGTGACTTAATAGACGTCCTGGGCTTAAAAGTTAAGTCCAGCGGCATCAGTTCTAGGGCCCACTTGGCGATACGCCCGGTTGCCTCGTGGTTGTGGATGACGTCGCCGAGTGGGAAGGAGGTGATGACGGTGACCGAGTGACCCGAAAGTAGTGTGCCAATTTCCTCGCGGTTATTAGAACACCATAAAGCAATTTTTGTACACGAGGGTATTGGATTTTGGCTCCGCCAATACTTCCGACAAAGTAGATTGGCCTTTGAATCTTCGGGCCCGTCCTTCTTCTTCGCGTTCAACCACAAGGACCGTACTAACCACTTGGTGAGTGGTGAGACGTACGGCAACAAGGGTTCTGGGGCGAGGCGAAGCCGGGCGGTGGCGTGGTGAGGAATTCTTTGAAATCTTCAAAGGCCTTGTCGGCTTACGTGGTCCACTGGAAGTCGTCTGTCTTCTTGACAACTTTGAAGAAGGGCATGCCTCGTTCGCCGAGTCGGGATATGAAGCGGCTTAGTGCCGCCATGCCAGTGAGCTTACGGACGTCTTTCGATTACTCGGGGCTTCATGTTTAAGATAGCGTTGATCTTCTTTGGATTTGCCTCAATGCCGCGATGTGACACCATGAAGCCGAGCGGTTTGCGATGGGGCGCCGAAGGTGCACTTCTCCGGGTTCAACTTCATTCGAAGGCCCGTATGTTTGCAAAGGTTTCTTCTAAGTCGGCGATCGGGTCTTCTTTACGCTTGGTCTTGATGACAACATCGTCGACGTAAGCTTCAACGTTCTTGCCGATCGTATGCGGAAACATCTTTGGATCATGCGGCGGTATGTGGCTCCGGCGTTCTTGAGGCCGAAAGGCATGGTGATGTAGCGGTAAGCCCCAAATGGCGTGATGAACGATGTTTTCAAGCAGTCGAATTCTTTCAAGCTGATCTGGTGATAGCCCAAGTAACAATCCAAGAAGCTCGGGAGTTCGCGGCCTTGTTGAGTCGACGACTTGGTCGATGCGAGGCAGCCGAACAGATCCTTGGGGCGAGCTTTGTTGAGGTCGGTTTAGTCAACGCACATGCGCCATTGCCCCGTCTTCTTGCGGACCGGGGGGGTTGGCTAACCGGTCGGGATGAAGGACTTCTTTAATGAAGCCGGCAGCCAAGAGCTTTGCAAGTTCCTCTTTGATCGCGTCTTTTCGATCTGTGTGAACTGCGTAATCGTTGTTTTATTGGTTTGGCATCATCTTTGACGTTCAAAGAGTGCTCGATCACCTCCCTAGGAATTCCAGGCATATCAGATGGTTTCCAAGCAAAAACATCTTTATTATTTTGGAGAAAGGTGACGAGCGCGCTTTCCTATTTGGGGTCTAGGTCGGCGCCGATTACGGCGGTTTTGGAGGGATCGGACGAATCAAGTGAGATCTTCTTGGTCTTGGCGTCGCCGGATCCGATTTGGCTATCTTCTTCGCGGGGACTTCGCCCTCTGCCGAAGTCGATGCAGCAATCGGACCTCTTGTTGGCCACGTAATCTCTCGCGAGATTGAGCCATGTCGCAGCTCTCTTTGTCGCAGGTGAAGGCTTGCTTCACATCGCTGCGAAGAGTGATGACGCCGTTGAGACCCGGCATCTTCATGCGAGAGGTAAGTGTAGTGAGGATCGCCATAAACTTGGCAAGCGCGGGCCTTCCGATGATGACATGATATCTTTGTTTAAGTCGGCCACCTTGAAGGTGACGTTCTCCGTTCGGAAGTTCTCTCGGGCTCGAAGGTGGCTGGGAGGAGATGTGTCCGAGTGGTGTTGAAGACAGCCACAGGATAACTCCGTGGAAGGGGGCTGAGCTTGCTTTCGGTTCGGCCCTCGGGATGCGCATTTCATCCATGGTCTTGGCAAACGGGATGTTGAGGGCGCGCCCCATCGATGAGGACGCGCTTAAGCGATGTTCGAACCACGGGGTCCGGGGCGAGTGGATAGCGCCCGGATGAACCACTCGGTCGGGATGATCCGAGCGGTCAAGGTGATGGCCACTTCCGACCATCGCGAGATATTGAGGACTTCGGGTTGAGCGCGTTGACCTCCCGGTCGGTTAGCTTTTGTTTCCTCTTGGACTCATAGGCTAGCGGACCCCGAAGATATGGTTGAGCTCTCCCCTGGATCATGAAAAGGTTCGGCGTTTTCGCCGCGTTGTTCTTCTTGGCGCCGGACGGGCCAGCCTCGTCGTCGGCTTCTTGTTGAGCTGCGCCGCGTATTGTTGCGAACGCTTGTAGATAAAGCGATCCTTCGCCGCGTGCTTGTGATTCGGATGGTGGGTGCACTGGCGTTCATGATGGCGTCGTAGGCGGCGACTCGGGACGGCGTTGAGTATTGGAGGTTGCGGCCACCGGGTCTTGATCGGCGCTTGCGATCTTTCGGCCGGTTGCCGTTGTTGCCGCCATCCTTCTTAGGATTTCGGCTTCCTCCGCTTGCTTGTCCTCCCTTCCGTCGGGCCGGTCTTGACGGGCGGCCTTAATGGGTCGTTCGATTTGGCGTATGAGTTCGCCGTCTCGAACATTTGTTTCACCGTCCTCGGTGGCTTGCGCCGAACTTGCCGATAAGCGGCTCATCACGGACTCCCTTCGGAAGGCGGCGATGATGATGTCATCGGTGATGTTCGGAATCTTGTTGCGCTTCTCGGAGAAACGACGAATATAATCCTTCGGGGGCTCGTCAGGCTTGGATGATGTTGTAGAGGTCGAAGTGTGTGCGGGCCTCTCGAAGGTGCCTTGGAAGTTGGCGATGAAGTGGTCCCTCAGCTCGCTCCACGAGCCGATTGAGCCTCTTGGCAGGCTCGTGAGCCAATTACAGGTGAGTTTGCGAGGGCCACGGGCGGAGTAATTGGCCATGGCTTTGTTGTCACCACTGCGGCTCGAATGGCAAGGGTATATACGGTTAACCAAGATTCGGGGTCGGTCTTGCCATCGTACCTTTCAATCCTGTGGGCTTAAAGCCACTCGGCCGGTGCACTCGGCGGAGTTCTCGAGTGGCCGGCACTCCATCGTCGCCGCTATCGGGTGATCCCCTTCGATCTTCTCGAGTGCGTTGGTCGCGCTCTGGTAGCGGCGATCGAGGACTTCCCGAGATCACTCGGCGGGGTCTTCGGTTGGCTGGTTGGGTAGCTGGAACTGTTGCGGCGGACTCGGTGGTGGACGGGTGGACGTCCATGTCGTTTGTCGCGGGAGTCGGCCGTCTGCTCTTGGTGCCTTGGTGTGGACTCGCGAGGTGGGCCTCTTGGCCTAGTTGACGGCCGAGCGGCTCGGGCCTCCCGTAGTCTCCCGACTTTAGGCGGGAGCCGGCTTTTATCGGTGTTTCGGCCACGGATTCGATCGGCCTTCGCGCCGAAGTGGTGGGATGGCCGTTTGCCGTGGCGGCGACGATGGTCTTGATCTTATCCGGTATAGGAGTCACGTTGGCGGAGCCGTCTCCATGACGGTGTCCAAGAGCGTGAGTGCGGCGACGGCGTTACTGCGTGGCGTCCGGAAGATGTTGGTGTTGCGAACCCGTGTTTGGAGGATGGCCTCTGGGCGGATCGTCCATGCACGTAGATCACGCTTCCTTTTGTCGGCCTCGTCCTTGCGTTGCTTGTCCTCCTCGGTTGTCTTGCGCTCAAGCTCCACTCGCTCGCTCCTCTTCGGCAAGCCTTCGGCCATGGCTGAGTCGGACTCATCGCTCCCATGAGGACGTCAAGCACTTCGGCTCACAGTCCATGCGGCGGTCGGAGTTGTCGGCTTCGTCGGAAGGGATGTCGTAGAGGTTGTCGAGCCGGCGGAGCGAGGTATCCGTTGAGCTCGGAAGACGAGCGGGAGCCGAATGATGGGAGGATGACGGCGACCTCCCTTGATCTGGGAAATCCGGATCGGATCGCTCCGGTCCGAGTCGAGCTTGGGGATTAGGCTCCTCCGAGTGGATCGCCGCCAACTCGGGGAGAGAGTCGGCTGTAGATCTTGGCGGCGTTTGGTAACCCAAACGGCACAGAGGTCTTCATCGAGTGGATTGCTTCCGTCGGGGGCGAGAAGATTGGCGCAGATCTCGGCAGTATCCGGTAATCCGAATGGTGCCGAGTGAAGTCCGTTGTTGGAGAGGGTGGATCGCATCTTGGTCTTCAAGATGTTGTTGAAGATCTCGGCGCTATTGGGGAGCCCGAATGACGCTGAGTAGGTCTTTTCCTTCGGCGGTTCGGATCCGAGTCGAAGGAGGAGTCGTCGGCGAAGTTGGCGGCGAAGTCGCCGAGTCTTGAGGGAGATCCCATCACGCTTGTCGGCGAGATTGTTGAAGAAGTCTCGGCGCGCGTCCCCTACAGTGCGCCAACGTCGAAACTTGGTTTCGGCAATATATTTTCAGGGTCGCAGTCGAGATCGCCAAGCACAATGGGTTAGAAGAAGAAGAAGATTTAGACAGGTTCAGGCCCTCTCGTGAGGTAATACCCTACTCCTGTTTCGGTGGATTCGATCCGCCGAGTGTCTTTATTGATCTTGTGATCTAAAGCTCTCGCTTATGAAGTTGTATCTCAAATCTAGTGTTGGAATATCCCTCAAGGGACGCCCCTTACCCCCCTTATATAGTCTTGGGAGGAAGGGTTTACAAATCGGAAACCCTATCTTACTCTAAGTCGGTTTCCTCAATCTTACCAAACCGTGACTATAGACCGATTGCCTTATCTCTATCGGCAACCGTAACACCTAAGTCAAGTTCGGCTTACAGATATAGCAGGCGCAATCTATCCCTACCTCCAGTCGGATAAACTTGCCAAGTAGATACCCGATTGCCACAATCTCCACAGTTTGCATATGGGCACTATGGATCAAAGTAGGGGGAGAGGAGAGGCCATATTGCAAAGGGGAAGGGAGGGTTCGTACATCCGTAGCGTACGTCGGTACGTGTGGGGAGGAAATCCCCACACAGTCACACACAGAGGGGTTCGGTTTGCTTTTCGTTTAATCTAATCTAATTTAATACCGTAAATTACTGAACCCACTAAATATATGCTTTGTTTTTCTCATAATTTCTTAATTTTTCTCTAATTTATTAGAACTTTTAAATAAAACAATGACTTCAACAGATTCGAAATACTATAAGTGGTTAAAAGTTATAGAAATAAATTTGAATTGGATGCATAAAAAATATTATATTTTATCTTAAATTTTAATATCTTCAAAGTAGGGGAAAGGAGAGGCTAGTTTACAAAGGGGAAAGGATGATACGTGCATGTGTAGCATACATGTGGGGAGGAAATCCCCATACTTGGGAGGTCCGGTTTGTTTCTCATCTAATCTAATTTAATGATGTAAATTAGTAGAGGATACATGTTTTTTTTCATAATTTTTTAAATTTTCTCTAATTTATTAGAACACCATATGACGACTTACGAGCGTTTGTAGGATGTCACAAGTCAACTTAAAAGTAAGATGTTTAAAGGATTTTTAGTATATAATAGATAGATTATGTTGCGTACCACTTTTGTCCGGTATTCTATTCAAGAGAAACTAGGATGAACCTTGTAAGAATGAAGCGTTGCAACTATTTTAGCACCTACTACTTTAGTTACTTTATAGAGCAGATAGGTGACTCCTCGATCCTATATATGTTGAAGAAAAGCAACGAAAATGAGCGGTTCCACGAGGTTGAAGACGTTCCCTTTACATATGTTGATGCTTGGCCGAGGACCTTCAGCAATGACCCTCTGGATGTACTTGTTTTACACTTTTTAGTCTGATGAATGATGATCTATGCAACATCAACCTGTTCTTCATTGTTGTATCTCCTCATCTTTTATACATAAATATCTTGAACATAACAGATACAGATAGAGAGCAAACACGAGATAGAAGGCAAATAATAAAGAGAAATATATAAACATCTTATACATAACAGATACAGATGAAGAACAAACACAAGATAGAAGGCAAATAATAAAGGAAAGTAAGCATTTGTGCTCTTGGAGCCAGGGTTTGCAATTTCGGAACAAAATTCCCGAAATTTCGGTCCCCCGGTAAGCACATATCTCGCTCGAAATTTTCGGTTTTGCCCAAATTGTTGGTTTCAATGCTCTCGTATATGGTCTCATTCAAGTGAACTACCATTGATGGCGATCCTTCATAGTTGCGATGTGCATATATAGCTGTCTCCTTTGTGATCACTAGCTGCGTGCATTGGGTGTCTCCTTATCATCTGTAGGCATTCTGAAGCTTCCTTCATTGTTGGCCTGTCCTCTCCTCTTGCTCGCAGGCAGTTGGCGGCAAGAATGGAAAGTTTCTCAAGCACAACCATGGTTTCTTTATCCATAATTTCTCTGTCCAACATATTCCGGTCAATGTTCTGATCAAACATCAGGAGAAAAGTATACGACAATGATTCCTTCTCATTGATGCTATTGGCATTGATTGCCCTCTTTCTTGTCATCAGCTCCAGCAGAACCACCCCAAAGGCCACACTCTGAAAGCCACACCCGGAGAGGACTCCAGCACACGTGCCCCCGCTGGTGGCCTCTGCGCCGACGCCGGCGTCCACCGTAGCCTACTGCCCTCCGTCCGACCGCTTTAAAATGGCCTCGCGGGCGCCTTCGGGGAAACCATTGTGGAGTGAGGTCGTCGCAAGGAAGTCCGCCGCTGAGGAAGATGACATCAGTGGGCGCTGGATCGAGGTCACCCGCAAGGCTAGTCGGCCTCCAAGGCCGCTCCTTAACGCCCCAACCACCAGCCGCGGCTCGCATTGAAGGCGACCAAACCAATCCCCCGCTGGCTACATGACCATTGCTTCAACTGCTTGGGGTTTGGCCACCAGAAAAGCATTTGCGCTAGAGCTACCCGTTGCTATACATGTTGGTTCACAGGCCACCTTGCCTTATCCTGCCCAAGACGAAGCCAGAGCGCCCATCAACCCCTCCGACGCCCTTCAACCTCCAACGAGCAAGCCAAGAGCCACAGCACACGTCCAACCCGTTCGCCACCACCGCTGCAGATCTCTGAGAGGCACCGGCCGCAGCGGGCCAACGAAGAGGTATCCTCCCCACGCGAAGGGGCGGAAGCAGCAAAGCAGCAGGAAGAGGCGGCACCTCTATAGGCTCAAGGCGGTCAGCAGGGGAAGGGGGTGCAGGCGTCTTTCCCGGCCTCGATGGTGGGGTACCAGATCTCCGCGGAGCATCCCGCGAAAGTGGTGGAGGAGTGGTACACGGGGGAGCCGAACACGTGGCCAGGAAGAGGGCGGTGTGCAATCTCCTGGACGCCAAAAATGGTCGACAACGAGGAGCTTCTCCATCAGAAGGCGCTCCTAGCGTCTGTTCTCGGGCGGAGGCCGCCGGTGTCACTGGAGGAGATGGCGGGGGTCCTCGTGAGCTGTGGCCTTCGTCGCGCTAGCTTCCAGGTTGAGGTGACGGCGCCGGAAGATTTTCTCCTTGTGTTCCGCAGCATGAGTGACCAGGCCTGGGTGCTGGAACACTCTCGCCAAATTTTCTGCAAGGGAGCTCCGGTGGCGTTCAAAAGATGGGATAGAAGGCTGCTAGCACAGAGTACGAAGTGGCAATTCTTCACCAAGCTCTCTTTCGAGGGGCTGCCGCAGCACGCATGGGAAGAGGGGCGGTGTCCCAGCTGATCAGAGGTTTGGATGGCGAGCTCGTTGAGCTGTTCTCACCGGCCGACGCAAGAGTACTGACTGTGTTCGCCTGGCTCCGAAACCCTTCCAAGGTGCCTAAAGTACTGGAGGTGGAAATCCCGGAGAGAACTGGGGGCGCCGCGGTGGGCAATAATTCACGGTGAGCAGCTCGTTCCTAAGGCGCCACTGCACAAGGCGCCGCTCACCTATGAAGTCCTGGTGAATGTTGAAGAGCTAATTGATCCGTCGCCCATCCACATTGAATCGATCATGGGTGCTGACTATGAAGAGGACTTCGATGATGACATCCCGCGGCGAGTGACCTATTCCTGCTGGGCGGGGCGCGTTGACGGAACGGGGCCCTGGACTTTAGACATGGGTGGGAGTTCATCCTATGGTGGGGCGTCGGGGACTGCTGGGGGGCTGCCAGGGCATTCTTGGTCATCCTCGGCGGCGCTGCCTGGGGCAAGGCCGCTTGCTTTGGAAGCTAATGGAAACAGGGAGGCCCGTTTGGTGGAGGACAACACGGTGGCGGTTGTTCCTGAGGGAAATTTGTAAGTTCCGTCCAAAGATTTGGCACTGCCTCGGCAGATTACTCAAGGGCAAGTTGATGCAAGATCTTCGGTTGAGCAGGAAGATGTTGCTCTGCAGTTTTGAGAAAGGGAAGCTCCTGATTCGTTCCTTATCCATCCGAGACAGCTCTACAATGTAGAAGTGTCACCCCATTCTTCACAGCTCACGTTAAAAGAACAAATGGGAGGTGTTCGGCGAATTCCGTCCATGAAGGATGTTGATGAGGGAGTTCGCCAAGGCAGGGTGTAGCTTGCAGCTGAAGCGGATGGGGAAAACCTGGAGCTTGGAAGCCCCCGTGCATGCTCACAACGCCTTGATGATCTGCCGCAAATGGGGGATGGAGGTAGCGAGAGGCCCGAGCTAGCTTGCGTGTTGCAGGTGGGGGAACAGTACAAATTTTCAGAGCTTGAGAAACAGTGCACCATCACACCTACGCAGGCATTAATTGGGGAAGAGTGGTTGGACAGTGGAGGGGAAAATTTCAACAGTTTCGACGGGTTCCAGGCAGTGCACTTCACGCTCTCCTCATTGCCCCAGACACAGGCCCATCTCCAGTAGCTATCTGTGGCCACGGCTGAAGCCTTTTTAGCAAGAACGGGGGCGTTTCCATGAGTGTATTTCAGAAGGGGCGCTAACAGGCCGACTGTTGGGCTCGTTTCGGTTGAGCAACAGTTTGCGGATGGCTCGGAGTTGGTGTCAGGTGAGCAACAGTCAGAGCAAGCTTCCCCTTTGAAGCATTTCATCAGCCTGATCTCCGTTGCGCCGGACCAGCCTCTGCTAAGCCAACCCCCCGAGCTCAGTATGACTGCTTCCAGGGAGAAGAAGAGGAAAGTGTCGCCGCCAAACTTCGTCCCAAGAAGAAGCAACAGGTTGCAGCAGCAGGGAGATGGCACGCGCAAGCACACCATGAGCAAAGCATAGGAAGTGGTGATGAAGAAGCTTGGCATTTGGCAGCAAGAGGATAGGCACAGGCCTGCCGCGCAGCAACGTTTCATGATCTCTCCAGCAACCCACTGCCACAGCACCACATTGACGCAATAGCAGAGTTATTGGATCTGAACACTAAAGAAGCAGAACTGTTCCTTCAGTAGGTTGAGTAGCAGCCAATGGAGATGGCCGGGAGGCAGACAATAGCGTAGGGCTGCCTTGCTGTTTCGGTTGTCGAAGTGTGTATCAGAGTGTGTCTTCCCTACCCCAATGTCTACCTCTATAAACTCTTTAGCTTTGTTAGCGTGGAATGTTAGAGGTCTAAATAATTTGCACAAGCGTTCAGCTGTTAAGGAGGTTGTCTCTTCTTCCCATGCTTCTATTGTTTGTATCCAAGAAACTAAGTTGGATGATGTGACTGCCAATATCGTTCTCAGTTCTTGTGGGGTAGCTTTTGGTGGTTTTGTTTCCTTGCCAGCACAGCAAACAAGGGGGGCATCTTCATTGCATGGAAGGATAATGTGTTTAGTGGGAGCCTTGTGCATTCTGGTCTTTGGTTTTATCACAGTGAAAATAGATTGGGTTGTTGGGAACAAATCTTGGTACTTGACTGCGGTCTATGGTCCCCAGCTAGAAGAGGACAAGATGCTTTTCCTGCAAGAGTTATCCGATGTACAGCAGTGCTGTGGTGAGGAATGGATGGTAATTGGGGACTTCAACCTAATCGACTCGGCTTCTGACAAAAGCAGTTCCCTTTAATCTACTTAGGCTTACCGTTATCCCCAAGGAGGCCTACAAAAGCTGAGCTACAGCAGCTGATGGACAAGTTTTCAAGGAGGGTGGTAGGATGGAAACCTAAACTACTCCCGATCGATGGACGTATTTGTCTTGTAAAATCTGTGCTCACAGCTGTTACGGTGCACTATATTTCGGTCTTGCAACTATCGAAGTGGGCTATCAAGGAGATTAATCGCAAATGCCAAGGGTTTCTTTGGAAAGACACAGAGAACACTAATGGTGGCCACTGTCTAGTGGCTTGGACGAATGTGTGCGCGCCAGTCCAAAAAGGAGGTTTGGGGATTAAGGACTTGTATCTTTTCAGCTTGGCACTTTGCGTGAAATGGCTAGCACTTAGCATTGCTCACAGTGATAGACCCTGGACAAAGGTAGATTTCAAATTGGATGAAGATGCCAGCAATATTTTCCTCTCGGCTGCTCAGTTTGTTGTGGGCAATGGAGCTGCTACGCCGTTCTGGAGCTCAAACTGGTCCGGGGCAGGGAGCGTTCGTAACAGATGGTTGTGACTTAGTACTTATATCTGGCCTTCAAAGATTACCATGGCGCAAGCCTTGATGGATAACCGTTGGGTCCGCGACATTCAGGGATCTCTCTCCAACGAAACGCTATGTCAGTTCCTACAACTGTTGGATGAAGTACAACGGATCACAATTACTGAAGATGATGATGTTGTCAAATGGAACTTCTCTTCAGATGGAATGTTCTCGGCTTCAGGTATCTATAACAAGTTTTTTCAGCCACGGGAGGATTGCAGCCATGGTGAATTGTTATGGGGCTCAATCGCGCCAACAAAAATAAAATTTTTCATGTGGCTCGCCTTCAAAAGTCGGTGCTTGACTGCTGAAAATCTGGCAAAAAGAGGTTGGCCTCATGAACTATGTGTGCTCTGTGCAGCGCCACTCCTAAAACTTGTGAGCACCTCCTGATGTCTTGCCAGTTCTCTGATGAAGTGTGGCAGAGATCAAGAGCTTGGATAGGAATTGATTTCCTGGTGCCGGCGGAGCTGGGCGGACCTCTAGCTGACTGCTGGCTTCAGGCAAGAAAATTTTTTTGGACAGGCTACAGGAGAGCGTTTGACAACGTTTTTTTTCCTCGTGTGCTGGCAATTATGGAAGGAAAGGAATGCGAGAATCTTTGATGCCAAGACCAAGACACCAGCTACAGTGATGGAAGGCATAACTGAGGAGATTGTTGTTTGGAAGTCTGCGGGAATACTTACAGAGAAGAACTCCTAATGTGCTGATTGCAGTGGTTTGCTTAGCCCTGTTTTTTTAGTTCTTTGTGTGTTTTTCCTTTCTCAGTTTTGGCCTAGCTGCCGTTTTGGGTGGCTAGGACCGGCATCGTAATGCCGTTGTACCAAAACGTTTTGTTTCCCCAACCATACTTAATGAAATTGGATGGTCGTAGTCTTTCGGCCTTCCCGACAAAAAAAAAAGAACCACCCCAAAACTGTAGACGTCACTTTTGTCGGTAAGACAGTGGCTAATGAAGCTCTCTGAATCAAGGTAGCCCAAAGTTCCTTGGACAAACATGGTGAACTCGCTTTCGTTTATGGACTTCAGTGCTAATGCCCCAAAATCTGCAACCTTTGCATTGTGCTTAAGTCTCCGCCATACCTCAATATTTTCCCGTCCTTCACCACTGTTGTGTCTCATGAGATGTCCTTTCTCAAAGAGATATCTGAGCATGAGGATGGGAAGCATCATGAGAAAGAAATCCTACCCATAGAAGAAGTAACACATAGTATATGTATATGTTACTTATACCTATAGTATATGTTACAAGAAATTTAGTATATATGTCCCATAACAACTTTTGATGAACAAAAACTGGAGAAAGACTCCAGAGTTATACATCTTTCTAACAGGTTCTCTCTATGCACACCCATATTTTCAGGGATATGAAACATAGTATAACGCACGGAAGGATCTGGTTGAATGGACAGCAGATAAAACAACTGCTGCGAGGTCGGCAAGGATAATGTGATCATTGTACAGAATTTGAAGAGAAGATCATTGTACAGAATGAGATATAATCAGAGACACTATGCACCAATGACTGGTAATAGTAGCAGGCTGAAGACGTCGCCGGCCGTATGGCGGCGGAGCAGCAGGCAGCCGTGAGAGCTGCCACCTGCCGATGCCAACAAGTGTGTCATCGATACAATCAAGTCCGGTTAATGTTTGGGGTTTTGTTTTGTCGGATGGGCTCTAGTTTTTTCGTTTTGGTGCGTTGAGATGTTCTCAATATATAGCTTTGGGGAAATCAACATGCTTTGAATATCTTTGATTTGTTTGCAGAAATTTTATAAAACTTGCTGAAATTTGGAGGGCCCTGATAAAGCTGCCGAAACTTGGTTTCGGCAATAGAAATTATGGGGTGCAGTCAAGATCGCCAAGCTCGATGGGTTAGGTGAAAAACAAGGATTTAGACAGGTTCAGGCCCTCTCGTGAGGTAATACCCTACTCCTGTTTCGGGGATTCGATCCGCCAAGTGTCTTTATTGATCTCGTGATCTTGTGTATCTAAAGCTAAAAGCTGATCTAACTTCTGATATCTCCCAAGGGACGCCCCTTACCCCCCTTATATAGTCTTAGGAGACGGGCTTACAAGTCGAAAACCCTATCTTACTCTAAGTCTGTTTCATCAATCTTACCAAACCGTGACTATATGACGCTGCCTTATCTAATCGACAATGTAACACCCAAGTCATAGCCGGTTTACACATTTGGCAGGCGCAATCTATCCCTATCTCCAGTCGGATAAGCTTGCCATGTGGATACCCGATTGTCATAATCTCCACAGTAGCCCCCGAGTCCTTTTCAGTCGTCGAGACAACTCAGCATCAAACCAAGACAATATACAGCCAAACAACTTTTTGGCCGAGTGCTTCTGGCGCCGAGTGATTCCATCATCTCTGCTGAATCTCCCGAGTGGCTCCAAAGGCGTGAAGGGCTGGAAAATATCCAAAAAATCTCAAAAATAAATATCTAGATGCATCTCTTGATACACCTAATTAGGTGTAGCCCCAGTGTGTGGTTAGCCAAAAGCAGACCAAACATACGATCAAGAACTATAAAAAAATTATCCTTATGTAGATGCCTAGCTCAAGCTAAAGCAACCTCATCACCCGCAAGCTCGTGCTTATCCGAGTGAACTTGCCCAAGTCATCTCAGAACAAATAACTCAATCAACCCTCGTGGGTGAAAAAGCACTCGGTAGCTCACACTTATCCAAGTGAAGCTACCCGAATCATCTCGAATCAAACATTTTAATCATTCCTCATGGATAAATAAGTTTTTCAGTTCCCTGAAAAATATGACCAAAGCATTAAACAGCTCCTGCCATAATGTTGGTCTCAATCTCAAAAAAGATCTTCACCAAGGTGGAAAAATAGCATTGATATAATCATTCGATCAAGTGCTAAAGAACCAAACAGCCCCTGTCATCAAGGCAGCCATAAAAGGCTTAGCTGTTGGTCACCTCTCAAATTGCATCGTGCTAACTTCTCACGAAGTCAAGCAAACCGCGGTATGAAAGGATTTTCAAAGGTATAGGGCACTCAGACACGTGCATATTGCCAAGGCAAATCTGCTTAAGTTCATCCATTTAAGTCCCTAAGGACACGCATCAGGCCACATCTTAGCTGGGCCGCAGGTTTCTCATGGGCTCAGCCCAATCTCGAGAAAACCTAGTGCAACCCTCAAATCTTTATACAAAGCCTCGAGGTCATCCCCGCCACTTTGTCTTCCCAAATAAATTCCCCAATCGCAACACTGTTCACCAGCGCATAGCGGAGAACCCTAAGCCCTTGCGCGCGCCCAATCCACCGATCTGGAAGCTTGTGCTTCGCTTCCAGTTAGCCTCCGCACCCATCTTTCGTGATCCCCATCTCAAATCCCCATCCATTTAGCCAGATCTGCTCCTCATCCAAACCACACACATGGCGGACGATAGGAAAATCCCCTTTGAGCAGTGGGCCACCTCGGATGTGAGGGAATCTACCCTCAAGGAGATGGTAAAGCACAGAGTGCTTCCTCCTAAGGAGATCGTGGGCTAGCGCCCGGCGACGGGTGAAGAGTTTCCCACCCCGAACACCGGTGAGCTCGTAGTCTTCACATCTTTCTTTTACTGTGGCTTCAGCCTCCCCACCTCCGAGTTCTTCAGGGGGCTTCTTGATTATTACGGTCTTCGTCTCTATCATTTGAACCCCAACTACATGCTTCACATCGCTCTTTTCATCCACGTGTGTGAAGCCTTTCTTGGAATTCTCCCCCACTTCCAGCTCTTCCGCCGCATGTTCTACCTTAAGTCGCATCCCAATAAGGACCAGCCCTGCGTCGTTGGTGGGGCAGTTTTCCAGCTCCGCGGATCTCTCCGCAAGGAGTATTTCTCTCTCCCTTTGAAGTCTTCCAACAAGGGTTGGCATGCGGGCTGGTTCTATATTAGCAATCCTGAACCCAGCCTGCCAAACTTCGTCGGCCTTCCCCCCGTGCCTAAGCATACCTGGAGTACCGTGCCAATAGCCCAAGACTGAGAAGAAGCCAACAAGTTATTAGCAAAGATCTTGGAGATGAAGCAAAAAGGTCTTCGCAGCCAACAAATCACTCGGCACTTCATCAGGAGCCGACTGGCGCCGATCAAGGAAAGATCGAAGCCAGCCTTCGAGTACGAGGGCGAGAGGGACCCCAATCAGGAAGACCGGGACTCCCTTAGCTTTGAGATCCTGAAAATCCGGATGTACAAGGTCTTCTCGACTAGAATTGCAGTCGAGCGCGGCCTCATGCTGCCGGTCCTTCCCTTCAGTCTCTATCGACCTCCTCCTCCAGTAAGCCGACTGAACTCTTTCATTGCCTCGCAATCTTGACGTCATACTTCTTAGTGTTGTAAGAAACTTTCTTGCAGGAAAATGCCTCCATCATCTCAAAGCCCTACAAAATTCCTCATAACGACGTGCCGGCCGACACGCCAAGAAGCCGGTAGACGGCGTGAAGATCAGTGATCCGGCCCGGAAAAGGGTGGCCCAGTGAGGATATCGGCACTACGGGCGAGCAAGAGGAGGCTCGTCATCGATGACTCGGACGATGATGTCCCAGCCCTCCAATCGAAACAACCCCTCCAAGGCCGTCACCAGCGGCGTCGAAGATCACCGGTCGTCCGGTACGCCTCATGATGCGAGTTTGAACTCATCGTTGAAGGTTTCTTCGTCTTCTTTCGATTGCCCTGTCGTTCTCTTTGCGGGAAACCCCAAGACATAGACCTGCGGGGGCGAGTGAGGGGCCAACGCCAGTTGCCACGTCGGAGGCATCTAAGCTGCGAAACCCAAACCCGGAGCCCTCTCCCGAGCGAGAGTGCTCCTAGCGGAAGGCCCTCACCTCCCAGCGACAATATCCCAAGGAGGGAGCCCCAGACCGCCAGCGGGACGCCCGGCGGAAACCGGTCGGCGCGGAAGCCCCAGTGCGGCTCGAAGGCCCCGGCGAAGACCGGTCGGTCAAAGTCGGAGGAAAGGCCGGCGAGGCTGCTCCGGATTAAGGATTCGGCCACCGAATCCGGTAAGTCTTGGATTAACATTTCATCTTTAATCTTCAATTTGACTATTTCGTATCTTCATCTGTTCCTCCTGATCTATCAGCCACAGTAGAAGAAATCCCTAGGTTGCAGTCTTCTGAAACCTGGGTTCCTCCGATTAAGATCGAGTGGCGAGATTCAGAAGGCCAAAGGCAGGGCAGGAAAGGGATGCCCTCGTGAACAGCCTAAATGAGGCGACTCGGCTACTCAACGTAAGTCTTGTTCCTTTTCCATTGTCGCATCATTGTTCCATTTCAGTCAGCCAACTTCGGGTTTTGCGCGCAGAAAGAGTACTGCCGATCGATGGCCAAGTCCGAGGCGCTCGAGAAGTTGGTCCCGCATCTAAACTCCCTGGAGGAGATCCAGCAAAAGTTGAAGACCACTCGAGAAGAGGCCGCGTCGAGGGAAGCAGCCCTGAGGAGGGAGATAGCCGAACTCCGGGAAGAAAACCTCGACCTCCGGGGTTCAATCGGGAGTAAGTCTAATCCTCTCAATCTCTTTATGGCTTCTGTGTCAATTTTGGATGCCGACGACTCTTCTTATTGTAGAAAACTCATCGGAGGTTCACTCGCTCCAAATCCAGCTGGAGGCAGTCAGCCTCAACAAGGCCAAGTTGGAGACCGAGTTTGAAGGTGAGCTCTTTCAAACGATATTCATTGTACTGCATTGCCTTCGAGTGCTTCGCATGATCATGTTCTTTTGGCAGCTTACAAAGTCAAGACCCGAGCTCAATATGACGTCTTACTTGAGAGGGTCAAACAAGCTGGAAGGGTCCGAGAAGATGTAGCGAGCGACGCGCGGCGCGATCCTGTTGTCTTTGTTCCATCATGGAGTCGGGACCACTCACTGGACCCGTTGAAGTCTTTGACAAGCTTAGGCGAGCCCCGACCGTATTTAACCAACATTTCCGAGGCGGTTGTCATGGGAGCGGGCTTCGCCCTTGCACAAACGAAGTCACTCTACCCTCGAGTGGACGTGGATTCAATCTGAGGGAACTTCAGATGAGCAGGCCCTTGATTTGATTAGTGAGGACAGGAATCGGCCAAAAAGGTGGCCGCCGATGTAGTGAACCACTTCCGGCCTTGATTTGTCTTGTAAACATTATATGCAACTTTCTGATGTAAACTTTGTAGATATTTGACTTATTTATGTTAATGCCCTGACCCGAGTTTTCATGTAAAATTTCTTAAGTAATTTTCGTCTGACTGTCACCAAGCCTAAGCCTGATTAGGTCATCAAAAAATTCTCAGTCCTTAAACATTGAAATCGAATCAAGAAGCATTAAACAATGATAAACCAAGTACACACAGGTTGTCGAAAAAAGACCATGCTTTATTGACATATGTACAGCCCCCGACTGCTAACTCAAGAAGTCAGCTTGCTTGAGGTTGGCGAGTCAAGAAGAAACATGAAACTTAAGTCAATTTAGGCATAGAATCGTCGAAGATGCTCGATGTTCCGGGAGTTCTCCACCATGGATCCGTCTTCATGCTTTGATCGATATGCACCTAGCCGAGTCACCTCAGCAATTATGTACGGTCCTTCCCACAAGGGGGATAACTTGTGACGGTCCTTGGTGGTCTGAATCTTGCGTAGAACCAAATCGCCAACAATAAAAGCTCGTGCTCGAACGTTGCGACTGTGGTATCGTCTGAGCCCTTGAAGATATTTTGCCTACTGGATGAGGGCTGCCTCTCGGGCCTCTTCCAGTCGGGTGAGGTCATCCACTCGGTCAGGGTCGTAGCATTCATTGTTGAAGCTGCGGACTCGGAGGGACTCATACTCCATCTCGTTTGGCAACATGGCTTCTGCGCCATAAACCAAAAAAAAGGAGTTTGGCCGGTAGCCCGACTGGGCGTGGTCCGCAAGGACCATAGAACCGAGGGGAGCTCTTGAACCCACTTGCTGGCATAAGGATTTAATCGGTCGAATACGCGGGCCTTGATGCCTTGAAGGACCATGCGGTTGGCACGCTCGACTTGTCCATTGCTTTTGGGATGTGCGACCGACGCATAGCAGATTTTGATTCCGAAGTCTTCGCAAAATTCTTTGAAGATGCCACCAGTGAATTGAGTCCCATTGTCGGTTATAGTTCTGTTTGGGACGCCGAAACGATGTACGATATTGAGGATGAAATCCCGTGGCTTGTCAGCAGTAATTGTGGCAACCGGCTTAGCTTCGATCCACTTGGAGAACTTGTCGATTGTGACGAATAGGTGCGTGAATCCTCCTGGAGCCTTCTTGAAGGGGCCGACCATGTCTAAGCCCCATACCGCAAACGGCCAGGATAATGGAATTGTTTGTAGCTCTTGGGCTGGGACATGGCTTTGTCGGGCGAAGAATTGGCAACCTTCACAGGTTCGCACCACTTTGTCCGCGTCTGAGACCGTGATAAGCCAGAAAAAGCCTTGTCTGTAGGCTTTGCCCACCAAGGTGCGTGCTGCCGCGTGGCTTCCGCATATGCCCGAGTGGATGTCTTGGAGTAGCTGTCGTCCTTCCTCGGGTGTGATGCATCTCATCAGGACTCCGGAGGGACTTCTCTTGTACAGATCGGAGTCAACCATGACATAAGTTTGGCAACGACGTTGGACACGTTATGCCTCATCCCGGTCTTTTGGCAGCTCTTGCTGTGTTAAAAATTTGATGAGTGGTGTCCTCCAGTCGGCGTCAATCATGGCGACTTCGTTTGCGGCTTGTTCATTGGGAGTTGGTTTTGCCGCAACGTTGGCTCATAGAGGTGCTCGACAAAAGTCTGTGGGGCGGCTTCTCGCTTGGACCCGAACTGCGCCAACTCGTCGTGCTTCGTTGTTGTGTCTTAGGACGTGTGATAGCTCGAGTCCGTCAAACTTGTCTTCAAGTTTGCGAACCTCTGTCGGTAGGCCTCCATGGTGTCATTTTGATAGGACCAGTCTTTCATGACTTGGTTCACGACCAGCTGGGAATCTCCTTTCACGACAAGCCGACGTATCCCGAGTGAAACTGCGAGCCGCAGTCCATGTAGCAGGGCTTCGTACTCGGCGACGTTATGTGAGACGGAGAAGTGGAGGTGAAGGACGTATCTTAGCCTTTCCCCAGTCAGGGAGATCAGCACAACTCCTGCTCCCAAGCCGGTGATCCTCTTGGATCCGTCGAAGTGCATGGTCCAATATTGAAGGTCTTCCCGAGGTACATCTTCTTGTTGTTCGGTCCACTCGGCCAAGAAGTCCACCAGGGCTTGTGACTTTACAGACATCCTCGCCTTAAAAGTTAAGTCCAGCGGCATCAGCTCTAGGGCCCACTTCGCAATGTGCCCGGTCGCCTCCAGGTTGTGAATGACATCGCCGAGTGGAAAGAAAGTGACGACAGTGACCGAGTGACTCTAAAAATAGTGTGCCAATTTCCTCGCGGTTATCAGAACACCGTATAGAAATTTGTGTACCTGGGGGTAGCGAATTTTGGCTCCTGCCAATACTTCGCTAACAAAGTAGATCGGCCTCTGGATCTTCTGGGCCCGCCCTTCTTCTTCGCGCTCGACCACGAGGACCGTACTAACCACTTGGTGAGTGGCTGAAACGTACAGTAGCAGGGACTCCTAGGGTTGGGGTGAGGCTAGGACGGGCAGCGTCGTAAGGAATTCTTTAAAATCTTCGAAGGCCTTGTGGGCTTCTGTGGTCCATTGGAAGTCGTCCGTTTTCTTTAGCAACCTGAAAAAGGTCATGCCTCGTTCGCTGAGTCGAGAGATGAATCGGCTTAGCGCCGCCATGCAGCCAGTGAGCTTCTGGACATCCTTCTGGTTACTCGAGGGCTTCATGTTCAAGATAGCATTGATCTTTTCTGGATTGGCTTCAATGCCGTGGTGTGACACCATGAAGCCGAGCGGTTGCCGGAAGGAACGCGAGAAAGTGCACTTTTCGGGTTCAACTTCATTACGAAGGCCCAAATATTTACGAAGGTTTCTTCCGGTCGGCAATCGGGTCTTCTTTCGCTTGGTCTTGATGACGACGTCGTCGACGTAAGCTTCCACGTTCTTGCCGATCTGCGTTTGAAAACACCTCGGATCATGCGTTGGTATGTGGCCCCGGCGTTCTTCAAGCCGAAAGGCATTGTAATGTAGCAGTATGCCCCAAACGGCGTGATGAACGATGTCTTTAGGCAGTCGGATTCCTTCAAGCTGATTTGGTGATAGCCCTAGTAACAGTCCAAAAAGCTTAAGAGTTGGCGGCTGTTGAATCTACGACTTGGTCGATGCGAGGCGGCCGAATGGATCTTTAGGGCGGGCTTCCTCGGCGGTTTCCTCTTGGATTCATAGGCTAGCGACCCCCCGAAGATGTGATTCAGCTCGCCCACGGGGTCTTGAAAAGGCTCAGCATTCTCAGCCGCGTTGTTCTTCTTGGCGCCCGACGGGCCAGCTTCCTCAGCCGGTTTCTTGTTGAGCTGTGCCGCATATTGCTCGGCGAACTGTTTATAAATAAAGCAGTCCTTAGCCGCGTGTGTGATTGGGGTGATGCGTGCACTGAGCGTTCATGATGGCGTCGTAGGCCGCGACTCGGGGGCGGCGTTGGGAGTTGGAAGTTGCGGCAACTAAGTCTTCGGATCAGCGCTTGCGGTCCTTCTGGCCCTGGTTGTTGTTGTCGTTATCCTTCTTAGGATTCCGGCTTCCTCCCGCCTGCTTGTCATCCCTCCTGTCGGGCCGGTCTTAGCGCGCCGCTTTGATGGCATCATTGGATTTGGCGTAAGAATTTGCCGTCTCGAACATCTGCTTCACCGTCTTCGGTGGCTTGCGCCCAAACTTCCTGATTAACAGCTCATCACGAGACTCCCTTCTGGAAGGCGGTGATGATGACGTCGTCGGTGATGTTAGGGATTTTGTTTCGCTTTTCGGAGAAATGCCGGATGTAGTCCTTCAGAGGTTCGTCTGGTTTCTGGATGACGTTGTACAGGTCGAAGTGGGTTCCAGGCCTCTCGAAGGTGCCCTGGAAGTTGGCGATGAAGTGGTCCCTTAGCTCACTCCACGAGCCGATATAGCCTCTTGGCAGGCTCGTGAGCCAATTCCTGGCTGAGTTGGCGAGGGCCACAGGCAGGTAATTGGCCATGGCCTTGTTGTCGCCTCCAGCTACACGGATGGCGAGAGTGTACACGGTCAGCCATGACTCGGGGTCGGTCTTGCCGTCGTACTTCTCAATTCCGGTTGGCTTGAACCCATTCGGCCAATGCACTCGGCGAAGCTCCCGAGTGAAAGCGGTACTCCGTCGTCATTCTTTGTTGGGTGATCCCCTCGATCTTCCGAGTGCGTTGATCTCGCTCTTGGTAGCGACGATCGAGGACTTCCCGTAGATCACTCGGCGGGGTCCTTGGTAGCTGGAGCTGTTGTTGCGGCGGACGCGGTGGTGGATGGGTGGACGTCCATGTTGCTTCTCGCGGGGGTCGGCCGTTTGCTCCTGATGCTTCTGCGTGGACTCGTGGCGTGTGCCTCTTGGCCTGGTTGTCGACCGGTCTGGTTCGGGCCTCTTGTAATCCCCTGACCTTAGCGACGGGAGTCGGCTTCTGTCAGACGTTTCAGCCACGGACTCAGTCGGTCTTCGTGCTGAGGTGGAGGGATGACCATTGGCCGTAGCTGCGACGATGGTCTTGATTTTGTCCAAGATTGGAGTCACATCGGGGGACGCCGTCTTGATGACGGTGTCCAGGAGTGTGAGGGCAGCAACAGCATTCTGCTGTGGCATCTGGAAGATATTGGTGTTGTGGACCCGCGTTTGAAGTATAGCCTCTTGAGCGGATCATCCGGCTGTCCTTAGATCCTGCTTCCTTCTGTCGGCTTCCTCTTTGCGCTTCTTCTCTTCTTCCGCTAACCGACGTTCTTGTTCGATCCTGGCTCGTTCTTCTTCCGCAAGCCTACGGGCCATGGCCGAGTCGGTTTCGGCCACCTCAGCCATGAGGACGTCAAAGCACTTCGGCTCGTAGTCCTTGTTGTAATCGGAGTCGTCGGCTTCGTCCAAGGGGATGCCATAGAGGTCGTCAAAGCCTGAAGAACTGAGATACTCATTGAGCTCTGAGGATGAGCATGAGCCGAATGGTTGGAGGATGACGGCGATTTCCCTTGAGCCCGGGTAGTTCGGATCTGGATCGTTCCAGTCCGAGTCGGAGCTTGAGGATGTGGATCTCTCCGAGTGGATCGATCTTGATTCGAAGTGGAGGAGCTTGCAGTAGATCTCGGCGGTGTTTGGTAGTCCAAACGGTGCCGAGAGGTTTTCTTCGGAGTGGATGGACTGCATCTTGGACTCCAAGATGTCGTCGTAGATCTTGGCGCTGTTCGGGAGCCCGAACGGTGCCGAGTGGGTCTCTCCTTCCGACTGGTTCGAATCCGAGTCGAAGGAGGAGAACTTGTCGAAGCCGTTGGCGGCGAAGTCGCCGAATCCTGAAGAAGATCCCATCGCGCTTATCGGCGAGATTGTCGAAGAAATCTTGACGCGCGGTTCCCTACCTGGCGTGCCAACTGTCGAAACTTGGTTTCGGCAATAGAAATTATGGGGTGCAGTCAAGATCGCCAAGCTTGATGGGTTAGGTGAAAAACAAGGATTTAGACAGGTTCAGGCCCTCTCGTGAGGTAATACCCTACTCCTGTTTCGGGGATTCGATCCGCCAAGTGTCTTTATTGATCTCGTGATCTTGTGTATCTAAAGCTAAAAGCTGATCTAACTTCTGATATCTCCCAAGGGATGCCCCTTACCCCCTTATATAGTCTTAGGAGGCGGGCTTACAAGTCGAAAACCCTATCTTACTCTAAGTCTGTTTCCTCAATCTTACCAAACCGTGACTATATGCCGCTGCCTTATCTAATCGACAACGTAACACCCAAGTCATAGCCGGTTTACACCTTTGGCAGGCGCAATCTATCCCTATCTACAGTCGGATAAGCTTGCCATGTGGATACCCGATTGTCATAATCTCCACAAAAGCATTCATGACAACTTGGTGAGACGTTCATATGACACTGTTATACTTATGAGATGCCACGAATGATCATGAAACTTTCAGAGGTACTGACAATACACCTGATGAAACCCTGAAGGCAAAACTAGCATGCATGCTGGTATCTTGTAGGTAAGCTAAAGGTGTTTTACAATGGTTTTTTGTCAGTAATAGAATTAATCTAGAGTCCTTAATATTTTCTAATCTAATGGATTGATCTATTTCAACTACTACCTCAACTATTTGCAGTATAACATTTATTTTGCTAGTGATAGAACTCACTAATCAAAGTGTTTACACCCAAAATTGGCACCTAGGATGGAAATAGAGAAAATTGCTAATATTTGAAAAATCTGTCGGTTTCCTCCAAACGCCGGTCTGACCGCCATGGATAGACCGGTCAAACCGGGTCTAAGGGCCGGTCAGACCGACGACATGTGGCCGGTCTGACCGACATAGTTTGAAACCGAGTCGATTTTATCTGTACTCAGGTTTTCTTGCTTCATAAAGTATGTTTTAGATTTTCTAAGATGTCTATCCCAAATTGGACGTGGAGGACCTGCGGAAGACAAGACCAACCCCTATTTAAGGGTTAAGGCCGGTTCAATTGGCAAAAGATAATACACAATACACAAGAATCAATCTACTTTCAAGTTTTTAACCAATTGAATTGTTCTTTTACTTTTTTATATTAGTTCGTCTATCTTTGTTGATTTGCGCTGTAAATCGTTCGCCGCTGCTGCAAGAGTGCGACACCTCTTTGTAGGTTTGTCGTGAAAACCTTCCGTTTGCCCACGAGACGGGTATCTATCTATCGTTCTATCTAAATCGGCTTCGCTAGCCGGTTTAATCTACAAAACTCATCTTGTTTTGGCCTTTTGGCTAGATCGGGGTGGTTGGCGACTCCATATCATCGCAAGACATTTAGATGTTTTAATCGTGTTTATCTTCTTTAAAAAAAGTTACCAACACAATGAACAAGATTACTTCTATTGGTGATAATATTGCTAGTACAATCTATTCTTTCTATATAATTGGTACTCACTACAAGTCATTATGCTATAAAGCTCAAATTTTGTGAGGCCACATCATTAAGATTATATTGACCATTGATCATCATAGGTCTATGCAAATCAACCGTTAGATCAAGCTCTTCTCTGTAACTGCATCCGAGAGAACCAATGCTTTTTGTCTTCCTTACCTCATGCATCATTAGGCCATTCCCAGGGCTGATTTCATAAGGGTTTCATATGCATTTAATACTATGCCACATCAGCAAAAAGGATGATCTGGCACTGTAATTATGAGGGGAGAGAATAAAAGTGTTTCATCTAGCTGAAACGGTTTCGTCCCGCTTACCCAGACAATGAAACGAGATGAAATTCGCATTGGGGGGATGTGTTTCATGAGTCAGATTTTTTATGTCCAACCGCCCGCACAGCACCCGCACCCTCTCCCCTCCCGCGCCTCGCGCGCGTTTTCTCCTCCGACTCCCGCGCTCGCATCTGCCAGATTCATGTCGCCTTTCCGCCAGATCCGTGCCGCCCGCATTCTCTCCCCAAGCCGCGCCGCCCCTCTTCCTCCGAAGCCGCGCCGCGCTGCCCCTCTTCCCTCGAGCCGTGCCGCGCCGCCCCATTCCTCTTTCTTCTCGGAGCCGCGCCGCGCCGCCTCCCCATGCTTCTTCTTCCCCTGGAGCCTCGCCGTCTTCCCTTTCCACCCTTCCGCGCAAGCTCTTCCCCTCCGGTCGTGGCGTATTTCTGCCGCTGAAGCGCCGCCCGAACCGCGCCGTGCTCGGAAGCGCCGCCAGGTTCCTCTTCTTCATCCCCGAGCCGAGCCGCTTTCCCTTCCGCCCTTCCGCGTCGCCTTCTCCTCCGGACGCAGCGTCAATCCCGGTGACGTGCCGCCCTAGCCGCGCCGTTCTGCCCCTCTTCCCTCGGAGCCGTGCCGCGCTGCCCCCATGTCTCGCCGGGGCAAGAAGGGTGCGGAAGGATCTAACACGGCGTCGCCTTCACCAACACCGGTGGTGCACTTGGAGACGCCGCCCCGAACTCCAACTACAGGATGGCGGCCTGGAGCTGATTACGGCGGGAGTTCGGCGAATCCATGGTAATCGTAATTCAGTGATATTATTGTTATTTGTTGCCTCCTAATGTTTAGAGACTGGAATGCTAGCACTTCAGCTCAGATGGAACAGTGAGGAGCTATGAACTTAGGTTGCCGCAACCCTTTGACCCAGAGATGATATATATACATCATTGCTTCAGAAGCAAAGCCATGGCCCCTTCTAGTGATTGTTGTACTCATGTCTGCAATGGACTTGTAATCTGAAGTACAGATGCAAAATATGAGTTCTTTAAAAATATGATTAGTCAAAACTTTGTCCAGAACACAATATGAACCTGCATATTTGTAAATCTGCCCCAGGTGCAAATATATCGAGAAAATTCGATCATCGTGCATTTTGGATAAATTTGTAACTAAATTTATGAAGTGGTATAGAAAAAATTTATAGTAAGTCAGAGTATAGCTAAACTAATTTTTTCTTTCAAAAGAAAAGAAGAGTGCAGCTAAAATAGGATTGTGCCTAAACTGGCTAAACTAATTGTCAAATGGACTGTGCCTAAATGGCATGGTGATGATCTTCAGAGCATAATTATTTAGTTTCAATACTTTACTTTCAAAAGCTTGCCACCTTTTATTACAACCAATTGGATAGTTCTTTATGCTATATCTCCATGACATAATAGTTTGCATGTGTACCTACGTAACTCGGTCTATACCTGCATATCGTCTTAGCTTATAGGAATATTGGAGTACATAGCCTGTTGTGCATGCCCAACTTAAGGAATGCACCATTAATTTTTAAGTGGTATATTTTTAGCACCCTAGATGATTTTGCAAATTATTACTGAATTATTATATACTTGTTTTTAGGGGATATCCACCAAATGGTTTTGTCAACTTTCTTAATCAGCCCCATTTAACGCCATCAACACTTGGAGAAAATTTCCACTTTGTTGGAATTACTCCATCGTTCAACATATTATCCCCACCACCCGCATCATGTAGGAAAGGACCTGCACCTTCAAAACAGAAATCAGAAATGATCAACCTTGACGGAGATGACGATGCTGAGGCAAATAGGCCAGCAAAGAAACGACATTGGACACACGATGCACTGGAAGTCACAGTTTCATCTAGCATTTCATATTCATGAAGATGACATGTCACTGTTGGAAAATGGGAAATGAAACCATGCACTGAGAATGGCCTTAGATCTCTCTTTATCACTAACCACTAACCAATACATCTTTCACCCGAAGCCTACAACACCACCTCTGTATCTACCTCTTCCTCATTCCCTTTAAATCCTTTATTTCTATTTCTATTTTATTCTATATAGTTGATACGACCCACTAAAAAATCATTTATTGCTATAAAACTTAAATTCTGGGAGGCCATGCTATCCATTAACATCAACCGTTGGATCAATTTGAGTGAGCCATTGTTGGCCAGTCGATCATCCTAATTAATTAGAGGCTTTGATATACCGTTGTACCTATGACACTTGGTTACCTCTAATCAACTGGCAACCATCAAAACTGGTAAGGTAATTAAAGGAACGGGAAGTGGATCGGTCTCTGCTAGGCAATTTACGTTCCGATACTAATCAAAAGATTCACCACTAATCCTTGAAAAGGACTGGGAATGCCTCCAAGCCTCCAACGGCTAGAGCGTCTCCAACGGTAACCTTCCGACCTCCGCCGCCGCCGTCGCCGGCACCGGTGGGCCTACCCGCTTACCCCTCCGCGTCCTGTCGTCCACTACTCCGCTGTTGCCTGGCCACTTCCGCGTCCGTGCCCGGCCGGTTCTCAAGCACAAGCTCCCACCCGGCAGTCTGCGGCGTTTAGCCAGGGAACCCCCTCCGTCGCCGGCGTTCCGAGAGCGCCAATCCTACCGGGTGGCTTCGAGCGTCGCTCCTTTGCCCAGGTGGTAAAGGCCTTGTTGCGTCCCCCCTCTCTGCGTTCGGGAAACCTTCCGCGGCAATTACCACCGGCGTCCGAACCAACCACCGCGCTTTTCAAATCGTCACCTCGTCGCCAGCTCAAGGCGTCAACTCCCCGCGAGAAGCACCCCTCGTCTATGGGGCTAGCTATCGTAGGCGCGATGCCATTGCGGAGGACAGCGAAGAAGATCTGGGCTGGATTCGGGTGCAGAGCAGGTTTGAGCGAAGGCGCGCGGCGCATTTACGACGCTTTCATCCGCCGCATTCAAGCCCTTCTCAGCGGCCGGTTTCAAGGCGACATGACAGCCTCTCTCGCGAGGATTTCTTGCACAAGCTGGAGGGGAAATGTTTCAAATGTCTGGGACGCGAGCACCGCGCTGAGTTCTGTCGCGACCCCATTTGCTGCCTCCTCTGTCGCCGCTCTGGGCATCGAACGCGCTCCTGCCTGCAACGCCCACCAGCAGAAGCCGCGGCCCGCCGAGAGCCATCCCCCCCGCTCCTGCTTCCTGACCAGCCGTCGTTCCCGCCTGCTCCCTCTGCGGTGTGCCGGCAACCTTCTCAGCTTGCCCACCTCGCCGCGGAGAAGCCACCAGAGCAATGGCAGAGAGGAGTTCGGCACCCGGTCTTGTTTCATCTAGAAGAAATCCATGATTATTCCGCGGCAACAATTGATTTGGATGAGCAAGGCAGCTTCCAACCTGCAATCCGCCGGCTGCCGCCTTGGAGCTTGGGGGTGTCGGACGACGAGCAGGTCCCAGGCCGCTTGTTTGAAGAATTCCCCCATCATCGCCGCCGCCGCGCTCTGTGCACAACCGGCTTGGGGAAAGAGCGGGACGAAGAGGAGGAAGAGGATGGCCAAGATCCGGAGTTTAGCGAGGAAGAAGCTGAGCGCCGGCCCGAAAGAGCTCGTCGTGGGCGGCCGGCGCGGCGCGGCGACGCTCACGCCAGGAGTGACAACTCTGATGGTTCAGTGGACAACGAGCGCGGGGGCCGTGCTCGGGCCAGAGGAAGCAGGCGGAGAGGACCACTATGGCTTCCGTCGTGATTGGCGTCGCAAGGACGGGGATGACGACCGTGATGGCAGAGGCGGTCATGGGCAGGGCAGGGACCGCGACACGAGAAAGGGCGCAAGCAACAACTATCGTCGAGAGCGCACTCGCTCACCATGCCGCCGGGATAGAGGTGGTTTTAGCCGCGGCCGTGGCGGAGGAAATCGGCGCCACGCAAGCCCGGCGGAGCCCCAGCGCAAGCATTGCCCGTCCTCCCTACTGGGCAAGTTTCGGCTGCTTCATGCTTTGCAAAGCTCCCCTTTTGTGTCGCAGGGCACCCAGTTTCGTGGCGCGACACCGGCCGAACACCAAGTGCAGCGCCTGGCTTCAATCGCTGTTCAGGCAATGCCGGCTCGAAGCGCAGACAGCAAGGTGTCGAAGGGGAATGCAGCCTGGTCCGGGAACGAGTCGTGGGTCCCAATCCCAGTTGCACGTTCTTTCCAGCGAATCAAAGTCGCGCTTTTGGGGCCGATAGCAGAGACGACGGCAGATTGGGAGTTGGAGCCGGCGCTGTGCGCGCTGGAGTGGCTCACGCTGGCGACACCCACCTTGATGGAGGTTGCGGCAGACCCCACTCCGCTGGCCACCGCTCCCGCAGCGGCACAGGGGAACTTCGTCTCCCCGGTTACACCTAGATCTCAGGCCTTGGAGTCGGCCGACAACGGGACGGCGGAGATGGCGACCGTCAACAACACTAGCGCCGCCGCGGAGGCGCCGGCCCTCGCCCCCACCGCGGACTCAATTCGACCAGATCCTGTGGCGGTCGTCCAGTCGCTGTTCAAGCCACTAGAACAGGGGGTCCTAGGACCGCCATCGATGCTGCCGTACGTGATGAGCCGCGGCGTGTCGGTGACTCGCGGCAGGGGCCACCCTCGCCGAACGGTTCTTCCAACTCGGCGCAGTGCTAGGATTGCCAAGCAACCAGTGCGTCTGGTGATGGAGAAGTGCCGGAGGGTGCTTTGCCAGAGGCTAGGATTAATCGCTGACGACGAGGAGACCTCCGTCAGCCACGCGCTGGGGCGCTATGTTGCGATGTTCGAGGGGCCGCTACCGGAGCAAGTGATCACGGCAATGACTACCATCTTTGGCTTAGAAGACGTGCAGCAAGAAGCCATGAGCGAAGCCTCAATCTCGCTGTCCG
Organism: Oryza australiensis; assembly: GCA_019925245.2. Classification (NCBI taxonomy): domain Eukaryota; kingdom Viridiplantae; phylum Streptophyta; class Magnoliopsida; order Poales; family Poaceae; genus Oryza; species Oryza australiensis. The sequence continues at coordinate 891,692 of JAIFGZ020000161.1, read as the reverse complement.
GAGAAGGGGTCACCGACGTGGTCGCCGAAACAGAGGAGATCGCCGCCCACGTCGAAGCAGAGGAGCTCACCGTCAACTAATGTCAAGCTTAGCTGTTAATCCTCGAGCTCGGAGTGCCCCAAACTCCTTGTATCGTCGTTCAGACTTCTATGTTCGCGTATTCGGTCGCCGCATCACTTTTTTGCTTGGCTCCGTCGGCGGAGCGCCGGCCGTTCCTGTTCTCCCCGCAAGCCGGAGCGCCGATGGTTGGACCCACCCCCCTACATCATGTGTTTGTGGGTGTTAGAACTTCAATCTCGTCATGCTTCGCCATGTTCGCCTATGGTCTTGTTGTGCTGTACCATTGTGGTGGGGTGTGTCTGCAATATTGTTGGCGGCGGTGGCCGTGGACCTAGGGATTTCCTCGGTCGAACACCTGCCGGACAGATGAACAGTGGCAGCGACCGTGGATATGGGGATTGTTTCGGTCAAACATAGTGGTGGCCAAGTGGGCCGGGCCGAGGCGTGTCGGCCCGGGTGCGATGGCACTGTGCATCGGTCCACCGGCATGGCCCGGCTCGAGATGGGTCGTGTCAGCACGGCACGACGGATCGTGCCGTGCTTGGGCCGGCGGCCGCGCCCGCGAGCCGACATGGCACGGCACGGTCACTGTTCCGTGCCGGCCCGGGCACGGCACGGCCCACGGGCCAGCATGGCACGGCGCGGCGGGACGGCGAATGGCGTTGCGACGCGTGGCGGGCAGGGGCGGCTGGCGATGACGGGTCGTGCGGTGGCGTTTTGAACCGGCGAATGGGTGATTGACACGTGTCCTAACGGCTAGAATTTAAAACTAGCCGTTGGAGGCAAAAAAAATTCGAAAAAAATCTGAAAAAATTCCAAAAAAATATGAAATTTCGTCTTATAAATAGGGCATCCACCCCAGCCATTTCTCCTCACCCCAAATATCTCATTTTGTGCTCTCAAGTCTCAAGTGCTCTCTTGTGCTCTAATTTTTTGGTTTTGACAAAATTTGCTCAAATTTTGTCAAAAATCAAAATTAGTTTCGTAGTTAATTAGTTTGTGTGAAGCGCTTGCGGTTGGAAAGATGTAAGTGATATTCATATGTATGTATTATTTGTATTTTGTTTGTGTATTTCGGATTAAAATTGTAGAATGGATCCGAACTATCCATATCAGTTGCCGTCGTTCACTTTGGGTGATTTTGACCCTAATTACATGTCGGGGTTTGACGATGCCTCCGGATCGGCTCCAACTCCACCAATTGTGGAGGAGGAACCGGTGCAGACGGCGGCGACGGCTTCGGAAGGACTTTTCGGATCCGTGAGCGGAAGTGTTTTGACACGCACCGGCTCGAAAAGATCGAGAACCTCCGGTGTGTGGCAGCACTTCGACGAGGTGAAAGTGACCGGCCCGACGGGAGGGAGGTAACACAAGCTAGATGTAGAATTTGTAGGAATACTTTATCTACACGATCTTCTGGTGGTACAGGACACCTAAAGCGGCATGCAGAGGCGTGTGCAAGGAAGCACGGAATACAATTACGGCAGCAACAACTGATGCTAAACCCGGACGGTACGGTACATAGCTGGGAGTACGATCCCATGGTAGCTCGGAAAAATCTTGTCCGGTTAATCGCCACACAAGATTTACCCTTGAACTTTGGGGAGTCTAAGCTTTCGAAGAGTACGTTCAGCAATCGTATAATCCTAGATTCAAAGCTGTTAGTAGACAAACAACAACCCAAGATTTAGAAATTTTTTATGAGAAGGGTAGTACTGCACTTAAGGAACTATTTAGTACATGCACTTTCTCTGTTAGTGTTACCTCAGATATATAGAGTAGTGGAGCTAGGGAGGATTACCTTAGCGTAGTTGTTCATTTTGTTAATGATGATTGGGAGTTGCAAAAGAGTTCTAGGCCTCCGGTTAATAGATGTCTCACACACAGGTGAAAACATAGCTGAAAGAATTAGGGAGGTAATTAATGAATATAATCTTGCAGATAAAATATTTGCTGTCACACTAGATAATGCATCTGCTAATTCTAGGGCAATGAAAATATTGCAATCTTTGTTTTGTGTTTATGCACAGTCTTTTCTACTCCATCAGCGTTGTGCTTGTCATATAATTAGTTTGATTGTTAAGACTGGGATGAAGAGAGTAAATGTTCACATCGACATTGTTCGTTAATCAATCGCGTGGTTAACTGCTTCTAACCCGCGGATTGCTGCATGGAAGAGGTTTTGCCATGCGACCGGTAAGAAAGCACGTCATGGTTTTCTCAGTTTTTCCTATGAGTTTTTGCATGACAAAGTTTTTAACGAGGCAACATCTATCATTGTATCATATAATGATATAAACATCAATAAAGGTCACTACTATTTTTAACATATAGTAAGTGTCAATATTTATTTCAATAATTTCAGTATGAAGAAAAGATGACGAATAGATTATTTTTTTTCATATTTTCAACGTGACGAATATATCATTATTTCATTTTTTAACCTTTATTTACAATTTTAATTTTTATCTACCGAAATAATAAGGTTGTTTATTTTTTTTCTATTTTTTCATAATTTTTTCTATTTTTTTAGTTCGGTCGTGCCTTGTGGGCCCGTGGGCTCGACCACGGCCCACGGGCCATATTCGTGTCGTGCCGGCACGGGCACGGCCCGGCCTCCCGTGGGCCATGCTTGGGCCGGGGGCGGGGCACGCGGGCCAGCATGACACGGCCCGTCACAGTGAACGTGCCTAACGGGTCATGCCGTGATGGGCTGTGCCTCGGCCGTGCCCGTGCCAGGCCGTGCCGGGCCGCCCGTTTGGCCGGCACTAGTCAAACACTTGCCGGACAGATGAACAATGTCATGGAGAATGCGGGTCGTGCAAACGTTTTCGGCCCAATTAAAAAGGCCCGTCTTGGCTTTCGCTCAAAAAATCCGTTAGGGGCAATGACCCTTCTTGAGGTGATCCGCACGACATTTACGCACATGGGCCTAATCGGCACTGGGCTAGGCAGGCAGACCTAGGCCTATGCATGGCCTGCTAGGCCATTCTTTCTTCGCTTGACCAGCCATTCTGGGCCGAGCCAAATGGGCCTTCGCAGCACAACCCCCAATCATGCCACAGCACATCCAAGATCCTCGTTACCCCTAAAAAAGCCAAAGGGCCTAGCGTCATTACATGGGCTTCACTACAAGAGAGACTGTCCACCCCAACACGTTTTGGGCCATAGAAAACCTTCCTACTGTGACCCTACAAGCAATATAAAGAGATTGCAGTCTGGCTCATATGTTAAACAACCTACAGCTAATCTCATGGAATGTAATTAAGAGGGCTAAACTCACCGGCACGCTGCAATGTGCTTCACAAATTCATGAAAGATACATGATGCAATCTAGCATGCCTTCAAGAGACCAAGCTTCAAAATATCGATGAGGAACTTGCCAGATTCTTGGGTGGCTTCAAATTGGACAAATTCTCTTTCAAACCGGCCAGGGGAACGAGGTGCAGAATCTTGCTCCTATGGAACAGCGCAACCTTCCAGGTGGAGGACATAAACATTGGCCGGTTCTCGATCTAAGCCAACGTGAAAATAGCTTCAACAGGGAAAGTCTTCCAGTTAACCGGAGTCTACTTTCCAACAAGGCATCATCTTAAGGATGTGTTCCTCAGGCACATTAGAAGAATGCGGCCAGAAGAGGGCATGAGCTGGCTAGTCCTGGGGGACTTTAACATGATATACCGAGCGAGTGATAAAAGCAACAATAACATCAATCTAGAAAGAATGCGATGGTTTCGTGTGACAATTGATAACGCTCAACTCAGAGAGATCCCTCTGTTAAACAGGAAGTTTACTTGGAGTAACGAGCGGCGCTCGGTGACCATGGTCAAGCTTGATCGTTTCTTCTGTAACGAAGCTTGGGACCTGGCCTTCCTAGACCACGTGTTGCATGCCTTGCCCACAGGGTTCTCCGATCACTGCCCAATTCTACTGTCTAACCCTCAGGGTCCGCCCAAGCCAAGAATCTTAGGTTTGAAAATTTCTGGTGAGAATCCCAGGCTTTAAAGATGTTGTCAAGAATAATTGGTGCAAGCCGTCGCAGCATACTGAGCTGATGCATCGACTGCACCATAAGCTTCAGAGAACTGCAGCCAGCCTAAGGGCCTAGGCGCGAGGCCTTCTATCGGAGTCCAAGTTACAGTTTCAAATGGTGCTTGATGTGATTCAGCGGCTTGAGGTGGCACAAGAGCACATAAACCTCTCCCCTAAGGAAGTTAGCCTGAGAGCGGGCCTAAAGAGGAAAATTATCGCCTTAGCTTCCATGGAAAGAGCAAGGAAAAAGCAAGCTTCCAGAGTCTCCTACATCAAAGAGGGAGATGCGAACAGAAGGAAAACACCATTCAACGTCTACGCAAGGAAAATGACTGGGCGGTGACGCATGAAGAAAAGGAAGAAACGATTTATGACCACTTCGCCTCAATTATGGGGAGGCCAGGCCAGAGGACTAATGATCTTAACTGGGAGGCGCTCGGAATTCAACCGGCCAATCTAGCACATTTGCAAGAGCCCTTCACTGAGTAGGAAATTTTTCAAAGATATCAAGGAAATGCCCGCCGATAAAGCACCAGGGCCAGAGGGATTCACGGGAACCTTTTTTAAGGCTTGCTGGGATATCATAAAAACTGACCTTATGCTGGTTTTTGAGGCTACCCACAATGGCAGAGCCGCACACCTCAACTTGTTCAACACGGCAAACGTGGTGCTTCTACCAAAAAAAGAAGGAGCAGAATGTGTAATGGATTTCAGGCCAATTAGTCTAATCCATAGCGTAGCCAAGATCTTCACGAAAGTGCTAGCCCTAAGGCTAAGGCCTCTCATGCCATCTCTGATTTCACCTAACCAGAGCACGTTCATAAAAGGCAGGAGTATACATGACATTTTTCTCCTTGTAAGAAATATGGCCAGGAGATACCACCGCCTCCGGCGAGCGATGCTGCTATTTAAGCTGGACATCACAAAAGCCTTTGATTCGGTTCGATGGGATTACTTGCTTTCCCTACTGCAATATAAAGGGTTCCCAGCGAAATGGTTGGATTGGCTAGGAGCGATCTTCTCCACTTCAACCTTCCAGGTCCTTCTAAACGGCTACCCTGGTAAGTGAATTCACCATGGAAGAGGATTGCGGCAGGGAGACCCCCCTCTCACCTCTCCTCTTCATTCTCGCGATAGATCCGCTACAATGCTTACTCTCCAAGGCAACGGACATTGGGGCCCTGTCGAGGCTGAGGGGCAAACAGATTGACCTAAGGATTTTGATGTATGCTGATGACGTAGTTATCTTTGTTAATCCAAAGCATCGAGATGTTAGAACCCTCACAGATATCCTCTACCGTTTTGCACAGCTTCCGGGCTCGTCACAAATTTTCACAAATCCCAAGTGGCGGCTATCAGATGTGAGAACATCAATATGGAAGAGGTCCTTTGTGGAGTCCTGGCAATTAGGGCACAGTTCCCCATAAAAGTACTTAGGGTTACCTCTAATTCTGGGAAGAATGCATGCAGTGGATCTTCAGCCAGTATTTGACAAAATCTTAGGAAAGGTGGTTGGTTGGAGAGGTAAAAACATGGGGCTGGCAGGGAGATCCACCCTGGTGAAATCAGTTATCTCGGCTCAACCGATTTATCTCTTGATTGCTCTCAAGGTCACCAAGAGATCACTGGAGCAACTAGACAAGTAGCGCATGCGTTTCTTATGGGCAGGAACGAGGGAAATTATTGGCGGGAAATGCAGAGTAAATTGGACAAAGACCTGTTTACCCACGAACCAGGGCGGTCTAGGAATACTACAGTTGGAACAATTTACAAGGGCCCTACGGCTAAGATGGCTTTGGCACGAATGCAAAGACCCGGCCAAACCTTGGGTAGGACTCGAGACGCCATGTGATGAGGTGGACAAAGCCCTCTTTGCAGCAGCAATAAGAATAAGGCTGGGGGATGACAATACGACATGATTATGGGAATCACTCTAGCTAGACGGTCAGCGACCAGGGGACCTCATGCCACTTGTTTTTAACATATCTAGGAATAGAAATAAAATGATGCGTCAGGGCAAGCAGGATGATAACTGGCTGAGGGACCTAAATATTGACGCAACCACACAATGGTTCAGTGGACCGATAAGCCGACTAATCAAATTGTGGAGGGCGTGCGGGAGATCCGGCTAAGTGACACAGAACCGGATGAAAATCGTCTGGAAATTTCACTAATCATGGGTGCTATACAGCTTCGTCGGCCTACCAGGTACAATGTTATGGTACGCCAAGCACAAACTATAATCACTTATTTTGGAAAGTTTGGGTGCCACCGAAATGCAAGCATCATGCATGGCTCATAATCCAGAATAGAGTTTGGACCTCTGACCGTCTGGCAGCACGTGGATGGAGGAACAATGGGCAATGCCCCCTTTGCCGCGGCTTACCCAAAACGGCGTTACATCTGGTGGCTACATGCAGATATACCAGAAGAATTTGGGGACTCATGGCTACTTGGACCGGCTACCAGCAGCTACAACCGTCTGAGTGGAGAGAAGCAGTTTCAGTATAACAGTGGCGGGAAAACCTGGCAAGCACAACTGGTGTTCCGAAGAAAGGGTTATGATCCCTGATTCTCCTAGTAGAATTGGAAATCTGGAAGGAGAGAAATAGAAGGATCTTCGAGCAAAAGGAGGTGGGAACGAATGACCTTCTAAGGGTAATCAAGGAAGAGGCCCGGCTATGGGGTTTGGCGGGCGCTAAATATCTGTGCGAGATAACCGGTTTTTAGCAAATAGCTCTATGCCCAATTTGTAATGTTTTTTTTTTCTTTTCTTCGGGGTGTATTTTCTCCTCCTCTATTCAATGAAAAGGCACCTTTTCCGTTAAAAAACCCATTAATCCTTCTAACTAACAGGCTATTGCAACCACACCTGCATCTGCAGTGGTTCAATTCTTGCCATTGGAATAACAATCACCCTTGAGGCTTGATATACTGGCCGGTGTTGGACGTGTTCTGCTGCTAGAGTTTGTCATCCTTCAGTTCCTCCAACAAATACAAGTCTGTTGTTCTGTTTGTATTTTTCAATCCCCATTCCTACGTTAAATCATTCTCTTTCCACTTTTTTTCTTGATCATCTTTCATGTGTAAAATTCACCGGCCTAGAGATCACCTGCCCGGATGTGCTATTTGTTCCATTTCGCATCATAGCCAACTGGTACTTAACCTATATATATGTGAATGTCTACCAGCTGTTAAGTACCTGATCGATACTTTCATTTTTAGTCAGCTCTTGATCCATCCAATGCTATTTAAAAGGTTAATCCAGTGCACGTGAACACAATTTCACAGATATAAAATAAGAAAGTATGTCGATCGTCTCAGACAGGTAATTAGTTGAACTGAGTCAGATTATCTGACAGGTAATTAAATATATGCTCTATATCTCTATTTTATCCATGCATGTAATCTGGTAATAATATTTTTTCAAGCCTGAAAGACAATGTGTCTAAACTGGTCAAAATACATGAATCAGCAAGTCGAACACAATTGAATTTCTCTTGCTACATCAACCTTAGGAGAATTGGTGCTGTTGATTCTTGTGAATCGCACATCAAAGACTAAGCCAATCAAATGAATGATTGTAGTACCAAAAATCAAACTTTAAGCGATAAAAGTTATCCTTGTTGTCGATTTAATTGGTCTAACCATAGGTCTTGCGACTTGTGGAGATTATGGCAATCGGGTATCCACATGGCAAGCTTATCCGACTGGAGTTAAGGATAGGTTGTGCCTATCAAATATGTAAACCAACTACGACTTGGGTATTACGTTGCCGATTAGATAAGGCAACGGCTCATAGTCACGGTTTGATAAGATTGAGGAAACCGACTTAGAGTAAGATAGGGTTTCCGATCTGTAAGCCCACCTCCCAATACTATATAAGGGGGGTAAGGGGCGTCCCTTGAGGGATATGCGATATCGGCTTTAGATCATATGCTTCATGAGAAGTTAGATCAGCTTTTAGCTTTCAGCCTTAGATCTTGAGATCAATAAAGACACTCGGCGGATCGAATCCCCGAAACAGGAGTAGGGTATTACCTCACGAGAGGGCCTGAACCTGTCTAAATCTTCTTTTCCTCCTAACCCATTGTGCTTGGCGATCTTGATGCGACCCCAAAATTATATTGCCGAAACCGAGTTTCGACACGACGATAGGTGTAGAGCAGCTAATAGGTGTAGACCAGCAGATCTAACTGCCCTTTCTGTCGCCATCTCATGTCGTCGTTGCCGTTGGTCTAACCGCCTTGGAACCGACAAAAACTCAAGCAAACATAAATCGAAGATATCTCAAAGTAGATTGAACTTTATTACTTCTATTTGTGTTTAGAATATAACAACAATACTCCTCTCAAAAATCTCGACTAAACTCGAAATCCTAACTTTTCTCTCAACTCAATTATAACAAAATCGAGATCGAGAGGCCTCAACCTACTTCACTATTTATACCCATAGATCCATAGCCTAAAGCCACGAATTCAACTCATATAAGAAGTCGTAATCCCCTAGGAAACCTTCCCGTACCAGAAATAAATTTTACAAACTCTTATCGTATCAAATTTGGACTCCTTCCAAATTTGACTCCGCATCTCATACGCACACAATATCTTCATCATATGTCATATGAAATCTTCACCAACCACGTGTATTGTTGTTTAGCCTAAGCATCTCGCATGATATCTTGATCGTCCAGACGTCATCTTCTCTCAAGTTGACTCTAATCCATCACCGGCAATACTCTCCCAAGACATCAAGACACACGTACACATGAATCAACCAAGAAACCATATCCGAGCACAAGTTCTCTCCAACTTGACTCAATATTAGCACACAACAATATTACATACACAATATCCATCTAAAAGTCATAATTATATATTAATCACGGATATCAAAAAAACAACCCGAATCGCGATCCGACTGGCAGGCCGGTGTTGGTCGGGCTGGCGTCGACCAAATTGACAAAACCATTGTTCATCTTCTGAAAGTCTCCAAATCCATTTTACAAAATACTTCCAAATGTCAAAACTAATTATCTTCAAAAACCAATTATTCATCACAAAATAAATAAGAAAACACTTTGATTTCGCAATTCTAAGAAGTAGCAATCATTTAAGGTACCAAAGTTACCAATTTTCTTCATCGGTTAACATTATGTTGTAATTTCGAGATATGGCTACTGCAAGCATATACCAATGGAATCTTCAGTATGTTCAACTGTATCAGAAAATACCAAAGGTATGCAGACATCAAGAACGATCAATATTCTATCTCTGAACAAGCATGATTATATTTTTTTCTATCATAGATTACCAAATAGCAGAAAAGTAGTCTCCTATACAGTGTAATCAAATAACACTTCATATATTGTACATCTGTTTGCACTACAAATGCACCAACACTACTCTACTCTTCATATGATTCATTTCCTTGGCGTTCAATTTCAAAAATTGCTTAAATATTTTTTGCACAATTAGTCTGCCATATTTATCAATCATTCTTAGCTAGATATCCAGCTGCAACATGCGGGGTTGCATCTAGTACTACCAATAAAGACCACCTAAAAAACATATATTTATACTTTCACCTAACCTATTGGCAGCAGAACTCATAAATCAAGACTTAAATCACTTCTACTACTGATATCAGTATTGGTAGTATTTAGTAGAGGCCTCGCAGGTACTTTGAATTTGGACAAGCATTTGTCTAGATTCGTTCGTAGAAGTTGTTTCATGGCTCTTATGTTATCAAATCTTTAATTTGTTGACATATTAGGATTATATATATATATATATATATATATATATGAAAAAGTTATGGAGCAAGCATGAATGAAGCAAGTAATTATGTGGATGGACATCTACAATGATTTATTACAACACCTACATCCATAAGGATTTACATTATCTTCCTATGCATGTTTGTCATACAACCTCCAAACGCAGAGATGAAGGAACAATAGACACACATCACTTATGAAGAAAATATTATAGTATACTTGTTTCTAGGAGCATCATATTGTTATACGAAAAGTCACTTCCATTTTCCTATTTAGTCCACATGAGCATAGGAGGTATCAGGAAAAGGGCAGCCAACCAAAACTTCTGGGAAAGTAATATGCAAACTTGTGAGAAAGCGGAGATTCATCTCTGTTCAATACCCTCTTTTGTAGAGTTATATATAACAATTTTTCATGTATGTGAGAGAAACCAGCTGAATGAACATGGCCAGAGAGGCGGAGAGCGAAGCATTGTTCTCTTTTAGCTATTCTTGCTTGAGTAACATGGACAGAAGATTTGCAACTCCTCGGAACCCCTGAGGATGTTGGAGAAGAGCCCCAAGTATGTGCTCCTGCTTCCCCACGGATAAACTAAAGATCCATTTTTTTGCGTAGGTTGGCCGATGCCCTTCAACGGTGATACACGCCGTGATGCTTTGTTGATCCAGACATGTCGTGTGATGATCAATTGCACACCAAGTTGTTCTTCGTTGTTGTGTCTCCCCGTCTCCCCATCTCTCGCATGATGTATGAGCAGATGAAGAATGAATACAAGATAAAAGACAAACAATGAAACTTGTGCGTTCTTAATATAATGATGCATAACTCTCCTGTGCGTTTGAGAAAATACAAATAGTGAAAGGAAAGAGATAATTTTTGCTTCTGTGAAAGCCATCTGAGTTGTCAAATTTTAAGAATTTTTCATGATTATTTAAGTGATATGCAAAAGAAGAGGACATCTCCTCTAAGGGGTAAAATGACTTCCCAAATAATTAAGAGGATCAGTGCGACACCAACCTATTCTTTCATCGTTGTGTCCATCTTAGATACATAAACATACAAATGAAACATAATAGATCAAGAACGAACAAGAGATAAAAGGCAAATGGTGGAAGGGAGTGTACATTTGTGGTTTCATGAAAATCATTTGGGTAATGTATATATGCTAGACTACTAGCATTGGAGAGTCCATCTTTTGTCTCATGAGTTCATTTCTCAGAGATCTCTAAAAGCGTGAGGATGGGAAGCGTCAGGAGAAAGTAAGCCAGAAACATCCAAATACCATGTAAGACATCCCAATGCCTATAATGTTTATTACAAAAATTCAGTATGTCCCATATGAACAAACTAGAAAACGACTTCAGAATTTTACATACACATTTTCAGGGATATGAAGTAGAGTAAAACACATAATGGATGGATCTGATACAATGGACAGGAGAAAAAGCAGGCACTGCACAAAGCAAAAACGGGCAATGACAATGTGATTCTCTCTATAGGATGATAGAACCAGATATACCAAGCATCGATAAGTTAGTAGTAGCAGGCTGCAGGCACAGACGGTGTGGCAGTGGAGTAGGTTTCTGTGAGAGACCAAGTGTACTTGGCGACCATTTTTTTTTCTGGATGAATTGTATTTTTTCCCACCAAGTGTTGAGGTGGACTCAATGTATAGCTCATGGGAAATTGACTTGTGATAGGGTGTCTTGCTTTAACTTTCTTTCGTTTGGTGCTGAAATTTGAAGAGACTAACATGGAAGTAGTTGAAACATGCATGAGGCATGGTGAAACATTCATACGACACAATGATTTTCGAGAGATGCCGAGAACGCTCAATAGAACTTTTGAGAGGCACCAACAATACCTGATGAAACACTTAATTGAGTGGCACGTTCGTATACTACGATACTGTAACTATGGTATATATTTCTTCCATTCCATATTATAAGAAGTTTTGGGTTCGTCTTGGAGTCAAACTTTTTAATTTTGATCAAGTTTATAAAAAATAGCTGCATCTACAACACAAAATTAGTTTCATTAAATTTATCATCGAATATAATTTTTTTTATAAATTTAATCAAACTTAAAAAAACTTTGACTTTGGACAAACTCAAAATAACTTATAATTTGGAACGAAGGTATTTTTCCCCACAAGCAAACAAAGATGCTTGCTTGGCTATTTGGTTGAATTTGCCTACATGATTGCTTAGTTATTGCTTCAATGTGTACAACTACATAATTGCCTAGTTATTTCATCTACGTATGTATTACGTGCTATTACGTTGATGATTTTGGTATTCTGTTTGTTTTCATGAGTTTTGGCTATAAACAGAAGTTATATGGTTATTTTGGAAAAAAGGAAAGTCATGGATCCACAATACCACAATCGCAAAACTGACATTTGCAATTAAATAAATGAACCAAACTTGGTGCTATATATATATATATATATATATATATATATATATATATATATATATATATATATATATATATATATATATAGGGTGTTGAAACTAGCGAGGGAAAAAATACAGACAAACTGAACTAGTTGTACTGTTTAAAGAAGAGCACAAACGACATGTAGGAGTAGATAGCGAGTAGTAGCACTAGAAAAATGTATTTTATTTTTTTCTCTAGTTTTGCTATCTGAAATTGTGTGTCCATGAGAATTGGAGGCATCGAGAACAAGGAATACGAACAAGAGGTTATGTTTGTAAGTGATCATCTCTACAGCAGGCCCGACCTTGGGACAGGGCAAGCAGTGCTGCAGTCCTATGCCCCTAGGAGCCAAGGGCCCAAAGCCAAAGCCCACATACTTATATGCTGCCTACCTAGGGAAGCCCAAGATATAAGCCCAAGATGCAACACGTACGCAAGCCAACCTCTAATTCCACATCCGTCGCGTGTAATTAGGAAGTGCGATCATGTCTCCACTTATTAGTTGCTTTGTTTTTTTTAGAAATTAGTTGCTTTGGTTTGAGGTAACTCAAGGAAGCAACTTATAAAAAAACTTCAGCCCAGTTCTATAGGCCAGATCCAACAAAGCTTTGTTAGCTTTGCACTAATTTCATCAAATCCATGTGTCTTTGTTCCTTAGTCCGACCAAATCTTATATTGTTGTGTGAAAAGTTATTATGTTTAACTAATGCAATGTTTTGCTCTATAAATGTTTACAAGTTGATTTTTTTCCCATCGAAAACTTGTTTCTCTTTTTGCCAATTTGTTTAGACTTGAATTGTTCAATCACATGATCCTCAATTAACATATTATTTAATTTCTTTGCATTCTTATTACTTTATAGCAAAATGCCCGTGCGTTGCAACAGAATGACGATGTGGGGAGAGAAGCAGGCGGAGGACGAAGGTACAGGCAACGACGCGGGAGCTCCAAGCAGCGACGGGAGGGAGGGGCGCAGGCGCGGCGCGGATGGGGGTAGAAGAGAGGGATGTAGGAGGTTTTTTAATCCAAGCCTTCTCTTTCTTTTTAATATTGGGACTGCAGTTAATTTTATAAACAGTCAAGGGGTTTCCTATAAAATAACCATTTTTTCTTTTTTAATTGGTTTTTAAAATAGCTAGACGGATTTCGGGTTAATTTTAAAAAAAATTAAGGGGTTTTCTGCAAAATAGCCGACAAAACAAAATTTGGGTAAAAACACTACTTGTTATATATAGTATAGATTATTCAAGAAAAGCTTAAAACGATCATATATGGTTATGCTATTTTTTTAATGATCATTGTTGCTTAATAAGTTGGTCCACGTTCTAAAAAGAAAAATAGTTGGCTCTCATTACGTTAAAATCCTCGCTCCGCCACAATTTTTTTCTCATATATTTCATAATATTGATGAATATAGATTGTCACCAATCAATACAAAATTAGGTTTAATGATGATTAAATATATCACCTTTGCTACTGTAATAAAAAGTTTTTTTGTTAGTGCATAAATTTAATTATAGGGCCTCAATTTTTATCTTGTCCCAGGCCCAAAACTTTAGGACCAGCCCTGCTCTACAGTTTTTTCTTCTAGAATTCTACTTCGTGCTAGCTACTGGATCGATAAACACAAATGCTTATGATATTAGCTCTTCGCTTTGAAAAATTCTGTGTGTGTTTTCCTTAAACCAGTCGAGTTTTCATATGTTCCGTGTCCTATTATGAGAACTTCACATGTATCATTTTTCAGGTATATATGGGAACCATATACTACATTGTACCAGTAGATAATGTGCCAACATAGCAGGAGATAATCCTAGTGGTGCTTCAACAATAATCAGACAAACAAAACCATAGATGACTCTAGTAACTCGGGGAAGCAGAAAAGATTCAGAGTCAAGATGAGGTTGCAAGCTTTGCAGAAGTTGTGGGTACTTGAGTTTATTTCGAGGAACTACCAAGAGCGGAGTTACTTCGTAGGATTGCATGAGGCAGCCAAAGAGTTCATGAGGAAAACATAAAAAAAACTTGTAAGGATGTCGCTACAGTTTTGTTGTTTCGAGTAAATTTTTCAGACATTTAAACTAGGAAGGTAGCGTGCGCACTTACACTGGCAACTTACTTATTTAATGTGTTTGAAATTTTATTACAAATGTTTATGTGTGAGTGACTGTTTACTCTGTTCAGAATTTGTTTTTTATGTACAATTCATTCGATGAATTCGGGATTGTTTTCAATGCTCGGTATGATTTTATTCTATTACCCTTACAACATATAAAGTATTAACTAAAATTACTTAAAAACATGAGGTTTTGAATTTATAAAATAATATTGTGTCATAACAATGTAGTTGGTTCCCATGAAACTGTATATCATTTGTACTATGTATGTTTATATTTTGAAATATTTAGCATATCTTATTTTTAGAGTTTCTAAACTTTAGTTAAGTAACAATTTTTCTTGTATACTATATATGTCTTTATAGATTTTAAGATATATTAGTTGAAGATATTTTCTATTAAAAATACGGCCGATAGAGTGTTTCATCTAACTAAAGATAGACTTCTATTTACTTCTACTTTCTTCATCCCATAATTTCAACGAATCAAATTGTATCAAAAATATAAGAGATTATAGAGTACTACTTACCTTAACAACCTTCTCACTTTCTACATATCCTTTTTATTTAATGAGGGTTATCATACTCTTTTTTTCACTCCTAAAATCCTATGATCCCTTAAATTATGGGTTGGAGATGATACTAAGTATCAAGAGCATCATTTATAGATGGATTTTGTTTGTACTTGTGTAGATTAATTTAGCTTTGCATGTTTGTAATAATGTGGATATTTGAACTATTGATTTAATTGTAACAACATAGAGTTTTACGTTTAAGAACATAATATGGATATTTGAATTATTGATTTTATTGATTTAATTGTATATGAGTACAATAGTTCCAATGTCTCCCCAATGTCTCCAAAATCAAGGGTTTAAATATGGTTATTTAAAGATTGATCAAATATTTAGCAAGTATTCTCATGAATTTAGGGTGGTCAATGTGCACACAAATTGTGCTACCGAAGCATATGGAAATGTGACTTGGAGTCTAGCCTAGTGTGGAGATTGTGGCAATCGGGTATCTACATGGCAAGCTTATCCGACTGGAGGTAGGGATAGATTGCGCCTGCTATATCTGTAAGCCGAACTTGATTTGGGTGTTACGGTTGCCGATAGAGATAAGGCAATCGACCTATAGTCACGGTTTGGTAAGATTGAGGAAACCAACTTAGAATAAGATAGGGTTTCAGATCTGTAACCCTTCCTCCCAAGACTATATAAGGGGGGTAAGGGGCGTCCCTTGGGGGATATGAGATTCTAGATCAGAAATTCCGAGAGGAGATCAGCTTTTAGCTTTCAACTTTAGATCACGAGATCAATAAAGACACTCGGCGGATCGAATCCTCCGAAACAGGAGTAAGGTATTACCTCACGAGAGGGCCTGAACCTGTCTAAAACCTCTTTTCCTTCTAACCCATTGTGCTTGGCGATCTCGACTGCGACCCAAAAAATA
Source organism: Oryza australiensis (assembly GCA_019925245.2). Lineage (NCBI taxonomy): Eukaryota > Viridiplantae > Streptophyta > Magnoliopsida > Poales > Poaceae > Oryza > Oryza australiensis. The sequence goes on along the minus strand of JAIFGZ020000161.1, from coordinate 875,808 downwards.
TATTGCCGAAACCAAGTTTCGACAGTTGGCGCGCCAGGTAGGGGCCGCGCGTCGAGACTTCTTCAACAATCTCGCCGACAAGCGTGATGGGATCTTCCTCAAGACTCGGCGACTTCACCGCCGACTTCACCGACGACTCCTCCTTCGACTCGGATTCGAACCAGTCGGAGGGAAAGACCTTCTCGGCGCCATTCGGGCTCCCCAACAGCGCCGAGATCTTCGACAACATCTTGAAGACCAGGATGCGATCCACCTTCTCCGATGACGGACTTCACTCGGCACCATTCGGATTACCGAATACCGCCGAGATCTGCGCCAATCTTCTCGCCTCCCCGACGGAAGCAATCTACTCAGACGAAGACCTCTCGGTGCCGTTTGGGTTACCAAATGTCGCCGAAATTTTCATCAAGCTTCTCTCCCCCGAGTTGGCGGCAATCCACTCGGAGGAGCCTACTCCCCCAAGCTCTGACTCGGACTGGAACGATCCAGATCCGGGTTACCCAGGATCAAGGGAGGTCGCTGTCATCCTCCCGTCATTCGGCTCCTGCTCATCTTCGGAGCTCAATGGATACCTCAGCTCCGCCGGCTTCGACAATCTCTACGGCATCCCTTCTGACGAAGCCGACAACTCTGATTGCCGCATGGACTGGGAAGTGCTTCGACGTCCTCATGGCCGAGCCGGATGAGTCCGACTCACCATGGCCGAAGGCTTGCCGAAGAGGAGCGAGCCGGGGTGGAGCTCGAGCGCAAGACAGCCAAGGAGGAGAAACAGCGCAAGGGGCGAGGCGACAAAAGGAAGCGGGATCTACGTGCGGCCGACGATCCGCCCAGGAGGCCATCCTCCAAACACGGGTTCGCAACACCAACATCTTCCAGACGCCACAGCAGAACGCTGTCGCCGCACTCACGCTCTTGGACACCGTCATGGAGACGGCTTCGACCGACGTGACTCCTATACTCGACAAGATCAAGACCATCGTCGCTGCCACGGCTAATGGCCATCCCACCACTTCGGCACGAAGGCCGGCGAATCCGTGGCCGAAACGCCGGACAAAAGCCGGCTTCCACCTCTAAAGTCGGAGACTACGGGAGGCCCGAGCGGCTCGGTCGACAACTAGGCCAAGAGGCCCACCTCGCGAGTCCACACTGAGGTACCAAGAGCAGACGGCCGACTCCCGCGACAAACGACACGGACGTCCACCCGTCCACCACCGAGTCCGCCGCAACAGTTCCAGCTACCCAACCAGCCAACCGAAGACCCCGCCGAGTGATCTGCGGGAAGTCCTCGATCACCGCTACCAGGAGCACGACCGACGCACTCGGGAAGATCGAAGGGGATCACCCGATAGCGGCGACGATGGAGTACCGGCCTTCACTCGGGAGCTCCGCCGAGTGCATTGGCCGAGTGGCTTTAAGCCTACGGGGATTGAAAGATACGATGGCAAGACCGACCCGAATCTTGGTTAACGTATATACCCTTGCCATCCGAGTTGCGGTGGCGACAATAAAGCCATGGCCAATTACCCGCCCGTGGCCCTCGCGAACTCGGCCGAAATTGGCTCACGAGCCTGCCAAGAGGCTCAATCGGCTCGTGGAGCGAGCTAAGGGACCACTTCATCGCCAACTTCCAAGGCACCTTCGAGAGGCCCGGCACACACTTCGACCTTTACAACGTCATTCGGCCGGACGAGCCCGAAGGATTATATTCGTCGTTTCTCCGAGAAGCGCAACAAGATCCCGAACATCACCGATGACATCATCATCGCCGCCTTCCGGAAAGGAGTCCGTGATGAGCTGCTTATCGGCAAGTTCGGGCGCAAACCACCGAAGACGGTGAAACAAATGTTCGAGACGACGAACTCATACGCCAAATCGAACGACGCCATCAAGGCTGCCCGTCAAGACCAGCCCGACAGAAGGGAGGACAAGCAAGCAGGAGGAAGCCGAAATCCTAAAAAGGATGGCGGCAACAACGGCAACCAAGGCTCGAAAGATCGCAAGCGCCGATCGAAGACCTAGTGGCCGCAACCTCCAATACTCAACGACGTCCCAGTCGCCGCCTACGACGCCATCATGAACGCCCGGTGCACCCATCATCCGAATCACGAGCACGTGGCGAAGGACTGCTTTATCTACAAGCAGTTCGCCGAACGCGGCGCAGCTCAACAAAAAGCCGACTGATGAGGCTGGCCCATCTGGCGCCAAAAAGAACAACGCGGCTGAAAATGCCGAACCTTTTCAAGACCCAGTGGGGGAGCTCAACCACATCTTCGGAGGACCACTAGCTTATGAGTCCAAGAGGAAGCAAAAGCTAACCGACCGGGAGGTCAATGCGGCTCAACCCGAAGTCCCTCAGTATCTGCGATGGTCAGAAGTGGCCATCACGTTTGACCGCTCGGATCATCCTGACCGAGTGGTCCACCCGGGGCGCTATCCACTCGTCCTGGACCCCGTGGTCCGCAACATCAGGCTCAAGCGCGTCCTCATCGATGAGGGCAGCGCCCTCAACATCTGTTTGCCAAGACCATGGATGAGATGCGATCCCAAGGGCCGAACGAAAGCAAGCTCGGCTCCCTTCCACGGAGTTATCCGGGCTGTCTTCAACACCACTCGGGCACATCTCCCTCCCAGTCACCTTCGGAGCCCGAGAGAACTTCCGAACGGAGAACATCACCTTCGAGGTGGCCGACTTCGAAACAACATATCATGCCATCATCGGAAGGCCTACGCTTGCCAAGTTCATGGCGATCCCTCACTACACTTACCTCTCGCATGAAGATGCCGGTCCCAACGGCGTCATCACTCTTCGCAGCGACGTGAAGCAAGCCTTCACCTGCGATAAGGAGAGCTGCGACATGGCCCAATCTCGCGAGAGATTACGTGGCCAACAAGAAGTCCGATTGGCTGCATCGACTTCGGCCGAGGGCGAAGTCCCCGCGAAGAAGATAGCCAAATCGGGATCCGGCGACGCCAAGACCAAGAAGATCTCCCTTGATTCGTCGATCCCTCCAAACTGCTGTAATCGGCGCCGACCTAGATCCCAAATAGGAAAGCGCGCTCGTCACCTTCCTCCAAAATAATAAAGATGTTTTTGCTTGGAAACCATCGATATGCTTTGGAATTCCTAGGGAGGTGATCGAGCACTCTTTGAACGTCAAAGATGACGCCAAACCAATAAAACAACGATTACGCAGGTTCGCACAGGATCGAAAAGACGCGATCAAAGAAGAACTCGCAAAGCTCTTGGCTGCCGGCTTCATCAAAGAAGTCCTTCATCCCGACTGGTTAGCCAACCCAGTCCTGGTCCGCAAGAAAATGGGGCAATGGCGCATGTGCGTTGACTACACCGACCTCAACAAAGCCTGCCCCAAAGATCCATTCGGCCGCCTCGCATCGACCAAGTCGTCGACTCAACACCATTGTGAACTCCCGAGTTTCTTGGATTGTTACTCGGGCTATCACCGGATCAGCTTGAAAGAATCCGACCGCTTGAAAACATCGTTCATCACGCCGTTCGGGGCTTACTGCTACATCACCATGCCTTTTGGCCTGAAAAACGCCGGTGCCACATACCAACGCATGATCCAAAGATGTTTCCAGACACAGATCGGCAAGAACGTTGAAGCCTACGTCGACGATGTTGTCATCAAGACCAAGCGAAAGAAGACTTGATCGCCGACTTAGAAGAAACCTTTGCAAACATCCGGGCCTTCGAATGAAGTTAAACCCGGAGAAGTGCACCTTCGGCGTCCCATCGGGCAAGCTGCTTGGCTTTATGGTGTCACATCGCGGCATTGAGGCAAATCCAGAGAAGATCAACGCCATCTTAAACATGAAACCCCGAGTAACCGGAAAGACGTCCGTAAGCTCACGGCTGCATGGCGGCACTAAGCCGTTTCATATCTCGACTCGGCGAACGAGGCATGCCCTTCTTCGATCGCTAAAGAAGACAGACGACTTCTAGTGGACCACGAAGCCGACAAGGCCTTTGAAGATTTCAAAGAATTCCTTACCACGCCACCGTCCCGGCTTCGCCTCGCCCGGGAACCCCTGTTGTTGTACGTCTCACCACTCACCAAGTGGTTAGTACGGTCCATGTGGTTGAACGCGAAGAAGAAGGGCGGGCCCGAAGATTCAAAGGCCAATTTACTTCGTTAGCGAAATCGGCAGAGCCAAAATCCGCTACCCTCGGTACAAAAATTGCTTTATGGTGTTCTAATAACCGCGAGGAAATTGGCACACTACTTTCAGGGTCACTCGGTCACCGTCGTCACCTCTTTCCCACTCGGCGACGTCATCCACAACCGCGAGGCAACCGGGCGCATCGCCAAGTGGGCCCTAGAACTGATGCCGCTGGACTTAACTTTTAAGCCCAGGACGTCCATTAAGTCACAAGCCTTAGCGGACTTCCTGGCCGAGTGGACTGAACAACAAGAACACGTGCCTCGGGAAGACCTCCAACACTGGACCATGCATTTCGACGGATCCAAGAGGATCACCGGCTTGGGAGCAGGAGTCGTGCTGATCTCCCCGACTGGGGAAAGGCTAAGATATGCCCTTCACCTCCACTTCTCCGCCTCACACAACGTCGCCGAGTACGAGGCTCTTCTACATGGACTGCGCCTCGCAGTCTCACTCGGGATTCGTCGGCTTATTGTGAAAGGCGACTCCCAGCTGGTCGTCAATCAAGTGATGAAGGACTGGTCCTGCTTAAATGACACTATGGAGGCCTACCGACAAGAGGTCCGCAAGCTTGAGGACAAGTTTGATGGGCTAGAACTCTCACATGTCCTGAGACAAAACAACGAAGCTGCCGATGAGCTAGCACAGTTCGGATCTAAGCGCGAAGCTGCCCCAACAGACGTCTTTGTCGAACATCTCTACGAACCAACCGTCATGGCAAAAACGGCTCCTAACGAACAAACCAACAACGAAGTCGCCATGACCGACACCGATTGGAGGACGCCGCTCATCAAATTCTTAACCCAGCAAGAGCTGCCGGATGACCGGGATGAAGCAGAACGCGTCCGGCGTCGTTGCCAAGCATACGTCATGGTCGACTCCGATCTATACAAGAGAAGCCCCTCCGGAATTCTAATGAGGTGCATCACACCCGAAGAAGGGAAACAATTACTCCAAGACATCCACTCGGGCATATGCGGAAGCCACGCGACAGCACGCACTCTGGTCGGCAAAGCTTACAGACAAGGATTCTTCTGGCTCACCGCGGTCTCCGACGCGGATAAAGTCGTAAGAACCTGCGAAGGCTACCAGTTTTTTGCCCAACAAAGCCATGTCCCGGCCCAGGAGCTTCAAACAATCCCACTTTCCTGGCCGTTCGCGGTATGGGGGCTGGACATGGTTGGCCCTTTCAAGAAAGCTCCAGGAGGTTTCACACACCTCTTCGTCGCAATCGACAAGTTCTCCAAGTGGATTGAGGCCAAGCCGGTCGCCACAATCACTGCTGACAAAGCACGAGACTTTTTTCTCAACATCGTGCACCGCTTCGGCGTCCCAAACAGAATCATAACTGATAATGGGACTCAATTCACGGGAGGCATCTTCAAGGAATTCTGCGAAGACTTCGAATCAAAATCTGCTATGCATCGTAGCTCACCCTAAAAGCAATGGGCAAGTCGAGCGAGCCAACGGCATGGTCCTTCAAGGCATCAAGGCTCGCGTTTTCGACCGGCTAAGCCCTTACGCCGGCAAGTGGGTACAAGAACTTCCCTCGGTTCTATGGTTGCTGCGAACCACACCCGGTCGGGCCACCGGCCAAACTCCTTTCTTTCGGTTTATGGCGCGAAGCCATGTTGCCAAACGAGATGGAGTATGAGTCCCTCCGGGTCCACGGCTTCAACGATGAACGCTACGACCACGACCGAGTGGATGACCTCACCCGATTGGAAGAGGCCCGCGAGGCGCCCTCATCCGATCGGCCAAATACCTTCAAGGGCTCGAAGATACCACGGTCGCAATGTGCGAGCACGAGCTTTCATCGTTGGCGACTGGTCCTACGCAAGATCCGACCACCAAAGACCGACACAAGTTATCTCCCTTATGGGAAGGACCGTATATAATCGCCGAAGTAACTCGGCCGGTGCTTACCGGCTAAAGCGCGAAGACGGGTCAATGGTGGAGAACTCCTGGAACATCGAGCATCTTCGATGATTTTATGCCTAATTTGGCTAAGCCTCATGTTTTCCTTGATCGCCAACCTCAAGCAAGATGACTTCTTGAGCTAGCAAGTCAAGGAGTCACACATGTCAATAAAGCTCAAGTTTTCCTCGTCAACTTTTGTGCATAATTTGGTTTATCATTGTTTAATGTCCTTTGACTCGAGCTCGGTGTCTAAGGGCGAGAGTTTTCCGATGACCTAATCGAGCCTAGGCTTGATGACGACGACGAAAACTACTTAAGAAATTTCACGCAAAAGCTCGAATCAAGGCATTGACATAAATAAACTAAAAATAGTCACAAAGTTCCACGTCGAATGTTACGGTTACATGACATTTACAAAGCAAAGTCCGAATACGGATCGAGCTTGAAGTTGTTTACTACATCCAGAGATATCTTCTTCGCCGCCTCTTGCGCCTCACTCGGCATATCTAAGGCCTGCTCGTCCGTTGTTCCCTCGGCGAAGCCCTCCGACCGAATGGATATCCACTCGGGGTAGAGGGACTTGGTCGTGCAAGAGCCGGACCAGCCCCATGTTGGCCGCTTCGGTGATATTCTTCGGTATCGTTCGGGAGCGGTGAAGCTTGTCGAAGATCTCGATTGGCTCCGAGCGGCCCCAACTCCTTGATCGAACAAGGACAGCAAGATCGGCGTGGCGGCGTGTCACATCCTGGGTTTTTCCCTAATTCATTTAAAATAATTTACCGGAAATAATCGGAATTTCGAAATTAATCTGAGTCAACCTATAATTTTAAAATACAATTAATAAATGGAAATGACATGGTAGGATTTTTCTTGAATTCTTCATGTCAAAATACGCTAACGAGATTTTTATGGAATTTTTAGAGCACTCTAAGTATTTTTTAAGCAATTAAATAAGAAATCGGGAATTAATTAAGCCCAAAAATCCTTTTTCCCTTTTTCTTTTTCTTTTCCGTACGGGCTGCACAGTACTCCCGCTCTTTCCCGGGCCGCCGGCCCGGTCCCTCCCGCGCGCCCGGTCGTGGGCCGAGGCCCGCAACGCCGTCGCCGCACGCAAGTCCGCGGGCGTCCTCGCCCGCGAGTCGCCGACGGTGGGCCCGCCTGTCGGGCTTCCGTCCCCGCGCCGGTCGGTCCGGCCGCCGTCCGCCATGCGCGCCGCCTTCCGCTCCTTCCCGTTTGAATCCGAGCCACGTCGGCCCGTGCGGGCTCAATATCGCGGCGCCGTTTCCATCCCCGAAGACCCCGCGCCCGTTGGAAACCCTATCCACGCGAAATCCGTCGCCGATTGTTTCCCCTCTCTCTCAGAGTCCGTGAACAACGGCGAGGAATCCGCGCCGTTTCCGTGTTTGTTTCAGCCCGTTGCACCCCTATAAAACTCCTCTTTCGCCGCGCGTTTCCCTTTGGTTCCCGTGCGCTAGCCCCAAAACCCGCCGTCGCCATCGTCGTCGTCTCCGTCGCCGGTGAGTGCACCGCCGCCCTTCTCCCTTCGGTTTTTCGGGCCTCCTCCCGAACCGCTACCGCGCGCATCGTTCCGCCCTTCCCGTGGTCCCCGCGCCGCCACCTTCGCCGCCCGTCGCCGGTGCCCGCCGGTCCGGCCGCCGCCGCGCGCCATGGCCGGCGGCGAGCTCGAGCCTCCGCCGCCCGAACCCTAACCCTAGCGCCGCTCCCCTGCGCCGTCCGATCCTTCGGATCGGGCGGATCCGCACCGTCCGATCGCGATCGATCCGTCGCCGTTCGATCCGGTCCGCACGCCGGATGGCTGCCGCGTGTCCGCCCTCCGTCGCCGCCCAAACCCTAACCCTAGCCGCGATCCGCGCCGTTCGATCCTTCGGATCGGGCGGATCCCGACCGTCCCTCGCGCGCAAGGCCGTCGCCGTCCGATCGCCGCCACCCTCCCCGATGCGCGCCACGTGCCCCGCTCCCCGCCGCCTCCGTGGACTCGGTCCACCGTGGACCGCGGCCGCGTCGCTTGCGTCAGCCGCTTGCGCCGCTGACGTCAGCCCTACCGCTTGCGCCATGCTTGCGTCACCCGGGGGCTTAATTACGCAATAAATAATTTAATCTTTTCTGTTTAGTTTAAAAATCGCAATTAAACTTCTAAAATTCATATCTTTTGAATCCGAACTCCGTTTTAGCCCATTCAAATTTCATTAAATCCAAAAAAATGTCAAGAATCCATTAAAAATACTTTTTAGTGCTGTTTCAGTAGACTTTTAGGGTGTTTGTTGAGTGCTTTTTTTGTCGTGTAGATCCCGAGTTTTCGGCGAGCCCGTTCTCTTGAAGTAGTCGCCGAGGTTCCTCAGTCTCCAGAGCAAGGCAAGTCATACCTTACATTGACCATATTGTACCTATTTTATGTAAATATCTCTTTTTCGTTCAAATACTGCATATGTTTTAGAATGTCATTTCATGGGATGTTCATGCCTATTGTACTCAACCATAGGATTGTTTGCCTTATACCATTGATAACTTGGGGTTCAATGTGACTAGATGATAGTTTAAGGTTGCTTAGCCATGCTTAGCGCAACTAGCTCACTTAAGGGAATCACACTAAGTTTATTACTAAAGTTAACCTCCCGTGATATTAAGATATGACTTTGGTTTTAATAATATTGAATTATAAGAAAGGTGGGTCGTGAGCACATGGTCGGACTTTGGTTAGCGTGTTCATGACGATTAAGGACCGGTTCTCGGAAACCCGGAAGAAATGCCGTGCATACCACAAGCCGCATGGGTAATGGTGGGTCCGTAGCGTAGCGTCTCTAGTTAACGTATCCCGAGAGGGTGAGCGTGATGGAGTTGGGTCGGCCCCGGTTTTAAGGGTTGATCAGCTTCCGGATTCACCGCGACACTAGAGAGGGCTGCCCATTGCCCGATGGGAATGGGGGCGAAACCTTGGTGTGGTACGCTTGATTAGAGGGGGTTATGTGAAAGGCCCTGTCACAATTCCTTTCCGAGGCACCATGGTGGTGCACCGGCGCACGGTAACGTGTTGTGGGATTGTGTCTTGTGGGTACGCTTGTACACCTCGATCGAGTAAAAACTATTCGAATAGCCGTGCCCACGGTTACGGGCGATCGACCGATTCACCTTGATTAGTCTCATTTATTTTATTCGAATGAAATGTGGAAGCTTGACTAGTGCGGTGGATGGATGGGCCTGTCGCAACGTGGTTTGAGCGTTGGACAGTGTTTATTTAATACCGCTTAAATTTACTACTATTTTACTGTCTTCAAATGTTGTTATCATATTCTGTAAATGCTGTTTCTGCAAAAGTGAGCCATTAACCCTTCCTTGTTATTTATCTTGCATCATGTCCCCTTTTCCGGTGTGACTTGTTGAGTACGTGGTTGTACTCACCACGCTTCTTTTCCCCCTTCGGTGCGAGGTTGAGGTCGAGGTCTCCGAGGAGGTGTAGGCTTGTTCTCGTCAAGGTTTAGCCGTGGAGTTGGTGTTCCGCTTCGTTCGTGTCAAGTTTAGCTTAAGTCGGTTTTATTTTCCTTTCCGCTGCATTTGTGTAACTCTTTTATATTGTTTCTAAGACGAGGATTCTCGTATTATCAATAACGTCGATTTGTGTACCTCGGCGATTCTGGACGAGGATGTAATGCACAAATTAGCTGCAGAAATTCTGGTGTGAATTTCTGGGCATGACAAGTTGGTATCAGAGCCTTCCTGTGACTGTAGGACAAGCCAACTGGAAACCTTAAGAGCCCTCTAATTCTTTTCATGTGCATATGTTTTAACAAAAAAGGGGTGTTTTGAAAAAGTGGAGTCAGTCTAGGGTTTAGGAATTGCGAAAATGGGATGTTGGTCGTGGGTTTTTGAGCATGTTTTGATTTTCCCACTCCTTTGTTTCTATAGATGGCAGGTTCCCCAGCGACGCACTGCGGAAAAGGGATGACAGGCTTCGTGGCAGAGCTGGCGCGTATGGCCCTTGCAGTTGGATATCCCGAAGCACCAGAGTATACAACAGTTACGCCTCTCAGTGGCGAGTTGCCATACCGTGTTCGGTTGGAGGTTCACGGGTTTGTGGGAACGTGTCTTCCCAACATGGAGGTCACAGCTTCCGGAGGCACGTCAGATCACGCTTGTCAAGAAGCCGCCTACCTGATGTTGGCCAGGATGAGGGAGCTGCATGACTCTGACCTTCGCACCTCCTCCAACCGCTACCATCCCCGTCGAGGTAGTTTCTCCGAGGTCAGTGCATTCAAGTCAACGGCGGAGGAGAATGACTGTACCTTCGGTCACATGTGCACCGTGCTCAAAGGACTGGATCAGATGCACTCTGACCTACACAAGGCGACCAAAGAACTGAACGACAAGAAGATGCTGAGGATCGCGCGGCTGCAGGACGAAGTGGTTCGTCTGAAGAAGGAGGTAGCTGAGTTGAAGGGACTCCCGCCACCAGTTGGGGTCAGACTCCGCACTACGCCTCGGAAGACCACCACCGCGCCTGTCCGTATCCAGCTGGCACCTCGGATTCCCCCGCCTTCTCCAGCCCCACCCGCTCCAGTTCCAGCGTCGGTTCCAGTTCATCCTGCTGCAGGTTACGCCCTCACCTTTGCTCCGGCTTCGGCGAATCAAGGCGGAGGTGGCGTGTGGTTGGATCTCCGTCTCCGGTGACTCAAGCTCGATAATTCGGCTGAAGACATGGACTCCGAAGAGACTCAAGATTCCTCGGAGGGAAGAGGCGGGATCGGTTGGGCTACGGCAACCGATTCGAAGAGTCCAAGTCGGAGGTGACGCCCGAGGACTCCAGGAGCCGTTCGGAAGAATGGGGATCTTCTGAAGGAAGCAGTTTCGACTCCTCGTCTCGTGGGATCGTTCTAGTTGCCTTCCTTAGTTTTACCGTTTACCTTAGTTTGTCTTCTTGGTAGTTCTTTGTGTGTTAGGTCGTGTGTGTGGGATAGGCGGCGATCGATATCAAGTGTGATATGACCGACCAATTAAGGATGTTTGGTGCTTTTCCTTGTTTTTAGTCAAGACCGAACAATGCATTTGAATCCAAATAATAAAGATTAGTTCTAAGTCTGTCTGTTTTTCTTCTTTTCTCTCTCTGGTCGGTCGTCTCCTTCAGATGGTGAACACCAGGACCAGTGGGGCGAACAGCAACAATGGGCAGTCAGGTGCCCACAACAACGAGGCTCACAACGCCAATGGCAATGCTCCTCCACCGTCACCCGAGAATCCCACCATTGCTCAAGTGCTCACTTCACGAACGAGATGATGGCTGCAATGATGCAGCAAATGCAACAACAACACCACCGGATGCAACAACGAGATGCTGCAACAAATGCAACAACAGCAGCAGAACAATCGGTTGCCGCCCCACCACCCCAGTCCAAGCCGCGAGTTCCTTCGTGTCCGACCGCCGACCTTCTCCAGCACCACCAATCCCATGGAGGCTAATGATTGGCTTCATGCCATAGAGAAGAAGTTAGATCTGCTGCAGTGCACGGATCAAGAGAAAGTCTCGTTTGCCACTCATCGATTCATGTGGTCCCGCTTGACTTGGTGGGACAACTATTTGGTTACTCGCCGGCGGGCAAGCGGTTACACTGGAAGAGTTTCGTCGGCGGACCGCGCATATTCCTGCGGGAATTGTTGCACGTAAAAGCGTGAGTTCCGTTCTCTTAAGCGGGGTAACGAGATCGGTTCGAGTATCCGCACGAGTTCAACCGTCTTGCTCGTTATGCCCCAGAAGATGTGCGCACGGATGCAGAAAGGCAGGAAAAGTTTTTGGCGGGTTTGGATGATGAACTCACGGACAAGCTTATCTCCGAGAGTATGCTAACTTTGAGAAGCTGGTTGACAAGGCCATTCGACAGGAAGATCAGCGCAACAAGATGATCAAGAAGAGAAAAATATTCCGATCCGACCTCCTCAACGGCAGGGAAATCGGCGAGGCCGCGTTTCATGCCCGGAAGTCGAGTGGGCCTACCACCATGATTGTTCGTCAATCGACCTTATCACCCGGGAATTTCCAAGCGGCGGTAGTGGAAGTGGTCGGCAACGGCGTACTCCCCGCGCCCTCCAACGGCGCCATCCCGGCAACGATCCACGACCACCACCTCCAAGGAAGGACTCGGAGGAAAGCCAGAGTCTGTTTCAACTGTGGTGACCCGGGGCATTTTGCGACAAGTGTCCAAAGCCAAGACGCGTTGGGCCAAGGTTCATCCAGGCTCGAGTCAACCATGCGTCCGCCGAGGAAGCACGGCCGCTCCGAAGTTATACGGGTATGTTTCCGTAAACTATACTCCCGCCACGTATTATTTGATTACGGCGCTACACATTCTTTTATCTCAAAGCAATTTGTTGGGGCACATGGGTTGTCGATAGTGGGACTTAAGATACCTATGCGGGTTCAAACCCCGGAAATCACTTGGAGACCACTCGCTTTGTCCTTCAGTGACCATAGAAATCCAAGGATCTATGTTTCTAGCCAACCTTATCCTCCTTCAGTCCAAAGGCATAGATGTCATTCTTGGGATGGATTGGTTGTCCAGACATAAGGGAGTAATTGACTGTGCTAGTCGCACCATTACTTTAATTAATACGAAAGGAGAAAGAGTTGTTTTTCGCTCTCCTATGCAAGTCAAGCCCGTAGCAAGTTTGAATCATGTTTCCACGGGAATCGTCCGAAACGGCGGCCAAGACCCTGTGAAGTTAGAGGATATCCCCATTGTCAGAGAATATCCTGAAGTTTTCCCCGAGGATTTAACTCAGATGCCGCCAAAAAGGGAAATTCAATTCCGGATTGACCTAGTACCCGGGACCGCCCCAATACACAAGAGGCCATATAGGATGGGAGCCAACGAGTTGGCTGAAGTAAAGAAGCAAGTGGATGAACAGTTGCAAAAAGGGTATATTCGCCCGAGCACGTCGCCTTGGGGTGCTCCGGTGATTTTTGTGGAAAAGAAAGACAAGACCAAGAGAATGTGCGTGGATTATCGAGCCCTCAATGAGGTTACTATCAAGAACAAATATCCCCTACCCCGGATTGATGACTTATTCGATCAACTCAAAGGGGCCAAGGTATTTTCCAAGATAGACCTGCGATCGGGCTATCATCGCTTGAGGATTCGGGAAGAGGACATTCCCAAGACCGCCTTCACCACTGGTATGGACTCGTACGAGTGTACGGTCATGTCTTTTGGGTTAACCAATGCACCGGCTTTCTTTATGAATCTGATGAACAAGGTGTTTATGGAGTTCTTGGATAAGTTCGTGGTGGTGTTAATTGACGACATTTTGGTTTACTCTAAGTCAGAGGAGGACCATGAGCAACATCTTCGGACAGTACTCGAGAAGTTGAGAGACCATCAACTCTACGCCAAGTTTAGCAAGTGTGCTTTCTGGTTAAAGGAGGTACAGTTCCTCGGCCACATTGTGAATGCCCAAGGAGTAGCCGTGGATTCAGCAAATGTGGAATTAGTTACCAAGTGGACCCCGCCTAAAACGGTTACTCAGATCCGAAGTTTCCTTGGACTTGCGGGTTACTACCGCCGCTTCATTGAGAACTTCTCCAAAATCGCCAAGCCAATGACTCAACTGTTGAAGAGAGATGAGAAGTTTAAGTGGACGGCAGAATGCAATAGAAGTTTTGAAGAGCTCAAGAGGAAGTTGGTGTCTGCACCAGTGTTGATACTGCCTGACCCAGCAAAGGACTTCCAAGTTTATTGTGATGCATCTCGCCAAGGGTTGGGATGTGTGTTGATGCAAGAAGGCAAAGTGGTCGCATATGCATCTCGTCAATTGCGCCCACATGAAAACAACTACCCCACTCATGATCTGGAGTTATCCGCAGTGGTTCATGCATTGAAGATCTGGCGACACTACCTAATTGGTAATCGTTGTGAAGTGTATACGGATCACAAAAGTCTTAAGTACATTTTCACCCAACCGGATTTAAACCTCCGACAAAGGAGATGGTTGGAACCGATCAAAGATTATGACTTAGGGATACATTACCATCCCGGCAAAGCTAATGTGGTTGCGGATGCACTAAGCCGAAAGAGTTCTTGCACCACTCTCGGTGTCGAAGGAATGTGTGACCAAGGAATTCAAGAATCTAAATCTACAAGTGGTGGATTTTGGTTTTGTGGTGCTCCGGAAGCCCAACCCACTCTCATTGATCAAATTCGGGCTGCTCAGGGCGTCGATCCCGAGATGGCCGAACTCAAGAAGAACATGAGAGTCGGAAAAGCTCGTGGTTTTACGGAAGACGAACATGGCACAACTGGATGGGAAAGAGATTGTGTGTGCCGAAGACAAGGATTTGAAAAGACGATCCTTACGGAAGTTCACCAAACCCAATACTCAATTCACCCGGCAAGACAAAGATGTATCAAGATCTTAAAGAAAAGTTTTGGTGGGTCGCATGAGGAGGGAGATAGCCGAGTTTGTTGCACTTTGTGATGTTTGTCGGCGAGTGAAGGCGGAACATCAACGGCCCGCCGGATCAGTTGCAACCACTTCATTCCGTGGAAATGGGAAGAAATTGGAATGGATTTCATCACGGGTTTACCCCGCACAACGTCAGTTATGACTCGATTTGGGTCGTGGTGGACCGACTCACCAAGGTGGCCCATTTCATACCGTACATACTACCTACTCAGGGAAGAAGTTAGCAGAGCTTTATCTCGCAAGGATCATGTGTTTGCATGGCGTGCCCAAGAAGATCGTGTCCGATAGGGGAAGTCAATTTACTTCCAAATTCTGGAAGAAGTTGCAAGAAGAACTCGGTACTCGTTTGAATTTTAGCACGGCCTATCATCCGCAAACAGACGGTCAAACTGAGAGAGTGAATCAGATTTTGGAAGACATGCTGAGAGCATGCGCGCTCGATTTTGGAAAAGCATGGGACAAAAGCTTGCCCTATGCAGAATTCTCTTACAACAACAGTTACAGCCGCATTCAAATGGCACCGTATGAAGCACTTGTATGGACGAAAATGCCGCACACCCCTATTCGGGATCGACGGGTGAGCGCCGCTTGTTTGGCACGAAGTAATAAGCGAAGCGAGAGGAAAAGGTCCGAGTGATTCGGGAAAGGTTGAAGATTGCGCAGTCCCGACAGAAGAGTTATGCGGATAATCGTCGAAGAGATCTCGCTTTTGAAGCAGGGGATTTCGTGTATCTTCGCGTTACACCACTCCGGGGAGTACATCGTTTCCAAACCAAAGGTAAGTTGGCACCACGTTTCGTGGGACTATACAGGATTCGGGAACGTCGAGGAGAAGTGGCCTATCAGCTGGAGCTTCCCTCCAACATGACTGGTATTCACGATGTGTTTCATGTGTCCCAGCTTGAAGAAGTGTTTAAGGGTACCGAAGAACAAAGCGAGTCCGGACCGAGTTGAAATCCAAGAGGACTTAACCTACGTAGAGAGACCAGGCACGTATTCTTGAGGTCAGTGAGAGAAGGACTTGGAACAAAGTTATCAGGTTTTGCAAGGTTCAATGGACTCATCACTCCGAGGAAGAAGCTACTTGGGAACGAGAAGGTGAGCTAAAGGCCGCGCACCCGCACCTCTTCGCCAGTACCTCCGAATCTCGGGGTCGAGATTCCGTTTAAGGGGGGTAGGTTGTCACATCCTGGGTTTTTCCCTAATTCATTTAAAATAATTTACCCTAAAATAATCGGAATTTCAAATTAATGAGTCAACCTATAAATTTTAAAATGCAATTAATAAATGGAAATGACATGGTAGGATTTTTCTTGAATTCTTCATGTCAAAATACGCTAACAGGATTTTTACTGGAATTTTTAGAGCACTCTAAGTATTTTTTAAGCAATTAAATAAGAAATCAGGAATTAATTAAGCCCCAAAAATCCTTTTTCCCTTTTTCTTTTTCTTTTCCGTACGGGCTGCACAGTACTCCCGCTCTTTCCCTGGGCCGTCGGCCCGGTCCCCTCCCCGCGCGCGCGCCCCGGTCGTGGGCCGAGGCCCGCAACGCCGCCGCCGCACGCAAGTCCGTGGGGCGTCCCTCGCCTGCGAGTCGCTGACGGGTGGGCCCCGCCTGTCAGGCTTCCCGTCCCCGTGCCCGGTCGGTCCGGCCGCCGTCCGCCATGCGCGCCGCCTTTCCGCTCCTTCCCGTTTGAATCCGAGCCACGTCGGCCCCGTGCCGGGCTCAATCTCGCGGCGCCGTTTCCATCCCCGAAGACCCCGCGCCCGTTGGAAACCCTATCCACGCGAAATCCGTCGCCGATTGTTTCCCCTCTCTCTCCGAGTCCGTGAACAACGGCGAGGAATCCGCGCCGTTTCCGTGTTTGTTTCGGCCCCGTTGTACCCCTATAAAACTCCTCTTTCGCCGCCGCGCGTTTTCCCTTTGGTTCCCGTGCGCTAGCCCCAAAAACCCGCCGTCGCCATCGTCGTCGTCTCCGTCGCCGGTGAGTGCACCGCCGCCCTTCTCCCTTCGGTTTTTTGGGCCTCCTCCCGAACCGCTACCGCGCGCATCGTTCCGCCCTTCCCCGTGGTCCCCGCGCCCGCAGCTCTTCGCCGCCGTCGCCGGTGCCGCGAGTCCGCCGCGCCGCGCGCCATGGCCACGGCGAGCTCGAGCCGCCGCCGCCCGAACCCTAACCCTAGCGCCGCTCCCTCTGCGCCGTCCGATCCTTCGGATCGGGCGGATCCGCACCGTCCGATCGCGATCGATCCGTCGCCGTTCGATCCGCCGCCGCACGCCGGATGGCTGCCGCGTGTCCGCCCTCCGTCGCCGCCCAAACCCTAACCCTAGCCGCGATCCGCGCCGTTCGATCCTTCGGATCGGGCGGATCCGGACCGTCCTCGCGCGCAAGGCAGCCGCCGTCCGATCGCCGCCACCCTCCCCGATGCGCGCCACGTGCCCCGCTCTCCCCGCCGCCTCCGTGGACTCGGTCCACCGTGGACCGCGGCCGCGTCGCTTGCGTCAGCCGCTTGTGCCGCTGACGTCAGCCCTACCGCTTGCGCCATGCTTGCGTCACCCGGGGGCTTAATTGCGCAATAAATAATTTAATCTTTTCTGTTTAGTTTAAAAATCGCAATTAAACTTCTAAAATTCATATGTTTTGAATCCGAACTCCGTTTTAGCCCATTCAAATTTTATTAAATCCAGAAAAATGTCAAGAATCCATTAAAAATACTTTTCAATGCTGTTTCAGTAGACTTTTTAGGGTTTTTGTTGAGTGCTTTATTTGTCGTGTAGATCCCGAGTTTTTCGGCGAGCCCGTTCTCTTCGAAGTAGTCGCCGAGGTTCCTCAGTCTCCAGAGCAAGGCAAGTCATACCTTACATTGACCATATTGTACCTATTTTTTGTAAATATCTCTTTTTCGTTCAAATACTGCATATGTTTTAGAATGTCATTTCATGGGATGTTCATGCCTATTGTACTCAACCATAGAATTGTTTGCCTTATACCATTGATAACTTGGGGTTCAATGTGACTAGATGATAGTTTAAGGTTGCTTAGCCATGCTTAGCGCAACTAGCTCACTTAAGGGAATCACACTAAGTTTATTACTAAAGTTAACCTCCCCGTGATATTAAGATATGACTTTGGTTTTAATAATATTGAATTATAAGAAAGGTGGGTCGTGAGCACATGGTCGGACTTTGGTTAGCGTGTTTATGACGATTAAGGACCGGTTCTCGGAAAACCCGGAAGAAATGCCGTGCATACCACAAGCCGCATGGGTAATGGTGGGTCCAGTAGCGTAGCCGTCTCTAGTTAACGTATCCCGCAGAGGGGAGCGTGATGGAGTTGGGTCGGCCCCGGTTTTAAGGGTTGATTAGCTTCCGATTCACCGCGGCACTAGAGGGGCTGCCCATTGCCCCGATGGGAATGGGGGCGAAACCTTGGTGTGGTACACTTGATTAGAGGGGTTATGTGAAAGGCCCCGTCACAATTCCTTTCCGGGGCACCATGGTGGTGCACCGGCGCACGGTAACGTGTTGTGGGATTGTGTCTTGTGGGTACAGTTGTACACCTCTGATCAGAGTAAAAACTATTCGAATAGCCATGCCCACGGTTACGGGCGATCGACCGATTCACCTTGATTAGTCTCATTTATTTTATTCGAATGAAATGTGGAAGCTTGACTAGTGCGGGTGGATGGATGGGCCTGTCGCAACGTGGTTTGAGCGTTGGACAGTGTTTATTTAATACTGCTTAAATTTACTACTATTTTACTGTCTTCAAATGTTGTTATCATATTCGTAAATGTTGTTTCGCAAAAGTGAGCCATTAACCCTTCCTTGTTATTTATCTTGCATCATGTCCCCTTTTCCTGTGACTTGTTGAGTACCGTGGTTGTACTCGCCTTGCTTCTTTCCCCCT
Source organism: Oryza australiensis (assembly GCA_019925245.2). NCBI lineage: Eukaryota > Viridiplantae > Streptophyta > Magnoliopsida > Poales > Poaceae > Oryza > Oryza australiensis. The sequence continues at coordinate 857,332 of JAIFGZ020000161.1, read as the reverse complement.
TCGGTGCGAGGTTGAGGTCGAGGTCTCCGAGGAGGTGTAGGCTTGTTCTCGTCAAGGTTTAGCTGTGGAGTTGGTGTTCCGCTTCGTTCGTGTCAAGTTTAGCTTAAGTCAGTTTTATTTTTCTTTCCGCTGCATTTGTGTAACTCTTTTATATTGTTTCTAAGACGAGGATTCGTATTATCAATAACGTCGATTTGTGTACCTCGCGATTCCGGACGAGGATGTAATGCACAAATTAGCTGCAGAAATTCTGGTGTGAATTTCTAGGCGTGACACGGCGTTGGCGACCTCTTCCCGTATCTCGTCGCTGGATTTGATCCGCCCAAGCAAGACGTCGTATTGGGCTCGGGTCTTCATCTTATAAGCCGCAAAAAGTCCCGATCATTCAAAGCACTCGGAAATAAAGCAAGACACGAAATTCGACTTTTCAAAGAAGGTTACCTTCAAATTCGGCCTCCATCTCGGCCTTGTCAAGGCTGACCGCTTCCAGCTGGACTTGAAGCGAGTGGACCTCCGAAGAATTTTCTACAACGAAAGAAGATTATCAATAGCCAAGATCAACATAAGAATCATGATGAAGCTGGGAGAGGCGGGCTTACTCCCAATTGATCCACGGAGGTCGAGGTTGGCTTCCCGAAGCTCCGCAATCTCCCTCCTTAAAGCCACCTCTCTTGATGCGGCCTCCTCCCGAGTGGCCTTCACTGTCGCCGAACGTCCTCCAAGGAGTTTAAGTGGGGACCAGCTTCTCGCAAGACTTCGATTTTGCCATTGAGCGGCAATATTCTTTCGCACACGAAAGCGGTCGAGTGATCGACTGAAAGATAACGATGATATAATCAAAGAGAAAGACAAAGGCTTACGTTGAGCAGTCGGGTCGCCTCATTCAGGCTCTCGACAAGGGCATCCCTTTCATCTTTTCGGCTTGCCGGTCTAGGATGATGCCCCGTCTCTCGCCTTCCGAATCCCGCCACTCGATTCGATCGGGGAACCTGTGTCTCGAGGATCGCAACCCGGGATATCTTCTACCGTGGCTGACAAGCAAGAAAGACAAATGAAGACATGAAAGATTCAAAATTGGAAGAACGAAGGAATGCTTCGAAGCAAGTCTTACCGGTTTCGGTGGGTGCCTGCCTAGGTGGAGCGGCCGGGCTTTTCTTCTTATTTGGGCTCTGCGCCGAGTGACCCCCAGTCGGGGGTGCTTGAGCCGCAGCCTCGGGTTTCCTCCGATGATCGCTTTCCCGGGATGTCCCGACCGGCATCGGGGCTCCTCCCTAGGGGCGTCCTCCTTCGGAGGCGAAGGTTGTTCCTCCGGAACGCTCGCACTCGGTTGCGGGCTCCGGGTTTTGGCTCTACCGGCCTTGGCACTTCGGGAGCAGGCGGCGAGTCGGCCCTTCACCCCCTCCGGCAGGATCTATGTCCTGGGGCCTCCTGCGAAAGTGAATACAGCAAAAATAAAGAAAAGTTTTCCGCGAAAGAGTTCAGGACTTCGGTTTCAGAGCATACCTGGATGATCTGCGGATCTTCGGTGCCGTCCGCGGCGATCGCCTTAGAGGCGGGGTCTCGACTGGAGGAGCCGGGACGTCGTCATCCGAATCCTCAATGATCAGCCTCCTTTTGCTCGCGCGCTTGTTCGAGTCTCCACTCGGCGCCGCCCGCTTTCCGACTGGGTCGCTCTGGATTTTGATCCCGCCAGCCGGCTTCTTGGCGGGGCGATGCGGCGCGTCGTCATGAGCCACCTTGTATGGCATGGAGGTGATAGAGGCGTTTTCCTACAGAAGAAAGAAAGTGCAACATTAAGAGACAAGATGTCAAGATTGAAAGATATTAAGAAGACACCAGTCGGCTTACCGGAGGAGGAGGCCGGTGGATGCTGAATGGAAGGACTGGTAGAATGAGGGCCCGCTCGACTGATATCCCAGATGAGAAGAGTTTGTACATACGAATCTTTAGGATCTCGTATGTGAGTGGATCTGGGTCTTCCCGATTGGGATCCGTCCCGCCTTCATACTCGAAGGCCGGCTTCGACCGCTCCTTGATCGGCGCCAGTCGGCACCTGATGAAGTGCCGAGTGATTTGTTCTCCGCGAAGACCCCTCTGCTTCATCGCCAAGATCTTTGCGAGCAGATCGTTGGCCTCATCCCAGTCTTGGGCTACCGGGACGGTGCTCCAAGACGGCTTGGGGACAGGGGGAAGACCGACAAAAGAAGGCAAGCTGGGTTCGAGATTGCTGATGTAGAACCAGCCCGCGTGCCAGCCCTTGTTGGAAGACTTCAAAGGGAGAGAAAAGTAGTCTTTGCGGAGAGATCCGCGAAGCTGAAAGCCTGCCCCGCCAACGACGCAAGGTTGATCCTTGTTCGGATGGGGTTTCGGTAGAACATACGACTAAGATTGAAGTGAGGAAGAATGCCAAGGAAGGCTTCACACACATGAATGAAGAGTGCTATGTGAAGCATTGAGTTGGGGTTCGATGGTAGAGGTGAAGCCCATAGTAGTCCGAAGCCCCGAAAGAACTCGGAGGTGGGAAGGCTGAACCCGCAATAGAAAAAGGAAGTGAAGACAACGAGCTCACCTGTTTGGGGTCGGGAAGTCCTCCCCCGCCGGCGCCATCCCACAAGTTCCTTTGGCGGAAGCACGCCGTGCTTCACCATCTCCTTGAGGGTGGATTCCCTCACATCCGAGGCGGCCCATTGGTCGAACGGAATCCTTTTTCGTCCGCCATGAGAGTGGGTTGATGGGAAGTGGATCCGGTGGAAAAAGTTGGATCTTTGGCGATGGAACGTGGGAGATTTGGTCGTGGAGGCTGGTTGTTGCAGAGAGCGAGCTCTTAGATGGATGGATTTGGGAGCGCGCGAGTCTAGGGTTCTCCGCGGTGAACGTGAACAGGCCGCGAGAAGGGGAATCGTTTGGAAGATGAAGAGGCGGGGACGACCTCGCATCTTTATAGAAAGATTTGAGGGTTGCGCTAGGTTTTCGGTGAGTGGGCCGAGCCCATAAGAAAATCTACGGCCCCTAAGGTGTGGTCCGATACGTGTCCTTAGGGACTTAAGCGGATGAGCTTAAGCAGATTTGCCCTGGCAATATGCGCGTGTCCGAGTGCCCTATACCTTTAAAGATCCTTCCATACCGCGGTTTGCCTGACTTCATGAGAAGCTGGCACGATGCAATTTGGAAGGTGACCAACAGCTAAGTTTTTATAGCTGCCTTGATGACAAGGGCTGTTTGGTTTTTTGGCATTTGGTCGGGTAATCTTACCAATGCTGTTTGTTTTCCACCTTGGTGAAGATCTTTATAGATTGAGACCAGTATTATGGCAAAAGTTATTTAATAACTTGGTCGAATTTTTCATATGAATGAAAGAACTTGTTTCCCATGAGGGATGAATGAAATATTTATTCCGGGATTACTCGGGCAAATCCACTCGGATAAGCGAGACCTTGCCGAGTGCTTTTTACCTATGAAGGTTGATTGAATTATTTGTTCTGAGATAACTCAGACAAATTCACTCGGATGAGTATGAACTTGCCGAGTAATGAGATTTCTATGATTGCTTTAGCATGAGCTAAGCATCTACATGAGAATGATTTTTAATATAGTTCTTGACTATATGCTTAGACTGTCTTTGACTAACCACATGGTCGGGGGCTACACCTAATTAGGTGCATCAGGAGATGCGCCTAGATATTTATTTTTAAGAAATTTTTTCAGCCCTTCACAGTCTTTGGAGCCACTCGGGAAGATTCAGGCAGAGATGATGGAATCACTCGGCGCCAAAAGCACTCGGTCAAAGAGATTTTTTGGTTGAGTGCTGCTTTGGTCTGAAGCTGAGTTGTCTCGTCGACTGAAAAGGACTCGGGGGCTACTGTGGAGATTGTGGCAATCGGGTATCTACATGGCAAGCTTATCCGACGGAGGTAGGGATAGATTGCGCCTGCTATATCTGTAAGCCGAACTTGACTTGGGTGTTACGGTTGCCGATAGAGATAAGGCAATCGGCCTATAGTCACGGTTTGGTAAGATTGAGGAAACCAACTTAGAATAAGATAGGGTTTCCGATCTGTAACCCTTCCTCCCAAGACTATATAAGGGGGGTAAGGGGCGTCCCTTGGGGGATATGAGATTCTAGATCAGAAATTCCGAGAGGAGATCAGCTTTTAGCTTTCAACTTTAGATCACGAGATCAATAAAGACACTCGGCGGATCGAATCCTCCGAAACAGGAGTAAGGTATTACCTCACGAGAGGGCCTGAACCTGTCTAAAACCTCTTTTCCTTCTAACCCATTGTGCTTGGCGATCTCGACTGCGACCCAAAAAATATATTGCCGAAACCAAGTTTCGACACTAGGAATAAAGGTCATGTGCTCTAGGTAAATTAGTTAACATTCCCTACCATCCAACAGTGCAAGTGTGTATAAAATATGGGCCATTAATGTAAATAGAAATTTTAAGAGTTGTATGCTTTCAAATTATTTTCATTTGGTTAGGTAGTCTCATGTTATTACTTTTTTCTTCAATCTCGGAGTTATAATGGTAAAGGAGATCAGTATATAGAAATTTGTAAAGATAAGCTATAATAACCTTCAAAATACCGCAGGAAAAAACATGTGAAAGTAATTGGCTTGGGAATAAGATAATATACATTCACTCCGAAGATCAAAATTTCAGGCGTTCCATTGTTATGGGAAGAAATAACTCAAAATATGCATAAACATCTTCAGAAAACCTGTAATGTTATGAGAAGGTGATTAGTAATTTAGCATTAAAGAGAAAAGTAAGAAGAATGTGAAAAAATATATACTGGGCCATATTAAACTAATTAATAATTTTTATTGTTGTATTACTGCAAAAATATGTTCTTTGTCGCAAAAATCTGTCACTGATTAATAAATAAAGGAGGAAATTGATATTTTATCCTCTGCAAAACTTATTTTGAAAAAAGCAAATAAGATATTCTACAATATATACAAATCACATAGGGAGAAGAAATATGGAATTTACTTTCAGATGGATATGGAAGATGGTGTCTCGCTAAGCATTGTGAGGCTGATTTTAATTTTCACATGAATCTTGATGCTCAATTAGCGGATGCAGATCGATGCCACGCTTGACTGCTTACTATTGCAGACGTATATTATATACAGACCCCAAAAGATCTATATATGCTAGTATGCTACCGCATATAATGCTCAAGAGCACCTTTGTGTTTCAATTTCATTCACCGCTGTTATTCCGGCTGCACGATGATGGCATCAATTGAATTAGAATGCAGATGATGCCTTGTGGCCACTCAGACGGAGCAAGTCTCTATTACGATTCAATAATGACTTAGCAATAGTTGTATAGAAAGTACAATTGTATTTGTAGAAAATATTCAATTTAATATCTATTGTATAGAAAGTATAATTGCATATATGAAAATATGATCTAAGAGTTGTATAACAAATTAATTGAACTGGCTCGTGCAAAATTACATAGGAAATCCCTATTTATATCTGACTAATAGTAAATAGGTCCGTGCGTTGTAACGGATGTCATTTTATTTTATCATAATTATTTTAAAATTAAAGTATTAGGTAATTCTAATTTATATTTTTTATGTCTTCACCTGAGGCCTATTTTAGTATTGAGACTGCGGATTAATTTTATAAACACTCAAGGTTTTTCTGTAAAATAGTCAGGTGGACTGCGAGTTAATTTTATAAACACTTATTTGCAAAATAGTAAGATGGATGAAAATTTTAGATAAATACTCTACTTTATAGATAGTTACATATTATAATATAGATCGATGAACATGACACATCCTACTCCCAATGTGTCCAGCTTCTGATATCAACAGGAAGAAACAATTAACCATATCTCTCCTGATTTCATGTCTAGAATATGTCAGCATCTTTTTCGGATGATCCCGTATGCCGTTGGAGGATGCTTTCCCTCTGGCCTCCGGGACCTCTTTCTTCCACCAGTGGCACTGTGAAAGTAGATTGAAATTGCCTAGACAGCTTAATTAGAAGAGGTTTCGACACTATCTCAATACTGGGGCCTTCTCAATCTGGAAGGAAAGAAATACTAATTAACAAGGTCTTCATCAAAACCTTCTCCCTTGGCCCTAGCTAGGTTGCTACAGGCCTCGATCAATGGCTGAAGAGGTGGCACTCTGGGCTGCAGCTGGTGCGGCGCTCGCTGCTCCAGCTAGCTTTTGCTGAAGCTTGTTAGCTACCTGGGACGTTGCTTACTAATGTCGCGAGATTAGGCTAATATCCTCCTGGGTTCTGTACCCTTGTTGTTTTTGGCTGTACCAAACTTTATTCCTCTTAATGCAGTGATGCGCAATCCTTAGTTTCAAGAGTTCGGAAATTCAGTGTTTAATATATGTAGAACACTAGAACAGACATGCCATGCATGATGCCGCAGGCTCCAAAGCCACCAGAACCGCACTGCACAAAGGCCAAAGCACAAAGCTTTAATGTTGGACATGTTGGGTATCATTGCATCAATAATACTACATTAATACTTGTGGTTGATGATGTACCATGGCAAGGAAGAGCCTTGCCATATCTTTGATTTTCTGATTTCTTCTTGTCCTGACGTCTGCAATGGCAGCAACTACTAATAACACCATGATCAATGGAAGACCTAACCTACCACATCTCCTTTGCAGTGTCTCTGTGTCTGATCCCCAACTTCCTTATATAAACTTCCAAAATGAAACAAGAAAGAATTGAGGACTAAAGGCAAAGACAAATCAAATGAGAGAACTTTTCTGACTTTGGGGAAACCATCTGAACAATGGTAGCATTGTAGAGTCTGTGCACTGTCTCCGCAGGCAGTGTTGGTTTATGAAAGTATGTGTGCATGGGGGATTGGAAGCATTGGGAAACAGAAACTCACAGACGCCGGGAGTGATGGTAAGAAGTTCAGATTGTGGTGCACCTATTTTTTTATGAAACAAACTAGAGAACTGTTCCTCCAGTTATGTAACATGTCCTTTCTAATGCACCTACCTTTTTAGTGATATGGAACAAATCGGTCACGTCAGACCTCGTCTTCCGGTCACATTTCACCATTGTCGATCTGATCATGAGCGGAGTCGTGCATCGATAGAAGATCGATGACGACAACAAAGACATTACGAAGGCGACGACCCCACTCACGATCAAACCGACGATGCCGAAATGTGGTCAAAAGACGAGACCGGGCGAGGCCGAAGGTGACCGAAGTTTTCAGGAGGGCGGCTGGGCAGTGACATCTCGAAGCAACGTGCGTAAAGCTGGTCCAAGGAAAAGAAGCCGGTTTGGTTTTGGATCTGGGAAAATAAAAAAGGAAAAAGAAAAACCAACGTGTGAAGTGGTGTAGGGTAGTCCAGATCGTTTTGGGCTCAGGTGGTGGACCGGAAATAAATAAAAAGAAGAATTTATTTTCAGTCGGGCCAACAGAACATTAGCGCATTGGACTAGTTTCACAAAGATCCCGAGCAACAACGGGCCGAATTCGTTGACGGAATCAACACAGTCTGACGGTAAGAATATGTCCAGATCTGTGGAGTCGGTATGATGGGGATTTATGAAAATATGCGTTACTAAAGAGGAGGGCAAGGGTTATCATGAGTAATTTTTTCGAATGATTCAAGAAAATAGTGATTTTCTTAAAATATCACGATTCAGTCTATGCATGTGAAAAGCGTGCATGTTGGATTTGTTAGCTCTATTCATAAGACAACGACAAAGAAAAGGTTCATTTCTTATCAATCTTCATAAGACAACGACAAAGAAAAGGTTCATTTCTTATCAATCTGGTAAGTTTGATTTCTCTATTTGATGATGATAAGGGATGTCTGTCATGGATTAGATGAGATCAAATTAAAGACAGAAGATGAAAATAAACATAGTCTTTGAGGAGGCTAGGATGTGCAAGCTAAGAGATAGTCCAATTTCACTTGACAACACGACTATGATGATAGAATAAAAGGTATATAGAGCATTATTATAGGTGAAGTCCAGAGAAAGAAGATACAATGATAGCAGAGTCTCTTGAAGGCGGAGAGTCTGACACAGACTTATCGGTGGATTAGCATGATGATTCTACTCAGTGCCAAAAACTAGACTAAAATTTAGAGGATACTTCTGAAATAAAACTAACACAATACTATCGACTAAAATAGATGGTTTGTGCATGTGTTGCCATCATATATATTGTACGGACTTGATTGATATTATCATCATTACGGTAAGTAATCAAAGATTAAGAAAAAAACTAAGACAAATTGTTTAGTTGTGTTCAATTCACTAAGCTTGTCTAACATCTATATGTGTAAGTGAGGTCTAGTGTCTGCTTGGAAGCATCGGACTGGTGGCCATGGACCATGGCTTATAGCATGCATACACGTGCCAGGGCTTACATGCATAAATACAAGCTAACAACACTAATATGGATTAGAAGGCTTAATTACTCAGATGATTAGTAGATGTATAAGGGAGATTAATGTGGGTCATGTAGCCAAAGGGGGTGCTCGGGCCCCTCTTGCCCCCGTTGCGTCCGTCCACCATTGATATTATTTTTACGTGAAGTTTATTAAAATAAATGTCTAATATACTAGTTTTATTAAAAGTTGAATTTAGAGTTGAAATAGGTGTAGAATAGAGTTAGAGTTGGACTATGTCATAGATTTTTCTTAAATATAGGGACATCATAATATAACTATTACGACTATACCATGTAGCATAGACACGCAGAAAGATGATGACGATGAGACCATGAACTGATAGCAGCTAGATGCTATGTTAATTAAAGAGGAGCAACTATAATCAAAGCTCTGAAGATATAGGGTTCGACTAAACTTTATTAACAAATATTGTACGTTCGTGTGTCGTCGTTTATTTTAAATGATCAATGACTAAAACGATTAAAAAGTTAATCAACTAACTTTTATAAAACTAATACACCTACCTTTTTAGTGATAAGGAACAAGCCAGCGGGCAATCGATAGTTGACGGTGAGTCGGTGATGACTATTCACAAAGTGATGACTATGCTAGTGACTATGCACTAGCATTTTAGAGTCCATAATTTTTTCATTGCCTGAACATTTTAGTGTGTTCAGGTGCAAATGTACTCCATGCTGGGAGAATGTGTCATTGAACAAATTGAGTTAAAATGTATTGGCCAGAAATTGAATTTGAGACATATGGTTCTGATACTACATTGAGCTGTATGTATTAGCGATATTACCCAAAAGTTAATAATGTATTAAATTGCATGAACAATTCAACCAAAACTGAGGCTGATGGGCTTCAACACTCCCATCCCAAGAAAACAAATATGCATGTTTGATTGGCTAAATTTGCCAACATAATTGCGTAGTTATTGCATATGTGCACTCGTCATGGGATTGGTGATTTTGCATTACTCAAGTTCTTTTTTCTTATTGGCCGGTAATCGTGCACGTGGAATCCACGTAAAAGAATATAGCAGCATGCATATCCACCGGTGTCACAAGTAATTTTCATGTATTAAGAAAGTAGAAATCGACAACAGTTGAAAAAATGAATTGTTTGTACATAATGGAAAGAATCCCATCGAAGATGTACCCAAGTATAAAAAGGACACCAAGAGTATATAAACTCGCTTCTCGTAATGATGGTGCAAACATTTCTGAATTTATACTTCTCACAGCACGGTGTTTTTCACTACTACGAAAACAAAAACTTTTCTCTAGCGGCTACGAGATAAAACCACCAGCTCAAAAGATAGGAGGGTGAGGGTCACGGGCCGCAGCGAAACACATCTTCGCCGGCGGCCCACTAAAGCTAGCCGTCGCAAAAATATGGTATTTTCTCGACGGCCATCTTAAGACCCCGCCAAAGAACATATCATATCTTCGCTGACGGTAAGGTGAGGTGGCCCGCTAGCGAAGATTCCTACATCTTCGCTGGCAGCCCACTTAAGTCGTCGCCACCCCTAAATATTTTCTATGGCGGTTCTATGCAACCGACATATGTTAGACCGCTAGGGAAAATATCATCACCTATACCACCACCATTAGCAGCCATGGCATTTGAGCACGATTTTCTCTCTCTTGTGAACAAATACATAGGGGGAAGGTTTTGATCTTCAATCTTTTGAAAGATCTACTGTATCAGAGGTTACATATATTTTCTCCTACTCTATTTGTAAAGTTTTTTTTCTCATTTTCATTGGTTGTTTGTTGAGATTTTGCATAGCAAAAAGGATGTGACATGGGAAAGAAAAGTATTTTTTATTTGTTATTTGGAGCTTAAAATTGGCAAACTTTGTAAGAAATATTGTGCACGATCGATGTTCCATATATATATCTAGTTTTGATATGTTTATTTGTAGCAGATCTATATATTAGTTAACTGCAGAGAATGCTGAGAAGAAGAGAAAAAGAGCTAGTATTTTTATTTTTTCTAGTTGTTTGTAGTTTGTAGATTTTTGGATAGCTTTAATTAGCTTGTCTAGATTATAGTGGTTATAAATATTAATTAGTATAATTTTAATGTGACATATTATCAAAAATATATAAAGTGACGAAGTTGTACATATTTTTTCGCAAATACGCATAGATGACGGACAGAGCATGGATGTATAGAGAGAGATACCGGTCCTCATACATTAAAAGAGTTGACATATTCATGAAAGCTGCTAAGAAGAATGTTGCATCTAAGAAGACGAAGGAAATTAGATGTCCATGCTTACATTGCAAGAATCAGAAAATTTGGATCGACCCATCTATAATCGAGCAACACTTGGTGATGCATGGATTTGTTGCAGGCTACACAAATTGGTCACATCATGGAGAGATCCCAAGCAAACAAGTTCCCAACCGGGCGATAGTACAGGATGAAGTGTTCAACTGGGACGAGGATTTGATGGTAGTAGCAGAAGAAGGAGAAGAGGAAGTAGAGCGCATTAATGCTGATGATGATGTTGGTGGCGATGATGGTCAGCACAGTATAGTTGATGATGTCGATGATGGTAATGTTTGCATAGATGATGGTAATATTGATTTGGAAGAGATGTTGCGTCATGCTAAACCTGAGGTTGTAGCTGGGACCGCTCGTGGGTTGGAGAACTTCGAATCATTACAAAAGGCAACGAAGGTCTTTTGTACGATGAGGCAATTGGAAGCCGAAGCTGGAACTGTCGTGCGCGTCTCAGCTTCAAGTAAACCCAAGAAAAGAAGGGGCGAGCGAGGGAAGAACATGTTGTTGAAAGAAGTCAGCGTGCTGACACGGATCAGTGAGAAAGGGGAACCCCTATCACCCAAAGATTCTTGTTCCAAGTATAGCAACCAATGCGGGGTGATAGTTAGGGATATCGTGGAGATCACATGGAAGGATTGGAAGAAAGTTCCTGACACTAGAAAGAATAACTGTTGGACGTCGCTGCAAAGCAAGTTTGAGTATCCGCAAAGGACAGACGATGATGCAGCAAAGGACTATGCACTCAAGACCATGGCAAGCTATGGCGGAACTGGAAAACAAACCTTAACAAGAAACATGTTCAGAAGGGACGCACGCCATTCACGGAGTACGGAAAGATAACACCAGCCCAGTGGGATGAGTTCGTTGCCCTGAAGACATCGGCGGAGGAAAAGGAGAAGAGCCAGAGGATGTCTGAACTACCCAGAAGTAATGAATATCCTCATCGTTTGGGATCGACCGGTTACCGTCAAGCGATTAAGAAATGGACAAAACAAGATGAAGAGATGGAAAAGGCTGGGAAACCGGTTCCTATGAAAAATCACAACCCACGAACCAGAACCGGGTGCGTGCAAGAACACCGCCTTCACCCGGAGGGGATGTAGTCTTTAAGGATCCAAAGCTCCAGGAGGCAGTCCAAGATGAAGAACATCGTCGCGCAAGAAGAGGCCGGGATGTTTGTGCCGATAGAGACCGGACGAGCCGACCTATGCGTTGGGCAACCCGGATCACTCTGGCCATGTTCGGGGAGTATCCTCAAAGACTAGCTGGAAGGATGGATTCAAAGAGGATGCTCATACCTACAAGAAGCGTGATCGCTATAAGGAGGAGATAGAATCTCAGGCTAGGGCAGCAGCTCGTGAGGAATGCCATAGATATTGGAGCCAGCATATGCACGGTGGTGCCATTTCGCAGCCTGATCCGAGCTATCCGATAGACGATGTAACAGAGGATACTCCTTGCAAGCTCTTGATTCCGGTCGGCGGGCGGGAAAGAAAATACAAAGTTGCAACTGGGAGGTTCATACCGGGCCCGGTTTCCATTGCCAAGACATTCCGGATGACTATGCCAAGGTAGAGGTCCGGACGGTCAATGAGGCTCACCGGATGCACGAGATCGACATTCCAACACCCAAGGGGATTGTGTTCCTTGGAGATGCTGTTGACCAGTTTGTACTGTGGCACAAGAATGATATTGAACTAGGGTCAATGGATGGAACGGATCGTCCACCAAGGATATCGGTGTCACCGTCTCGTCCACCGAGGGACGAAGAACCGAGAGATCCTCCAGTTTCATCACCTCCGCAATCAGATCATCTAGTTGCATCACCTCCAAGATCAGAGCCTGCTGTTGCGTCACCTCCAATTGAAAAGGAGACAGAAGTACAATCAGGACTTGAAAAGGATCAATCAGAAGTACAAGTACAGGAAGTGCCTCCGGCACAGCAATCAGAGCAGCACAATCAGGGCCTAAGCGGACAATGCCCAATGAACTAGACCCATCACAACCACAGCCATCGCAACCGGAGGTGTCTAAGGGTGCCGATGTGCCAGTGATGGTAAGGACACACAAGCACAAAGGGAAAAGTGAATCGAAGAAAAGATATATGATAACGGCATTCCGAGGAAGGGACAAAGATATCAAAGATGTTGATTTTGATGACGAAAGTTAACGGCCTCAAGCAAACCATGGAAGATTATCTCAATTATATCAACTCCCCGATGTGCGCATGAGTTTCAGAATGGCCAACCATTCATCTATGCCTGGCAACTAACAGAAGGTCCGTGGCAACTAAGGAGGTGACATGAATGGTACATTAGGGCAAGCACCACAAAAGGCCTTTCATCGTTCACAGTTGCCGTGCAGGAGAACATCTTCTGGAGCGGGCCATGCCTATTCCAAGTTCATTTCTCCGATATGCATGCCCTCTATCGTCGGAAGAGGCTCGACGCCAATTTGGTCGGCATCCGGTGTCCGTAAGTGCATGACTGAACGTGTCAATAAATCATTGTACCTATGTGCGTACCTAATTTGACCTTACATTTTTTGAAGGATGAATTACGTGGAAGCCGAAGCGATGCGAAAGCTGTCGGCTACCTAAACCCGTGCCGGAAAAGCAAGCCGAACCACACCTACGTGCTAGACGAGAACAAGCTACTGGCACATGTTTAGGCGATGACGCGGCAAGAGAGGGACGCATATATAGAACAAAGGCATCAGGAGAAGATTCTCGATGTTGCTGCTTAGTATCTATAGCACTTGAATCTACGCAGACAAGGAATGCGTTTACGCGCCATACGCCTTTGAGTAAGTCTTCGTATCAACTACGAGTATATACATATAATCACGTGGACTAACCATTTCTTTTGCAAATACCATTGGATAGTATTTCTTCTCTATCCAAAGTACAATGAAGTCGTCGTCTTGGATTCTCTTGATAAAGACAACAATACATATCAAGAAATGCTCAGAATTATCGATTTGTAAGTTATATGCATGGACGTTTCTTATTCTATATATTCTCATGACGTGTTGTTATCTTTGACGAATTTAAATTAATTATCTCTGCAAACAAGGCATATAAAAGGTATTACCGAAAGGCGGACAACGGAAAAACTCCGCACAACGCATAGTCATCCGCAATAAGTGGCCGTAAGTAAATTTGGATGCCAAACAGTACTACTTAATTTTTATAAATGCATGTGTTTTTCTATTTAATTAACTAATATACTTATTGATGTTGAAAGTGTCATAAGCAACCGGTGGGAACCGTACTATGCGGATATTACACCTGCGAATACCTTAGGGTCAATGGGAGATATTGCGCGAATTACGACGATGTAAGTACAAACCGTCAATACTCTTGTTAAGTTAATCGGTAACTTGCATTACTGTGAACAATTTCATAATTTGTCATGATCTCGATGCAGCTTCCAAAAATTCCCAAGTCTGAAAGGGAGCTCAATGATAAATCCATTGAGAACATACAACGGGACATGTGCTACTTCATCCACCGTGAGTACGCACATCGCTTGGGAGGTTTTTCGACCACAATGGAGTTTTGGCCCTGCCGGAGAACGAATGTCTGTCTAACTGGAGCAGGAGTATAATATAGATAGGTTTCACCCGTATGTATATCGGTCGGGTTGTAAGACATTCAACTACTTGTATATCTGGTGTCGTTCCAATATATGTGGTGCTTAGAAATTGTATATATATATATATGTATATATTAATCTTCATATATTATTTCCGCGTGCATGTATATTAATCATCAATGGCGGCTGCACGAAAGAGAACATACTTTATCGATAGCTCGATTAGTTATATCATCTACGTGTGACTCTAAAATACATGAACTAAGGTAAGAAAAATAATATATAATATTGTTTCATTTTTTTTATAAATATTGCATCTTCGCAGGCGGCCACGTGTCAAAATAAGGACGATGTCCTATTTTTATCGGCGGGCCATGTCTTTTCGAAACTGATGGGCTTTTTCCTAGCGGTCCACGTGTCGTAAAAAGAGTGTAAGTCGCAGAGAAGAATATTTTCGCCGGCGGCTTCCTTAAGCCCGGCGAAGCTATGGCTTCGCGCGGCTGAATTGAACTAGCCGCCATAGAAAATATGGCTTCGCTGGTGGCCGACATAAAGCAACCGCTAGCAAAGATATTTCTTTACTGGCGGTGTGTAACCGCTAGCGAAGATCTTGATCTTCACTGGCCTTTGCTTTGTGGCGGCCCCGATTGCCGCCGCCGAAGACCTAAAATGGCCGCCACGAAAACTGTTTCGTAGTAGTGTTCGGCCACCGCCGTTTTCAACGCTGATTTCCCGGTTGTGGACCTCCAACAGAACCCCTAACCCTCGGGCTTCCATCCCCTCCCCCCCCAACCCACCCCCCCAAAAAAATATTGTCTAAGCAATGGGGATGTAGACTTGGAGGAGCTCATCAAGAGCTACGCACGCCATGGCCATGTGCCTCCTCCTGGCCTTGGAAGAAGGACAAGCTCCAATTCTATCCCAAAAAAATCATTTTTCTTTGAAAAGAAAGTCGGCACGAGACTGTATCTTTTCATTAGAGAAAACAAAAGTAAATACAGAGTTTCCAGTAGTGCTATCTATTGCAGGAGAGCACAGATTGAAATCAATAGTCGATCGATCATTCGATCAAGATTAATCAGGTGGTGATATTTTGCAGGCATGGAATGAGATGAGCAGATTGTGCAAGTACAACTCTATTCATGTACATTATCACATCATATTGTATTCAGAATGCTTGCTAACCTACAGCAAAGAGGACTGAACTGCCAAAAAATATTGAACTGAATCTTGCTTAATATATTCATGCCAGGGAACTGGGCTATGACCTGGATTTTTTTTAAGAAAAAAAATTAGAGCACACAACCGAGTGCATTAATATGATGTGATTTGATATAAGAGAAATTGAACCCACTGATCTTATGCTCTTTCTTTTGGAGAAAGTGATGATGGCAATGGGAACATACCTGCCTTGTCGCACAGGGCAGGCTGGTGCCGTTCTCGCAGGATCTGTCGCGACTCGCGAGTCCGTCCTCGTAGCCTGCGATGCGCACCGGTGGACCGCACAAAGTCCGGCGAGAGCGACAACAAGGCCATCATCGCGTTGGATCCAAGTCCAGGCCAACTTCAACCATCTCGCCCGTGATGGCTGAGTGCGACCGGCCGGGGCGCTCCGGCGGCAGAATTGCGGGCGGCGATGATACCGATCGCGGTTGAGACCAGTCGACGGCAGTGTTGGCATGATGATCTGGAGGAGGACGCGAATTTGGGGGACGATGGGGTGTCGTCGCCGTGCAGATCGGGTGATTTCGTCGTTGCATTGCAAGACACATTCACAATCTTCTCATCTCAACCGTTGGCTAGGACGATCTTATGGCTCAAAATGCTCTGTGTACACTTCTTTTGGGTGCACCTAGCAAAATATATGAACTGCTCTTTACATATATATATATATAGAAATATATATATATATATATATATATATACACACACACAAACACACTAGCAGAATACCCGTGCGTTGCAACGGGACGACGACGCAGGGAGGAAAGTAGGCGGAGGGCAAAGGTCAGGCGGCGGCGACGGGAAGGAGGGGCACAGGAGCGGCGCGGGGCGCGACGCAGATGGGGACGGAAGAGAGGGACGCAGGAGGTCTTTTTTCATCCAAGACCTTCCTTTTTAGCATTGGGACTACGGGTTAATTTTATAAACACTCAAGGGTTTTCTACAAAATAACTCCTTTTTTTCTTTAACTGGGTTTTCTTTAAAATAGCCAGGCGGACTGCGGGTTAATTTCGAAAAAACTCAAGGAGTTTCCTGCAAAATAGCCAGGCAAAACAAAATTTGGGTGCAAACACTACTTGCTTTATAGATAGTTATATATATATACACTAGCAAAATGTCCGTGCGTTGCAACGGGACGACGATGCAAGGAGGGAAGCAGACGGAGGGAGAAGGTCCAGGCGACGACGCGGGAGCTCCGAGCGACGACGGGAGGGAGGGGCGCAGGCGCGGCGTGCGGCGTGGCGTGGATGGGGACGGAAGAGAGGGACGCAGGAGGTCTTTTTTTCATCCAAGCCCTTCCTTTTTTTCAGTATTGGAACTGCGGGTTAATTTTATAAACACTAAAGGGATTTTCTGTAAAATAACTTCTTTTTCTTCTTTAACTGGATTTTTTTAAATAGCCAGGCAGACTGCGGGTTAATTTCAGAAAAATCAAGAAGTTTTCTGCAAAATAGTCAAGCAAAACAAAATTTAGATGAAAACACGACTTGCTTTATATATACTAGCAAAATGCCCGTGCATTGCAACGGGACGACGATGCAGGGAGGGAAGCACGCGAAGGACAAAGGTCCAGGTGGCGGCGCGGGAGCTCCGAGCGGCGACGGGAGGGAGGGGCGCGGGGCGCGGCGTGGGGCGCAGTGGGGGGTGCGGCGCGCGGCGCGCGCGGATGAGGATGAAAGAGAGAAACGCATGAGGTTTTTTCATTCAAGCCCTCTCTTTTTTCAGCATTGGGACTCGCAGTTAATTTTATAAACACTCAAGGGGTTTTCTGCAAAATAACCTCTTTTTCTTCTTTTTTAATAGCCAAGGATCGCGGGTTAATTTTGGAAAAACTCAAGGGGTTTTCTGCAAAATAGCTAGGCAAAACAAAATTTGGGTAGAAACACTACTTGCTTTATAGATAGTTATATATATATATACACACACAAACAAAAATGCATGTGTGTTGCCACGGGATGACAACGCAGGAGGGAAGCGGGCGAAGGACGAAGGTCCAGCGACGGGAGGAAGGGTGCGGCGCGGCGCGGATGAGGACGGGAGGAAGGGGCGCAGGAGGTCTTTTTTCTATCTAAACCCTCCTTTTTTAGCATTGAAACTGCGGGTTAATTTTATAAATACTCAATGGGTTTTCGTAAAATAGCCCGGTGGACGAAAATTTTGGGTAAAAATATTACTTTATAGATAATTATAGATTATAGATTAGTATTATACATTCATTTTCATCCTAGTTTATTGTCCGTTTGTTCGTCTTTTGGCCTTCCTTAGCCTGAATGCCTATTGACAGCTGGGATTAGGTCACAAGGTAATATTGGGGTCTCGGGCTAGGCTCCAACGTAGCATTTTTAGAGCATCTCCAACAATTACTCTAAACAGATCTCTAAACCAAATTTTTGAGATTATAGTCCAAAAAGTTAGTCCAACAGAATCTATAAATGCATCTCTAAACAAAGAGATTTTCTAAAATCGAGTTTTAGTTCTCAATACTGAGAAGAGGTCATCTATTCTCAAAACGTGAATTCTGGTACATTTTAGCGCGCGCGGCTGTCTCTCCCGTGCGAAGCGAAGGAGTCCCGCGACATATTTGCGCGCACCAACGAAAATGGGCTGAGTGGACGCGGAGGGGGCGGAAGGGGCCGGGGGCGGTGAGGAGCTCGGTGGACTCGTGGGTTGAGTGGACGCGGAGAGGGCGGAGGGGGCCGGAGAGGAGCTCGGCGAGGGCTGGGCCGGTGTGGAGCTCGGCGACGAGCTCGGCAAGGGCCGGTGAGGGCGGACGCGGTAGTCGGCGAAGGAACCGCCGCCTACAGCCCGCTTCGGAGGCCGTCGCCTAGGGTTTTTCAGCCGCAGCGAGCAGGGCGCGACGAGCAGGGGAGCGGAAGACCTCTGCGGCGACCAGATCCGGGCGCGGCGACCGTGTGCGGGCGACCTGTGGTGCAGCGCGGGGATCGTCGATCTGGGGAGCGGCGACCGGGCGCGGGCGACCAGGGGACCGGCGACCAGCGACCGGGTGAGCGGCGACCAGGTGAGCGGCGTCTGCTCCTTGAACTGCTTTCGCTGCTGCTTTGGGTGGTCTCATTTTTACATGCTTGTGATGTGCTTATTTGTCTGTGCTTATTAATTGTGCTTAGAAAGAAGTCAATGCGAATTTGTGAGAGAATTTCGTTGAAATGCAAGAGAGATTAAACAACACACACCACTTGCGGGCTTGCTGCCTACCCAAGAACTGTAACTTTTCAAACTGTAAATAATGCATTTGCATTAACGGGAATCGTCGCACTGGACAGAGAGCTCGTGGCTTTGAATTATTGAGTGAGATTAAGCGAGGATTTCTTTGAGAGCTAATAAGCTAAGCTTTTATGCTTGATCCAACCAAACATTCCAGCCAAGCAGCTCAAGTCTTTTCTTTTCTTTTCTGATTCCAAACAAGAGAAGAGAATGCCCTTTTACTTTAGCATCCACTTCATTTGTCACACAACTACTCTTCTATCGAAGTACTCTAGCTAGCTAGTTCTTATCTCCTGGTACTGCATCAACTGCTGCAGTAACTTATCTGGTTGGATGTTTTTGTGGATTTTTCAGGGTTTTTGAGCATCGAGACATGGTCCATCGAGAAATTGGCAAAATCATAAAATTTCAAACAAAAATCTTTGTTAAAGTTATATAAGGATAATTGCAGGATTATTAATTAATAATCGAGGAATATTGTTCGTGAAAAGTACATGTCTAATTATGGGGGAATGAAATCACATGTAGGTAGTAGTTACATGTGGGTGAAAAGTACATGTCTAATTCCTGTTGAAGGTCTTGTTCAAAATGTTTGTAACATAGTGCCACAAGAAATGTCATGAGCTATGCAATGAACCTGTCCTTGAGGTATTGTTGTCCATTACATTGCTATGGTACAATGTCTACTGCTAGAAGCAGCGGAGTTGGTTCGTTGGTTGATTGAGAAGAAATTGCTTCTGTTCTTTGGCAGCAAGACTTGACCCCCAAATAGGCCTGTGTTTGAAAGGCTGTGGTTTCTTGGTTTGCTGATGAACTTCATGTGCATATGCTCTCCTTTTCTTGGTTGCTCCTGTAATTAAAAACTCTGGTGGCATGCTACTTGGTTCTAGTTTTTTCTTCACATTTCTTGCACTAGAGTAAGGACAGAGAATATACCATTTGTGACCAAATTCTACTTGTTATTGGCTTGTTATGTACACTTTGGCAGAGAAATTGAAACTGTGATAAGCATTGCTTTTTTCTGACACCCCTTGCATGAGAAGTGCTTCTCCTAGAGAAGCTCTTCTTTGAGCAGAGAATAGCAACTGTCTGAGCTAACCTCATGCCATCTTTCATTTCACCTCTGAGCATGTCTCGTGCATTTGTAGGAGACAGTTTTGGTTTCAAATTCAGAGACTTGTTGTACACTTATAATTTCTTTGTAAGTGTTTGATTTGGTGTGTACACTTTATATGCAGTCCTTACCAAACTTTGTGTTCATTAACGCAAGTGTTGCTGTCGGACAACATATAAAAGGGGTGTTTAGTCCACTGATAAGAAATAGACCTTGTTGCAAGCATGGAGAAATCGGGCAAACTGATTCCACGCGGTGGCAGAGTGACGCACCGGGTCCATCCTTTGCATGTGGCACTGGGAGCTCAGGGGAATTCGGCATTTCGGCCTCCCCATGTCACCAACGGCCACGAGCAACCCCAACACAGACCGCCTTCATGCAATCGACCGCCAGCTCGAACAACATCTGTCTTGGAGGACTCGTCACAATTCACTGGTGATGACATTGAGGACACTGTAGGCGAACAAGACACACCGATCGATGACCTCGATGTCCAAGGTGATTTTTATTAAGTATTTTTTAGATAAGTTTATAACTGATTTGATCAATGAAGTATTTTACTAACAACTCAGTTCCATTTGTGTGCTATGTTTTGATCATTGTTTTTTCGTAGCTTCGATGTATCCGAGCAACTACTTCAGTCACCTTATGGCTCAAGAGAACAATGAAGAAGCAATAGTAAATGAGTTTGGTATTAGCTCTCAATCCTCTCATCAAGCTCATTCGTATGACGGTAACAATGATCACACTGCTCTTGGAAGATCAAATCAAAAGCGATCAAAAAATTTCACCGAAGAGGAGGATGTCCTTTTGGTTTCAGCATGGATCAACATTAATGTAGACCCAATAAATGGAACCAATCAAGGCAGGAACACCTATTGGGGTAGGATATATGACTACTTCCATACCAACAGGACATTCAACTCGGACCGATCTCAAAAATCCCTTACACAGCGATGGCAACATATTCAAGAAGCCGTAAACAGATTTTCCGGTTGTTTAAGCCGGATAGAAGCTAGAAGACAAAGTGGCACTACAGTTCAAGACAAGGTACGCAAGGAAGAATAATTGTTTTTATAATTGTATTGGAGTTCAAATTTAATTTCTCCTTTTGAACAGCTTGTACAGGCACAAAGTCTATTCAAATCTGAAGATCCTAACAATAAGGCTTTTGGTTTCATGCATTGCTGGAACGAGTTGAGGAATCAACAAAAATGGATTGACAAGGAAAGGGATTTAGCGGCTTCAAAGGTAATGCACAAGAAACAGAAGCCGGTGGCTGAATCAACTACTCCATTGTCTACTCCAAGTAATGGCCAAGATGTCGATTCTCAAAGTCCTGAGTACAACACATCGGAAAGACCAATGGGAGTGAAAAGGGCGAAAGCAAGCTTACGTCAAGGTCGCGAGGACCGACACGTTGCAACTGTGGATATCTTATGGGAGAAGAAAAAAGTGGCAGATGATGAAAGATTCTCCCAATTGTATTTGTTGGAAAAAGAGCGTGTTGAAACAGACAAGGAACTTAGACAAAAGGAAGTGGCTGTGAAAGAGAGGGAGGTTGCTGTTAGGGAAAAGGAGGCTGTTGCGAGGGAGAAGGAGGCTGCTGCGAGAGAGAAGGAGGCAGAGGCAAGGTCTAAAGATGTTGAAAGGAAACGTATGATAGATGAAGAGCGTATAATGACTTTAGATTTGAGCTCAATGCCGGGCCAGCTTCAAGAATACTACAAGCGTCTAAAAGCAGAGATAATGAATCGTCGCTTTGGTGTGTAGCCCATATTTATAGGTACAATACTACATGTTAACATCACTTACAGATAATTTGGTCCCAATAGCTTCAGTTTGAGGAATGTTAATATGTTTATTGCTTTTCATTTCAGAGGTGGCCATGACGTTAAAGGATGAAAGCTATGATGAAAGTAGTATGGTTTTATGTTTTTTCAGTACTGGAATGGTTTTTTCAGTACTGAAGCTGCACTTTGCTGTTGGCTTCTTTAATCTTTGTGATATATGATGCATTTTATTTTATTTTCTGTTGTTGACTATTTTATAGAACCATAGAACTATTTTGTTCAGCACATTAAAGTTGCCTTTCAGCATTGCATTATTTAGTTTCTGGGATAATCTCTGTACATATAGAAGGTTTAAATCTCTATGCTCCAATGTACATCCCTTGTTTGTTTCCTGGAGGTCAAATAGTATGGTTACCTACAATAAACAGCAGGTAAGCAAATACTTTGTAAGTTTACATCCTTGCCTCATACTTTGTTTTTAGAATCCTTGGGATCATCTCTGTCCCTTGCTGCAATATATATTTAGAATTCTTGTAGCTTGCAGAGAAATTCACACTCCTTTTTTCCTTTTTCATAATTTCACAAGCACTGGTTTGAACTGCTGTTTTGTTTGCATTAGATGCTGAATTTATCAAATTGCAGGTACTGCGAAAGCTTTGGGAATCGTATGGCATAAAGTTTAGCAATCTGAACCTGAGACTGCATCTCATTCATCTGCTAATTGTTTATTATGTAGCAATGCAGCAGCTGGATGAGGAAGTGGATATCAACAAAGTGTTGAGGTAATTAGCATATTTTAATTGTTAATGAATCCATGATATCCATTCTTGCATGCATTTGCAATATATCTCAGCAGAATGGTGGCACTGATGATAATAATATAATAATTATGATTTAATTCCAATAATATTAATAATTATTTTTTAATCTCTTACATGTATTTTTGGTGTTACCTGTAATAATCTATTACTGGGTCCTGGGGATCCTCAGGAATTACTTGGGTTCAAGTTATTTTATTTATGTGAGAATCAAACAAGATTTTTACATTTTTTTCCAAATGTGTGAATTTCCTGATGCCTAATGCAGATACTTCTTATATCAGCACTTCTATGTGATATACTGCAAATTTTGGGAGTTGGACACAGATCATGATTTTTTTATTGATAAAACCTGCCGAATTGTTTGATAGAATCTTCTCACAGGTTTGTTTGTTCTATTCTGTATGCAGAACTGAGATGCTGCCCTAATTGGCCTAAATGTTGTTTCCTATATGTTACTTAGGTTGATTAAGATATCACTTTCACTATTTAATTTAGAGTGTAAATGTGTGGTGGAACCAGCTATGGATCGATGGCTTCTCTAGTGGGGGTTAATATTTTTTGTTAAGGATGATGCATATTCAGACGTTTGACCTTACCAGAGAGTAACACTTGCATTTGCATTTTCTTTCTTCAGGCTTGAAGAAGTTCAAGTACTGGACATCAAGTCTACTATAGTTGTCCTCTACCAGGTTTGCTCAAACTTCATTGTATTTTTTTACACTGCAATTAAAGTCTGAATCCAGTGGGATAGTTTTGAACTACATCAATTGCCATGGTGCCTCTTCTCCAGTGTGATGTTGTGTGCTACCGCGGGGCAGAACGAACCGTGGACTCGTTGTGGCAATGGCGGCAGTGGAAGATTTCGTTGCAGCACGGTGCCCGGATCCTGCACCTCCTCCTGTAGTGCTTGCATCTGCACGCGCGCCATGGGCTCAAGTAGCTCAAAGAAAGAAAAAAAATCCAAATCTTTTCTTGTCCAAGAACCGCAGCACGAGCAATAGCAATTTACCCAAACCTCATCTTGCTAAATCCACTGTCTTCAGGCAGACACAGGGACATTTCCAATCTGTTTGTTAGTTATTAAATAGGAATGTTTATAGAGAATCTGCTGTATGTAATTTTGATTTTATGCTCTAAATATTCTGAGAATTCTCTATATGCTCTTTTTTGAGAATCATTTTTTGAGCTTTTGTTGGAGATGCTCTTAGACTAGGCTTTTTGCATGAAACTATTCAAAACCAGCCACATTTAATTTTTTTGGTGTGCCTAACCAATGCCTAATCGCTGCCTAAGGGTAATATGATCACTAGAAAAAAACTGACATGATCCGCAACTACTAAACAGTCGACTCATAATGAAGGTCATCCATAATTGACTATCGAATTATCGTGAAAGTTTATATTTGACCATTCAACTAGAAAACCGGGTATCCGACACCCCAACTATCAAAACCATGCATCTTCGACCATCCGACCCGGTTTTACAAAAATCATATGCCACATGACGTGCCGAGGGATTTCAAAAAACTTTCAGGGACTTTTTTTGTAAAATCACAGAAGATCCTTTCTCTTTGTAAAATCACGGGCAAGGACGCAACGGCCGGACAAACCTTGGCGGAGCGTCGGAGCTGGCTGGGAAGCTTGCCCTCCAGGCGAAACTCGTGCATAACCCAGCCGGTCTTCTCTCCACGAGGCGTGCGGCGGAGGTAGAAGACAAGTGTCTTTTTCATGCCGACGAGGATGCCCCTCCCGCGGAAGATCTCCTTGTCCTTGTCGGTGGCCTTCCAGAGCCGCTCTCGTCGCCCTGTTCGTCCTCGTCCCCGTCGGGTACTTGCGGTCTTTGTGGCAGAAGAAGTACCACTCCTTCTCCCCCATCTTCGCCATGGCTACCAAAATCAAAGCACGCAAACTCATCTGTAAGCCAAGATTTATCGTACGAACGAATCAAGGGGGAAAAAGAAGGGATAATTCAGAAGCTACCTTTGCACAAACAAACCTGGGAGGTGCCATGGCTCGCACTTGTTGAGGTCGACCTCGCCGATGACGTCGGAGGAGAAGCGGTGGTCGAGGGCCTTGGGGGTGAGGTAGTGCGAGACGATCTCCTCGTCGGTGGGGTGGAACCTGAACCCCAATGGCAGGTCCAGTGGTGCCGCCGCCGTCTCCTCCACCTAGGCCATAACCGACACCTTAGACATCTCCTCCGTCCTCCCGACCTTCAAAGCTCCCTCCTTTCCTCCCGCACCGCACGGCGCCGCCACAGGCTAGACGAAGAGGAGAGCGAGCGAGAGAGGCGTGTGTGAAAGAGAAAGATGCAGGTTTGGGAACGAGAGAATGGACTGGGGGAGGAACCGAGGGGCGGCTTATATAAGACTCGACGTGGAGGAGAGCCGTGCTAAGGCGGCTTGCGGCCGAAGCCTTCCGTCGCCCCCAGGTGGCGCAACCTCGCCGGGAGGCTGCCACCGCCGAGCCGCACCTGAGGGCGCACGCGCGGGGAGGCTGCCGCCGCTGAGCCGCGCCTGAGGGCGCACACGCGGGGAGGCCGCCGTCGCCAAGCCTCGCCTGAGGGCGTCGCCGCGCTCTCTCCCTCGCCACCGCACAAGAGAAGAAGGAAAAAAGAACGAAAGAAAAATCTTATGTGATTTTATAAAAAAATCCCTGGAAGTTTTTAAATCCCCGGCGTGCCACGTGGCTTATGATTTTTGCAAAACCGGGTCGGATGGCCGAAGATGCATGGTTTTGATAGTTAGGGGTGTCGGATACTCGGTTTATGGTTAAATACAAACTTTCACGATAATTCGATGACCAATTATGGACTTCTTTCACTCATAATAGCACAAGAGCAAGTAGGCCATAAAAACCTAAACACTAGGAGATTGAAATCAACAAAGGGAAACACAAGATAAACTAGTCGTTTCTAAAGCAGAGCACAGATATCATGTTTGGCTGGCACGTAGGATTAGCTAGTTGCATTTGGAAATGGATCCATACTTATTGTCCTTCCATTTTGCTACCTCAACTTCTGTAAGCATGAGAATCGGAGGCATCGTGAGCAAGAAATTCAGATGAGAACGCTGAAAATGTAAGCAATCATCACTTGTACAGTGCTTGTGACACCTTTCTTTTCTTGGAATGTTTGGTGTGTTTTACTTAAAAAAACTGAATTTTAGAATGTTCAGTGCCTTCTTTAGTTGATTTTACATGTAACCTTTTTCAGGCATGTCAAGCATATTAGAATGAACTTGGTGAGAAAGTCTTGGAATCCGTAGCCTTCTGGTTCTTAAAAATAATATTACGTAAACAGCAGATGACTCCGGCACCTCGACAAAAAATAAGAAAGGATCCGAGTTCAGATGTCCCAGCTTCAGAAAAACGTAAAGAACGAGAGTAAAGATGTCACTATGGAAGTTTTAATGTCTCGAGTAAAATCTTCAAACATCTCTATGTAGAGGAGAGCCTATATCACTTAACTTTTTTGCGATATAAGGTATGTAGGCAATGGAATGAACACACTTTTCTTAGTCCCAGTGTGAATAGGCAGGGCTAATGTGCTGTACTTTAGGCTCCAAATCACCAAGGGTAATTTTATCATTTTTAAAAAGGGTATTGGATGTATCATATTTTTAGGATAATTTTATCATCTTTAAAAATATCGGAAGTATCATATTTTCTAATGTAAACCTTGGTACTTTCAAGAATTAGGGCATGTTTGGTTGATGGAGACCCGTCACATCAAATGTAAATGTGAACTATTCACGAAACCCATTCATAATCGATGGATAATTCGCGAGATGAATTTAATAAACCTAATTACGTCATGATTTGACGATGTGATACGATGCTATCGTAAACATTTGTTAATCATGAATTAATTAGACTTAATATATTTATCTCGTAAATTATCGTTTGATTATGCAATTATTTTTATAATTAATCACATTAGTCCATCCAATGTAACCGGAACCAATTTTGATCCCCTAACCAAACACCCCCGGCTGTAAAAGTATGTGTGCGTGGTGGCCCATCTGCTGAAGAGGGCCCATCTACTCATGTATATGTAAGTAAGAATAGCAATTGAGAAAATGTGAAGCTTCCAGAAAAAGAATCATCAAAAATCTTCATTAAGTATCTCAAGGTATAAAAATGTTAGCGTAAAATTTTGATACCTACATACACTTTTTTAACAACCATAAAATTTATCTACTTTCTAGTATAAAACTTGGTATCTTACTCAAAGTAAAAAAATTTAGTGTAAAATTTTGATACCTACGTGTACTTTCTTAACCGTAAATTTTTTTTATTTTTCAGTGTAAAACTTTATATCTTCATGTATCAAATTTTTAAGTATAAAATTTAGGTATATACCGTAAACTTTCTCAATCACCAAAGCTGCACTGCACAAAGCACAAGGCCCTAATGTTAGGACATGCAATCATCATACGCAACATATAGAACTCGGTAATGATAGAGTGAATAGTTGGGCATCAATAAAATTGACGATGTAACTAGCAAGGAAGAGCCTTATTTCCATATCTAATTCGTTTTCCCTATTTCTTGTTTTCCTGCCATCTGGCAATGGCAACAACTGCGTACTAACACCCTGATCAATGCAACACCTACCTTATCTCCCTTGCAGAAAGATGCTGTGTCTCACCATCTTCCTTATAAACTTCCAAAACAAAACAGAAGAAAGAATATAGGACAAAGCAAGGGAGAGAACATTTGTGATTTTGGAGAATCCGTCTGAATATTTCTACTAGCATTGGCTGTATGTTCTTTTCTGAATCCGTGTATAGGAATGGAAAGGATTGGGAATAAGAAATCCAGAATACATGGGCCTGATGGTAAGAAATGTGCAGTACATGGCATACCCATTTTTTTTAAAAAAAAGGAAACGAAATGGAGAACTAGTTCAGTTCTATACATCTGATCTTATAACATGTTTCTTTCCATGCACCTACTTCAGGCATATGAAATTGAGCATCGATTAGCCGAAAAGAGACTTGATGACACCTTTTTTACAAAGCGAAGCTTTAGAAGAGCAGCTGAGACTTGAGGTCTGAGGCAAACGGTTGATGGAGAGGATCAGAGGACATCGTGGCATTTTCGTTTCTTACGGTGATGGGAAACAATGGATGGTGTAACCCGCCAAAGTTTTGCATTTAGTTGACCAGCTATTCTGGCTAGACTATGGTTTCTTGTTCCAGATAGAGTGAACTCTGTTTTTTAAAGATGTATTTGATAGGACAGTGACAAGAGGTATGTGGTTTCAACTCTGAAACCAGGTTTCATGTTCAATTCTTTACACGTTCATAATTTTTTTAAAAAAAATGTTTGGATGAACGTCTTTCCCTTTAAATCTCATTTTTAGAGTGAACTTTCTGCTTTACATCCAGTTGTGTCAAACTATGAAATGCTCACATATAGTTTTCTTTCTTTGCTTGGACACTTTTGTATTGTGTTGTTAGGGTGAAATGAATTGTGCCATGTAAGAAGAAATGGCAATATACAATGTTATTCATGCCTATGGTAAAGAGCAAAGCGGCTGTCGAGGCCTTTTGTTGTTTCGAGTAAAATTTTGGTCTCAAATAGTAGTAACTGCAGAAACATGTGGGCTATGAACATAGAAGAGAAGCTATTTTTCGTAAAAAAAATCAACTTTTATATATAAATTAAGACATATCCTATGTTCAGATTTACATGAATTAGGACATAGCCTAGATTTATTTTGGGACATAAAAAGTATACAGTTCGATTAGTTCACGATCTATTAATGTGGAGCATACACAATACACTCCCTAATTCTAGTGTAACATAAAATTAGTAGATAAGATCCAAATTCTACAACTGCACCGCACAAAGCATGAGGCCCTAATAATGTGTGGATATGCAAGTATCCTAAGCTAACATACAGGATTTGAGAATAGACTGAATATATAATTGGGCATCAATAATTGAGGATGTACTAGAAAGGAAGAGTTTTTTCTGTCTTCGTTTTTCTTGATTTCTTCTTGTTCAGACATCTACAATGAAAGCAGCTACTAACACACCTGATCAATGCAACACCTACCTCATCTCCCTTGCGGTGTGTCATCATTTTGTTTCTATAAATTTCCAAAATAAAATAAAAGAAAGATGAGAGGACAAGGCAAGAAGAAAGCAAACGAGAGAACACAAGTGATTTTGGAGAATCCATCTGCAATATTTTAGCATTGTATAGTCTATCTCATGTCAGAGGAAGCCAGGAGGTGATTGTTTTGAAGCTTTGTGTGGATGAGAATGGGAAGCATCAGGAAAAGAAATCGCGATATATGGGTTTGAAAGGTAAGAAGTTCTGCGAATCTATTTTTTGATGGAACCAAATGGAGACCTATATCGGTTGTGTACATGATACATCTTCTTGTAAAATGTTTCTGACCATGCATCTACATTTGCAGGGACATCAACCAGAGCAGCTTCGGGAGGTAGGTGCAGCGTCGAGTTTTTTAACTGTGATGGGTCAATTTCGGGATTTGCCAACTTTATTCACGAATACATTGCTGAATCATCAAGGGCACGATACATCCATCGTCTTACGCAAAATATTACAATATAGAGTCCGAAAACAAAGTCTAAAACATAGGACCAAATGATCCGGAATACAACCAAAAGCAGAAAATAGATAAGACAGCGACACACCATTGTCACAAACAACGACCGGAGTTAAGATCTACTGGGCGTCATCATCCTCCACACCCTTCAGATAGTACACGTACGAGTTTCCAGGGTCTCCATCACCCACATATGAATGTTTGTGCGTATATCAAGAGTGAGTACCAATTGTACTTAGCAAGCCACCATAACAACGATGCATATAATATGGGATAATCAAGGAATGGTTGTGGTTCTTTTGCATAAAACCAGTTTTAAAATTCTTTTCACAAGCCTAAGATATAAGACTGATCAAATTTTATTTTCATAGTTCATTTAAGTCAGCGACGGTGCTATCCATCATCCATTGTGATCCTAAGGATAACTTCCTTGTCATGATTTTCTGGGGTCTACCCCTTCTCGTCTTCCGAGAAGTTGATCCATCAGTACATAAAAATCATCATGTATACACATCCCATCATTTTAAAATTTAGAGTCTAGCCAAGCGAAAAACTTGTCCCGTCGCTCCATATCCACGAGCATGGTTATTCGAATAGATTGTTTTACTCATACTGCAGTGGATGTATACTTTACCTGTACTCCGTAACTGCCCAACACATGAGCCTACGTCCCAACACATAGACGTGTCACGGCAAAGCCTTTCAATAACCTCACTTTGGCAGTACCTGCTCAATAAACTTAAACCCTCATGCACTCTAGTCGTACACAGTTTCTAGCAGCGAGAGGAGTTATGGCGCTCCCGGGAAGGGAAAAACTTACTCATTCTTTAAGTTGTAATTAAATCCAATCTCAGTTCATCGTTCCACATGTAGGCCTTCCGCCCGTTCTCACACGTAAGAACCACTATGCAGGGATACTGCCTCCGCTCGGCTATCTACTCTGCTAGGTCTATACTCATTCAAGAAGTACGGTTGTACTGGCTCGTTTCATGTTTATCTCATGGCTCGGTCCTTAATTGACCAGGGACGACACTTGGCTTTTTGGAATCCACCTAAATCATCCAGCCGCCCCAGTCTAAAACATTTGTTTGTTTTAGTTTTTCATCGAAGAATCATTTCATCATTGTCATGGCAATGTGGCACTCATGTCTTCACATGTCGTATATCAACCACCTTCCCTAAGATAGTTGTCCAAGCATATAGCATTTGATAAATATGATTATGCATGAATCTAAAATAGCATGGGCTAAGCATTGTCGAAGAATGAATTCGAACACACGACACTGTAGGGTACAAAGAATAAACGAGTATTCAATATCACAGCAGGGCATATAACAAGTATGGAAGTTCATATGTGTATAGCATGCATATTTGATTTAAACAAGCATAAGTTTGCAAATGGGTTCAACATGTTCAAAGGTAGTGATGACTTGCCTTGCTCGCAACCTTGTAGACCTGGATCTTCAACGCACTCAACGGCTCCCTCGGACTCTATAAATATGTGTGAGAGATCCGATTGAATTCGATTAGAATTCAAATAAAATCATCAAATGACAAATAAATCGTAAATGTGGCTCCTAAAACTAGGCTACGATTTTAGATGAATTTAGGTTCAAGTTTTGCTAAAATCCGGGTTAAAACGAGCGAGTTACAATAATTTGAAATTTCACGTTTTACCGATTTAATTAATTATGAGGTGATAATATCTCCAGTTAATTCACCTTGAATTTTAGAAATATAATGATCGATGATTAAAAAAATATTATACTGAAAAAGAAATTGTAAAACTCCAATTTTTATCCTAATTTATCGGCCAACAAGCCCGAGGGTTAAAAATAATTGAATCCGAAAATAATTAGTTAACCTAAAGCTTGACACTATATTTAAATAATTTAGAGTTTAAATTTTAGAAAATCCATATGATAAAATTAGGGTTTAATGACGAATTAAATCACAATTAAATTCCCATATAATTTACCCTAAAGCGTAATACTATTCTAAATAATTTGGGACTTAAACTCGAGTATTTCTATACGACAAGGTTTAGGTTTTACTAACAAGTTAAATTATAATTAAATTCCTAAATAATTCATTCTAAACTTAATATTGTATTTCATAGTTTAAGAATTGAATTCAATAAAATTCATACGATAAAATTAGGGTTTAAGAACAAATTAGATCACAATTATATTCCTAATTATTATCTATCTCACAATTATTTCCTAACATTTTTTAGGAAATATAGATTTTTATTTTAAACCTTTTTCCCTAAATATATTTTTTTATTTTCTCTATTTTTCTTTTTCTTCTTTTTCTCTTTCTTCTTCCTTTTCTTTTCTTTACTTTTCTTTTCCTCTTTTCTCTTCCTTTCTTCCTCCTTCCTGCCATGTCCTTCCTCTCTTTTCTTCTCACTTCTCTCTTTCCTTTCTCTCTCTCGGGCTTGGTCGAGCCAAGGCCGGGCGGGCGCGCGAGGGCGGCGGCATGGGCGAAGGGGGAAGGGACAGAGGGGAGGCTTACCGATGGCACTCGCGCGCGGCAAGGGTGGCATCGCGGCGGTTCAAGGGCGGCGCGCAGCGGCGCGATGGCACGGGACGAGCCGACGCGGGAAGAGGAGGGGAGAGGGGAGAAATGGCGTGGAGAGGGAGAGAGGAGGGATGGGGGCTTTATAGGCGCGCAAAGGAGGGGGATGGGGGCGACGACCATGGGGAGGGCCGGCGCGGCGCGAGGTGGCACGGCGATGGGACGGCGACACGACGCGCGCGCAGCGCAGGCGGCGGCGCAGCGCGACGCGTGTCGTGCGCGCGAGCGGGGATGAGCACGGCGCGGGCGCGACACGACGCGCGTGGGAGAGAGGGGCCCGGCACGAACACCTTCGGCATAATGAATGTGTCATTTTCTATTTTTCTGATTTTCTCTTTTTTTTTATTTTTTAATCATTATTATTCATTCCTTTTGCACTTTACCCAAAAATAATTAAATTTTTTGCCCGAATGTAAATTTAATTAAATTTTAAATTTGCGCAACTTTATTATTTTTGTAATTTCCTTTTGATTTACACTTTAGTAATTTTTATATTTCACCCAAAAATAGAATTTTGGTCCAAAAGTAATTTTTATTAAACCTTAGTTTTTCCTCGCTTATATTTTTATAATTTTATTTCTAATATAGATTTTGAAATTTCCTTTCTTTTAGGTTTTTTTAAAAACCCTTATCGACTTTTCACTTTTCAATTAAATATTCTTCTATTCAAACTCGGCAACCAAGACTTGCGAATAAGAGGCAACAAATACAAGACGATGCAATCATTCAAAAGATTTTTTATAAGTTCTGAATTTTAAATTTTGATTTTTAGGGTGTTACAGGTGTTCCGCTTCGACAGCCTCGATTTTCTCACCGATAACTTTGGCATGCTCTCTCTCTGACTCGGACTTGAACTAGTCGGGGAGGGACCAGATTGCTCCGGCTCTGTTCGGTCTCCTGAATGTAGCTAATGACTACTCCAAGGTAATCTCCTCCAACGTAGATCCGATCTATCCGGGGGAGTCGCAATATTCAACTACACCACACGGGATCTCCGACAATGCGGCAATCTACCCTTAGATCTTCATGCAGCTTCCTCCTCTTCTCATGGCAACCTTTGGATCTGGATCTGCTTCACCCCTTAGGGTTCAATCTGGGCATGTTTCAACCATGTCGGGGCTTGGGCCCAGGAAAGTGGGTGTCCTGCTCACGCTAATCGATGACTCCTGCAGTATCACAGAAATTGTCAATGTCGTCAACCACTCGGATCACTACAGCCACCTGCCGGTCGAGTCCTTTGCAGAAACCCCCAAGTCCAAGTCTAAGACCCAGCAGGTAACAACCCAAGTCAACAATCATCCCATCATCCTTCCAAGGGCCACACGGCTTCTAATCAACGGCGCCACGATGAGTGCAACCACCAACCAGAGCGTTCGGTTGGAAACTGTGACAACGCCTACCATGACCACCGATGCAACAACAGACTCCACGATGACGGCCATGGGTCGGAACCCGAGCACGAACGACGAGAAGACAGAGACCTTCAACATGAGCTAAACTAACGTCACCAAGAATGGGAAAACAACAAGCGAGGCATAACTCGTCACTTCCCCAGCAGCCCACGGTCACCTAATGATAGCGACGATGACGTCCCAAGTTTCACCCGAGACCTGCATCGTTGGCCAGCCAATTTCAAATCGACTGGGATTGAGAAGTATGATGGCAAAACCGACCCTGAGTCTTGGCTCACTGTCTACACCCTAGCCATCCGCGCAGCAGGAGAAGACAACAAGGCCATGGTTAATTACCTACCCGTGGCACTTGCTGATACCGCAAGAAGCTGGCTTTCGGGGCTTCCGCAAGGGTCAATCGATTCCTGGGGCGAGCTTTGAAGTCGGTTCATTGCCAATTTCCAAGGCACCTACGAGAGACCTGAAACTCACTTTGATCTATACCACGTCATACAAAGCAAAAACGAGTCTCTCAAGGACTACATTCGACGTTTCTCCGAGACACACAAAAAGATCCCAGAGGTTATAGATGACATCATCATCACCGCTTTTCAGAAGGGCATCCGTGATGAACTCCTCACTGTGCACCCTCATGAAGCTTTTCAAGATGGCCAATTCCTATGCTGAGTCGGCTCAGGCTGTCGAGGCGTCATGCGAAGAGAAGCAGTCGAGCAGTTGGCGATCAAAGAAGGACAACAACGACAATCGTCAGAAGGACCGTAAGTGGAAGCCTGAAGACCTGGTGGCAACGATGTCAAATTTCCAACGGCCACGCGCTAGCAACTAGGACAAGATCATGAACAGGCCTTGCCAGCATCATCCGAATTTCAAGCATACCACCAAAGACCGGTACATCTTCAAAAAGTTCACAGAAGACCATGTCAAACAACTGAAGCTCGCAGCTGGCGAGGGAACATCAGCGCAGAACAATGATGCCAACAATGATCCGCCTTCGGGCGTGTTCCAAGACCATAGGACCGAGCTAAACCACATCTTCGGAGGGCCTCTAACTTATGAGTCCAAACGCAAACAGAAGCTCATCGACCACGAGATCAATGCTATC
The DNA here is from genome assembly GCA_019925245.2 of Oryza australiensis. Taxonomy (NCBI): domain Eukaryota; kingdom Viridiplantae; phylum Streptophyta; class Magnoliopsida; order Poales; family Poaceae; genus Oryza; species Oryza australiensis. The sequence continues at coordinate 823,161 of JAIFGZ020000161.1, read as the reverse complement.
CGACAAGATGTACCCCAATATCTGCGGTGATCCGAAGTTGCAATCATTTTCAACTACTCAGATCACCCTAACTGAGTGGCTCACCCAGGGCGGTACCTCTGGTGTTAGAGCCAATGGTCAGAAACATCAAGTTGAAGCGTGTTCTCATTGACAGGGGTAGTGCACTCAACATCCTTTTTGCCAAGATGTTGGACAAGATGCAGATTCCAATATCCGAGTTGAGGCCGAGTACGCTCCGTTTCACGGCGTTATCCCCGGGTTGTCTTCAACACCACTCGGCCAAATCACTCTCTGTTAACGACCAAATTTGGTAACCTAACTCCCGGGTTTGAAACAAAGATTGAAGCGGAATTGGAGAAGAAACGCGATCTGAGAAGAGATGAAACCAGAATCGGCTAAGTCCGAATCGGCTACGGAGCCCGTCGGCTGAGAGCGAGTCGGACTAGGACAGCCGATAGTCGATTCTGGGTCAAAGTGAAGTGGGACCAGTCCCGACGGAAAGAGTGGAGATGAATAGAAGATTCGGTTCCCAAATTGCGCGTTAGAAGATTCGATAATCTAGAACAATGTTTAGATCTGTCTCGACATCGGCTCATTTCTGTCAAGAATCAGGAGCCGATAGAGCTAGATCTAAGGGTTGGCCTAAATCATATGTGATATCCACCGTCTCGAGGTATTTACATCAGCTACAGTAGATCAGATTGTTCTCTTTATATTTAATGCTGCATCAGTATTGATCTATTAAGTCATTTTTAGAGCTTTTATGATCTATTTGGCTAGATGTATGTGTTTAGAGACAGTACCAGGATTTCAGCCGGTCTTATCTGTTTTAATATTCTTTTGATATATTTGTTATCATACTTGTTAAAACCGCCTCTTATATTAAGATCTTGCTCTAGTTAAATGCCCTAAGCCAGAATCAGTTTGTCAGCTATAGCCGACAGCCGACTGATCTAGGTTTAGCGTATTTAGCTCAGATCAATATCTTTTCATAAGATAAATCGGAGTATTAGCCGATTCACAGTTGGACTTACAACATCGGCTAGATTGTTAAAGCATATATTTATTATCCCATTGTATATTTGGATTAAGTGGTTAATACTGTCTCGGCGCAGCCGATCTATTCTAGTCACTTGGTTTAAATGCACTTCGGGATAGCATATATATGTAAATTGACTCTTGCAACCGATCTAGTAGGATCTAACTTAACACTTAACGTATATATCTTTATTTTTCTTGTTGGTTAACAGATCAAACCAACTGGCACGCCTTGTAGAGCATAGGTAGCCGAGAAGGACATGCACTGGAGTTAAGCAGATCTTCCAGGCCAGCGCGTGAGAGAAATTTCTCATCAACACTCTCCCAGCTACCTTTGGCACCCGATATAATTTCTGGACTGAAAATATTTGTTGTGAGGTCCCAGATTTTGAGGTAGCTTATCATGCAATCTTAGGGAGACTGGCGCTTGCTAAGTTCAAGGATGTCCCCACCATACCTACCTGATGATAAAGATGCCAGGACCGCAAGGAGTCATCTTACTAAGCAACAACGTCAAGCAACCCTTCACCTGTGATAAGGAGAGCTGCAAGTTGGCTCAGTCTCACGAAAAAGCACTCGGTCATCAGGAGATCCAACTAGCTACATCAACATCACAAGAAGGAGAAGTCCCTGCCAAGAAGATATCGAAGTCTGGAGAGGGCGACACCAAGACAAAGAAGATTCTGTCGGATCCGACTGATCCCTCCAAGGCTGTCATAATTGGCACCGAGTTATATTGTAAATAGGAAAAGGATGCTCTCGTCGCCTTTCTTCAAGATAATAAATATATATTCGTCGAGAAACCTTCTGTTATGTTGGTATTCTTAGAAAGGTGATCGAGCACTCCCTAAATGTGAAGATTGATGCTAAACCTATCAAGCAACAACTCCATCAGTTTACTCAGGATAATCGTGATGCCATCAAGGAAGAATTGACTAAGCTCCTAGCAGCTGAATTCATCAAGGAAGTTTATCAGTCGGATTGGCTGGCTAATCCAGTACTGGTTCGAAAGAAGATGGGGCAACGGTGTATGTGCAAGGATTACACAAAGCTCAACAAAGCCTGTCCCAACTCTAATAAAATTTTGACCTTCATATTTCATAGTTCGATAGAACCGATACAAAGCAGCTTTTGGCCTGTCAATTCTTGTCTGCAAATTACAAATAACCTTCTCTAAACGGAGAAGTGCGCTAAGACCTTTCGGCTAACCGTGTTTTAGTCTATCTTCACGATCTGGCACACAAGCACCATGAGCCAAGAGGCCTCGGACATGCTAGAGAATCTGGACATTGACGCTTTGGTGCTTGTTGTGCTGATTGATCATGCCCCTGGAAATGGAACATTATTACAAAATGTACATAATTGAGCAAGTTCTCTAGCTTGTTTCGTAAAAGAATTTGGTAGCCACACATTTCAATTTCTTACCATCCTTCTCCTTGCTTTTTGGTTTCTTTCTCCTGATGTTTCCCATCCTCAAGAACACCGAGTGCCAAAAATGAAAACTGCATAGAACACAAGATAGAATCTAAATTATGCCGCATACCGAATTTCTAACAATACAATATGGTCTGGGAAATCTGAAAAGAGCGTAATCGAAGAATTTTCGACCACAAAGGGGCAACAACGGGATCATCTATGGGTTTTAGCAGGAGCAAAACGCTTAGGCGCATTGTTACCAACATATATATGTATAGTCCTTTAGCATGTACAACTTAATTTTACTTTTCTCCTTTTTTTTCCTAAGGCTGTATTTACTTCACCTTTTTTCAATGAAAAAGGGCATTTTTTCCGTTAAAAAAATGTGGTTTGGGATTTATGTGTTTCTTTTTACTATGCTTCTTCCCATCCTCATTCAAACATAGATTCAGAAAGAACACCTCTTTGGATACTAGATAGACTCTGCAATTCTAGGATTATTCAGACGGATTCTCCAAAAATCACAAATGCTCTCTCTCGTTTGCTTTGTTCCTTGCCTTATGTCCCTTGTTCTTTCTGTTATTTTATTTTGGAAGTTTATATAATAAATACGGTGAGAAATTGAGGGAGACGAGGTAGGTGCTACACTCAGTACTAGTAGCTGCCATCACTGCAAACGTTAGGATGAAAATAAATCAGGAAAATGATAAGGAAAGGCTATACCATTCTATATGATCGAGCATTTATCTATTTATCTAGCTCCCTCTTGGATGTAGCATTGCTCTTGCCAGCTGCATATAATACACGCACGTGCGCGTCAGCTCGTGAAAGACTCTGCGAACAGAATTCACTCCTAATACCGCGGTTCTCTAGTACAACAATTCGTAGTCTGGCAGAATTACAATTTGTTGTCCAAGCAAAGTAGGCAACGTGAGCATTTGGTAGTTTGGCAGAACTGAATTGAAAGAAAATTCGGTCTATGCTAGTTCACTCCTAATACCGCGGTTCTTTGATTCATAGCCATATGCCTCTTTTCCGTTTTAGATTATATAATTCAAAGTGGTTTTGAAATTTAAAGTTTGATTGTTAAAGCACTGTTTTAGGTAGATTTTGTAAAAATTATTAGTGATGGTGAAAAGAGAGGCGCACAATAGAAATTAAATCAGAAGAAAACCCTACAAAATAACCTTAAAAATCAAATTCTACTCTTCAAAATTATGTTTGGATTAGCTCAGCCAAGCAATTACATGAAACTCGGATGGGTCTCTCTTGGAAGGTACCTCCCTTCACAAATACTTTACATGTGAAGAAACGATGAAAATAAAAATGTCACTTGACGCGCCACATCGACCACTGTCGATTTTCGAAATCGACAATAAGAAAGGTGGTAGAACATGAGATCTAAATTGAATGAGTAAAGGGGATAAGGTTTAGACAAGTTCAGGCATTCTCGATGGGAAGTAATACATTTTGAAGATTGCATCCGTCGGGTGTTATATTGATCTGATGATTGAGTTATGGTTATGCCCTTGGAGGGCTTTCGTGTCCACCTTATATAAGTTCTGGGGTACAGTTATAAGGAGGAAAATCAAGCCGGATTCCTTATCTATTTACATAATCGTATCTAACCAACACTATGGGCTATGCCGTAAGAAAAAGGCAACATAATTCTCAAGTCCTAGTCTATTATATAATACATAGATCCGGCCACTTCCTATCTCTACTCGGATAAGCTGGCCGTGTGGATATGGGATACCCATAATCTCCACAACAGCCCCCGAGACCTTCACAGTAAAGAAATAATCTTCTCTCCAAACTTTTCTTTCCAGAAAGCCGAGTTCTTTAATATCCTTATTGTAGTCTCCCGATTTCTTTTTCTCCAATCTCGTCATCATGACGCTCACAAGAGGCTGTGGAGGGCTGAAAATTTTAAAATAGTGAAAAATAAGTAATATGTACATCGACGAGATACACCTAATTAGATGTAGCCCCCGACTATGTGATTAGTTGAATACAACTAAACATATAGTCAAAGAGTAAATAATTTAACCACCCGAGTGGTTTTATTATGAAATATGGCATATATGGTGTTAAATCTGAGCTTTCAATACCCAAGAAGGATTTACCAACCACCAGTTAATTTGACCAAAATAACATATACAACATTAAGCCAAAGATATCGGCCTAAGAAAAAATACACATATATGTGACTTTATAAAATACAATGACATAGCACTAGGCTGGTTGCATTGTGTATATTATGCTAAACAGTGCTCAACTTTTATAAAAAGCCAGTTTATGAGCTATAAAAGCACACTGCTTGCAACCTCTTTTTAAATTGAATTGTATCAACTCTTTTAAATAAAAGGTTGTATAACGGAGAAACAAAGGATTTTAAAAGCACACTGCTTGCATCCTCTTTTTAAATTGAATTGTATCAACTCTTTTAAATAAAAGGTTGTATAACGGAGAAACAAAGGACTTTAAAAGTATTGGGCTTCTTCCATACGCATATTGTGAAAACAAATATCCTTAAGTCCCTATGAGACACAGAGCAGGCCACACCTGGAAAATAGGCCACGAACGTAATGGGCTTCAGCCTAAATCGCTCACCAATACCCTTAAAATATTTGCGATACAGTGTATTGTCTTTTTCGTCGCTTCATCTTCCTCAAAATCCAGTTTTGCACTCCTGTTGACTAGCCGCCACCGCCGAAGCTAGGGTTCCTCTTCTCCACTCTATCCACCACCGAATCACTCCTAGATCTTGCCACGCACTAGCCTTCCATCCATCTTCGCATTCCACACCCAAATCTCTAGCAAAAAAGACCCTAATCTGAGCTTCCCCATTCCACTCATGACAAAAGAGGGAGAAATCCCCTTCGATCAGTGGGCGGCCTTAGATGTGGAGGAGAAGCACCTGTTGGAGATGGTGAAAGACGGCATACTCCCGACGAAGGAAAGTGTCGAGTGGCGACCGACGGTGGGTAAAGAATATCCCACTCCCAACATAGGAGAAATCGTGGTATTTACCCCCTTCTTCTATAGCGGCTTTAGTCTTCCAACTTCCGAGTTCTTCCATGGTCTTCTAGATTTTTGTGGGATCAAGATTTACCATCTTAATCCTAATTTGATTCTTCATATTGCCATCTTCATTCATCTTTGCGAATCATTTCTTGGAATCCACCCCCACTTCAATCTTTTTCACTGAATGTTTTATCTAAAAGCTCAACCCACCAAGGATAATCCTTGCGTAGTTAGCGGTTTTGGATTCCAGCTACATGGGGACTTGAGAAAATCATACTTCTCTCTTCCTTTGAAATCCTCCAACAAGGGCTGGTATTCTAATTGGTTCTACATCTCCAATCCTGCCCCTTGCCTCCCTGACTTTATCGGTCTTCCTCCCATTCATCAACCTCAATGGAACTCCTAGCCCGAAGGCCAAGATAAAGCCGAAGCTGAAATGCTCCTCACCAAGATTGTTGAGATAAAAGGACAAAGGCTGAAGGGAGAGAAAATTACCCAACATTTCATCAAGTGTCGACTGGCTCCTATCAAGGAGAGGGCAAAGCCAACATTCAAATATGAAGACCAATCGGATCCTAACCGAGAGGATTTCAATTCACTTGGCTATCAACTCTTGTGCCACATAATGCATAAAGTATTCTCCTCCGAGATCGCAGTCGATTACTACCACATGCTCCCAATAGCTCCATACCATCTGCTATGACCTCCACCTCCAGTATGTCAACCTAACCTTTAGTCAGTTTTCAAATGCTTCAATGAGTTGATTGATGTATAACTGCAAATCTCCCATTTATGCAGGAAGATTGATCTTTATTGAAACTCTTTGTGTTTACAAAGTGCAAACAAAGCACTCCTCACAAAATCTCAAGCTAAACTTGAAACCCTAACTCAAAACTCTAAAAACTTGAACTCAAAAGCGATACAGAGAGGCCACGCCTCCCCTCACTATTTATACCCAAGATCTGCAGCCAAGAGCCACGAATCCTACTCATACAAGAAGCCCTAATCCACTAGGAAATCTTCTCGTACAAGAAACAAACTTTACATAAAACAACCGTAACAATCTCGGTTTTCCTAAAACCGAAATTCCGCTTTCCATACGCAACAATATCTCCATTGTATGCCATATGGAAACTTCACCAATTATGTGCACTAATCTCTACCCTTCAGCATCCCGCATGATCCCCATCTTGGACATCACTTTATCTCCAAGTTGACTCCGACTCGATCACCGGCAACACTTTCCCGAGGCGTAAAGAATACCTGCACACAATTAAACAAAGAATACCATATCCGAGCACAAGCTATCCAAACTTGACTCATTGTTAGCATAAACAACCAGATACGTGCATAGGAACACGAAACTTTCATGTATGTGTAAGGAAACAAACCGAAACTAAAACCTAAATGAAATCGGCAACTGGTCAGGGCTCTGCTCGCGGTCGACCGCAGTAACCGCCTAGTCCGACCGCCCGGACACCTCCGGTCGACCGGCAATACACGCCCGGTCGACGGCTATGGCGCCGACTAAACACTGTTCACCGTCCGAAAACCAAAACCACTTTGTCAATAAATCTCCAAAGATTAAAACACACAAAGCAATAATCCCAGATGTCAATTGTTCATCATCAAATGAAAAATCAAACACACTTTGATTTTACACCTAACCGAGTGGATTTCAATTCACTTGGCTGTCAACTCTTGTGCCACATAATGTATAAAGTATTCTCCTCCGAGATCGCAGTCGATTACTGCCACATGCTCCCAATAGCTCCATACCATCGCTACGACCTCCACCTCTAGTATGTCAACCTAACCTTTAGTCAGTTTTCAATTGCTTCAATGAGTTGATTGATGTATAACTGCAAAACTCCCATTTATGCAGGAAAATAAGCTCATCATCTCCAACCCGCCTACTGGCACTCGGCACTCCCTACGGAGAAACCCGGTGGAAGCCGGACGAGCCATCAACGAGCCTTCAATCAAACTACAACAAGGGAGTATGAGGCCGGCCGTAGAGTAGAAAACCAAGAAGGCCGAGAAGAAGAGAAGGAAGATGATTTTAGAATCTTCTGATGAGGATGAAGAACAAACTCCCGGCGCCGACAAGATTATAACAACACCTCCAAAGAAAGCAGGTCCCAAGATTAGAACTTCCTCAAGGTATTCAAACCTTTCCTTCTTAATACACGACGTTGATTGATTATTGAATAAACATGATGTTGAAATTCTATGCCTTGAAAAATCTTCTTTGTCTTGTCTCGTATTTGTAGAAAATCCCTAGATATTGATCCAACCGACCACTCTAAGGCCAAACCTTCAAGTGCAGAAATCACTAGCCAAGATGCCGACGAGGAACCCCATGAGCCCCCGACGGGGGACCAGTCAGCCTTAGCAAAAGATATGGCCACCCATCAAGAGCTCCCGACTGAAAACCAGTTAGCCACGGAGGAAGACATGTCCTAGAGCCACTTCATGTAAAAAACATGTCATGACTAGATACATATTTAAAAAAACTAATAATTTGTCGAAGAATTGAAGAGAGAAATTCTAGAATGCCCCTGAAGCCTTTCAGCTTCACTTTTTAACATTAGGTTATAATCTTGTGGTACCAAGGGTATTCTCATCTTTTTAAGAATTTTTCTCTTCAATCGAAATAGAAATATCCTTCAACAAATTCCTAGTTTTATTGAATGTTTTCTAACCCTGACACATTTTTATAATGTTTACCAATAAATTACACAAATTTAAAGCGTTTTCAGTAAAATTTGCGATGAAATGCTCACGTATAATTTTCTTTCTCGCTCACACATTCTTGGTGTTGTTGGGGTGAAATGTGTCGTGGAAGAACAAAATGCTATACATGGCGAGGTTACAGAGACGGACACACTGCGTGCAGCCATGGATGGAGCCGGAGGTAGCATGCTAGTCTAGACTAGCGGCGGCAGGTAGACGGAAGTGGTGCAGGGCGGGGCGGCCGTCGAGGCCCTTGCCGTCGTAGTGCGCGAGGAACTCGGCGACGGTGGTGCTCCTGTACCGCGGCGGCTCGCCGCCGGAGGTGAGCTCGGCGATTGGGCCGTACAGCCTGCTGCTCCGGCTGGTCTCGCAGCCCAGATCGACGTTGCAAAACGCCGCCACCGACACCCGCGCCGTGTCCCTGCTCCGGTTGGCCACCACCCGGTGCTCCACGCTCCTCAGCCTGCCGTTGCTGACGAGCTCGAGCAGGTCGCCGACGTTGACGACGAGTGCGCCGGCCACGGGCGGGACGTCCACCCACCGGTCGCCGCCGAGGAGCGCCTGGAGGCCGCCCATGCCGTCCTGCAGGAGCACGGTGAGGAACGCCGGGTCGGAGTGCCTGCCCGTGCCGACGGTGAGCTCCGGCTCCGGGCACGGCGGGTAGTAGTTGCTCACCACGCTGACGCCGTCGGCGCAGCCCATCTTTCCCAGGCGCTCCCGCTCCAGCCCCAGCGCCGACGAGAGGAGCTCCAGGACCGACGCGGCCAGCCGCCGCGCCATCCCGGCGTACTCCGGCAGCACGCCCCTCACCTCGACGGGGAGCTCCTCCGGCCGCGGCGGGTCCGGCGCCGCCTGGCAGAAGAGCGTGTCGCGCCAGTTGGCGGCGGGGACTCGAACAGGTCGAAGTTGGAGTTGAACCTCACCCTGCGCGCCGTGTCTCTCGTGTAGAACCCCGCCTTCGCCGCCGCCGGCTGCTCGTTGAAGCGCCGCACCGCCGCCAGCATCTCCTCCATGACGCGCGCCGGCACGCCGTGGTTGACCACCTGGAAGAACCCCACGGACTCCGCCGCTGACCTCACCTGGGCGACCACCTGGTCCCGGTCGGCGCACGCGAGGTCAATGACCGGGATGGCGGCGGAAGGGGCGGCGGCGGCGACCGGTGTAGGGTCCGGCGGGTGGCGGAAGATGCGCGGGACGGCGGTGACGCCGGCGTCGACGAGGCCCTTGACGCCGGCCTTTGTGTCGTCGAAGGCCCTGAGCTCGAGGAGGCGGTCGTAGCCGGACGACATGGCAGGTCGTCGATCGAATTGGGAATGGGATGGCCGCCATGATTGATCGATGGTAGTAGGTAGGTAGCTGGATCAGTACGATGACGTCAACAGAGGAGCCCGGAGGAGAGAGGCGAGGACATGGACGTCTACCGGTGCAAGACAGCCGAAATTTTAATAATTTTACCCAAAATTTTAATAATTTTACCCTTTTAAAATACTTTTTAAAAATAAATCACATAAAAAACTTGTTATTATAAAAATAGATTGAAACCTTAGCGCTTATCTATAGCGCCACAGATTTTGACGCTAAGCATCTATCCAAACAATATTGAGCTATGTACCGATGCCACTAGTGTCGAGCTCCCTGCTAGCTAAAAGACTGGACAGGCTTTCTTTGGCAACATGACTGCGCTATTTTAGTGGTGGGACTTCTCTGTCTCACCAATCATATGTTTAACTCTCCTGTATCTTTTTATTTTTTTCGCACTCGACAACTTAGTCTACTCATTCATTTATTATTCCTTTGTACTAAAATATAATAATTTTTAATCTTTAAAATTTATCTTAAAATATAAGAATTTATCAATCAATATTATCTTTTCAATCAATCGTAACCCTCTACCATTCAATTCTTCACCTACATTCACTTTTCAACCAAATTACAATATTTCCTCATTTAATTCAATCTACTTTCTTAATATATATCCAACACTATAAATTTTGTATATTTTAGGATGAAGGTAGTAAAAAATATTGTCTTTGATTCATATTAATATTATAACGTTTTGATCTTTTTTCCTATTTAAACCTTTTTAAGTTTTAAGTTTTAAGTTTAACCTATTTTATAAAAACATAGTAATATTTCAACCCAAAATAAATATATTATCAAAATATATTTAATGTTACATATAATAAAACTTAGTTGGAGTTGTAAATGATGTTATTTTTTATAAACTTGATCAAACTTATAAATTTCACTAAAAAAGTCAAACTCACTTATAATATGAAACGGAGTAATAAAAAAGTCAAACTCACTTATAATGAAACGGAGTAAGTACCATGTTGGGTTTGTAAATTTGTTTTATTTTTTAAAAGAAAATATGATTCTTTTAATTTTTAATTTTGTTTTCATATGAATGATGAAAACTAGCCTATTGATGCAACCTTGAAAACTTTTTATTAGAACCACACGATCATCATTCAACGGATTGACTTTTTTACGTTTTGATCCCTGCCAGTCGTATGAAAGTTTAGACAGATTAAAATGACAACACATGAGGTTAAAATGAAAAAAATCAATCCGTTGGATAAGGATGTAAGGATCATGTGGTCAAGGTTGTACCGTCGGGTCAAGGTTGTACCGTCGCATAACCTTTTAGCTAGCAGGAAACTCAGCGCCAGTGACAAACATGGCGATTGACAAGCGATGCCATCACGTTTAGCACTAATATTTGTGACACTAAGACAGCGTCAAACTTGATGACGCTGAAGTTTTCTTCCATTTCTACAATAAATTTTGATATGATATGGTTTATTCTTTAGATAAGTTTTTTAAAAGAATTAAATTATCAAAATTTCGGGCAAGACAGAGGAGTACACTAACTTTCCCTTGGCAATCCAAAGTTAAATGTGATCATTCTGCTACCTAAACTCCATCTAAAGAGGGCTCGTACCGTTGTACGTGACTGGGTTTCGTTTGGACGCAAGCTTGTGTGCGTGCGCGCGCGTGCGTGTGGGGTGGGTGTGTGTGGGTGTGAGATAAAAATTGATGTGAAGAAAATATTATGAAATAAATTTCAAAATTAATTTAAAATTAAGATTTAAGATTTAAATTTTAGCTGCAGCAGTTAAGCCTAAGAGCTAACGATGGAGCAGTGCATTTGTGTGGATATAAACTCTCTCTATGGTATAAATAGTTCACAAATTCGTCTGAATTTCATCAAAATGCCAAAAATCCTAAGTTCCCCAAACTAGTTGATTTGGGTCGAATTTTGAATGAAATCACTGAAATCATTTCGAGGACTCGCAAAAATGCTAATTAATATGTATATGTCTACATTATCTGTGCATATGGGCAGACTTGTTTGAGCTTGTGCATGTGTGCGGGCGCAAGTGTGCGTGCTACGGATTTCAATCCAAAGAAACGTGATCAAAACAATGGAAATGATTTTAATGATAGAGAAAATTTAAGAAATGTTATTGACAAATGTTCAATTTCAAAAAATATCATCAATAAAATATAAGTTTTATAAAATACCATCATACTATCGTACAAACAACTTTATCACATAATTATATTTTATCACATAAATATATTATCATTAGGATTCCATCCATCTCGCTAACAAAACCCTAATAGCAATGTCATTTCTAGGACAAATTAAAGTCAATTATATAATGGTATAATGGTATTTCATGGAACTCGCACTTGTCGATGATATTTTTAAGTGTGATTGACATTTTTCGAAATTGGACGCTTGTCAATAGCATTTTTTGGATTTTCTCTTTATGGTAAGACTACTTCAGATATCTAATCTAAAGATAAGTGACAAAAGCAATGAGAAAACATTAAATTGATTCTAAAATTAAGAAATTGGATGCAGCTTACAAGCTAAAGAAAACAAGTAGTCCCATAATACCATCAGAAGTGATCATGACATACCATCCATTTTCATGATCAGCCGCTATATGTACGCTGTTTGATTTCATCTATCTATCTTTGCAAGTTTGCATGATTCCCCAGTACTACCATTTTTCTTCTACTACCCTTGTCCGCTGCAGGTTCAGGATGTGTTCGGCGTGTAGCCGAACTTAACCAATGCCTTACCATCCATTAGATAGCAATACAAATTAGAGCTTAGTCAATCTTTCCAAAAGAAAAATGGCAATAATCCAAACAAACAGCTCTACCAAAACAGCAATGGCGAAATCTTGCCATGCCAAAAAAAAGAGAAAATGTTAAGACAATGGCTCAGAATCAAACATGCCCTTAGCCTTTCACGGGAGAATGAAAAGATCATAAGAGAGAAGCCCACATGCCACAGCAGTAACCCACCAAGGCTGGCAGACGGGCAACCCGGCAGCTGCTAAGGGCTAGATTGCCCAGTAATCCCTGAGAGCTAGCTAGCAACGGTATGTCTTTGAGGATGTTTGACAGGACTTCAGATTACTGGTAGAGTGAAATTAGGACCTTACCAAACGCTTCAGCTCTAAACAGATCTAAATGAAACACTTCAACAAAATAAATTGACAAGATGAAGCTACCTTACACCATCCACCAGCTCCAGACTAAACTTAGAGTTGAAGCTCTACGAAACAACTCCCCTTAGTGAATGCTTTTGGGCTAGAAACAACTGGGCCTCGAATTCTGGGGCCCATGGCATGGCCCTCACTTAACAAGCCGTGGTGGCGGCGGCGGCTCACGAGGAAGAGAGCCACCAATTCCCAGATCGCCGGAAAACGAGAAGCTCTAGCCTGGCCTATCCCGTCGGTTAAGCCGTTGCTGTTCCCGTGCCCGCAATTAATGAACCCGATCACGAGCCATGTACGTACGCAACTATGCATCACCATCTATATGATCTCACTTTACCTGAGTGCGCTCACTGCATGCCCAGGATTAGCAGCAACGGATTTGAGGCTCCCAGCAATCCACGTCCAGAGATGAGAGGAGAAAAAAAAACGAAGGGAAAGAAACCCTCCAGTCCAATCATCTCCCCCATTTGTTGAAAATCTGCAAGATTAAAGCAAATTAATCGGTTTCCACGCAAATTAGATGATGAATACTGAATACTACGAAATTAATTGGGAAAAACATGGACCTCTCATGGGCGCTTTTGCCTTTGCACCAAGGAAATCTGGGTCACAGATGGGGATAACCAGCACCAGATGCCGCTGCATCGGACAAGAGAAGGATCAGGCACCCATCAATCCTATCATTTTGATGAGCTTTCTTTTACTCACTCACAAGCCTCCTCCGTTGGTTCCATGTCTCTCTCGCCTTTATTTTTTTCTGCCGCCGCATCACATGCATACGCATGGCCCATCATCCTATGTAGCAAGAATCTGACTGATGTTTCAATTGCCAGAATATGTACTACCAGCTTTACAAAGATGCTTCCAGGCGCTAGCATAGCTAGCTTCAGTCCTCAGTTCCAGCTCACCTTCCGATCATCACAAGAAACTTCATTTCGGGTCCCGATAGTGAGGGAGATGACTGAAGCTGGCAGGTGGAATGGGGAGAAGCAACAGCAGTAGACATATCTGCAGAGGCAAGACGGAGATATTTCTAGCATGAAATAGCTGGAAGACAAAATCTTAGATAACACAAGCACACAAAAATCTCAATTCAGTGATTTCACCAGTAGAGAACCCTAGTGTGTGACACTTCACATGTGTTGCACTGTTTAAACAAAGGGTTCTTGCGAGATCAATCTGAACTATAACTCCTTTTTTTTACTCAATTTTTAACTCCATTCTAAGGATCTACTTATAACTACAGCATTGGCAGTATAATTTTTACACATCCTGATTTGTTTTTCTTGCTCAGTTTCACATGATGAGTCAACATGTTAAGTGTACTACTAACCGTGAATGTGCAATGTGTTTTTTCAGTGTAGTAGGATTACGTAATGAAATTGAAATTAGAAACTACATCTGTTTTTTGTAATGTAATCTAGCTTAGATTTATAATCCTTGTCAAACACTTGCAGTAAAAAAACTGCGATACAAAAAAAACCAACATTTTCGAGTATAATTATTTAGTTTGACAAATGCATGAAAAATATCAAAAAAGAGATTCACCAATTTCTTCTCACTTCGTCGGACTAGCAACTGTGTAAATACAATTAACAAATAATCATAACCTCAATTAACAAATTTTTCTAACACAAGTTCATTGTTCTCTCTTCCCATTTCTGTTACTATGAACCTAACTTGCAATCAAGATGCCCACCACTTTTTAGGACTATCTTCAGCCATCCTGTGACTAAAACTTACGAGCAGATTAAAATGCAAGAGTCCCCTCAGATATTCAAGTATAAAGAAGCTTCCATAATTTGCTCCTTGTTAAAACTCTTGGATCCATCCTTCACCATATGCACATGAATCTATAATATGTCGGCAAACTAGAAAATACTATATAAAGAGAAGAATCATGATGTTTATGAACATTCCAGGATGCCAGATCAACCAATAGGCACTTAAATCTGCTATAGCATGAAAATAAGCTAAGAGATAAACAACGTGTACATATAAACAGAAGAACAGAGGACCAAACGCCATTTGATTTAACCTAACAAAACAACTGAAGTAGAAATTAACATATATAATAGCCTTTTCATTTTTTTTCAACATATATAATCCAACAGCGAACAACCTTCTTTGAGGAGCAGCTTCCCAGACATCTCAATCTTTTAACACCATCCAGTATGCACACATTGTGATGACTGAACTGTTGTGCAGTATCTTTTTTTGCCTATACATCTTTTACCCTATAAAACAGAAAATGTTGAAGAAAAACAGATAAAAATCTGTTACTCACTTACGATTTATCAATTAACACGAATGAGGTTATTCCATTAAGACTTCTGAATTAGGCAGGATGAGGTAGCTTTAAATTGAGATGGCCTAAAATTCTTTGTTAAAAAAATAATAGCACACATCCACATATATCCCCAAGAAAACAGACTGAGATGTTGTAAACCTACAAATGAAATAAAGAAGTCACTAAAACAGAGACCACTGAAACTAAAATAAGGCAAGGGATTTTTTTTTAAGCTGATTGTGTTGGATGAATCATTGAAAGAGGTCATCATGGTCCTTCTCTAGGTCAGGCCCTGATTTCCCTAACCCTGGCGAGTTATACTCCAGACAGAACAATTTTTTTACATAATCGAGAAGGTTTGGCATCTGGAGTGACCCTAGAAAATCGAAATTAGAATAACCAAAATAAATACCATCTGTTTGTCACAGAAATTTACTAACAACAAATTAGATGTTTCGATATGTATTTGTAATAAATCTATGGTACCTTTTTTATCATAGCAATGAAACTGCTTGGAAACCACAATTGGACATTGCCCGATCAAATGGCTGGTCCTCAACAGCATTTTATGCACAAATCTACATGATTGAGATGCTAACCATTTAAGAAAAAAGGTAACCACTGTATGTGAATAATTCAGAAGATACCGGTAGTCATGATCTCTCTTATAGCATAAAGTATGCAAAGAAAATTTATATTTATGAATATACCATTATCAAGATACTATTATTTGGAAAAGGTAAAGCAGTCAAAATTTTACCTGGTTTTGCATGAGAACAAAATGACAAAGCAAGAATCAGCTTTTGTTCAATCTTTCACTGTAGTATTTCCTTAGGAATCCGTCTTTAAATGAGGTGGAAGATCCAAGCTTTCACTGTGAGCAAAGCAGAAATTCACCACTGTTTTGGTTTTTCAGCAATCAGAAAGTAAGCAGTAAATCTCAGTAAGGATGGATGGTAGAAAATAGTCGGGCCAAAAAATGTAGTAAAATTTATGTAATTATTACAATGGAATCCAAATAAAAGGGTGCCCTATAAATTTACATCCCTCGAGAAGGGAAATTTTAGAAAAAAAGGCTAAACAGGTGCAAGCACTAAGCACCCATGCAGCAACAGTTAAAACCAAGGCTTCATGAGGATCAGTAGGTCGTAATGCATAGATGTGCCGATATATTGTCCATTGTATCCAAGTCAAAATAATCCGTGCCTGCAGTAGACAATCATAATTTCACACTTTACCAACTTCCTAAAAGAAAAGAGAGCAAGGCAAACTGAAAACAAATGCGCACCTATGGTATTACAGGCGTTGGCCTGTTGGCACCCATGCAGCAGCAGAGTCTTCTCAGGAGGATGGGAATTTTTTTGGTCCAGAGCAGGACTAGGAGGAATATAGGCCATTAAGGTAATTAATTTATCAGGTAAAAGCATAGACGACTATTGTCATTAGTGATAGTGGAAGGCAAAACCATGGAATGGATATCATCCGTTAGATTCATCAGATCAGACGTTTAGAATTGTCCTGTGCACATGAAGATCTGGACAGAGCAAAGAATATATTTTAGGTGCAAATTAATTGTTTTGGAGAGATTTGGATTGGGAGCAAGGATCCATCTTCAATACGAAATGTACAATCAAATCAACCAATTGCTAGGATTACTTGTAGCAACCTTTCATGTATGGCAAAATTTTGAAACTAGTGCTTTTCATATTATATATAAGTATAGATACAGATATGGTAAACGCAAGGCAGTAACTGCTCTGCGATCTGCACCAATGGATGTAACGCGTAGCATGTAAAAGTACACTTGCTTTCTGACATATGCCACTTGTATGCTGATATGTATGCTTATTAATTAATTCATTGTGACATATGTCCTACTTGTTCTGAACTTGAAAATAAATATCATGAAAGGCCAAATCAAGAACAGAAGTACTGAACTGAACTACTAGTGGACAAATGTGAAAATCACTGAACTGAGCAGCAGTACTTTGGAAAAACAATAAGCAGACCTGTACATACGCATGTAGCCCAATGCAAAGTACCTTTCATCGTTAATTGCTAGTGCTAATGGGCAACTAGGCACAGCTCCCCAGACCATACCCTAATTGTTATTAGGCTTCCATGTAGATATGGCATAGATTATCCTTCCTTTCCACCCTTGAAGGAGCCATCCACTGTCTTCATCAATGACAAAGTCTTTGTGATAGATGTCTTTCACTTTGTCCTTGGCTTTCATCACAATGTCTTGGTTTAATGGAGACTGGACAAATCCAGCCCTCAGATTCCTCACTTGCCACTGTTTGTATGTCTCCGGTCTCTCGACCCTGTCTGAGCCTTCACACGCAATCACATTGAGTGCTTCCCGGCCAAATAGATCTCTCTCAATTAGTGCACGCTGGGCATCATCCCGTGGCACAGTTGTCTCGAGCATGTCAAATAATGCAGAGAAATGAAATAATGCCTCACGGAACCGTGTGATGAAGAAGGGAACGCTGTACGACCCATTCACAATGCCATGGATAAAAATTGATGGGTTCACTTGCCTTATGGTATTGAGCACCCTATTCCTAGGACTGTCTACGGCAACTGTTTCATCAATAAGATTTCTGAACCGATACAAGCAATTAACAATCACTACTTCATCTTTCTTAATATTGAGATCCTCAACACGGATTGTTTCCCACTTTGATGCAATGCCTTGGTACTCAAAAGGGACACCAATCTTCTCAGCATATTCTGCAAGCCTCTGCCCTGTCTCTTCAATGCGCTCAGTTGGGCGGAAACCTGGCTGAGGTACATCAATCCCTGTGATACGCAGCTTTGGTGGCCCACCTTCCCTCTTGAAGAGACGTCTAATTAGGCACGGCCATTGGAAGCCGAAGTAAATGCCAAAGTCAATGATATGCACCTTTGATGCATTTTTTGTCAAACTCAAAATTGTTTGATTGGAAAGGAAATGTGAAAGCCTCTTGAATGGGCATGCTGCAAGGTAAAGATGGTATGCCTTGAGCATGTCAGAGGCTGTTGTCCGTTTTGCCACAAGTTTATGGTAAAGTTGGCTCCCTGTTCCAGCCAAGCGAGCCTCAAGACCATCTGCAAAGCAATACGCCAATCTTTGGGAGCCATCTCCATTTGGCTTGGCATGCTGCCTTATTTGCTTTAACAACTCATTAGCAGTCCGGCGGTCATCAGCTGCTACTGCCTGAGCACAGTGGATGAGTAGCGTCCTAAGGTCCACCACATCCTTCTTTGTTGGCTTCCTGCCCCGTGATCGGGTCCCACTTGGTCCTTTTGGCTGAGCGACTTGAGAATTCTTGGAAGCCTCAGTACGCATCATTTCTCGAAGATCAGTTGCCTTCTTCTCAGTTTGACGAAGCAGAACATCAAACATCTCAATCCAATCAGGTTCATCAGAACAAAATGCAGACTGTTTAATATTCCGTCCTTCCATCAGGTCAAGGTCTTCACTCTGTCTGTTTTTCTTTACCTTCAAAACCTCTGCCTTGCTGCCATTCAGAGAAATACCTTTCCCTGCTTCTTGGTGTTCCGCAACACCACCAGCCTCTAAATCAATCACGACCTTATCACTACCTGGGAGAAACTTCTGTGCTTTGTCAACACCTCTCCTGAAATCCCAGGTTGGAAAGCTCTCAAACAAATACTCAGGAATCCTGCCATTACTAATCAAAGGATCTTCTGGTGTCTCCGTAGCACTGCAAACATCACTCGATGGGCCGATCAGTGGTTGAGAAGAATGACCAGACAAGCTCCGACACTCACTGTGTCCAACATAATGACGCTGGTTGCTATCGACCGCACCATTAATGTTGCTGCTAGTAACAGAACTAGCCAAGGAGTGTGGATAGCTGCTAGTGCTACTCTCACTCGGACTGTCCAGGGGCCAAGCTACCAGTTGGTGGTCAGGGGATGGCGGGAACTTGTGCCCGAGAATGTCATAGAATGGCTTAGCAGCAGCACGGAGTGCCACCGACTCCTCCTGGTACATGCTGACCTTCTCGTCAATGTCCTCCTCCATGAGCATGCGGCTGATATAGTTGAGCGACTCATCCGAGATGAACTCCCAGTCCTCTGGGTTGTCAGTTCCTGAGCTGACGGCGACCCTCGTGGAAGAAGCATTGGAGCTGGGTCCGGCATCCATCTGGGGCACGGTCGCTGGTTGTGGGTCGGCGAACCTGAAATAATCACTCTGGCTGCTGTGCTCCGTGTAACCATCATAGGACAAGCCACAGAACATGCCAGATAGCTCCCCAAAATTGTTGTCCAGACCCATCGATAGCTTCCAAAAACAGCAGACCTGTTTCACCTTTTTATGGTTAGCGACAACTTTAGTCAACTTTGGCTAGGTTAACAAGTAAAAATCAGCTGAACCACACGAATTTTTATCGGAAAAACAAACCGCTAATTCCTTTTTAGTTAAAACTACAAACTACTATTGATACTACAGCACGCATGAAACAAATCCAGGATAAACTCGATGGGTTGGCTGATCGGAGAGAAAGGGGAATCGACAGGAGCCCAGATGGGGATTCCCCAATCTACAACACACCAACTCATCAAATGGAGCAGCGGACGAGGAGGGAGAAGCGGTACGAGCGAGCGAGAGAGAGAGAGAGGAATGAGTACCACCTCCGACTCGATCTGGACCGAGACGGAGACGCACGCGGAGCGAGCTCGGCCGCGGCGTTCGCCCCCCTCCAAACCTTCCCCGCTGGCCCCGCCGCGCTCACGCGAGTAGTAGTAGGAAACCACCGGCTACCCCGCCGTGCCTACGGGCCGGGCCTGTCCTTCTCGCCGGCGCGGCGGCGGCGGCGGCGGCGGCGCGCGTGCGAGCGAGGAGAGGAGGGCGAGAGGCCCGAGGCTCCGGGCTCTCGCACTGCTGCGGATCGGAGACGGCGCGGATCGAGAGGGATGGAGAGGAGGGTACACGGGGAAGAGAGACGGGACGGAGAGGGAGTATGGGGAAGAGGGCATCTTGGTCATCCGCCATTTCCGAGCTCTTTTAAAAAACGAAACTCTTGATGACACGTAAACCGTCATAGTGGTAGTACTGTACTGGGACTATTTTTTTCCTTTATTATTAGTAAAAGGTACTGGTTTGGGAATAAATTTTTAGGGAATTGAGCTACTAACTTTTACTGTACGTCAGAACTCCTTTCATCTTAAAACTAGCGTAACGCTCGTGTCGAATTTATCATATCTTACATTATAAAATAAAAAAATAATATTTCTTTGTTTATCTAGTAATATTTTTTTCGTCATGTTACTGTTGTTGTTATTTTCTAGGTGCTTGTTGAGCTGATTTTATAATATTCAATTTTTGTTGACCTGATGGGAAATAGGTACAATTTTGTTTCACTAATTGTAAGTCTTACGTGATAGTTGGGTGATGATAATAGCAGACTCATCACCGTCAATATATATCGATATAGATGTTTTCTAAATTAATTTTATAATATTCGGTTTTTATATTTATCTTCTAACCGAGCTCACTATTTGTAGGTTTCACAAGGTAGGTGATAGATGATAATAGAAGACTCGTCAATCATTGCATCTTTTATATTAGTATAAATATAACAATTTACACGATGTAAAAATGGTTAAAATTTATAGTACTAACGTGAGTCAGTATAAATTACTAACGTGAGTCAGTATAAAAAAATTCATGCGTTTGGACGAAGGCTTTATAACGTATCAAATATATTTAAAGAAATGCTGCATGATATTATATCATTCAACTTATAGATACCATGTTGAATTTAGTATCAAACTTGACACCGACAAGTTTGGGCACCAAACTACGAGGACTGCAATCTGGGTTCATGTCCCCGTCCCGGTATACCGTGTACTAATCACCCCCGTATATATATACTATATAAGGAATTTGCTTGTATAAGTAAATCAATGGTATGCTCTTTTATATCTAGTTACTTTTCTAATCTTTTGTAAAATTTTGTTACAAAACGCTCTAAAATTATGGATTTGCTCAAAGGTGTAAAAAAAATATGGTTTTGCTCTAAGCATTGTTTTCTATTTTTGAAAACACTATGTAAATGTTCACTTTGCCCCATTCTTCTTCCTTTCCGTCGATCCAAGTCCAAAGCAACACTGGGAATGGAGTCTGACTGAGAAAGGTATGAAGTGAGGTTATTTTCTAAACTCTAAAGTTTACCCGCTGTTCAACTGGATATATTATTTTTACAGGGTAACTGTCTAATGACTGCAAACTTTTTTGAGAGAATAACCGCAAACTTTGAGATCTACAGCAAAACCAAGTTTTTTTGTCTGTCGTGTATTACATCAAAGTTCGTATTCAGCGTCCTATAGAAATTTTTGTCTTTTTTGTTCCCAATTTCCACAGCTAAACAGTTGAGCAGTACGGGTGTGAGCAGCAGATAATGAGAGCGAGGACATATGCATTTTCAGATTTGTTTTTATGAGTTGATTTTTTTAAAGGAAACCTATGAATCGCTGAGAAGGCAAGATGTCAACATGAAAATAACGGGCTAAAAATTAGTCCGTATCTTGGATATCAATTTGAAGTATTAAAAGTAAACTAATTACAAAAATAATTGTAAAATTGATGACTAATTCATGATGTAAATCTATTAAGTCTAATTAATCCACGATTAGCAAATGTTTACTGTAGCATCACATTATCAAATCATGATGTAATTAGGCTTATTAGATTCGTCTTGCGAATTAGCCACCGATAACAAATGTTTATTGTAGTATCATATCGTCAAATTATAATATAATTAGATTTATTAAATTTGTCTCACGAATTAACCATCGATTACCCAGACAAACAAGATGTTGAACATGAAACAGCATGTATGTATATACATAGATGAGACCACAATTCACAATCGAATGGCAGCTTGTCATGGCGGGCCTACACAATAGGACATGAAGACCCATTTTTTTAGTATATACATAAACGTTGACGTGTTTTAAGTAAAAATCAGTCGTATTTTTTCCGTTATAGTGCAGATGAGTGGTAACGCTTAATCGTGAACCTTTAACGTACATCATTTAAAAGTTAGTTTTTACCCATTTAGTACATGCTTATTCTAATTGCTTGTAACTATATCCTAGTTACGAAAAGATTGTCAGACCGTAGGCAGTAATAGCTCTGTTAATTACCTAAATTGCGCTATGGCCACGCATGTTGTCCCAATTTAATGTGCTGTAGTGCTTGGTTCATGTCCCATCAATTGCCACCGCACGAATCTTGGAGAGGATTAAGTGACTCGAAAATCGACTATAACCAGGTCAAAAATCTGGTGACAAAATTTTAGCAAAACAAATTCTTTTGGCAAAAGAATATATGTGTATATACTATTCCTTGTGTCAAAACGAGCATTCTTAAAGTCCTAAATCATCCTTTTGGGGGTATTAATTTTTTTCTTAGCTATTTTATAGTTTTTTTTCTGTAGAGTTTTATCTTGATTTGCACTACCGTCAAAATAATCACTTGATTTTCACTGTTAGGAAGCTTTACTTTTTTTCCCCACTGAACCATGCTCGAGTAACTGTTATTGCACTCTTCATTGAAATGGACCTTGGTATCATCTCATGCTTGAGAGAAGTGGTATATCACATTTCATTTGCACAGGAAACCTAACACACATGACCAAGTGTACTTTTTTTTCATACGAAAAGCAGGGCAACTCCTCCTTTAATAAAGAAGAAGAGTTTATTTACAGGTGATGGGTGTACAACAATTTTCCCCTTACACAAAGGATTATCCTGCCATGTGCAATTTATGACTCCTCTCCTCTTCCCATCTTGTCTATAAATAAAGCTCCAAGTATGGAGAAGAAATAAAATACAACAGACATCAAATCAAGCCATTAAGAGCAACACAACCATGAACAGATGAACAAACATGTTTGCTACACACATACGCCAATTAAACTCCACTAAAATATCCTTTTACCCTTACTATTTTTCTAGGTTGCATCCTCCACATGATGAGGATGAGAGGTGCTAGGAAGAAGATGTTCAGAAACTTCAGAATCTGTTGCCCGGCGGCAACCTCAGTTCTTCTATGTCCCATCGAAGTGGTGATTAATTGAGCGTCCACGTATCATCTCTTTGAATGAGACACTAGTGGGTATGGTCGTTAACAGGGTTATCTTTTTTTAGTAGCGTGGTTTCTGTTTATTTAAGTCTGTGTTTTTTGTGTTCATTTCTATCGTTTTAGTTTCTTTCATAGGTTTTCCTTCACATTTCTTTAGCACGGTTGATTGCTTTGTGTTTGTAAAACATGTTTCTTCTGATATATTGATGTGCAATCTTTTTACGTGTTTAAGAAAGAAAAAAAGAATGTGATGCACTGTGCTAGTTAATTAGGATTGTTGCTCCTTGAGCCCGACTCTATGTTGGCTTTGTAGTTAGAGAAGAAATCACAACATAGTTAATTTGCAAAAGACTTGCATGCATGCTTAACAAAAATGCCTATCATGCTCCGGCATCGTCAATTTTTAGCGACTATTTCTTCATGGACTTGTTGATTTTGGGACTCATCTGGAAGTTGAAGCCATATATAACATGCATAGAGGAGGTCACCAAGATGCAATGATGATCGTGAAAGGCTTTAGGACGGTTATAACATATACAGGTTGGAGGAGGTTGCGGTTATGGTAAATTGGTACACCAATGAAAAATGTTTTCCATGACGATTGGGCACATCTAGTCAGGGTTTTCAGGTCTAAAGTTAGATAGATGGCCGTAGTCATCAGCTACACTAAGGGCTCCTTTTGCAGTCCGTTATCCTGGGGGGTTCTCGGCCCAATCCCTGAGAAGCTGGCCAGTGTAGGAAATTTCCATGTGCCAATTTTCTTGAGCATTTGGAAGCCCACGAGGCGGGGATTTCCTGGCCCAACCCGCGGGGGATCAAAGGGAAAGGACCCATGCCTCGAGAGGTTGGGATAATTTCCTCGCTCTCTCTCTTTGCGTCGTTGTTTCTCTCTCGCGCGACCGGGAGCGAAAGCTGCCGAGTCAAACGAGATCCTCTAACGTACGTCGCTGATTTTGTGTCACCGACATATGGGTCCATCTCTCTCTAACGTACATCAGCTGACTTTGTGTTACTGACATGTGGACCCATCGAGAGATGGACCCATATGTCAATGACACAAAGTCAGCTAACGCTATGTTAGAGGAACCACTTCCCTGTCGAGTCTCTTCTCGCGCTCTTCTCAAAGAATTGTATACGCAGATTACAAAGAATTATTCAACCATCGCCATGCAATCCTTCGCAACCATATTGAAAGGGCAATTGGGGTTCTTAGGAAGAGATTTCCAATTCTAAAAGTTGGCACACATCATACTATAGAAAATCAAGTTAAGATTTCAGCTGCTGCAGTTGTATTTCATAACATTATTAGAGGGCTAAATGGTCAGGAGGGATGGCTGGATTGACAACCAAATTATATTCCAGAAGAGAGTTATGTTGATCTTTCGGATGAAGAGATGTATCCCAATGATGATGAGTCAATTGATGGAAATAATCTTAGGCATCAAATAGCCATGCAGATGTGGGCTGCCTATATTAGTTAGTCAATCATACATCTTGTAAAACAATGTGCGTGTGCTGGAAAATTTGATGTATTTTTATTTTTGATGTCCCTTTCTTCTTGGTAATGAAAATAATGTATTTTTACTGTCCATCATCCATTTTTTTGCCATTTTGATTGAAGTTAGTTTCTATCTACTCTATATCTCTATACTTTATGTATAGTTAATTTGTATATAAAATATTCATTGAAATTGTAGCAATGTCGACGGAACGTGTAAGGGCATCTTGGGACTGCATTATAGAAAGGACTTGTTGACATACTACATGATCACATCCAACCAAGATTTAGGGCTCAAAATGCTTGGATACTTGAAGGATGGAGAAGTATCGTTAACAAGTTTAATGAAAAGATTCTATATGTTTATTTCAGCAAACAAAGATCCAAGAGAAAGAAAAAAAGCTTAAAGGGAATTCAAAATTATAAAAAATGCATGGAAAGAGAGTGGTTTGAGCTGGAATGATTCTCTCCGCATGATTGTTGCTGAATGAGCAGATTGAGATAGAATACTTAATGTAAAAAAATTCCACTCACTTCAACTAATAATGTAGAATACATTTATATTTTTCATACTAACTATGTTTTCATGTTGTATTCAATAGGCTCACCCAAAGGTTAAGAAGTTTCGCACTAAACCATTCCCACTTTGCAATTCTTTGGCATCACTGTACGAAGGTGATTGAACTTTGCAGTTTCATTTCTTGTTGATAATTTATTTCATTTATATCTATGCTGTTATAACTTCCCTGCCTTTTTATTTGGACAGGAAGCATAGCACCCGGAGATTTGTGTTTCATGTCCACCGAAGAATCGACACATTCAGGCAATCAGAACATGGAAAAAGCACAAGAGGCTTCAAGTCTGAATAGGCTGACACACCCATTTACAAATCTAGATGGGCGGCCAAACCCATTTTCAAATCTTGATGGGCTAGAGACTTCAAGCACAAAAATGAAAAATGCACAAGAGAACTCAACTTCAGGAGAAGAAGGTGTTGCTGGGAAGAAGCGCAAACAAAATCAAGTAGCCTTGGTCCTTGAGAGCTATTTAGAATTCAAAAAGGATCAAACGCAAAAGGTGGTTGAGAAAATAGCACAAGCATCAAAGCAGGAGACCAATTGTTCAATTGTTTTTGCCGGGGCGATGAAGAAAGCCGATCGAAATTAACGGGAAGAAAGGTTTACAAGTTACAAATAATGACACGAAAACATGTCGTGCCAGGCTTAGCTTTGCTAGTACCCAGGCTATGCGGGGTGGGGCGGGAGAAGAAAAAACAACTAACAGAAGAAATAGAGGAGGCGGATGAGAACAGAGTAGCCACCAAAAACAAAAATGCTTGAAATGCTCAAATTTTTGAATCGATTCTACAACAGTGATTCCCAAGCAGCCACCAAAAACAGAGCGAAATGCTCGAATTTTTGAGCACGTCAAGATCGGTGTCCATGTTACATGAAGTATTACCGACAAAGTGTCGGTGTGGAAGGAAGCCGAGATTTATTCCCATTTTTAAGAGTAATTGTTCAATTTCCAAGTGTATCACTGCTGTAGAATCGATTCAAAAGCTAACAGATAAAGAAAAAGCAAAGGCTTTAGAACTCTTTCGATGCCCACTCAATAAGGAAATTGTCATGAACACAACCAATTAAAGCCGAGGAGTCGGTGCAAATTGCTCCACCACTTGACTTCCTCTCTGATCTAATATTAACCAATGTTTCCTGATTAGTTAGCAAGTAGTCCATATTTAAGCAACCGATGGGAGATTACAATATAGCATTCAACTAATATAGACGACTAATGTAGCCAGTACTTAGGTCAGCAATTGCAAATCTACAGTACTTTCCTCTCTGGGAATTCTTCCCCAAGGAAATGCAGGGGAAGTACATGTTACCCCAAAATCCCCTTAGGGAACTTTTCCCAGGGCTTCCTTTCCCTTGCTCCCAAAGGAGCCTAAAGGGCTTTTTGGCAGCTCGGGATCCCGGAGGGATTTCGGTCCATTTCCAAAGAAAAAGCCCCGCGGGGGAATTATCCACGGGCCAAATTACTTGCACGTTTGGAAGCCCATGGGACCGGAAATTCCCGGCCGTATCCACGTCACTTCCCTGGGAAAAGGTCCCAGGGCCTCGGGAGGTCGGTATTTTTCCCCACCTCGTCCGTGAGCGAGAGACGCCGGTTCTCCCTCCGCGAGCGGACGCCGCCGTCTTCCTTCTCGCGAGCCGCGGCTGCCGGACCTCCCCCTCCGGCGAGACTCCGCCTCCGCACCTCTCCCTCCTGCGAGACGCTTCATCTGCCCCTCTCTCTTCAAGATCTAGGGTGAGCCCCTCTTCTTCTTCCTCTTCTCTCTCCTCCTCCTAGGGTTCTCTCCTCCTCAAGATTTGTGAGACGTCCGCCCAAGCCAAAGCTGGTGGCAAGGAGGGAGAGGAGGAGCGCGTGGTGCTCCTTACTAACGAGTCCTACGATCGCCTGCTCTGCATTCTCCACACCTTATTGTTTCTTTGCCTTTCCATTCCTCTTTCTCTCTACCTGCCATTGATTTGGTTTTTGTCACAGGGTTAATTTCGTTTCGATTTTGGCAATCGAGTAGTGTCCCAAGTGCTATATTGTTGGTTAATTTGAGTCCTACTTGCTGCTCCAGTATGTCCATGGCCGTCCGTCCAGAGGCTGTTCTCCAACTCCAAAGCGACGGATAAGGACCTCAACAAGATCAAGAAAGAGATGGTAAACCTACATTGGTGTACCCGAGCATGACTAAAAAATCTAATTTAGTAAGATGTTCTTTTCTTTGAACAAATGAACTAAGACGATGTTGAGTTAATTTTTTTTGAACAAATCACCGGAGGGGAGAGCTTCCCCACCTGAATTTGTATTGCTCAAATGTTGAGTGATTTTTGAGTTGCTTAACATGCTATGGTGGTAGGACTGAATCATCCTGAAGAACCTCCCACTGGTGAGGGAGGAGGTACGGTGTCCATGCAAGGAAGAATCTCAGAAGAGATTGAAGCACTTAATGAGCCAATATAAGTAGGGAGTTTGGAGGATATCAAGGAAGAACCTAGCTCAATCCATCACCTTGGTTTGTACCACTATCATGCTTTGAGCATTATGGTTTCTGATTTTTTTTATGTGATGGATGGAGTCTATGCTCCTGTTAGTGAGTTCACTGCATCGTGTAGGAGAAGATTGGTGGGATCTTTGTGCCGGACCTCATGTCGAGTTTATTGGAAAAATCAATGGAAGAGGGGTGACAGCATGGCACTGTTTTTTTTTCCTTTTGTCACTAACAGTCTCCCATCGTACATTGGTCTACGTTGACACAAAGATCATCTTCTTAATACTTGTCCAGGGTGGAGTGCTTTAATTTATTGCTTACTGTTTTTTTCTAAGTAATAGTACTATATTTGTATATTTCTCTGAAACTTTTACTACAAGTAGTCCTAATTTTATCAAATGAATGGTTTTTAGATTCAAATACGATGTCCGATTTTATACTGTCCATCCTTTTGCGATCATCTACTCTTGAAATAGGATGGAAGAGACAGTTTTCTCTCCATTAGTCCATTACAACAGATGCAACTGCATTAAACGTTTTGATTGACAACCATAAAAAAATAAGTATTAGCAATGTTTACTATGAAAATTACATATATATTGACTCACATAGCTGGCATACTATGTAGCAGTAATTTGTTATACTGTATCGAGTAAATGTTTTGTTTTACTAATCTTCCTAGATAATCCTTTTTTTCAGTATACTTTATTCTATTTCACAAATAGTACTATGCATGTATCCTTTCTTTCAGTACTGTATCAAGTTACTAGGATGTATTATTTGGGTGATGCCATCACAGAACAATTATTCTTGTAATAAAATGCAGAGGATGATTGGAAGATTCAAGATGCCTTATGAACATGGTTGTCACATATACATTTCGTCAAGTTTTTGTCCCTGTAGAACACTTGGGAGATTTTGTACATAGTTTTATCCCATCATGATATAAGCAGACTAGCTATCATGGCTTATCTATAGTCTATAGACTTTAGCACTAGTTCTTTGATTATTCATCATTCTTGGTCAGGACATTGTAACCTTGTATGAAATATAGTATATAATTTGCATGTGTGGATGCATGTATGCCATTGATACTTTTGCTGCTTTGATGATATATAGTGTTCTTGCTCCCTCCATCCCAGAATATAAGAGATTTTGATTTGACGAGATATATTCTAATACAACGAATGATAGGGTCACGGAGGGAGTACATCATAAAGCTCATCACTATATTAGTATGTTGCTGTAGATAAAATTTCAATTTTCATGACCGTGTAAAATTAACTCATTCCCATATTTCTTTGGATTTTTCTGAATTTTCTATATTGTTACTGAATATTTACATTTTTATTATTATTCTAGATTTTCTGTAGGTTTTTTGATATCTATCTATATTTTCCTTTTTAAAATTCTTTTCTGTGTTTTCTTTTTGTTCCGTAATTTTATATGATCTTTTTAATGTTTTGGATTTGTTTGCTTTATGGAAAATATCCCCCGCCACGTTTACCCAATGGACACAGGGAAAGCTTCCTCGGGTAGTATTTCCCCCAACCCCAAGGGAATGGAGCTGGGAGAGCATGTCACCCAAAGAATCTCCTTGGTGGAATTTTTCCCAATGGTCTTTCCCTTAGAAAATGGATTCCTATTTGAAGAGGCTCCTAAATGAGCCCTAAGGCTTAGTTCAGCGGGGGCTTCTACTGCACGTGTGCACCCCAACGGAGTAAATTGTGCATGCGGCCTATCTGCGTGCGTGGCCCACGCACGGCCCAGCTAGCCTTCTCTTTATCTTCTTTCTTATCCTCTCTTCAGCACCAACGTGCCGGCGAGGCCCTGCCTAGGCGGCCTCCTTTCCCTTCTCTTCGCCTCGCCTCGTTTACCCCTATCATCAACACCGGCTCGCTGCTTGTTGCCGACCCCATGATGATGCGATTGACCCCATGATGTCGCCATCGCATCGCCGTCCGTCCTTGTCCACCACCCACCGTCGACGCCGGCCAGCCGCCTTCCCCGACCATCCCTCTAAGCTCTTTCCCCACTTCTCCCTCCCCAATGCCACCTTGACCCCACCCATCCTCAAAACCCTAACCCTAACCCTAAATGGCGCTTGTCGTGACGTGGTCAGGACCGTGTATGCAAGCTCGCTTCCTAGTGCGTATGCACGAATTAGTTCAGCTAGGAGAGTTGAGAACCCTTCTCCTGCACGTAACATGGAACAAACGGATTAGCGCATAATAATTAAGTATTAATTAAAAACATGAAAAATAGATTAATACAATTTTTTCAAGCAACTTTTGTATCATTTTTTTAAAAATCATATTGTTTAAGAATTCAGTTTAACAATTTAGAAAACATACGCGTGAAAAACGATAAAATATAAATTGAGAAAGTATAGTATAGAATACACCCCAATTGAGCCATACGGGTTCCCCTTCCCCTGCCGACCTGAGCCGAAAGCAAGCTAGACAAGAAGCCGAGTCTCAAGAACTGCGTTTTGTCTCAAGTCCTGAGCCGAAAGGCTATCTGAATTTTAACTTCTTAAATAAGAGAAAAGGAGGAGCATACAGCAGTGACGTTATTTTAAGTTTCTCCCATCCTACCCACTAGAAAATAACCATAAATTTAGTGTTATAGAGTAAAAATCAAAGTCTTCTAACAAAGAGCGTGTTTTTCCGTGTCCAATAGAAAAGTTTGGCTTTTTCTGGACCCTACAACTAGACAGTCGAGCAAAACCAAGAGAAAATGATCTAAGAAGATGAGATCTATCATGCAGTGCAAGTGGTCAGCACTTGGCTGGCAACAGACCAATTGTCTCAATACTTAACTTTTGACAGGCCAATCTCAAGAACGGGCTGCTCCGCAACTGTTGCACTGACCCACATGCAGCTGCACCGCCAATTCCATGGCCGTGCAGCCCACCGGTGATCACCGTCCTATTGCGACCCAATGAAACGGTGACTAACAAAAGTCTTCTCGTGTGCGAGGACTCTGGATGACGAGTTCTCGTCTTTTCGAGATTAATTAGCAGAAGAAATGAGTAATAGAATGCCTAGCACGTTGGCATCATTGTTAGTGTCATCTCTATGTCTTTCTCAGACTCCTTGATTTCTGGATTCATCTACATTATTTGAGATTAAAGTTTTGAAGCCATACGATGTGCATGATTCAATCGTTTGACTGTTCTTTCGATAGTTCAATACATATGAACTCACGGCATGTTCCGATCTCGGTTGTACTTGAACGATCCGAGGTTACGACCAAAACTTGTATTTGACGGTGCATGCAGTCCTTATAAGTCAATGCATTGTCCATCTTCCAGGCAATTTTTTCAGTCTTTTTAGCGATCTCAAATTTTCAGACCCACCTTAGAAATATTTTTTAATTGACAGAGATTTTTTTATTTTATTCTAATTTCTTCGAATCTGATGGAAATTTAAATTGCTTTAGATTAAATTAAAATTTTCTCACAATTTTGATTCCCATCTTCGAGATATATTTTAAAATTGACAAGGTCACTACTGACGTCTTAATGTAAATATAAACACACATGCCAAGTCTACAATTCGAAATTGGGTGACAAGTTCTACCATAGAAAATCTAACCAGTTGAGCTATGTCACTTTGCAATTTTCTCACAATTTTTTTGCTAGAGTTCAAGAGATGAAACTTACAGATTTGACAACAATCAAATAATGTTATGATGAATCAGTTCCAAATTATATTTAAAGATTTTGAGATGTCAAAAGTCGATGCTATAGTTTAAATCGAGGATGCACAACTGTCGACTTGGCATTCCAGGATTGTTAGGGCCGATTAAAGATAAATTCTCTTCACAAGATTTTGAGAGGTTGGCTCATCTGATGCAAAAGATATCAGCTCACGAGCAACGGTTTCAGGAAGCCAAGAGAGAGAGGTTTTTCTAAGAAGATTAATAATGTTTATAATTATACTTCAGATTCACATCAAGATGAAGACTCAGAGGTTGGTTTGGTGGAGTGGTCTAGAAAAAAAGAGAGTTGCTTGCCAATGGGTCAAAGATACTATAAAAAAATAATTTTGACATTAACAAAGCCGATAGGATCTTTGTTATTGCAAGAGAAGCAGATTCAGTTATCACAGAATCATGTGATTCCATCAGCTAAAGAATTAAAGAAAAGAAGATATTGCAAATGGCATAATTCTCCTTCTCATCATACAAATAAATGTAAAGTATTTAGGCAACAAATAGATCGGCTATGGAACAATGACGAATTAAGTTTGATGATGGCAAAAAGCTGATGAAGATTGATGGGCATCATTTTCCGGTAAATATGGTTAATATACATCGATCAGAAGATGAAACCGATAGGGGAAGTCATCGGAGTCATGAAGAGTCGAGAATTAATTCATCAGGTATGATCAATAAATACCAGAAGAGGCATGATAAGCGGGATCAAAGATATTACGAAGAAGATAGACCTCATTTTGACCCACATTGAGATTGTGATTTTTTTGGTTTTATTGGAATAAAGGAATGAGATTGCCATCAATTGAAGATTGCCCAGGATGTGATGGATACTGATCATGGGAGTTCTTCTCGACATCACGATAAGAGGGATTTTAATCGGCCAACAAAGAAAGTTTCGGTGTATCTACGTTTAGGGCCGATTCATGAAGATTACTTTGAAGAAGAAGAGTTTGGTTGGGAAGAAAAACACGAACCCGCAATGGTGTCCAAGTGGAATTTTCACTAAAAATCAAAAGAGAAGGTTCAACGATTGAGGAGTAATGAACAAATGGAAGAAGTAGAAAAGGAGATTAATCGTCGACTCAAGAAAAAAAAAGGAATGGCGTGTCAAATCCAAGGTCGATGAAACAAAACCCGTAGCTTCAGTCAATATGGTATTCTTGTTGCCTACAGAATACAAGGCGTCTACATCCGATGATGAAAAATATGAAGAATCAAATGCACAGTTAATGTTAGCACCACAACAGGCTGTATTTGAGAAGCCAGAAGAAACGGAGCATCAACATTTGAGACCTTTATACATTAAAAGTTTTATCAATGGCAGGCCGATGTCAAAGATGTTGGTTGATGATGGAGCAATAGTGAATTTGATGCCATATACTACTTATCGAAAGCTTGGGAAGACTCTAGATGATCTTATCAAGACCAATATAGTTCTAAAGGATTTTGGTAGGAATTCATCGGAGGCTTAAGGAGTGCTGAACGTGGAGTTAACTGTTGGCAATAAAACTATTCATACTACATTTTTTGTGATTGATGGAAAGGTATCTTATAGTTTGTTACTTGGAAGAGATTGGATTCATTCCAATTGTTGTATTCCATCAACAATGCATCAGAGCCTGGTTCAATAACAAGGAGACCAAGTAGAGATCGTGCAAGCCGATAGGTCAGTAAATGTTGCAATAGCCGATTTATCTATTTGAGAGATGGAAGGAATATATTGTTTATCTGACAAAGTTTGGGAAGACAATTTCTTAAAAGTGTCTGATCGTGATATATAGCCAATCAGAGATGAAGAACCCCAGATATTACTTTGGGGACAATGTGGATGATATTGAAGGCAAATTAGGATAGGATTTTATGTTGGCCGATGAATTAGAATAAATAGATATTGGATCAGGTGATAGGCCTAGGCCGACATTTGTAAGTGCTAACATGTCTTTTGAATTCAAAAAGAAATTAATAGAGTTATTAGAAGAGTATAGAGATTGCTTTGTTTGGGAATATCACGAAATACTAGGACTTAGCCGATCAATAGTAGAACATTGGCCGCCTATTGAACTAGGATATCGGCCATATAAACAATCGCCAAGACATTTTAAACTGGAGATGTATGATGCTATCAAAGCATAAATCACTAGGCTTATGATGCTAAGTTTATTAGGCTTTGCCGATACTAAATGGGTTTCTAATATAGTACCAGTATTGAGGGTTTATGTTGATTTTAGAGATTTAAACAAAACTACTCCTAAAGATGAATACCCGATGCCGATTGTTGATTTATTGGTTGATGCAACTTCTGGGCATAAGATTATCAGTTTTATGGATTGTAATGTAGGTTATAATCAAATTTTTATGGCTGAGGAAGATATTCCGAAGACTGCTTTTAGATGTCTTGGAGCAATTGGCTTGTATGAATGGGTTGTAATGACTTTTGGGTTGAAAAGTGCTAGTGCTATGTATCAAACATCTATGAATTATATATTTCATGATCTTATCAGTTTATTGGTGGAAATTTATATCGACGATGTAATTATGAAATCAAAAGCATTGATGGACATATAGCCGATTTATGAAAGGTATTGAAAATGACAAGGAAATATGGTTTGAAGATGAATATGAATAAATGTGTCTTTGGTGTATCGGCTGGGCAGTTTTTGGGTTTTATTGTTCATAAGAGGAGAATAGAGATTAGTTAAAGAAGTGTCAAAGCTATCAAGAACATAGAACCACCTGAGAACAAAACCAAGTTATAGTCATTGATCGGCAAGATTAATTTTATTTGAAGGTTTATTTCGAATTTGTTAGGGAGGATTGAGCCATTCACTTCTTTATTAAGGTTGAAAGCCAATTAGGAGTTTGTATGGAGAGAAAAATAGTAGAGGACATTGGATGAAATCAAATATTATTTAAGTTTTCCTCCAGTATTAGTACCACCACAAAAGGGGATCCCATTTAGATTGTATTTTTTTATGATGAGAAGTCTATTGGATCGGTATTGATTCAGGAGCTTGAAGGTAAGGGAAGAGTTATATTCTATCTTAGCGGATGGCTTCTTGATGCAGAAACAAGATATTCCCTGGTAGAGAAGTTATGTTTTTGTTTATATTTTTTATGTACTAAATTGGGGCATTATCTGTTGTCGAATGAGTATACAATGGTTTGTAAAGCCGATATGATTTGATATATGTTATCGGCTCCAGTGCTAAAATAATTTGATCTTCAACACGAATCGGCTAAAGCAGTCAATGGACAAGCCATAACCGA
The DNA here is from genome assembly GCA_019925245.2 of Oryza australiensis. NCBI lineage: Eukaryota > Viridiplantae > Streptophyta > Magnoliopsida > Poales > Poaceae > Oryza > Oryza australiensis. The sequence goes on along the minus strand of JAIFGZ020000161.1, from coordinate 788,493 downwards.
TTTTGTAGTGCAACATTAGGATGATTCTATTGGTTATGTTGAGTCGGTGCCTTGGACTTTGTTCTTCGATGGATTAGTTTGTACACATGGATGTGTCATCGGATTAGTGATTATTTCGTCTTGGAGGGCAAGTTTTGAGTTTGCTTTTACAATCAAGTCATATTATACTAATAATCAAGCAGAATATAAGGCAGTGTTCAGAGGACTTCAATTATTAAAGAAAGTTGAGGCCTCAATGACATCGGCCTCAACTTCCTTTAATAATTGACAGTCATATTACCTTCATTGACATCATGCGATAAAGCCTTCATTCATCATGCGATAATTGACAGTCATATTACCTTCATTGATATCTCATCTTTATCGCAAAGACTTTATCACATGATGTCAATGAAGGTATATGTGGAACACATCAATCGGTTCATAAGATGAGATGATTGCTTCAGAGAGCTGGGTATTTTTGGCCGACAATGATTGAGGATTGTTTTAGATATTATAAGGGTTGTCAAGATTCTCACAAGTTTGGAGCAGTTTAGAGAGCAACAACATCGGCTATGAATCCGATAATAAAACCTTGGCCATTTAGAGTTTGGAGAATTGATATGATCAGTAAAACTAATCCACCATCAAGTAAAGAGCATAAATATATATTGGTTGCAACAGATTATTTCACAAAATGGGTTGAGACAATTCTCTTGAAGAAAGTTGATTCCAAAGATGCGATTGAGTTTGTTAATGAGCATATTATCTATTGGTTTGGAATTCTGCAAACAATTACGATAGATCAAGGATCGATTTTTGTGTGTGATGAGTTTGTGAGGTTTGCTGATAGTATGGAAATTAAATTACTAAATTCTTCTCCTTATTATGAGCAAGCTAATGGGCAGGTGAGGCATCTAATAAAAGCTTGATTAAATTAATCAAGAGAAAAATTGATGAGCAACCAAGGAAGTGGCATACTACATTAACCGATTCATTATGGGCATATCGGATGGCATTTCATGGTGCTACTCAAGTGCCACCTTATCAGTTAGTTTATGGGCATCAAGCTATTTTGCCATGGGAAACTAACATCAGCTCAAGAAGAATTTCTCTACAGGATCAATTAACAGTCGATGAGTATTATAACTTAATGACTGATGAGTTGGAAGATTTGGCTCAATATCAGTTGCGAGCGATGGAAAATATTAAAAGGGATAAAGAAAAGGTTTCTAGGCATTATAACAAAAAACTGGTGCGAAAATCTTTTGAAGAGGGGGAGTTAGTTTGGAAATTGATTTTACCAATAGGGACAAGTGATAATAAATTTAGAAAATGGTCACCTAAATTGGAAGGACCCTATCGGATTCATCGTTGTGTACCACGAAATGTGTATTTGCTTGAAGGCCTGGATGGACAAGTTTTTGGTAAGACACTTAATGGAAAATATTTGAAAAAATATTATCCTAGCGTATGGATCAATTCATGATCTATTGGATGATAACCAATTTATGCAAATAGCTGATGTTTTAAACATCGCCTTAAGATGGCTGATATAAAATATTTCCCTTTGGACAAACAGACAGGAAAAATTAAATGAAGACAATGATTGGCATGTGAGCCAATGAATATATTACAAGGTTGTTTCAAGTGTTTCGAGTAAAAATATTCAAAGTGTTTGGATCTATTACATCACCCCAAAAACTTTTGGATTGCTGATATCACATGTAGGCAGATTTGATCAACCTCTTCTATGATGCAGAGATCATCAGCATCAGATCCTGGGATTGGCTTGATAGCTTTGTGTTGGTTGGCTACATGGTGTAATGTTGAGCTTAGCTTTCGATCATCAATCGCTTTGGGGAGATCGACAAGTTTTTTCTCTTCTATTTCTAAGTCCTTGCGAGTTTCCTCAAGTTTAGCCAGGAGATCGGCTTCTTGTTTCTTTAGTTCTTTAATACGGTTGTTGGTATGGTTTGAGCCAGCGAATAGCTCATCAAGTTTTAGTTTTTCTGATTGAACCAATTGTCGATCTACTTGAAGGTTTGCTTCTAGTAGTCTTAGTTTGATGTGATCGACTATCCGTTAGCATGCTCTAGTGACTTGGAACCGACGAGATTGGAGGAAGGCTGCTGGAGTTAGAGCATCGATGATCTCATCGGGAAGTTGGCTTTGGATTTTTTTTCTATTCTGCTCCTGATTGAGCCGCTATTTTCAACCAAAGCATCAAGTGATGCGTTTAGCCGATCGTCGATATTAAGTAGTTGGTTTTTGAGGGCTTCAGGAGGAGAAGAGCTCATTTTGTTGGTTATTTCTTCTTCATATTCGTCCAAGAACTGGCCAACGTCAAATGAAAATATATCGGCTATGGTCCGCATCTCAAGGAACTAACTTAGAAGTTGGTATGAGAAGTTTGAACAAGGATTGTGAGTAAAATTTACTGGGATGATCGGTGCAGTTTGAGGTGGGGCTTGATCGACATGATGACTATCGGCGACTGAATGGTTATTGTCTAGTATGTGTGGTGATATATATGTGTGTGGATGTGGATGTGGTTGTAGATGGGGTTGTGGACATGGATGTGAAATTGATGTCAATTTGGATGTGGCTATGAATGTGAATGAATTTGTGTGAATGTGAATGAACGTGGATATGAATTTGAATGTTGATGAATATGAATGAGGTGGTATGTTGATGAGCGGATGTGACTTGATTGAAATTTTTGTTATTGTCTGATTTGTATGTGAAATTGGTAAGTCTTGTCATTTTTGTTTTTTTCTTGTGAACATATAGGTGCTAGTTTTTATTACAAACCGGTACCTGTAGTACTAGTCACGTATCCAAGCCGGTCAATAACCGCCACCTATAAGGACAACCACATGACAATTCATTTAGGAACCGATATCTATAATTTCATATAGATACCGGTTCTTGGCTAAAAACCAACACATATGTCTCTTACAAGTGCCGAAAACGATGAGCAAAGTCATCAATGCCGTCTGCTAGGTGCCGATTGAGATATTCGATATCTAAGAGGGTTTCTCAATCGACATCAATCCCTTTTTCTAAGTAGTGCATGTTCGGATCTTGGTTGTACTCCTTGAACGATTTGAGGTTACGATCATAACTTGTATTTGAAGGTGCATGCAGTCCTTATATATATGTAAATAGTAAAAAAATTACTATTTTATATAGATAGGTCAAAGATGCAATAAAATAGATACTCCATAAATCGTTGGATTAATGCATATATGATCTATCCGATAAAATAGTAAATTTTTTTGAAAAAATATAAAATTTGGTCTACAAGGAGATATTAATATGTAGAACAATTTAAATGGTTCGAATTTTAAGTTTGAGTTTTCAAATTAGAGATTTGACCATGCCGCACGGAATGGGGCTGTGTGGCACACAATAGCCCATATATATATATATATATATATATATATATATATATATATATATGGATAGGGCTAAAATGCACCTAGGTGCATTTCAGCCCTATGTTGCACATGGACCGGGCGGACCAACCAGGCGCGTACGTGACCGAGTCGTGCTGTGGCGTGGCTTGACGCACACATATCCTCACCCAAACCTTATATTCATGCGTGCACTTACCAATCACACAAACACTGGATCCCACTAGGTAGCAGATCCCATTAAAACTCTAAAGTTAAGCGTGCTTGAGCAAAAGTAGTATTAGGATGGGTGATCTCATGGGAAGTTCTTCGGCGGAGTTGCAACTAGTGTTTAGATTAGGTTGCAACCAGCATACGCCAGTTACAACTGGTGTTTAGATGAAGTTGCAACTGGAGTTGTAACCAGTTGGATGGGGACGGGAGGGAGGGGCGCAGGCGCGGCGCACATGAAAGGGGGTTATAGAATAATTTATATCCTATTCGATTTAACTGGTGTTTAGATGAAGTTGCAACTAGAGTTGTAACCAGTTGGATGGGGACGGGAGGGAGGTTGTATCCTATTCGATTTGGATTACATAATATATGTATTGCTCAATCCTAATCGTAGTCTGATTGCTGGCTCGGCTCAAATTAGTTTCGATTGCAATTAAACTATTGTTGAAAATAAAAAATATTATTGAGCGAAAGTTGTTTTCATCCTGGCTCGATCGGGTGGTTATCTCATTAAAAAACAATCTCCATTAGCTGGTTTAATTAGGATTAATTAATTGGTGGTGCTTCGTGCTTGTGGTGGCACGATCGGACGGTCTAGGATAGGGAGGGGCGCAGGCGCGGCGCACATGAAAGGGGGTTATAGAATAATTTGTATCCTATTCGATTTGGATTACAAATATATGTATTGCTCAATCCTAATCGTAGTCTGATTGCTGGCTCGGCTCAAATTAGTTTCGATTGCAATTAAACTATTGTTAAAAATTAAAAATATTATTGAGCGAAAGTTGTTTTCATCCTGGCTCTGATCGGGTGGTTAGCTCGTTAAAAAAACAATCTCCATTAGCTGGTTTAATTAGGATTAATTAATTGGTGGTGCTTCTGTGCTTGTGGTGGCACGATCGGACGGTCTAGGATGGCGATGAGGAGATGATGCGGATCGCTTGTGGCAAATGCTGCGCTCCTATTGGCTCGGTAGCGGAGGACGCAAATAGCGGATTAGCGTGTGATTAGTTTAGTTTAGTTGTACGCGGATGTCCCCCACTATGGGTTAATTTCGGAAAAACTCAAGAGGTTTTGCAAAATAGCCAGACAAAACAAAATTTTAGATGAAAACATTACTTGCTTTATAGATAGTTATAGATTATAGATATAGATTATATATATATAACAAAGTCTAGCTTGCTGGTTGAGATAAGTCATATGACCGGATATTATTCATGCAGATTGTCTAGTTCACTGAGAAATTTTAAATATTTTAAAAAATAAACTTAACAAATACTCCATGGTCTACACAATGCAGTAAAAAAGTTATTCTTTTTAAAAAACCCATATTTTTAGAGACGTGTAGCAAATAATTGTAGTTGACTTTCATTCTCTTTAAAAAAATTATATCTGGTTTTTTATAGAGTAAACAATACAAACTGATCAGAAAAAAAAAATCATAGATTGGTTTTCTAGGGATTCATCCACTGTTCATTGTCAAAAAGAACATTAAATATCTCTATATGCTTTCAAGTAAAGTTATACTAAAAAAAATAAAAACATGGCTACTCGATCCTATTGGTGAACATGTATGCTACAGTTGCCGCCGCTACAGGGAGGCCAATCCGTGTACTACGACGACCAGCAGCAGCAGCGCACGTGAGGAGATTAGACTCGTCGTCGTCGCTGATGGTAGCGAGGACCAACGCATGGCCGATGACCGACGACGGTGACAATGACGACATCATCCAGCGGCGGCGGCTGATCGGGCCCGGGTCGTCGCCGCCGACGTGCCGGGCACGGTGCGGGCGGTGCGCACCGTGCTGGCCGGTGCACGTGGCGATCCAGTGGGCGTCGGCGCCAGTGGGAGTACTACCGGAGGTGTGGCACTGTAAGCGCGACATTAAGCTATTCATGCCGTGACCGCCGCCGGCCGGCGTGTCGCCGTCGGCGACGCAACGTACGTAGGGCCATGCATGTTACGCGTGCACGTCTTGTCCGCTTCGCATGGCGACACGAGATCCACGCATGCATGCAGCATCCCTCCGGACGGGACTGCGGGTTAATTTTGGAAAAACTCAAGGGATTTTTACGTAAAATAATGACGAACAAAATTTTGGATGAAAACACTACTTATTTTATAGATAGTTATAGATTATATATATCATTGTCCATCTTCAGGACAACTTTGTTCAATTCTTTTAGCGATCTCAAAATTTAAGACTCATCTTAGATATTTTTTAATTGACGGAGATTTTTTGTTTAATTTTGTAATAGTTTCTTCAAATCTGATGGAAATTTGTTTAAGTTGCCTCAGATTAAACTAAAATTTTTCTCACAGTTTTAATTTCCCTCGATCGACAGGATTTGCTCGAGATATACTATCTCAAGTCCTCCCACGAGATTTATTTCTCCCCGAGAAAAAAAAATAAATTAACTCCTGCCTGCCTAGCACACATATGTGCAATTTATGCTTCCTCTCACTCTCGTCCTATCTTCATTATAAATAAAGCTCCAATTTGTGACAACAGAAAAAAAATACCTCAAATCATGTCATCAAGAGCAACAAGATCACGCACAAAATTTTCCCTACTGTATCTCTGTGCCTCCCTCAATTTTTCCCGGTTATCATATGTTGTGCCTTCCATAGTCCACATGAGGCTGGGAGGTCTTGGGAAGCGAGCGGCCAGAGACCACTTGAATCGTTACCCCGCCCCTCTGCTTCGGCTGGAGCTCACACGACGCAGCCCAGCAATGACCATCGTTATCTCAAAACCCGATGAACCGGATACGAACCACGACTCTGTCCATCACTGATTCTGTGAACGCGACGATCTGCACTGGTTGACGAGGAGTGTTGCCCCGAAAGGTGTGTCAGCAGACTACGGGCTGATTCAGTTTGGAGGTCAGAAAATAGTCTAATGTGGTTAGCTAGCAGAACGACTCGCTCTGGATTTAGAAATCTGAGGCCCTTTCTCCTACATGGGTGGATCCATCCTCCTCCTTCCACACCTTCGCCTCTCATCCTCCTTCCGAGTTCAGATCCATTTTATGATTTCAACACAGTTATCTTTTCTTATTAATTAGTGCTAAGCACCTGGCTGAAGCTTCTCGAAAGATCAATAAACTAGACATGTGCACGGTACAGAGGATATCACTTTTCTTTACCGTGAACAAAAACATTTTTTTTGTATCGCTCGATGTTGAATTGGCTTGCCTGGCGATAAATTTTGACAATTCCAAGAACCAGTTTGTCTGGGACGTACAAACTGCAGTGTTTTTCTTTTATTTTTCCTGTTGAAAGGATCGAGATCAGCAGGTCTACATGTTGCAGTGTTTTATAGGAGTAACATAGTTCGTATATTTTCCCATTGTCCTGATTTTTTATGAACCAGCCTCTATACATCATCCAAAACCAAACGCAAAAAAGTTAGAATTTTCAAACATGATGATGCGAGGCATGATCTTTATTAACACGTTTCAGCCAAAGCCTATGTCCCAATGACACTGATTATGAACGTTCCTCTCCGATTCAGCAATTACAGCATATCAGAGTTACAACGACCCTCGACTAGACGCCGTTAGCAGCCGCTACCTCTCGCCTATGCTAAGTCACCATGCGGTTACAACAGGTCTACCCCTCTATTAAAGAGAGAGCCCAGGACAGAGTTCAACTCTAACTCTATCCTATACTTATTGTAATTACAAGTCCTAAACTGTAATTGACTCTGTACACATATTCGACATAAACTCTAACAAATTTCTTCTTGGCGAATATGTCACGTCACTCGAAATGCATTACATGCATGAACCTCCGTGTACCAGGACTTGAGTTGGTTCCTCCGCCACTCATGTCGAGCCACCCGACAAGCCTATGTTAGGTTTGCCACCTTCAGGATCGTGCACAACAACACCAGCACACCCATCTTCCATGACTTCACCTGCAACAACACTCCCTTGTAGTTTGTACAAATATGAGCTTATTTTTTACTAGTCATAATAGTCTTTCCGTCCTTCATGATATTCATGATCTTCCTATCAGAATCCATTTGATACAACTACCCTATCTCATGTAGGCTCCCAAAGCGAAATCAGACTCCTTAGTCCTAGCACGTGTTTCACATCCGAAAGTAGCACCTCGTTTCCATCATACATCTTGAACTTGACATCGCCCACTCCAACAACACGGTAACTCGTGTTATTGCCCAAATAAACAACACCAAACTCACCATATATGTATGAAGAGAACCACTCTCTCTTCAATGTCACATGATAGAAACAAGCTCAGTCCAACATCCATGCTTCTCTAGACTTCTCGCTAGACACTGTGAGAATCTCATGTCTGCTACTGTGTGAGTCACCACTATGAGGTGCTAAACATACAACCGCACCTTTCCTCTTCTTCAGTAACGGACAATTCGTCCTTATATGCCCAAAGTCATGACACTTATAGCAATGTACCCCTTTCTCCTTGCTCTTCGATGTCCCCGCCTCATTGTCATGCTTTACCTTGACCAGCAAACTCTCAGCCTAAGAAGCCTCCATTGCCTCATTTTTCTTTGATTTTCTCAAATACCACGCAAACAATGCCAAAACTATCTTCTCAGTCTTGACAGTATCCTTTCCATATGTCAGGATAGTCACCACATGCTCATCAGACAGTGGAAGTGAGCTTAGAAGAATGATGGCCTTGTCTTCATCGTCCAGTTTCATATCTAACTTGCTTAAATCCATGACCAACTGATTGAAGACATCCACGTGCTTCCTAAGATCTAACTACTCTTGCATGTGCATACATACAACTGTTGTTTGAGATACAACTTACTAGTCAGTGACTTGGACATATATAGGCTTGTCAACTTGTCCCAAATTTCCTTTGGTGAATTTTCCTCCATGACCTGGTATATGGCAGAATCCGAGAGACTCAATCGTATTGTCGCAGCTCCCTGCGCCTTCATTATCTCCCACTTGTCAGCATCCATCTTGTCCGGCATCGCCCCATCAAGAGCCTTGGATATCCCCTGTTGTGCCAACATATCCTTCAGCCTTGTCTGCCAGAGAACAAAATTTCGAATGCGTCGAACTCCACCAAATCTAACTTGGAAAACATTGCTACTGCCATCGATGATAATCAACTTGATCAGTTGTCGCCCTGATTAAATTGACCTGTCCTGGTATTGGACCACACCGACTAACTCAAGAAGTATCACCCGGACCAAACCATTTTTTTCCTTCAAAAGACCATCTTCGGGTTCCTTTACTCGGTCAAAAAACCAGTCAATAGGAAATCAAGGGAAATCCAATCGACCAATCCCCTTTCTCCTCGCTCCTTTCTCCTTGCCCTTTCTTCGGCCCAAGTGATGCCACTGCCTAGTGTTTGTCGCGCCGCTCTTCACCACTCCGCATCCCTGAGGAAGCCGTCGTCGTTGGCTGATGCCGCTAACTCTCGCCTCCTCAATGTCGCCGCCCATTAGAAAATGTTGCCTCGCACGAGAATACTCCCAAAGCACCACCTGTCGTCGAGACTCGCTGATGAGTGCACCGTTGCCAGGAGCCCTGCGCCACCTCCACCTCCCCACGAACCGCCGCCACCTGCGCCAGTCCCATTGGTGGGGAGCCTCTACTGCCGAGCTTCCTCCGTGTGCATTGTTGCTCACCAAAGCTGTGCTAACCTCATCTGCTCGACGCTAAAAGTAACCTTAACCCATGAAAATCAGGTTTGATATCTCCCTTTGCTTTGGTGGTTTGCATGATGCTTTGTTGTTGCAATCCCCATGGTCCTCTACTACTTTTATTTGGGAAAAAACCCGAGCCTGATTCTTGACAAATCCTAGTCCTCGTCCAATCCCCTTCCATGCCCGACATGGTCTCATTCTCGACCTCTTCTGTGCAGTGTGTATTGAAACCGAACTGTGCCCAACTCCTCTACAATGCTCTCCTCCAAACCGAGTCCTGCATGATCCCAAACTGGGTCTGCTACTAAAAGCTTTGCTTTAGTCTCCGTCGCCAGCTCGGCCTCGACGCAAAATCACACACACCGCCTCACCACTGACCTTCAAGCTTAATGTACTCCCAGTGACATCATGGATCTAGAGCAAGCACACAGCACGACCATAGACGTCGTCAACGACTTTCGCTACCAATCTCTATCGACCCTATGCTGACCTATGTGAAATCCACGGTTCGACTGACCCGATGTCTGATCTGACCGCCATCTTCTTTGTTTTATCACCTGTCGCATGTACGTCGCTAAGTTGCAATCCATTGTGTAGCACCCTGTGATCAGCACCTCTAAAATAGCCTCTAGGAACCACCTGCTCTAACTTTCGATTGAACTAGGGGTGGATACTGAGCCGGCTCGGCTTGGCTCGGCTTAGCTCGTTAGGATAATGAGGCTGGCTCGTCTTGGCTCATTATCCTAATGGGCTAGAAACCTAGCTCGGTGTTGATGAGAGCAAATTTGGTCGTTAACACACGGCTCGGCTCGTTCAAAATCTCGAGCCGGCTCGTTAGGCTCGTGAGCCAGCTCGTGATTATATGATTTCACTACAAGTTTGCTAAGTCGACTCGGATTGCATGCATTTGCTAAGTCGGCTAAGCCATCAATTACTAGGTTCACGGCTCACCATACACCATAAAAGAAGCTCGTGGCTCGTTAGCTCGCTCGGCTTGTGATAGGCTCGGCTCGGCTCAGCCCACGTGCTCTGGCTCGTTTAGGCTTGCGAGCGGCTCGTGAGCTAGCTCGAGCCAGCTTGTTATCTCTAACGAGCTTTAAATCCATCTCGGCTCATTAGGAAATTAAAACGAGCCGAGCCGAGCCTGTCACGAGCCGAGCAAGCTAATGAGCCACGAGCTTCCTGTCCACCCCTAGATTGAACGCCATCAATCTAGTCACAAGCCAAAACCGACAAGTCGCATGCTATCTTTCCAGCCACTGAACGACCCGAGCTCTACGTCTAGTGGTCTTCCTGTTGAATGTACCTCACAGAAAGGCCTGGGCCACCCTGCCCAGAGTGTTCGATTCCATCGGTCGAGAACATCGTTTGCCTCTAGTTTCTAACAACCCGAGCATGAAGCCCCACGTCTCCCTGTTGAGAGTAGCTCACCGGGAAGTCCAGGCCACCCGCCCGAAGTGTCTGATCCATTGACGCCGAAATGTTTGACCCACTGATTGGATCGCCAATCGCTTTCGCCGCCATCATCCCAAGCACCACATCTGGTCGTCTCCCCGGTTAAAGGAACCATCGAATGGATCATATCAGACCGCCACCTGAAGTGTTCGGTCCACCGATCAAAATCCCTTGATCATCATGGTGCTCCACCTTGCGCACATGTTCCTCACTGAACATAAACCGAAGCGACACGGTGTGGAGCACCTCATCGCGCATCTATCCATGGACCTCACGCAGGCTCTGATCAAACTAGATAGAGTGTGCAGCCCGACCTACCAACCATTGGCCACCTAGGTTACATTGGGCATGCTCCACTACAGGCCCAACCGAAGCCACAACTTTAGGTCTTTGGCCTATACAACCCAAAAGACTAGTATGATGTTTGAGGACTGCCCCCACCTTTTAAGTCGTGCTCCCCCATCATCAATTACCGATGTGGAACTAAACCCAACAATCTCTCCCATCACACATCGGGCCCAACAATCTTTCCCATCACACATCGGGCCCAACAATCTCCCCCATCACACCAATCCATATGACCCCGTGTTAACTGCGAAATTTGGCAATTTCCGTTAATCAAGACCTAGTCAAAAATGGAATTCACGCTATGATTTTAGTGGATTCGATTGACAAGTTTATCCAAAAAAGTGTATTTTAGTTTCTATATTATGTTGATAGAGTCCTGAGCCAATAGAGTCATGTTAGAATCAGACCCAGATAGTTTTCTTTATTATTAAGCCGATCAGAGTCGTATATGAGTCGAAGTTGTAATAGTAGTTTCTTTGCTTAAAGATAGAGTCTTATTGATCCGATCGTAATAGAATGGGACTTGTTTTAGCCTATGGGTATAAAAATATGTACATTCAGGGTCTTTGTAAAAAACCACAGTTCAAAACACAACTTCCGGTGCATTGCCACCCTAGTTCTCTAGGTTTTCGACGAGTTCTTGTTTTCAAGTTTGGCCTGCATCAGTTAAATTCGATCTCGACGAGAAAGTAAATCTTGTCAACTTAGATCGGTTAGATCTACAAGATTTAGTACAATCAGCTAGTTGCTGTGGTTATTATCTCCAATCTAATACTGTCTTGGTTAGGTTCGATCTATCTAAATTGTGGTTAATAATTATAGATTACTGGTAATTTATACTCTAACTTGTTATAGCCAATATTAGTTTATTTGCTTCTACATAGAGGATTGGTAAGCTTTAATTCTCAACACATCGGCCCGTATCCAAAGATATATATATATATATATGCTCAAGAATTTAGTTTATTATTCTCAATCTTATACTATGTCAGTTAAGTCCGATCTATCAAGATTGATAGTAATAAGGTTAGAAGATTTGGTAAATATATTTCATCGAAGTTTCGACCGATGATGTTTTATTCTTTTGTTATCTAAACTCCATTGGTTATAACCGATCGATCCGAAATTCCATTGGCATCGGCTTGGGCAAACCATACTGTTATCGGCCCCTTGGCCGATTAGCCTTTATTCTTGTTAGTTTTAGGATCAAACTAACTAATATGTCCTGAACCCGATTTTGATAGGACCTACACTAGAGCAAGTAAATCTCTCAGGCCTTCGTGTGTCGCGACGAATTTCTCGTCAACACCCCCAAAGACTTGTTACCTGGCCTCTCCCATTAGGTGACCCATGAAAATTGTTTCGGGCTTCAAACCCAGGCTCTGGTATCACTTGTTATAAAACCAACTCTGAAAAAACATCATCGGAAACCAAACGCGAAAAACACCATAGAAGATCCAAACATCATGACGACACTAAGGCACGATATTTGTTCACGAGGTTCAGCCGAAGCCTACGTCCCCAAGACTCTGATTACGGACACTCTTTTTCGATCTAACATATACAATGTATGAGAGTTAGAACGACTCTTGGCCGGATGCTGTCAGCAGCCGCTAATTTTCGCCTATGCTAAGTCGTCATGCAGTTATAACGGGTCTGCCTCTCTATTCAAGAGAGAGCTTAGGACATAATCTAACTCTAACTCTATTACAACTTCAAGTTTTACATTTGTAACCGACTTCGTATACATATTCGATACAAACTAGTCCACAGGCTAAACAGTTGAGCCCTACGGCTGTGCAGCAACTAAAACCACGGACAATAATCTGAAATAATAAGATCGAGCGAGTGGTCAGCACTAATTGGTTTTTGACGGGCACTCAGCCACTCATGAAGCGATGTGAAGGCAAGATGGCGCAACTATATAACACAACCGGATGATAACGAGTTGCACATGGTAAGTTGGTAACAACCAACAACGTACCGTGGTTATTGCAATCTAGATGAAATGGACATTTAAAGCCATAGATCACGTTCCATTTGCACGATGAAGCTTTTTTTTTCTTTATAGATAAAACAATCTCTTACCATGCAATGATTCTTCCGACAACTTCCCCCTCCTCGTTGTATACAATGTTTTCAGTATTGCAGTCGAAACATACTAGTACTAAACATCAAATCAAAACCAAATTTCACTGTACGAGGAACATTTCTCTTTCTCTAGGCTGTGTCAACCACATAAGGATGGGAGGTGTTGGGAAGATGGCGGCCGTAGTCCTAAGAAATCAGGATTGTTGTCCCCTGAGATGTGAGAGTCTTAGGTGGGTAGGACGATCAGATTATGGCGCAAGCACAACGGGATTAATCGGCAGAAGAAGTCTTCAACGGAATATCCAGCACGCTAGCATCATTTCTATCTCTCTGGATTTTGTACGACGATCACTCCTATCTAACGGTAAATGCAGTTCTTATAATTAATATATTGTCTCAAAAGTCATTTCCTATACAATTTTGTTTAGCTTTTGGGTGATCTTAGAGTTTCAGACCTACCTTAATTTTACTGAGAATTTTGGTTTTATTCGAATTCCTTCGAATTTGTTTTTTTACAAAATTGTAGATTTAAAACTTCAAAGATTGACTATTTGGCTATGCTGACATTTGTATGGATTACAAATGAGACCATCTGTGTCTATGAATGTGGGTCCAATGTTAAATCTGCAAACGAACACTGACACTGTTTCACGTTTCATGTTTGTAATTGACCCTTTTTTTCCTTATATTGCTTTAGATTAAGTTAAATTTTGTCATAATTTTAATTTCTCTTGTTGAGATTTTGCGTGAGATATATCCCAAGACCATCCCAAGATTTTCCTCCATACAAGAAATTAGCCTGATCGGTTCAGTGGACGGTTAGCTAGCTTTACACAGCCTGACGCCGTCCTTTCTAATGGGTGCAAATTAAGCGACAACTTAAAAAATATGAACATTTTACGTATCGATTTAGCAGAAAGCAAAAAGGAAAAATCCAAATACCCTTCACTGACTTTAATTTCTTCTCTTCCCCTATAACTTAATTTCGTAAAAAAACCTACAAGTTCAATTTATGTTTTAATTTTTCCCTTATTACTGGTTTTCAGCGATTTATCATCGTAGGTTCCACTCCTCCACTCCCCGTGCCGCATGAGCTTCCAGCATAACGAGACAAAGTTACTTCATGTGGTTTAACATAGACGTCTACCTCCTTGTTAACTAGGAATCGTATTTATCACATTTAGTTGTAGATGTTCTGAATAGCCATGTTATGTTTTGTGTCGAGGCCTGCTGTCGTCGTTGCTGCGCCCGCGGAAGACAGGCCACCATTGTAAAGATGGCATGGGCAACTCCATCTCTCCATGTTGGATGTCCACAGGCATAGAAACCTGAGCAAACGACAATAAATATTATTGAATATTATTGTAAACTAGCGGCAAGTGAGAAATTGTAAGATAAATTGAACTTGTACAAGTTTTTTGTATCAACGTGAGTTTTAGGAGGGTGTGTAGAAAGACTAGTGATATAGAAGGTTATTTGGATTTTGATTTTCCCCAAAGAAAAATAGTTTACGTCAACTACAGGCAGTAATGGCAAATTAAGCGGCAACACGACAAAATAAAATACTACCTCCATTTCAAAATATATGATGGTGTTAATTTTTACATAACGTTTTATCATTTGTTTTACTAAATAAATTATATAAATATTACTTTTTGTTGTGACTTATTCACTATATCGACATCGGCTATCTCTAACGGGCATTAACCCTCATCTCTATCGGGTTGGGTCCCCGTCACTATGTAAAGATCACTGAAATGAGAAAATATCTTTAACGGGCACAAGGCCGTCGGAATACACATTATCTCAATCGGTCCATAATAAAGACCCGTCACAGATGAGTTTGAAAGTCAAACTAGGTGTGTTGAGCGTCCATCACGGATGACACATCTTAATCGGGCCTAATTCTAAACCCGTCACAGATGACAACTCATCTCTAACGGGCCATAGTTAATAGACCGTCACCGATAGGGTTGACCAACCATGGAGTCAAATATAGTCCCGGTTTGTTGCTTGTCATGGATGACATATCTCTAATAGGCTGTAGTACTGAGCCCATTACGGATGACCTATCTCTATTGGGTTGTAAGGTTGAGCCCGTTATGGATGTCCTATCTCTATCGGGCTTTTTCAAAATGCCCGTCAGGGATGAGTTTATTATCAAAAAAATAATTTTTGGCTAGCCTCAGGCCTTTGCTAGCCATGCCCGCTGCAAAACATGATAGATATATAACATCACAGCCCAGTCATTCCATCCCCCAATCCCCAGCCCCAGCCATTCCAGGCCCCAGCCACATATATATTCATAACAGCCACAACCAAGTTGATCCATTCACATATATATTCATCACAGCCACAACCATATACATTCATATATATATTCATCACTGCCACTACCACAGCCACAGCCACAGCCAATTCATTCACAAGATTGACACATATTTCATTCACAAGTTAACAAGTGTAGAAGGTCTGTTCTTATAAAAAAGGACCAAGTGTAGATGGCTGTTTTTTCAACAAGTGTAGCTCCAAAAAAATAACAAGTGTAGATGGTGTCTTCTTATTTGAAAGAAGAACTAGTGTTTTGCCCCCCAAAAAATAACAAGTGTACTGACCTAAAAAGAACAAGTGTAGCTGGATTTATTTTTCCAAAAAAGAACAAGTGTAGTTTCAAAAAATAACAAGTGTAGATGGTCTATTTTAATAAAAAAGGACAAGTATACTGCCCTCAATAAAATAGCAAGTGTAGATGGCTGATTTTTCCAAAAAAGAACAAGTATCATTCTAAAAAAAGAACAAGTGTAGTTAGTTGTTTTTTTTCCAAAAAACAACTGTAGTTTCAAAAAAAACAAGTGCAGATGGTCATTCACATTCATTTTTTGCTCTCCAAACCGTCGACATGCATCAAAACCGCAAAATATTACAAAGAAAAGCAAGTACATACGAAACAACGTGCAAAATTGTATTACAAAGAATATTTACAAAAATCAAATGTTTGTCGCAAAAGTATTGTAAATGTTCTACCATTCAGAGTCGATCGAGCTACCTAGGACTTTACTCTAAACATTCCTTTCGGAGAAATGACATTACTAAACTTTTGCAGCCGAAAAGTGAAAGTATTAGAAGTGGCCTCAGTTTTGCTCAGAAATTATACATCAATTACAATCATTTGCAAGTGTAGATCCAAAAAATAACAAGTGTAGATCGTCTGTTCTTATCAAAAATAAGAGGAAGTGTAGTTCCCAAAAAAACAAGTGTCCATGGCTGTTTTGCTCAGAAATTATACATCAATTACAATCATTTGCAAGTGTAGATCCAAAAAATAACAAGTGTAGATGGTCTATTCTTATCAAAAATAAGAGGAAGTGTAGTTCCCAAAAAAAACAAGTGTCCATGGCTGTCTTTTTTCAAAAAAGAACAAATGTAGATAAAAAAAAGAACAAATGTAGATGGTCTGTTTTTATAAAAAACAAATGCAGTTCCCAAAAACAAAATAACAATTGTACATGGCTGTTCTTATAAAAAAGAAGAGGAAGCGTAGTGCAAAAAAAGTATCCATGGCTATTTTTTTTCAAAAAAGAACAAGTGTAGATCAAAAAAGAACAAGTGTAGATGGTCTGTTCTTATAAAAAACAAGTGTAGTTCTCAAAAATAAAATAACAAGTGTAGATGGTTGTTCTTATAAAAAAAGAGAAAGTGTAGTGCCCCAAAAAAACAACAAGTGTCCAAAGTTGTTTTTTTTCAAAAAAAACAAGTGTAGATAAAAAACAAATTAACAAATGTAGATGGTCTGTTCTTATAAAAAATAAGTGTAGTTCCCAAAAACAAAATAACAAGTGCAGAATAAATATGTGAATGGATCAACTTGGCTGTGCTGTGAATGGATCAACTTTGCAAAAAGAACATGTGTAGAACCCAAAAACAAATTAACAAGTGTAGATGGTCTGTTATTATAAAAAATATCAAGTCTAGTTCCCAAAAACAAAATAACAAGTGTAGTGGTCTGTTTTTATCATTAAAAGATAAATTATAGTGCTGACAAAAAAAGAACAAGTGTCGATGGTCCGTTCTTATGGTGTGTTCTTGAGCATTCATCATTAGCCACGAAGAGAAGAGAAGAAATCCACGTGAGTGGAGAGAAAAAAGGTGAGGAAAGGAACAACACTTGAAAAGAACAAGTGACAAAAAAACCCAAATTAATGTAGATGGTCTGTTCTCATGTAAAAAGAACGAGGGATTATATACTGTTGCTGTTGATGTTTGGGATTAATTTAAAATAGAATGAACACTGCCTAATTAATCCCAAACACAGAAGAAAGGTGAGGGAGTTAGGGCCATATAGCAAAGTATATAATCCCAAACAATCAACAGTATATAATCCCAAACAATCAACAACACTTATCCATGCATACAAGAGTATATATATAATCCCAAACATCAACAGTATTTATAATCCCAAACATCAACAGCAACAGTATATAATCCCAAAGAGCAACAGTATATATAATCCCAAACAACAACAATATATATATAATCCCAAACATCAATAGCAACAATATATAATCCCAAATAGCAACAGTATATATAATCCCAAAAACATATATAATCCCAAACAACAACAATATATATAATCCCAAACATCAACAACAACAATATATAATCCCAAACAACAATAATATATATAATCCCAAACAACAGCAGTATATATATCATCCCAAACATCAACAACAACAATATATAATCCCAAACAACAATAGTATATATACTGATCTAAGAACAACAAGTTAGCAAGGAATAACACTGATCTAACAAATTAGCACCAAAAGTAGCATCACACATTCTATTAGCAGCGGATGAGCATCACAAAGCATCACATAGCATCACATATAGCATCAAGAATTCGCTGCCGGTGATGAGAGGAGAGAAGAGGGGTACTAACCTGTGAGGACAAGCTCGGGGTCGAGGCGGCGACAGTGCGGCCGGGCTCGGGGTTGACGCGGTGTAACTCCCTGAAAATCGAAGAATTTAAAACCGGGAATTAAAAATCAGAACCTACAAAAAACTTTTGATTGTTGCTTCTTGATCGAGTTTTTCGCTTTTTATTTCCCAGATTGGTTGCATAAATTTATACGCGAGTGATTCATCTCGATGTTTGAGAAAAACCAAACGATTTGAATTTCTGCTGGGGAGAAAATTTTCGGAGTTTAGAATTGGGAGTTTTAATATAAAATAGGAAAAAGGGTTATGGATTTATAAAATATATAATTGGGAGCAAAACATTATTTAGGTGATTGAGTAATATTAATTAGTGAGCAAAATGAGTAATAAAATATTTTAGGGTATATATATGAAATCTAGAAATTAATTTGAATCAAAATCGCATTTTCCGGAAAGGAAAAGAATTAAATTAAATATGTAAAATATATTTTAAAATAATAAAAGTGGGTGAAAAGGGTTGAAAATATATTTTACAACTTATTTTTGGGTGTGTTATATTTTATTTTGAATTTTAGGGGTGAAGGAAAATAGAATTGGGAAATTAGGAATTAAAATCGGAAATTCATAAAGTCTACTATTCATTGCGCGCCAAGTGTTCGACGCTGTACCCGGACCCCGGACCGCCTCGCCACCGCGCGCCGCGCGCGCGCTCGCAGCACCACGCCCCACGCCGCCGTACCATGCCCATGCCGCGCCGTACCACGCCGTTACGTCGCGCACACTGTTCCACGTCGCGCCGTGCGTCGGCCATGCCCGCGCCCGCGCCGCCCGCGTCCGAACCCCGCCCCGAGCGCCGCCACGCATCGCTCCTCACCCCAGGCCCCCTCCCCGGCGCTCGCCACACGTCGCCATGCCCCCCCACGCGCGCGCGCCATGGCCGCCGGCCTCGCCCGAGCTAAAATCGCCACGGAATGCCTATAAAAAGGCCATGACAGATCAAGCTTTGTATACCAAATTTCTTCGTGAATCACTCCTCTCCATTTCCCCCAAACTTCCCCCACCTTTTGCGCACTGAGCCGTCCCAATTTGAGCAAGAACCAAAGAACCCTAGCGCCGGCCGCCCGAAGCAAAAATCCCAAATTCGTTATCCTCGGTCGAGTTCTTCCCAAATTGAAGGTACTTCCACGATCTCCGTGCTATAAACTTTATTTCCCCCATGTTTCTTGAGCCGATTAGCCACCGGAGTTCCCCGGCGACGAGCCCACCGTGCCTCCCCTGTTTAGGTCGCCGCCATGCGCACGTCGCCAGGCCGTCTCGGCTCTTTCCGGACCAAACCGACCCCGTAGTTAACATCCCTGTGCCCTGTGGATACTCTGGGAACACTTGGTTCGGCCGGAACGCGGCCGGATCCCGCGGGCACCGTGCGCCACCACCGCCGCGGCAAGGCCGCTGTCGCCGGCCCAAACCGCCGCCTCTCCGGCCCGGCCGTGCCTTGGAACAAGACCCTCGTGTCGCGTAGATGGTGCGTTGCACTTTAGCCCCCATGCTCTGGTCCCTTCCCTCGCCGCCGTTCGCTCTGTGCTTTGCCGGTACCGCTTGAAGAAGAAGAACAGTGGAGAAAGGAATAAGAGAAAAAGAGAGAAAGAAAGGAGCGAAGCGCTGCGTAGAGCAGTGGAGAGAGACGAGAGAGAGAAGCGTGAGGTCTCAGGTTTGAATCCCTCCCCGCGCCACTTTATTTTTCTCTTCTTTTGCCAAAGACAAGAGAGGAAGGAAGGAAGAAAAGAAAAGAAAGAAGAGAAGGAAACGAGAAAGGCGTGATAACCCGTGGAGAGAGTGAGCTAGGGCTGAGAAAGAGGTCACGGGTTCGAACCATAGCTGCGTGAAATTTTGCCGATTTCATTTTTTTCTCCTTCCTCTCCCGCCAGCCCACACGTCGGAGAGAGAGACTGAGAATAGAGAGAGCGAGTATGCACAAGCCGGTCTAGGAAAAGAAGAAAAGAAGAAAAAGAAAAATTAGAAAAAAAGGAAAAACCTTAGAAGAATTTGGGAATATTTTGGGAAAATTTATGCCAAATTTTTATAGTTTTCATAGCTATTTCTCTTTTAGATAATATGAAACCCTAAATACGAGTTTCGGGAAAATCTTCCATTTACAAAAACCCTTTCCAAAAGAATTAATATACCTTTACTTTTATTTCACAGCTATACCTATCTTTTGGATACATTAAAAAGAAATATCAATAAATCTTTTGAACAAGCATTCGCAAGATTTCCGCTTCATCGCTTTATCGATTCTATTTACGAAAAACCCTAAAATAATCGTAACTAGACAATACGATCGATTTTGCCCTAAAATCCTCCGCAATTTGGGTGAAATCATAGGGAGATATTTTGGAGTACTCTTTTTGGTTTTCTTGATTCCTTATTCGTTCTTATCGAATTTTAATTGGATTCAATCTTTTATTTCGCACGTATGGATAGCATCCGAAGAGGCAGCTACTGACTACGTCGAAGACCCCACTCAACAAACGTGCGAGCAAGGCAAGTCAACACTCCCCTTTGAACATATTGATCCTATTTTGTGAAATGATTTAAACTTCAAACATGTATGCTATACACAAAATACCTATGCTTGATATACCATGCCTTGATATTGCTCCTTTAGAATTATTCCTTGTAACCCTCGATGTGATACATACAACCGGAGAATAACTTCGGTAAAATGCTTAGCCATGCTTATACTAGAATATTGCATACTCATATTTTTACAAAAAGCTATATACTTGGGCAACTACCTTAGGGAAGGTAGTTGAGATGCAGCATGTGGAGACATGAGCGCCACATTGCCTTGAACATGATGAAAATAGTTTTGATGGAAAAATGAAAAATACAAAACCAATGTTTTTTTAGACTGGGGCGGCTGGATGATTTGGGTGGATTCCGGGAAAGGCTAGTACCGTCCCTGGTCAATTAAGGACCGAGCCATGAGATAGCCGGGAAACGAGCCAGTACAACCGTACTTCTCGAATGGGTATAGACCTAGCGGAGTAGATAGCCGAGCGGAGGCAGTATCCTTGCATAGTGGTTCAGGTGTAGGTGTTGAGTTGAGGACCTACCGATAGGTAGAGTGTCCTGGGCCTACCAATGGTAGCGTGCCCGTAATTGTGATGAGACAAAATACCTTTATGTGAATAATAAACTTAACAATGACTTAAAGATTAAATGAGTTTTCTCTCTTACTCCGGGAGCGCCAGAACTCCTCTCACTGCTAGGAAATGACGGCTAGAGTGCATGAGGACTTAAGTTCATGGAGCGGGTACTGCTAAAGTGAGGTTATCGAAAGGCTTTGATGTGACCGTCTCATGTGTTGGGACATAGGCTCATTTGTTGGGCAGTCGCGGAGTACGGGTAAAGTGTACATCCACTGCAGTGTGAATGAATCAATCTATTCGAATAGCCGTGCTCGTGGATATTGAGCATCGTGACAAGACTTTCGCTTGGCTAGACTCATAAATTTTAAAATGATGGGTTGGTATGCATAATGATTTTGTATGCTGGTGGACTCAGCTTCTCGACCTGCGAGAAGAGGTAGACTCCCCAGAAAACCATGATGCACCGGAGGCGGGAAACCATCCTTGGTATCACGAGGGATGGCAGAAAGAACCGTCGCCGATTTAATATACTCTGGAACTAAAACTTGACTTGGCTAGCTATTAGGCTTGTGAAAAGATTTGTGGAAATTGGCTTTATGCAAAAGAACCCCAGCCATCCTTTGAATGATCCTATCATGTGCATCATTTCCGTGTTGGCTTGCTGAGTACGGTTGGTACTCACCCTTGCTATACGCACAAACCTTCGGATGGTGGAAATAAAGACTTAGAGGATCCATATGCCTACTACCAGGAGGGCGAAGAAGCTGATGGCGCTTGCTAGGTCTTAGTCTCTGGTCGTTGCCTGTGGCAATTGACAAGCCGCTGCCTTCATTCCGCTGCCTTACCTAATTTCTACTTTTGGTTGTATCTGGACCATGAGGTCCTATATGCTGGATACTGCCTTCGGGCCTATATTGTAATAATTTCGATGTAAGACTATTCGTGCATTTGCACCTGATTATTCAGTACTGTATTTCGTGGGTACCAAACTACTCGATCCAGGAAAATGGTACTATAAACACGAAAGATTCCCGTTCCAATAAACGGGGGTCCACAGAGCTGGTATCAGAGCAATGCGACTGTAGGATAAGACCAACTGGCGCCCCACCCCTTTATAGCTGGTCAAAGGGAAATATCCCTACATAGGATTATTTTGGAAATACAAACTATTTTCACAAGACAAACATATTTTTCTCTCTTACCCCAATTTCTCTACAAATAATTGATTTTACCAATTACCTTTCTCTAAACCCTA
This sequence comes from Oryza australiensis, assembly GCA_019925245.2. Lineage (NCBI taxonomy): Eukaryota > Viridiplantae > Streptophyta > Magnoliopsida > Poales > Poaceae > Oryza > Oryza australiensis. The sequence continues at coordinate 765,986 of JAIFGZ020000161.1, read as the reverse complement.
AACTATCTTCAAAAATAGATATAGGACTGTGACCCTGTTAAAGCTTGGTAGATTGTTTATTCCACCCGCTAAAGCAATAAGAGTACACAGGAATAAGGTCTCAACCAGAGCTTAACCTTTCTTCTGATTTCTTTCTCTCTCTGACAATAGATGGGAAAGAACAAGGGCAGGAAATCAAGATCTCAGCAATCTCATGGATCAACACAGAGCGACCCCGTGGACACTCCACCTCCTTTCCCGTGAACCCGACCTTAGCCCGGGTAGTGGCTAACTGCATACACGATTAATGGCCATGATGATGCAACAGATGCAACAATTGTTCCAACAGCAACAGATGCAAACCCAGGGTTGGTACCCAGAGCAACGCCGGTATGTTTCATCGCAAACCCTGATGACTCCCGCAAGTATACTGTCAAATCCACGGGGAGCAATGACACCAAACCCGCCATTTGGATGGAAGGAAACAATTGATCCCCGCTACGGTTTCGTGGAACAAGGACATGGAGTAAAGAACAGTACATGGGACAAGTACACTAGGACCCCGATCAAGGGAGAGATACAGTGCGGAAGGAAGGATAAAGAATCCAATCAAACAACCGGCCAAGATTTCAGTTCGCCACCATCTAACCTCAAGAAGAGGAAGTCACCAAAATTGAATATAGGTGGTACTGGCAAGATGATCATTACAAGCACAGTGTGTACCCCTGAAGATACTGAGGAGATTCCTCGACGTCTAAGGAAGAATGTGACTTGCTTCAACTATGGGGAGTTTGGACATTTTGCCAACCACTGCCCCAAGCCACGCAACATTCCTCCTCTTACCGGTGCCAATGCGACAACCATAGGTGACAATCCCAGATCAGGCAACAACCCGGATAACTAGACGAGAAACCTGCGGCAACCCTGGTCTTGCTTTGAAAGGAATTAAGACAGCAATGACCATGCCCCTACCCTTTATGTATAAAGACCCTAGATCGATGTTAGTGTCATTGTATCATGTTGTCTAGGACTACACATGTCCAATGTATCCCCATGATGTAACGCCTATGAACTAATATAGAGTTCCATGTTATGTCTTAAACGAGTTTATTCCACCATGCTGGTTGTGTGTAAAAGATCACTTAAAAACAACTGGAAGATCACTAAAAAAAATTGATTAGAACCGTGACCTTAGTCGATCCAATCTCTTACCCCATCTATACTCTTCAGATGGCGCACCGTCGCAGAGCCCCCGCAGCTACTGAGAACCCGCCAGAGCCTAACCTCTCCACCCTAGCAGAGGTCATGGCTTTACAAACCCAACTGCTTCAAGCCATTGCCAACAACCAGGGGAATCGCAGAAGTTCAAGTTTAGGAGAGTTTATGAGAGCCAAGCCGCCTACCTTCTCCACAACAGAGGAACCCATGGAAGCTAAAGATTGGTTGAGAGTGATAGAGAAAAAGCTAACCTCGTCTGAGTACGAGAAGCAGATAGAGTCATCTTCGCCACTAACTAGCTGGAAGGTCCCGCAAGTGACTGGTGGGACACTTACAAGGAAACCGGGCTGAAGATGCCGGAGAACCGACATGGGAAGAATTCACTACTGCTTTCGTGAAAATTTTGTACCCGCCGAGTTATGAGAATGAAGAAGAATGAGTTCCATAGATTGCGCCAAGGCAACACCTCGGTGCAAGAATACCTCAACAAGTTTACCAGCTTGCCCGTTACGCCACAAGTGACCTGGTAGACGAAGAAGAAAAGATGGATAAATTTATCGAAGGACTGAACGACGAGCTGAGAGGACCAATGATCGGTCAAGACCACACCAGCTTCCAAAGCCTCATCAACAAGGTCGTAAGGCTTGAGCATGACCAAAGTATGGTTGAAAACAACCGAAAGAGAAGGCTTACTCTAGCCCGTCCAATTCAAGAGACATCTCAGCGACCCAAAGGAGCAACACCAACAGGATGGAAACCAGCCATCATAGCGGCCAATCGTCCCTTTGTACCCAACAACACTAGCAGGCCACCGGCAACACCTTTCCGCACCCCGGCCCCCACTTTGGCAGCACCGGGAAACCGGAATGTTAATTGCTTCAATTGCGGAGAATTCGGGCATTATGCCAATCAATGTCCCAAACCGCACAACACACCCAACCGTACTGGAGCCAACGCCACGGTTGTGAGAGGAACCCCTACCCCGGCGCCCGGACGAAGCTTGTTCAGAACGCCCCAGCCAAAGGAGGCTACCACCGGATTCCGCCATGGCCAAGTGAACCACGTGCGTACAGGAGAAGCTCAGGAGGACCAGGTCGTGATAATGGGTATGTTCTCTATCCATTCTGCACTAATCAAAGGTTTGTTTGGTTTTGGAAATCCGTATTCTTTCATAACCTCAAAATCAAGCACAGAACATAACCTATGTCTGGTAGACCTTAAGAGACCCATAATAGTACATTCACCCACGAGAGGTATAGCTGTACACCATACCGGCACCAATATAACCCTTACCCTAAGAAGTCAAGCTTGAACTTATTGTTAGGGAGGTAGAGTGACAGACCTCGGACTCTCAGATTGGACACTATATTAAAGCTAGGTAGAACCAAACCTTCTCTAGATAATCTCTTACCGCCCACCAAAATCACACGACTGCAATCCTACCAGGATCACCACCCGTCTGCAGCTAAAGGTTCCAACAGTTTAGAACATCAAGTCTATTATACAACTTAAGAAAAATTGGAGACCTACTGAATCCTGCATGCTTGAAGGATGCCCAAGGATTAAGAGCTGACAACATCATGTTATCTGAAACAAAGAATCGAAGTGGACCACCCTTAGAAACTCAGTGATAGATTCGAGCGTCACCAGGGCAGCCAACCTATTCGTCGTTCTTTTAGGAAGGAGTCCTAACGGATCCATCCTATATGTTTATACCGACCGACTCCCAATCACGACTCGACCCAAATCTCAGGGACGAGATTTATTGTTAGGGGGTAGGTTTGTAACGCCCTGAAAATTGGAGAATTTAAAACCGGGAATTAAAAATTAGAACTTACAAAAACCTTTTGATTGTTGCTTCTTGATCGAGTTTTTCGCTTTTTATTTGTTAGCTTGGTTGCATAAATTTATACGCAAGTGATTCATCTCGATGTTTGAGAAAAACCAAACGATTTGAATTTCCGCTGGGGAGAAAATTTTCGGAGTTTAGAATTGGGAGTTTTAATATAAAATAGGAAAAAGGGTTATGGATTTATAAAATATATAATTGGGAGAAAAACATTATTTAGGTGATTGAGTAATATTAATTAGTGAGCAAAATGAGTAATAAAATATTTTAGGGTATATATATGAAATCTAGAAATTAATTTGAATCAAAATCGCATTTTCGGAATTGAGGAAAAGAATTAAATTAAATATGTAAAATATATTTTTAAAATAATAAAAGTGGGTGAAAAGGGTTGAAATATATTTTTACAACTTATTTTTGGGTGTGTTATATTTTATTTTGAATTTTAGGGGTGAAGGGAAATAGAATTGGGAAATTAGGAATTAGAATCGGGAAATTCATAAAGTCTACTATTCATTGCGCGCCAAGTGTTCGACGTCGTACCCGGACCCGGACCGCCTCGCCACCGCGCGCCGCGCGTCGCGCCGCAGCACCACGCCCCACGCCGCCGTACCATGGCCTGAAAGCCGCACCGTACCACGCCGTTACGTCGCGCACACTGTTCCACGTCGCGTCGTGCGTCGGCTATTCCCGCGCCGCGCCGCCCGCGCCCGGACCCCGCCCCGAGCGCCGCCACGCGCCGCTCGCCACGCCCGGCCCCCTTCTGAGCGCCGCCACGCATCGCTCCTCACCCCAGGCCCCCTCCCCGGCGCTCGCCACATGTCGCCATGCCCCTCCACGCGCGCGCGCCATGGCCGCCGGCCTCGCCCGAGCTAAAATCGCCACGGAATGCCTATAAAAAGGCCATGGCAGATCAAGATTTGTATACCAAATTTCTTCGTGGATCACTCCTCTCCATTTCCCCCAAACTTCCCCCACCTATTGCGCACTGAGCCGTCCCAATTTGAGCAAGAACCGAAGAACCCTAGCGCCAGCCGCCCGAAGCAAAAATCCCAAATTCGTCATCCTCGGTCGAGTTCTTCCCAAATTGAAGGTACTTCCGTGATCTCTGTGCTATAAATTTTATTTCCCCCATGTTTCTTGAGCCGATTAGCCACTAGAGTTCGCCGACGACGAGCCCACCGTGCCTCCCCTGTTTAGGTCGCCGCCATGCGCACGTCGCCAGGCCGTCTCGGCTCTTTTCCGACCAAACTGACCCCGTAGTTAGCATCCCTGTGCCCCGTGGATACTCTGGGAACACTTGGTTCGTCCGGAACGCCGCCGGATCCCGCGGGCACCGTGCGCCACCACCGCCGCGGCAAGGCCGCTGTCGCCGGCCCAAACCGCCGCCTCTCCGGCCCGGCCGTGCCTTGGAACAAGACCCTCGTGTCGTGTAGATGGTGCGTTGCACTTTAGCCCCCACGCTCTGGTCCCTTCCCTCACCGCCGTTCGCTCTGTGCTTTGCCGGTACCACGTGAACAAGAAGAACAGTGGAGAAAGGAATAAGAGAAAAAGAGAGAAAGAAAGGGCGAAGCGCTGCAGTGGAGAGAGACGAGAGAGAGAAGCGTGAGGTCTCAGGTTCGAATCCCTCCCCACACCACTTTATTTTTCTCTTCTTTTGCCAGCACAAGAGAGGAAGGAAGGAAGAAAAGAAAAGAAAGGAGAGAAGGAAACGCGAAAGGCATGATAACCTATTGGAGAGAGGGAGCTAGGGCTGAGAAAGAGGTCGCGGGTTCGAAACAACAGCTGCGCGAAATTTTGCCGATTTTCATTTTTTTCTCCTTCCTCTCCCGCCGGCCCACACGTCGAGAGAGAGAGAACGAGAGAATAGAGAGAGCGAGTATGCACAGGCCGGTCTAGGAAAAAGAAGAAAAGAAGAAAAAGAAAAATTAGAAAAATAGGGAAAACCTTAGAAGAATTTGGGGAATATTTTGGGAAAATTTATGCCAAATTTTTGTAGTTTTCACAGCTATTTCTCTTTTAGATAAAATGAAACCCTAAATACGAGTTTCGGGAAAATCTTCCATTTACAAAAACCCTTTCAAAAAGAATTAATATACCTTTACTTTTACTTCACAGCTATACCTATCTTTTGGATACATTAAAAAGAAATATCAATAAATCTTTTTGAACAAGCATTCACAAGATTTCCGCTTCATCGCTTTATCAATTCTATTTACGAAAAACCCTAAAATAACTGTAACTAGACAATACGATCGATTTTGCCCTAAAATCCTCTGTAATTTGGGTGAAATCATAGGGATATATTTTGGAGTACTCTTTTTGGTTTTCTTGATTCCTTATTCGTTCTTATCGAATTTTAATTGGATTCAATCTTTTATTTCGCACGTATGGATAGCATCCGAAGAGGCAGCTACTGACTACGTCGAAGACCCCACTCAACAAACGTGCAAGCAAGGCAAGTCAACACTCCCCTTTGAACATATTGTTCCTATTTTGTTAAATGATTTAAACTTCAAACATGTATGCTATACACAAAATACCTATGCTTGATATACCATGCCTTGATATTGCTTACCTTTAGAATTATTCCTTGTAACCCTCGATGTGATACATACAACCGGAGAATAACTTCGGTAAAATGCTTAGCCATGCTTATACTAGAATATTGCATACTCATATTTCTACAAAAAGCTATATACTTGGGCAACTACCTTAGGGAAGGTAGTTGAGATGCGGCATGTGGAGACATGAGCGCCACATTGCCTTGAACATGATGAAAATAGTTTTGATGGAAAAATGAAAATACAAAACCAATGTTTTTTTAGACTGGGACGGCTGGATGATTTGGGTGGATTCCGGGAAAGGCTAGTACCGTCCCTGGTCAATTAAGGACCGAGCCATGAGATAGCCGGGAAACGAGCCAGTACAACCGTACTTCTCGAATGGGTATAGACCTAGCGGAGTAGATAGCCGAGCGGAGGTAGTATCCTTGCATAGTGGTTCAGGTGTAGGTGTTGAGTTGAGAACCTACCGATAGGTAGAGTGTCCTGGGCCTACCAATGGTAGCGTGCCCGTAATTGTGATGAGACAAAATACCTTTATGTGAATAATAAACTTAACAATGACTTAAAGATTAAGTGAGTTTTCTCTCTTACCCCGGGAGCGCCATAACTCCTCTCACTGCTAGGAAATGACGGCTCGGGTGCATGAGGACTTAAGTTCATGGAGCGGGTACTGCTAAAGTGAGGTTATCGAAAGGCTTTGCCGTGACCGTCTCATGTGTTGGGACATAGGCTCATTTGTTGGGGAGTCGCGGAGTACGGGTAAAGTGTACATCCACTGCAGTGTGAATGAATCAATCTATTCGAATAGCCATGCTCGCGGATATTGAGCATCGTGACAAGACTTTCGCTTGGCTAGACTCATAAATTTTAAAATGATGGGTTGGTATGCATAATGATTTTGTATGCGGGTGGACTCAGCTTCTCGACCTGCAAGAAAAGGTAGACTCCCCAGAAAACCATGATGCACCGGAGGCGGGAAACCATCCTTGGTATCACGAGGGATGGCAGACAGAACCGTCACCGATTTAATATACTCTGGAACTAAAACTTGACTTGGCTAGCTGTTAGGCTTGTGAAAAGATTTGTGGAAATTGGCTTTATGCAAAAGAACCCCAGCCATCCTTTGAATGATCCTATCATGTGCATCATTTCCGTGTTGGCTTGCTGAGTACGGTTGGTACTCACCCTTGCTATACGCACAAACCTTCGGATGGTGGAAATAAAGACTTGGAGGATCCATATGCCTACTACCAGGAGGGCGAAGAAGCTGATGGCGCTTGCTAGGTCTTAGTCTCCGGTCGTTGCCTGTGGCAATTGACAAGCCGCTGCCTTCATTCCGCTGCCTTACCTAATTTCTACTTTTGGTTGTATCTGGACCATGAGGTCCTATATGTTGGATACTGCCTTCGGGCCTATATTGGAATAATTTCGATGTAAGACTATTCGTGCATTTACACCGATTATTCAGATCTGTATTTCGTGGGTACCAAACTACTCGATCCAGGGAAATGATACTATGAACACGAAAGATTCCCGTTCCAAAAAACGGGGGTCCACACGCGGCTGGCGTCGAGGGAGGCGGTGGCAGGCTAGTGGTCGACGCGGCTGGCGTGGAGGGAGGGCTCGGCGTCGATCTTGGCGGCAACGGGCGGCCGGGCTCGGGGTTGACGCGGACGGCGTCGAGGGAGGTGGCGACGGGCTCGTGGTCGACGCGGCCAGCGTGGAGGGAGGGCTCGGGGTCGATCTTGGCGGCAACGAGCGGTCGGGCTCGGGGTTGACGCGGCCGGCGTCGAGGAAGGCGACGGCGGGCTCGTGGTCGACGCGGCCGGAGCCGGCGTGGAGGCATGGATCTACGAGGCGGCGAGGAGGTGGCGGTGTGGAGGCCAGGAGGCGTGGAGGAGAGGAGGCGTGGAGGAGTGCAGGCGGCGGCGTGAATGGATCTGGATCAGAGAGAGGGATTGACTAAGTAACCCTAGTCAACGTCGTCTTTGACGGGCGTAATACCCTTGGGAGCACATCACCGATGACCCTCATCTTTGAAGGGCTCGATATGTGGGCCCGATTAAGATATCCTAGGTCATTTCAATTGGGCGTACATCTGAGCCCGTCACAGATGAGTGTCATCAGTGACGGGCTATATGTACTTGGGACTGTACGAGTACATCTACAATGATGCAAATTCAGGCTCGATTAAGATGACTTTGTTCTGACGGCCTAAGTACTCTAGTCATATTTGGGCCCGTCATAGATGATGGGATCTGTACTAGTGATTTTATCATTAAATTAGATATAATCTTAACTTATATTTTTATATATTTATATTAAATTTATAAATAATGAATGGTCAAACATTATAAAAAATTAAAAGATGTCCTATATTTTAAAAATTAAAAAGAGGCGGTATAAGACAAGTAAATCAAGCAAAGTGGTCAACATTTGGCCGCAACCATTCCATCACCTCAGTGCTTTGACATGCCATGCATACTCATGAAGCGTTGAAATGGCAAGATGGCACAGCACAGTTGATACGGCAATTCACAATTGAATGGCAGCATCGCTTTGATTGAATATACTTGCATTCGGTAATGACAGTGGTTAATTCGTTATTGCAATCTTTGATTGAAATTAATTGGTCTTTTGAACTCTCATCTCATTTAGAAGAGAAGCTATATCATTTTTTGCACCATAAGCCTAACACACGTGGCCGGGTGTACCTTTTTCCCCTTCAATAAGGGATCTGCTGCCATCACTACTGGAGAAAGCCACACTAGTCTCGGTTCGTAACCTTCAGTAGTCCCGGATGTCAAACCGAGACTATGAATCTGGGACTAGAGGTGGACTATCTCTAGTCCCGGTTAAATAACCGGGACTAGAGATGTATCTTTAGTCCCGGTTTAAGCCACGAACCGGGACTAAAGGTGGCGGAGCCACGTGGCCGGCTCCGCAATCTTTAGTCCCGGTTGGTGGCTTAAACCGGGACTAAAGATTAATTTTTTTTAATTTGCCATTTCTACAACAGATCTGCTATATATATATATTATACATATATTATAAACACATAAATACATAATTTACATACATTTAAACGAACTTAAGAAAGGAAATATACATATATTACCAAAATATGTACAATATTCATACATGTTTTCTAGCTAGCTTATAAAAAATTGTCTCTAATCTACTTTGCTGTGGTTTAGCTACTAAAACTAATGAAGAACTCCCCCGCGGGATCAACGACCTGCTCGTTAATAAATACCATCAAATCTTCCTGAGCGGCTTGTATGAAAGTCTCGTGGGGGAGGTCGTCTCTTACTCGCATAAGCTGTCATTAATTACAATAAATGAGAAATAAATATATGAAGTGAATAAAAAATCGAGACGTAATGTATGAATTGGTGTTATACGTACATCTAGATCATCGACAGTTTTAACTTCGGTCACAAAGCGGTGAATATAGTCGCAGACGTAATATCCACATAGGTTGGTGCCCTGCGACTGTTTTGCACACTAAAAGAGAAACGACGACATATTTAATATGCATATCATATTTTCGAACACAATAATGATTCAACTCAAATTAGGAGGAGGCATGTTACTCACTGGAAACTTCATCCGCACAGAGAGCTTATCGTTCCAATTTCCGCAAACATTACCCCGGAATCGTTCCCATGCCCTACGTGCAGTTGAAAGGTAGCACGTAATTATCCGAGAACCGCATATATGCAATAGAAAGTAAGATGGCATTACCTGTTAAACAGTTCAAATATATGGGAGTACGTGGACTCTGGTTTATCCATTGAGTCAAAGACATGGATCTTTGACTGACCCATGTCAAGTACTAATAGAATCCAGTGGAATCTGTAAATTGGTTTAGATGACACATATGAAACTTTATGTATGCACGGGATTGAAATTGGTTCAGAAAGAAAGAAAAAACTTACGCAGTATTATAGGGCGAAGGATGAAGGACCGGAAGGGTTGCTTCACAAGCGCGTTGTATATGTTGTCCACTGTGTCATTAGGAAATTGATCAACCAATGGGCCGTTGATTTTCCGTGGATCCATGAATCCATGCTTGGTGCATTCGTGCTTGTTGCGTATTGGATCGCCATTCTACAACGGTTAAAAAGAATTTTAGTCGGCTAAATTCAAGGAGGTAAGAAACGAAATAATCGGGCGATACTTACAAAACCCGCGCGGTTAGAAGTGAGACGTCAAGGGCATCACGTTGGTACAGGTCGAATATATCTTCGAATCGGATATAAAGGTAGTCATCTCCATCGAAGAAGTAGTCAGTTGAATATTTGCATGTTATCATGTCTTCACCCTTGCTGGATTGTTGCATGTACCACTGATGGAAGCGGTACATCTGAGTTGGAAGCCTTTTCACGAGATCCGGCTTGACGAGAGGCTTTCCAAGGTTGAACTTGTATTTAAGCGGAGCCTTCGCCAGGGGTGCACGCCCGTGTAATTGATCCATATTAATTCCAGCTTCTTGAATGAATTGTCTTAAATCAGGTCTAATATTTGGGATCGTGCTGAACTCCATAGGCTTCTGTGGCTGCATGCCAAGCTGGGGTACATCTTTGCCCACTTTCTTCCCCCTGCTAGAGGCCGACCGCTTTGGTGCGGATGGCGGCGTCTTCTCAACTCTCTGAGTCTTTCTTGGACGACCGCTTGATATTAACGGCGCGCACTTGGATGATGACCGTTTAGGATTCGGTGCTCGTTGTGGCGACGGAGGAGGGTTGGAAGGCGGTGGAGTTGGAGACGGCCGTTTAGGAGTCGGTGCTCGTGGAGGCGACGCAGGAGGCGGAGGAGGCGGAGGCGGCGAAGGAGGCGGAGGAGACGGCCCACGTGGAGGCGAGGGCGGTGGAACGATAGGAGACGCTGTTCGTCCGGGAATTTTATGTAGATCTTTCTCCGGAGAAATATTCCATTAGCCGTTTCTCCTAGCGTCGTCTCCCCGTCTCCTCCGGGGATATCCAGCTCCGGATCTTCATAGCCGCGTTCCACTGTTCAATTTCAACCTTCGAGTACGAAGGTGGAACGGGCCGGGAGTGGTAGGTGCCGTCTCGGGCTACTGGAATAGCCATGCCCGACGCGACCTGTTGAGAAGATTGCTTATTAGGTAATAATGAACGTTGACTGACAAGTTATTCAAGAAAATATACGTACAACATAAAAGTACGAACATAACTTTATTGTTATGTTTTTCAGTGGGATGTGCAGATCACACGGGGTCTGCTGTGTGATGTCATCCATGGGGCATGGCGGACCCGGTTGAGCTTGTGGGGCCAGCTCGCCTTCATTTCCGGTGACGCGTTGATTTCTTTGCGCTGTTGTTGGAGTTGTGCGATTGTTGCTGGATCCGGCTTTTGGCTAACCCACTGGCTCCGCTCCTCAGCCAACCTTACGGCCACCCTTTCATCGACAATCTGATCGATTTGCGAGAGCTTCATTTCAATCTCTGCGAATCTAGCATCATTCTCTCGCTTTGACCTCATTCGGCTCCTGTATGTGGCGATGTCGGCTTGGAACCCGTATTTCCGGGGACGACGCCTTTTCCTCGCGTACGCCTCGGGTGCTCGGGTTTTGGAGGCCGAGCGTTAGCTCGTCCTTCTCTCGATCGGGCTGAAGGAGCCCGAGGAACTGGCCTGCACCGCCTCCTCTAACCTTCGTCCGGCTTCTAGAATTTCATCACCAAAGATCACTGTGCCATCGACGGGATTTAGTGAGCCGCCGTGAGCATAGAACCAGTTCTTTGATCGTTCCGGCCAGTTTGTTGTGCCTGGAACGATATCCCGTGCTTATAGGTCAGCTTTCATTTTTTCCCATTTCTCCATTGCTTTTTTATAGCCGCCTGACCCAAGCCTGTGATGTTATTTCTTTTTTGCTGTGTTGGCCTTGTTCTTTTCTATTATTGATTGCGCTTCTTCAATGGTCTTGTGCTCAACAAAAGCATCCCAATGATCTCTGAGCTTTGGGAACTTGTCGAAGTTTGGTGTCTGGCCCTTAAGGCCTTGTTCTTTTCTATTATTGATTGCGCTTCTTCAATGGTCTTGTGCTCAACAAAAGCATCCCAATGATCTCTGAGCTTTGGGAACTTGTCGAAGTTTGGTGTCTGGCCCTTAAGGATATATTTCTTGTGTAACTGTTTCTTGTAGTTCCTGAAGAGCTCTGCCATTTTCTTCAACGTCCATTCCTTGACCCTTGCCTGATCTGAGTCTGGGATGGTGAACGTTTGTAGCATTGTCGTCCACAGCATCTCTTTCTCTGAGTCTGGGAGATAGCTCTGCTCCTCTCCTCCTTTGGTAGAACGCCTCCAGTTGGCAACGCTTATGGGCACGTCATCCCTCACCACCCATCCGCTGTGCGCCACAAACTTCCTTGCGGCGTCCTCTAGGGCAATTGGTCGACATCAGGTGCCACCTCCGTTATGACATGTCGACCCTCTATTTTCTTGCTCAGGCCACGTGTCCTCTTCTATCCGGCGGAGGCGGAGGCGGAGCCCTCATTCCTCTCCTCGTTCCTCGCTCGTCTCGCCCTCGTTCCCCCCTCGTTCGAGTGCGATCCGGGATCTTCGTGTCCCTCCTCGTTGTAAAACTCTGTTCCTCGTGCGATCTCATCAAGGAGAAACTGTTCCTCGTCACAATCCACCACTTGATTGATATGGGTTGAGGACTTAATCAAAGAATTCTGAAAAAAAATTATTGTCGGTTAATACATGTACCAATTATTTACGAATATCATGTATGTCTACGTAAAAACATAGTTAGAAAAGAAGAAGATGGAGAAAATAGATGAAATCCGATAGACACCAGATCCAATTGTGCACATCCACAATGGTGATATTTTTTTAGAAGTCACTTCCTGGATTACATCTACACCGAACGACCGAACGACCAAACGACCGACCAAACCCTAACCTATCGTTCGTTCACGTCCATTCATTCACGTCTGTGAGTACGATCATCTGGAGGAGAGGAGAGAAAGAGATGATCATATATGTGAGGGAGATAAGGTCGAGAGGAGAGGAAGTGGAGAGGAGAGGACAGAGAGGACGTTGCATGCCTATGTACGTTGTAACGACCGAACGACCGACCGACCGAACGAACGACCGAACGACCGACCGACCGACCGACCGACCAAACGAACGCACGACCAACCGACCGACCGAACGAGTGTTCGTTCGTGCGTCCGTCCGTTCGTCCACGTCCGTACGGCTGTCCGTCCGTTCGTCCGTCCACATCCGTTTGTTGATTTTATTGTTCTCGTTCGTTGAAAAATACAAACTTTACAAGTCACATACACATTTAAATTTAAATCTATTCATGCATTTAAATTGAAATACACATTCAAAATTCTAAATTCACAATATTCATGCATTAAAATTTAAATAAACAGTCCATTTACATATAAAGTCCATACAAATTTACACATACACATGCATCGAAATCAGATTCACAAATTTACACATACACATCGAAATCATATTCAAAACCTCCTCATTCATTCACATTCATAAAATTCACAAAATTCACAAAATTCATTCACATTCATATTCAAACATATAGCACGGCAGCGGCAACGGCGGCGGCGGCGGAAGCGGCGGCGACGGCGGCGGCGACGACGGAGACGACAATGGTGGCCATGGCGATGGCATCGCGGCGGTGGCTAACCCTAGCGCGCATCACGGAGAAAAAAGGGGGCGGCGGCGGCTAACCTCCGGCAGCGGCGGCGACGGCGACGAAGACCTTGGCGCGGCGGTCCCTCGACGACAACGACGGCGACGAAGACGGCGGAGATGGCGTGCTGCGGCGGCGTCCTTGTGCTCGGCGACGGCGAAGAAGACGATGGAGTTGTGCGAAAACGGCTAAGTGTTTGGATCCCAGTGAAGCCCTTGCTATATATAGGTACCTGCTCTATTGTCCCGGTTGAAGCCACCAATCGGGACTAGAGATTATATAGTCCCGGTTGGTGGCTTCAACCGTGACAATAGAGCATACCTTTGTCCCGGTTGAAGCCACGGACCGGGACTAGAGATGGCGGGCAGCCACGTGTCCCGGTAGGTGGGCATCTCTAGTCCCGGTTTAAGCCACCAACCGGGACTAGAGAATGTTTTCCCCGCTGAAATCCACCTCTAATCCGGGTGGTTTCAAAAACGGGACTAATTATTACGTGCCCAATTATATTGTGTTATATTCATATATAATTATAATTAACATATGTTCATATATTCATATATAATTAAGATATGTTCATATAATTAACATAAAATATTATAAATTAAAACAATAACATATAATTAACATATGTCATATTTCAAACTATTTAAAATTTAAATAATAATATATATTTAACATATGGCCTATTTGAAAAAATAAATTAAAATAAAACATATAATTAACATTTGTCGTATTTAAAACTATTTTAAACCATAAACCCTAAACCCTAAACCTTAAACCTAAACCCTTTTACCATTAACCCTCAACCTAAACCCTAAACCCTATTTTAAACCCTAAACCTAAACCTAAACCTAAACCCTCGTGCGGCTGCGTGATTGGCATATAGAGGACTGCGACACGAGCTAGAACGTCAATGTCTTCTCCTCGATCTAACATCGTCTCTCATGCTCTTGGAGGTGCTCGTTCTCATCAGTAATAGAGCGGTGGCAATCTCTTCTCACTTTGTTCTACCTTGTTCTCCGATTGCTTCATCTCATCCCAATACTTGACACATCATCTTCAAAGATGACACCAAGCTCGTCTGCATGGCAAGAAACAAGTGTCTAAGCAACACAAATCCAAAAGCATCATTCCTTTTCGATTAGAAAATAAGAGAGCATCATTCTTGCGTTGATCGAGTAGAAAAAAGAATCATACCTTGTAAACGTTGCTTTGCATGACGGTAAGAGAGGAATGGTGGGGATGGAAGCTCGGAAGGAGATACGGAAACAAGAGCTTCCTCCTCAAGCGGTAACTATCGGTCAAAGGCTAGTGCAATAAGGCCACCGGCTAGTTCATGAAAAAGGTTATATCAATAACGAGATAAATGGATAAACAAAGACAGTCTTACAGCCAAAGAAGCTACGCTATAAAATTTTACGAGCGATGAGCATGGTTAACCATATGCATGATGCAAGGCAAAGCGCATTTACCTATGTTTTTGGTGGGCTCCATTATTTCGAGAGACATGAATCATATCTCACACTCCAATGACTCGGGACCAATGAAATAGCTTATCTTAGTCGTCTCGTCCACATCAGTATCCGAGTTGCTCGATTATCCGTGAAGAGGCCCCGATGTTTTTTTTCTGTCTTCTACACCGATCTTGGTCTCTTCAACATGTCATGATCCATCGTAGTAGCCTTCTTCACCGATCTTGGTCTCTTCAATATTTAATGATCCGGATCACGGTCTTTTTTGCTTTTCTCCTTTGCTTCATAATCTTTCTGTCTTGTTATTTCTTCAAGTACGATGTAGCAGTACTCGTGTATCTCAATCAAACTTTGAATAACGAGAGATATGACAATGATTGGATAGTGTGGTTGTATATGGCAATGATGGCTTACCTCCCGTTCTGCTCAATGCCTCGGTGGCGCCATGGAAGTCGCCGGTGACGCGCACGACGACGGACTACCTCTATCCGCTTTGTCGTGATCGGCCGTACTACGCCGTCGCCGCCGATCTTGGCTACGCGCCACCGCTGCTGCTAGTCTTCTGATTTAGAGGTGTGTTTTCTCTGTGTTTTAGCGACAATATTAATGTTCTCGTTGCTAATGTCTTCTGCCTTATTCTCGTGAATTGCCACATAAGCATTAGCCGTTAGAGCATTATTGTCCTGACCACAAGTTAGGATCTTACGTGAGTATGGAGCATGTCGATGACCGTCCTCCTCCTCGCTTGTAATTCTCCACGAGGACTTTTCGTCGACCTCGGTCTCACCCTTTTACCATTTTTATTCATAGCTCCCTGCAATTGTAATATGATCTAGGGAATTGACTATGAATTCGGTGGATGGTGTTGGTGCCTCCTCCAACGTGGTTCCCCTTGTTCCTTGTCCAGGGACGTCGTGCCTCCTCCTCCAACGGTTGTATTCCGAGAATTACAAGCCACCAACCGGTTTAAGCCACCAACCGGTTTAAGCCACCAACCGTTGTATTCCAGAATTACAAGCGTTGGAGGAGGAGGCACTGAACAGTCCCTCGGACAGTGAACAAGGGGAACCACGTTGGAGGAGGCACCAACACCATCCACTGAATTCATAGTCAATTCCTCTAGATCATATTACAATTGCAGGGAGCTATGAATAAAAACGGTAAAAGGGTGAGACCAAGGTCGACGAAAAAGTCCTCAGGGAGAATTACAACAGGAGGAGGAGGACGGTCGTCGACATGCTCCATACTCACAAAAGATCCTAACTTGTGGTCAGGACAATAATGCTCTAACGGCTAATGCTTATGTGGCAATTCACGAGAATAAGGCAAAAGACATTAGCAACAAGAACTTTAATATTGTCGCTGAAACACAGAGAAAGCACACCTCTAAATCGGGAGACCGGCGGCAATGGCATGGGCCAGCCCAAGATCGGGCGGTGGCGACGATAGTACCCATCGATCACGGCAGCGGATAGAGGTAGTCCGCCGTCGTGCGCGTCACCAGCGGCTTCCATGGCGCCGCCGAGACATTGAGACGGGAACAGGGGAGGCAAGCCATCATTACCATATATAGCCGCACTATCCAATCATTGCCATATCTCTCGCTATTCAAAGTTTGATGGAGATACACGAGTACTGCTACATCGTACTCGAAGAAATAGCAAGACAGAAAGATTATGAAGCAAAGGGAGAAAAGCAAGTCAAAAGACCATGATCCGGATCATTAAATATTGAAGAGACCAAGACGGTGAAGAAGGCTACTACGATGGATCATGACATGTTGAAGAGACCAAGATCGGTGAACAAGACAAGAAAAAAACGTCGGGCCTCTTCACGGATCATCAGGAGCAACTGGATACGGATGTGGACGAGACGATTAAGATAAGCTATTTCATTGATCCCGAGTCATTGGAGTGTGAGATTTGATTCATGTCTCTCGAAATAATGGAGCCCACCAAAAACATAGGTAAATGCGCTTTGCCTTGCATCATGCATATGGTTAACCATGCTCATCGCCGAGAAAATTTTGTAGCAAGAGCTTCTTTTGGCTGTAAGACTGTCTTTGTTTATCTCGTTTATCTGTTATTGATCTAACTTTTTCATGAACTAGCCGGTGGCCTTATTGCACTAGCCTTTGACCGATAGTTACCGCTTGAGGAGGAAGCTCTTGTTTCCAGATCTCCTTCCCGAGCTTCCATCCCCACCATTCCGCTCTACCGTCATGCAAAGCAACGTTTATAAGGTATGATTCTTTTCTTTCTACTCGATCAACGCAAGAATGATGCTCTCCTATTTTCTAATCGAAAAGGAATGATGCTTTTGGATTTGTGTTGCTTAGACACTTGTTTCTTGCCATGCGACGAGCTTGGTGTCATCTTTGAAGATGATGTGTCAAGTATTGGGATGAGATGAAGCAATCGGAGAACAAGGTAGAACAAAGTGAGAAGAGATTACCACCGCTCTATTACAGATGAGAACGGAGCAGCCTCCAAGAGCATGAGAGACGATGTTAGATCGAGAGGAAGGCATTGACGTTCCAACTCGTGTCGCAGTCCTTCTACATGCCAATCACGCAAGCCGCACGAGGGTTTAGGGTTTAGGGTTTAGGGTTTAAAATAGGGTTTAGGGTTTAGGTTGAGGGTTAATGGTAAAAGGGTTTAGGGTTTAAGGTTTAGGGTTTAGGGTTTATGGTTTAAAATAGTTTTGAATACGACAAATGTTAATTATATGTTTCATTTTAATTTAATCTTTTTCAAATAGGCCATATGTTAAATATATATTATTATTTAAATTTTAAATAGTTTGGAATATGACATATGTTAATTATATGTTATTATTTTAATTTATAATATTTTATGTTAATTATATGAACATATCTTAATTATATATGAATATATGAACATATGTTAATTATAATTATATATGAATATAACACAATATAATTGGGCACGGTAATAATTATTCTCGGTTTTTGAAACCACCCGACTAGAGGTGAATTTCAGCGGACGGGAAAACATCTTCTTATGTTTGCAAACAAATCTAGAGATGAAAATGTATATAAAATAACCGCAAAATACGAAGTGCTATGATTGTAGATAGCACATGACATGTAGATAGCAAAATGTATAAAAACATCCGCAAATAAGAGTAAAAATTTGCTAACCTTATAGAGCAAATATTTGTGTATTATCACCAAAGAAGGTGCTAACCTCGGCATCGGACCTCTACCTGAAAATTTTTTTGAAGATGTATAAGTGTGGCTAGCTCGGGATGGAGGAGGAAGGAGTATATAAAGAAAATCTCTAGTCCCGGTTGGTAACACCAACCGGGACTAGAGATGCCATCTCTAGTCCCGAGGCAATGGTATAAAAAATTTCAACGGCTCTCTAGGACCTTTAGTTCCGGTTCGTTTCAAAAACCGGAACTAGAGATGATGGTTCAAATGTTGTCGGCGCGTGTCGGGCGCGGGACCTTTAGTCCCGGTTGGTAACACGAACCGGGACTAGAGGTAGCACATCTAGTCCCGGTTGGTGTTACCAACCGGGACTAAAGGTCCCCACGCTCGACACGCGCCGACAACATTTGAACCGGGACTAGAGGTGATCTTTAGTCCCGGTTCATGACACGAACCGGACTAATGCTCCTAGAGGGCCGTTGAATTTTTAACCGACTAGAGATCATCTCTAGTCTCGGTGCAACTCAAACTCGGACTACTGTGCTTTTTGCCACTTCAACCAATAATGGTTTCTCCAGTAGTGCATGTGCAATTTAAGAACTCTTCTCACCCATTTCCATCTATATATATATATATAGATAGATAGATAGATAGATAGATAGATGGGCTATGTGGGCGCGCCGCAGCCATCCGTCTGGCGTGGCCGAATCTTTAATTTGAGAACTCAAATTGAAAATCGAACGTTCAAATTGTTCTACATATTAATATTGCCTTGTATACCAAATTTTATATTTTTGAATTTTTACTATTTTATCATATAGGTCAAAAATGCAATAAAATAGATACTCCGTAAATCGTTGGATTATTGCATTTTTGACCTATCCGATAAAATAGTAAAAAATTAAAAAAATATAAAATTTGGTATACAAGGCAATATTAATATATAGAACAATTTGAACGGTTCGATTTTCAATTTGAGTTTTCAAATTGAGATTCGCCACATCACACGGATGAGCTATGCTGCTACAGAACATATATATATATATATATATATATATATATATATATATATATATATATGTGTGTGTGTGTGTGTGTGTGTGTGTAAAGCTTTCGAGTGTGGAGCAGAAAAATACTAAAGACATCAGATCACGCCAAAAGAACCCGAAAGAAAAAGCCAAGGGCAATGCACCATGCAGCGATGAAACAAACCTGTTTATGACAAACACACACTAAATTCGGCATGAGAATGGGAGATGTTGGGAAGGAAGCTGCTAGTTTCCCCAGAATTTGTTGCCCGTTTGTTTCATCTTCCACCGAGGCACACGCATGCAGCTGCGGCTCGGTGGAAGACGTAATATGATGAATTAGTAGAACAACCACTTGAATTCTTAGAGAAATCACTGGATCTTTTCTCCAACGCTTCCAGCTTCCGCACTGTGAGATTCTTCTAGAAATTTAAGATTAAAGTTTGAATGTTTTTCGTTTAAAAAACAAAGATTAAAATTTTAAAACCATATGTTGTGCATGATTAAATGCTTTGGATTGTTCAAGACTATGTTCTTTTAGATAATATAATACGGTGAACTCACGGCAATGTTTGGATTTTGATTATGCTTGAACGATGTGAGGTTACAACGACAACGACTAATTTGAAGGTGCATGCGGTTCTTATAAATCAATACACTGTCTCAAAAGCTATTTCTTGGACAATTTTGTTCAGTTTATTTTGGCGACCTTCAGACCCACTCACAGTAACATATTTCGAATTTTCCAGTGTCTTGATTCTAAAAAGTTTTGAGTCTTACAGTTATGCAGCAACTAAAACAACGGGACAAATAATCTAAAATAATGAGATCGAGTAAGTAGTCAGCACTTATCAGAAACCATCCCATCATCTTAGTTCTTAGATAGGCTCTCGTGACGCTACTACAAAATCGGTTTTTTTTACGAGGCCCCTGATGATGGGCATAGGTGATCGTGCCTAGAAAAACCGGTCTCCAGGGATCGGTTGTATTACCCATGTAATCCGTTTAAGAGACCGCATAGGATAATATCCGTGGGATCTACTTAAGAAACCACACAGAATAATACACATTATCACGTGCGGTCCACATTAACGACCGCACGCGATATATTCGGTGCGGTCTTTTAAGTGCACAACATAGGATGATAGGCCCAAATATTTTTTAAACAA
This sequence comes from Oryza australiensis, assembly GCA_019925245.2. Lineage (NCBI taxonomy): Eukaryota > Viridiplantae > Streptophyta > Magnoliopsida > Poales > Poaceae > Oryza > Oryza australiensis. The sequence continues at coordinate 745,841 of JAIFGZ020000161.1, read as the reverse complement.
ATTTAGAGATGTAAGGTTTTAATTATCTATAAACCTATTGAATTAAGTTACTGGCCAAAATGTTATGGCAATGTTACAGACCAAAATTAAGTTGTCACGTCAATTTGTAGAATTTTCTGCCTAAATTTAGATACTGTTATAATTTTTGTAAACTAATTTAGAGATGTTAAGTTTTAATTATATATAGCAACCTATTGAATTCTCCATCTAATTTTTGGATATGGGATAGAATCAAATATAGGAGCACATATATATTTTTGTGTGTGTAACAAGTTTTTTCACACATTGTTCCCGTTTTGTTCTCTAATTCGGAGTCGATTTTTAAAACGGCCATAACTTTCGTATACGGACTCCGATTGAGACGTTCCATATATGAAAATCGATCAGAAAAAATTTCAGATGTGTTCATCCGCACTTTGCCACATTCAGCGATTTTATTTTCCCCAAAAATGGCTCAGAAGATTGCCTTTTTGAGCCCAGAGGCTTTTTTCACCGGCCACGTCTTTCACTTGTATAGACTCAAATTTTCTATGGTTACCACTCGTGTGCTCCTAAGTCAAGAAAAAATATTAGAAAAATTAATAAGAAAAAGCCGATTTTTTTCTATCTTAATAGAGGGGAAAAATACATGGGCAAAAGAGGAACGGTAATATAACTTCATATGAGTTAATGTTAAGGTTATGTATAAAATTTAGATGCATACAAGTTCATAACTTCTTATAAGGTATATAAACTTTGAAACTTAGGGCTTATTTAGATGAAACTATTACAGAGATGTAACCATTTATAAACAACATAAAGTCTCACTTGATCAAACTGATTGAATTTTTATGACAGTGTTATGGACCAAAATTAAGTTGTCATATCGATTTATAGAATTTTATGACCAAATTTAGATATTATTATATTTTTTAGTCTAATTTAGAGATGTAAGGTTTTAATTATCTATAGCAATCCATTGAATTCTCCATCTAATTCTTGCATATAGGATATAATCAAATATAGGAGCACATATATATTTTTTTGTCTCTTTTTAACCTTATTTGGGGTACTCGCAGTTCATTCGGAATTAATTTCGAAAAGCACGCATAAATTTATTTAATTGCTAAAAAATAGTATATTACTTAAAAAATTTGAAATTCCTCTAGAACAACATATACGCAGTCTAATCCATATAAAAGTTTATAGAAGTATATAAAATTTATAGGAGTATATAATAATTATTTTTTTTGTAATTTGTGATGTGATATTAGTTGTTGATATAATGTAATAATTATATATGTAATTTAGAAGAGATGTATCTTCCCGTGCGGGCCACTTAACATGTCCGCACGGGAAGATCTATTATCCCGTACGGTCGGCTTAAGTGGCCCGCACGGGATAATAGATCTTCCCGTACGGGCCTCTTAAGCCGCCCGCACGGGATAATCGGTTTTTTCATGCGGTTAGGCCGTTCACACGCAAAAATTTGATTTTTCATATCATCTCGCGCGTGTGGGCAGGCCTTTCGCATGGGAAGGTGTCTTTTGGCCGGCATGAAAAACCGATTCTCCAGTAGTGTGAAGCATGTGAAGGCAAGATGACACAACACAACTGATACTGCAATTGATCACAATCGAATAGTACGTGAGTTGCACATGGTAACAAATAACAACGTACAGTGGTTATTGAAATCTAGATCGATGAAATGGACATTAAACTCATCTCATGTTAAGGAAGCCATGCATCACATTTCATTTGCACAATTAATAAGCCTATTTTTTCCTTGTTGAAAATATCATACCATGTGCAATTATTAATGATTCTTCTCACCCCTTTCACCATCTCCCCTGTATATAATCTCTCCAAGTGTGGAGCTGAAAAATACCAAACGTCATATCAAAACCAAATTCACCTGTACAAGTTTTTTTTCTTTTCCATTTTTTCTGGGCCACCACATGAGGATGGAAGGTGTTGGGAAAAAGGCGGCTAGAGTAACAATTGACAGCAGCTCTTCCACTTGCACGCGCACGCTGCCACGCTACCACCTCCACAAGCACACGGTCCAGCGACTATCAGTGCATCACTCTAACACTCCTAGATATGATTCTCTACGCTAGTTGATTGCAATTGGAATCATTGCCCATGAGATGGCATAATTCTTCGAAGTATGTTGAGCAAGTTAGCATCATTTCTAGCAACATCTCGAGGTTAAGACCATGATTTATACTTGGCTGTGCAATTTCTCTAAATCAACGCATTTGTCTAAAAGTCGTTTTCTGAGTACTTATGTTCAATTTGTTTGGTTATCTCAAGTTTCAGACCCACCTTAGATATTTTGTGAATTGACCGAGAATTTCGGTTTTATTTGAATTTCTTCAATATGGTTGAATTTTTCTTAACTTATTCCCCGAAAATATTTTCTTTAGTTCTCTTGATTAAAATTTTGTTCGACATTGGCTTAAATTCTTCAGATCCTTTTCTGACATTTCTAATTTTTCTCTCAACGAGATTTTGCTCGAGACATATCTCAGGCCCTCCAAATATTTTCCTCTGGGACGAGAAATTAATCCTTGCCCGGCAAACATATGCAGTAACTCGGCTGGTCTGATCGATTCAGTGAAGTTAAGCTATCTTTACAGTTTAGGCAACCTATACCGACATCCTTCCAATAAACACAACATCAACTCATTATCTGAAAAACAAAACACCAACTAACATGCCGCTCAGCCAGGCATACCGCGTGCTCTCTGTTCTTTTTCTTATCATCTCCATATGAAGGGTGCACATCACAAGAAACAATACATGAAAAACACAGGATGGCGTAGGGCTCGATCACATGTGAAATATCTAGTTCCATTGCCACCGTTTTTGTTTACTTTTATAAACAAAAGAAATTTTGCAGTTGTTAAAAGTACTTAATTTTTACTTTTTCACCTCGAGATATTTAATATTTAAAGTTATCAAATTTTATCTCTCGATATATTCTCAAGGATAATAAAATTACCCTTATTTCAAACTTTCGATCAATTGGGCTGTATGCATGAGGATTGGAGGCGTTCGGACAATGGTCGGTTTGGTTTTATGGCCATATAAAAGGGACTAGCTTTTTAGCCGTCGCAAAGTTTAATAGTGTAAAAAATTAGATAGGGAAGCGAACCGAGCACTTACCAGACCTTCCAATCTACCAATCCATTGATCTCAACCATTTGGTTATCATTGTTATTTTTACAATAAAAAGATATATATGTGCATGTCTCAAAATTAATACATCAAGAGCGTACGAAAGGGAAATCACGATGCACTTCCAAACTTCATAATGCATATGGGCGGTGGAAATCAAGGCAACAAATTTAGCAACATCTTACGACAAAGGATCTGCCGCCATGTGTAATTTATGATCCCTCCTACCCGTTCCCATGTGCGCTATATATTAAAGCTCTCATGTTTGAAACAGAAAAATAGCGAAAACAAAGTCAAGCCAAGAACTCCCGCACAGAGAGAGAGAGAGAGAAGCTGAGAGCAACACCACACCATGCTACAATCATGTTTCTTTTACGAACACATACCAAATTCCGCTGCATCTCTTTGAACCCATCACGATGTTTAGTTTCTGTTTGTGCCCTCAAGATGAGGATGGGAGGTATTGGGAATGAGACGGTCAGCCTCTCAAGCAATTGCCGCCTGACTCGTGTACTCGCAGCTGCACGCGCTGCCATCTCAATGGCCATGCTGGCATCGCTGCCTGGATCACCGCTATCACACGTGAACCGGATACTGACACAGTGTCATCATGATTTTCGACACAGTAATCTGAGCGCAACGTTTCTCACTAGTTGATTAGGGATAGTTTCCACGTGAGGTGGACTCTCAATGAGTTTGGTTAGTGACAGTGGCAGGATTTTTATATAGGGTATGCCGAATCAAAAAATCTATATGCAAACCGGTAAAAAACTATTTAGCAATTCGGTAAACTTTTAAAGAAATTGTCCAACTAATTGTAGATCTTATCGATTTAGGGATTTTTGCCAACTAATTTCATGAGCAAATCATATGGTTTTTTCTACATTAAGAAATAAAATCAAATGGATCTGGATGGGATGGGTTTACTCACTTTCTTTTGGTCGGCCGGGCGTGAGAGCGCGCGGGGCCGGCCGGGAGGAGCCGCGAGCGCCGCACTGCCGGGAGCCGGCGCGCGCCGTGCCATCGGGAGCCGGGCGCGCGCGCGCCGGGAGCCGCAGGCGCCGCCGCTGCGCCTCGCCGCCGAAAACTACCTCGCCCGCTCACCGCATCGCCGAGAGAAGTCGCGCCGTGCGCCGCCAAGGCTAGGGTTTCGCGCCGCACGCGATTGGGACTCGGAGGAGTCGGGTCGGGCTCGAGCGCAACAGGGGAGGCTTTTTCCTTTTTTATTTTTTCTTGTTTATTGGGCTTGGGTATTATTCTTATTGGGCTGGGCCTAGGGTATGCCATACCATACCCATGCAGCCCATTGGATCCGCCCCTGGTTAGAGATGTCAAAAGACGGCGCAATGTTGTAAATTAGCAGAACAACTTAAAAGCCACACAACATACATGGCACACATATGAAGTTTGATAATATCGTTGTGCCTATCTATGTACACTACTGAAAAAACGATCTTTGGTTGATCTGCCAGAATCCATAATAGTTTTGTTTGTAATTGTATCCAAGACTAAAGAGCATCTTTAGTCCCGGTTTAAAAAAGCATCGACTCTCTAGGATCTTTAGTCATGAACCGGGATTAAAGATTATCTTTAGTCCCGGTTAGATTCCTGTCAGAACCTGTCAGGTCGGCGACCATCTTTAGTCCCGGTTTATAACACCAACCGAGACTAAAGATGAGATTTTTAGTCTCGGTTGGTGTTACAAACCGAGACTAAAGATCTAAATAATCTTTAGCCCCGTTTGGTAACACTAACCGGGACTAAAGTGAAGATGCTTTTTTAACTGAACCTAATAAAAATATACAAATTTTACTACATGATTCAAATGGCCTGAAATTAATTTGAGAGGATCTGTAATTTCAAAGGGGTGATGTTGTGTGGGGTGGATGATTGAAGATAGAAGAAATCTTTAATTTAATCATTACATTGTAATTACAAATCGTCATATTGTTATTAACTAATGATTCTCAATATACAATTTTTTTAAATTGTTTTGGTGATAGTATACAAATCGAAGGGATCTACAATATTGATAAGAACATTCAAACCCTGGTCTTTGTGTCCAGTTTATGCACGTGTGTAACAAGTTTTGTGCGCATTATTCTTGTTTCGTCCTTTAATTCGGAGTCGTTTTTTAAAACGGCCATAACTTTCGTATACGGACTCTGATCGAGACATTCCATATATGAAAATCGATCAGAAATTTTTTTTGATGCGTTCGTCCGTAGCTTTGCTGCATTCGGCGATTTTATTTTCCCAAAAACGGCTCAGAAGATTGCCCTTTCAAGCCCGGAAGATTTTTTTTCGATTTTGAGCACGTCTTCTGATTTTCCACCGACCACGTCTTTCACTTATTTAGGCTCAAATTTTCTGTGATTACCTCTCGTGTGCTCCTAACTCATGAAAAAATATTTAAAAAATAAAAAGAGAAAAAGTCAAAATTTTCCATTCTTGGTCAACAGGAGATAAAAAGGAAAAATAGAGGGGCAAAAGAGGAACAAAATCTAGAAGAGCACATAGAGAGGTGCAATATTACAATGTAAACTCGAGCTTCAAAAGAAATATGTTAATTATATATAAATATTACAATTTAAAACTATTTTAATATATTAATTATATATGATTGTTACAATTTAAGAACAGTTTTCAACTATTTTAAATATTTTCTCATTAATTTTGTGATTTGATTAAATTTTAATGTATTACTTTTATAGTTTTAAAACTTATATGTAATGAAATTAATTTAGTCTGATTTAATTAATTATTCAATTTTTAGTCTCGGTTGTTAACCCTAGCCGGGACAAATTTTTTTGGAAATAGCAGAAATTATTTTTAGTCCCGTTTGTGGCTACAACCGAAACTAAAGATGAATTGGAAATAGCGGAAAAATATCTTTAGCCCGGTTGGTGCCACCAACCGGACTAAAATGGATCTTTAGTCCCGGTTGGTGGCACCAACTGGACTAATATATCTTTAGTTTCGGTTGATACCACCAACCGGGACTAAAGATCCAAGGCTATATATATCCTGACGCGCATCGTCTTCTCCACTGATCCAACACTTAGCTCTCTCAGCTCTCTCTTCCTCCCTCAGCTCTCTCTCGCTCCGGCGATGGCAGGGAAGGGGAGGAGATGGCGGCGGCGCCATTCCCTCCACAAGAAGATGGCGGCAGCCCGGCGGCTCGGAGGTGGCTGCGGCACAGTGGCTCGAAGATGGCGCTGGCCCAGCGGCACGAAGGTGGCTACAGCACGACGGCTCAAAGATGGCGGCGGCCCGGCGGCTCGGAGGTGGTGGCGACGGCCCGGCGGCTCAAAGGTGGCGGCGGTGCCTCCTCCCTTTCCTCCTCCTTTTCCTCGTCCTCTCCAAGAGCGGTGGGCGACGGCGGTAGCCGTGGCGTCCCCTCCGCTGTGAATTTTTTTGAGAATTTTGTATTGTTCTATACTTGAATTTGATATTTGATATTTGATATGTGATATGTGAATTTGTGATATGGAGGAGATTTGAGGATGTTAATTTGATATGTGAATTTGATTTTCACAAAAACAATCAAAAAACAAAAACATTAGAGGATGTCGAAGCATAATTTATAAACAAGCAGCAGAAGCAAAACTAAAAAAAACTTTAGTCCCGATTGGTAACACCAACCAAAACTAGAGATGGCGGAGCCAGCCACGTGACACTGTCATCTTTAGTCCCGATTGGTGTTTTTAACCGGGACTAAAGATTCATCTTTAGTCCCGATTATTTTACCCGGGACTAAAAATGCAGATCTTTTGTCTTGGTTTTGTAGTCCCGGTTCGAGAACCGAAACAACAGGGAGTTACGAACCGGGACTAAAGCCCCTTTTCCCAGTAATGATAGTGGCAAGAAAAATAACATAAGCCGTTATCATAAAATTAATTAAGTATTAAAAATAAAATTATTTAATTATTTAGAAAAAAACTTTTATATATTTTTTTAAAAAATACTGTTTAACAGCTCGGGTGACACCTCATGTAATACAAAGCTGAAACGATTGGAGTCCACTACTTCGGTTGGTACAGTGAGCAACTTTACACAACCTATATTGTCATCTTTTCAAGTTTCAATTAATACAATACCAACTCATCTAAAGATGATACCCACAACCATATGTCCTTATACTTATAGCCAATGCTATAATATTTAAGATCTTCTCTTGATCTTAAGTTGAGATCCACTAAAAATGATTTTTATTAATCTTTCAGCATTGAGGGTTCAAACAAACATACATATACATATTGAACGACATAAAGTTACTTTATGTTATCCATATGAATATAAAGTTACTTTATGTATGTTAACATATAACGTATAGTTCCGGTTAGTTCTTATATATAAAATTTTTAGTTCTTATAGTTAAAACAATCACTTACCATATGTAATAAGAGCATCTCAAGGTGACCTTAAGTAATACAACTTTATACATATGGAGGTGTGCTTACAGGAATATTGCTACGGCTAACATTAACCTCTCTAGCTTTCTCCTTTGACGGCTCGCTGGTGTAAAGTGTGATGTGCATACAGTGGGTAGCTAGAATTTATTTATAGTTATGGTGATTCATTGTCTAAATTTTTTTTAACCGTAATAAATTAACATATATATCATACACAAGTATATAAATTATAAAACACAATTTAAAAGAACATATAAAGATTCATAAAATAAATGAGTTTATTTTTTAACATAGAATTTAAATATTGTGTATCAATAATAGTTCGATTCTGCAGAGAGAGCATATGCATCATGCATGAATCACTGTGATTCTGCATTTAGGAAGAAAAATGAGGGTTGCTGAGTTATGAAAATAGTTACAAGTTTCATAAAAGTTATAGAATTAATTTAGGATCCATGATCATAAACGATACAATAAGTCATTTCAATCCTCAAAATAAGTGTTAGGTTTCCATTGTACCTTGGTACAGGAGAACTCTTATCTTTATATTTAGAAAGATGATAGTTCAATGATCAATCAAAACAACCGTCGATGACTCGGCGTCGTCTTCCTTGGACTGGGACTGGAAGCCGCAGGATGGCAGGAGGAGGGTCGCGGACTCGTAGCGTGGGCGTTCGTCGCCAGGGAGGCCATCGGTGCGTCGCCTCGCCTGGGAGTCCTTCGCAGACCGTCGGCGTTGTCTTCCTCCTGGGAGGCCGCAGCAGTGCAGGAGGGTCACGGCATGGCCGCGCGGGCGTTCGTCGTCGTTCGTCCATCGGCGTCGCCTGGGAACTGGCCAACTGGGAGGCCATCGCCGTCGGCGCGTCGCCTGGAGTCCTCCGCAACGGCGGCGCCACGCTAGGTCAAGGTCTTACCGTCTTGTGCCGCGATGGCGAACGAAACCGATACAACATCCGATAATACGTCGCGTGAGTCGTCGCCTCGTCGGGTTAGGCTGCGGCCTGCGGAGCGCAGAGGGGTGGGGTACTACTGTTGGGCCGCCGAGCGTAGGGTGGTCTATGGCCCACCCGGACCACCCCACCGTGTGCATATGCATCTTTTATGCAATAAAAATATTTTATTAATGATGATGGTACATGCACTATTACAGAATTTTTAATAGAGGATGCCAGCGCCGGTTTTGGTGTGGGAATACATTCCATATCTGTGTGCGCTCACCATTGCATCCAAAGGGTTCTCTTAAGGTATAAATTTGCTTGCTATGGGATAAAAGTAGTTATGGAGTTGAGCATTATGCCATTATAGTGACTACTTGAATCATAAGTTAGATAGGACACAGGAGATGACCTGTTGCCGTCTACAATATGTGTACGGTACTCTTTTATTTGGAAGCATTTGTAGGAACACTTTGTTGAGATATTATGCAATCGTTTAAATAAATTTTGACTTAAATTGATCAAAATTATCACAAGAACTAGCATATACAGATCTAACATACTGGTAGACATAAGATTTATAGCCATGATCACAGCAATCTGATAGGATGTGTACCGAACATTTGCAGACGTAGGAGTAACAACTAAAACAGATGTGACGCGGTTGACGACAGGAATATGCCACAGATGTAGCTGACGAAGACGTTCGTGTCGAGTCGATAAAGCAGGAAGACACGTCAGGTTGAGCAGTCACGTACACTACTACTAAAACAATCTTTCATGGCGTTTGGAAAACTTTTCTCTAGCGGCTACAAGGTGAAACCGCCACTCAAAAGATAGGGGGGTGGGGGTCTCGGGCCGCCAGTGAAAACACATCTTCTCTGGCGGCCCCCTAAAGCTGGCCGCCAGCGAAGATGTAGTATTTTCTTTGGCGGCCATCTTAAAGCACCGCCAGAGAACATATCATATCTTCGCTGGCGGTAAGATGAGGTGGCCCGCTAGCGAAGATTCCTACATCTTCGCTGGCGGCCCACTTAAGCCGCCGCCACCCCTAAATATTTTCTATGGCGGTTCTATGCAATCGACATATGTTGACCGCCGGGAAAATACCATCACCTATACCACCATCCATTGCTAGCGCCATGGCATTTGAGCACGATTTTCTCTCTCTTGTGAACAAATACATAGGGGGATGGTTTTGATCTTCAATCTTTTCAAAGATCTACGCACTTGAGGTTACATATACTTTCTCCTACTCTATTTGTAAAGTTTTTTTTTCATTTTTATTGGTTGTTTGTTGAGATTTTGCATAGCAAAAAGTATGTGACACGGGGAAAGAAAAGTATTTTTTATTTGTTATTTGGAGCTTAAAATGGGTAAACTTTGTAAGAAATATTGTGCATGATCGATGTTCCATATATATATATATATCTAGTTTTGATATGTTTATTTGTAGCAGATCTATATATTAGTTAACTGCAGAGAACGTTGAGAAGAAGAAAAAAAGAGCTAGTATTTTTATTTTTCTAGTTGTTTGTAGTTTGTAGATTTTTGGCTAGCTTTAATTAGCTTGTCTAGATTATAGTGGTTATAAATATTAATTAGTATAATTTTAATGTGACATATTATCAAAAATATATAAAGTGACGAAGTTGTACATATTTTTTCGCAAATAATGCATAGATGGCGGACAAAGCATGGATGTATAGAGAGAGATACCGGTCCTCATACATTGAAGGAGTTGACATATTCATGAAAGCTGCTAACAAGAATGCTGCATCTAAGAAGACGAAGGAAATTAGATGTCCATGCATACATTGCAAGAATCGAGAAAATTTGGATCGACCCATCTCGTAATCGAGCAACACTTGGTGATGCATGGATTTGTTACGAGCTACACAAATTGGTCACATCATGGAGAGATCCCAAGCAAACAAGTTCCCAACCGGGCGATAGTACGGGATGAAGTGTTCAAGCTGGGACGAGGATTTGATGGTAGTAGCGAAGAAGGAGAAGAGGAAGTAGAGCCCATTAATGTTGATGATGATGTTGGTGGCGATGATGGTCAGCACAGATAGTTGATGATGTCGATGATGGTAATGTTTGCGTAGATGATGGTAATTTTGATTTGGAAGAGATGTTGCGTCATGCTAAACTGAGGTTGTAGCTGGGACCGCTCGTGGGTTGGAGAACTTCGAATCATTACAAAAGGCAACGAAGGTTCTTTTGTACAATGAGGCAAATGGTTGCATGAAGTATTTCACATTGTTGCGGACGGTGCTTGAACTTATGAGATTGAAGGCAAGAAATGGTTGGTCGGACAGTAGTTTCAACGATTTGTTGGTTCTGTTGAAGAAACTGTTTTCGCAACCCAACTCCCTGCCAACCAGCACCTATGAAGCGAAGAAGCTTATTTGCCCTTTATCTCCGGGTGTGCGAAAGATACACGCGTGTGTTAACCACTGCGTCTTGTTTCGTAAAGAGTATGAGGATTTGGACGAGATGCCCAACGTGCAACACTAGTCGATACAAAACAAGTCGTAGTCAGTCCGAGGGTCAGGATGGTTCCCAAGACGAGGTAGAAGTCAACAACAAGATGAAGATCCCCCAGTTGGTCATGTGGTACCTTCCGGTGAAAGATCGATTGAAGCGTTTGTTCTCGAACCCGAGGGATGCCGAACTGATGCCGAACTGATATCGGTCGGGTTGTAAGATATTCAACTACTTGTATATCTGGTGTCGTTCCAATATATGTGGTGTTTAGAAATTGTATATATATGTATATATTAATCTTCATATATTATTTTTGCGTGCATGTATATTAATCATCAATGGCGGCTGCATGAAAGAGAACATACTTTATCGATAGCTCGATTAGTTATATCATCTACGTGTGACTCTAAAATACATGAACTGAAAAATAATATATAATATTGTTTCATTTTTTTATAAATATTGCATCTTCGCAGGCGGGCCACGTGTCAAAATAAGGACGATGTCCTATTTTTACTGGCGGGCCATGTGTCTTTTCCAGAAACTGATAGGATTTTTCCTTAGCGGGCCACGTGTCGTGAAAAGAGTGTAAGCCGTCAGAGAAGAATATTTTCGCTGGCGGCTTCCTTAAGCCAGCGGCCAGCGAAGATATGGCTTCGCTGGCGGCTGACTTGAACTGGCCGCCAGCGAAAATATGGCTTCTCTGGCGGCCGTCTTAAAGCAACCGCTAGCAAAGATGTTTCTTTACTGGCGATGTGTAGCCGCTAGCGAAGATCTTGATCTTCACTGACCTTTGCTTTGTGGCGGCCCCGGTTGCCGTCAGCGAAGACCCAAAATGGCCGTCACGAAAAACTGTTTCCGTAGTAGTGGTAGAGCGCTTCCCAAAAACCTTATTCGCCCTCTCCCGGTATAGGATCGCAAGAACGATGGCTTCGAAGACCTGCTCTCTCGATCATCGTCACTGGAAGAGTATTACTTTTTCTTTGCCCTCTCATGAATTTTCTAGCTAGGATGTGTCACCACATGAGGATGGGAATTGGTAGGTATCGGGAAGAAGACGGCCAAAACCCCAAGAGATCATTGCATGCTATTCCTTTCACCTGCACACCTGCAGCCGTGCTAACCTCCACAGCCATGTCGCCCGCCGGCGACCGTCGGTATCCCACGACCCAACGGTCCGGTGACTTACTACGTAGTAGTGTCCACACTCCTGCATGGAAGCTACTATATCTGCGCTAGTTGATCAAGATTGAGGGACTCCAAGTGTGTTGAGAGATCAGATGATGACGTAAACGCGACGTGATTAATTAGTAGAAGAATTGCTCAATGGAATGCCTAGCATGCTGGTATCATTTCTCGATCTCTAGATTTTGGTTACGATTGATCATGACTTTTATTTGATGGTGCATGTAGTTCTTATAAATTAATGATTGTCTCAAAAGTCATTTCCTAGAGAGTTTCTTTAGCCGTTTGGGCAATCTTACAGTTTCAACCCATCTTAGATATTTTTTTAATTGGCCAGAGAATTTTGGTTTTATTCAAATTCCTTTGAAATCTGGTTGACTTTTGCTTAAATAGCTTTAGAACAAGTTAAAATTTGTCACAATTTTAATTTCTTTTCACGAGTTTCTGCTTGAGATATATATATATATCGATCTCAGACATCCTCGTAACAAGAAATTAATTCTTATATGACACACACATAAAGTAACGCCCTTTTTCTGATTAATATGTAAATTTTACGACTAAGTTTATAAAAAACTAACAACATCTATAACATCAAATTAATTTTATTAAATATAACATTGAATATTGAATATATTTTGACAATATATTTGTTTTGTGTTAAAAATTTTATTGTTTTTTATAAATTTGATCGAACTTAAAATGATTTATAAAGGAAAAAGATAAAATGATTTATATATAAAACAAAAGGAGTAGTTGATTAGATTTTACAGAGGGTTTGGCACCGTGAGGTGCGGCCTCTTGTGGATGGGTTAGGATAAGAGGTCAAAAGACAGCGAAACGTGGTTGAGTTTAGCAGAACAACAACTACTTGACGGAGTGCATAGCCTGCACCGGCATCATTCTTAGTGGCATCACCAGAATATAAAGTTTTGTATGTTTTTGTTTCAGAAAATAAAGATTAAAATTTTGAAGCCATACGTTGTGCATGATTAGACAATTAAAGACTAATATTCTTTTAGAGAATGAAATATATAGGGGGTGAACTCACGACTTGTTTGGAACTCGATTGTGCTTTGGACAATTCGAGGTTACGACAATGACTTTATTTGACGGTGCATGTGGTTCTTATAAATCAGTACATTGTCTAAAGCCATTTCCTGGCAACTTTGTTAAGTTTATTTGGCGATCTTAGAGTTTCATGCTCACCTTAATTTTCTCACAGTAACATACTCCCTCTTATTTTTTCTAATATATGATGCCCTTGTCTTTAAGGTATACGTTTGATCATCTATCTTACTAAAAATTAAAAAAATATAAGTCATGCTTAAATGTGAATTGGATGAATTACGTGGTTACGAACATATGAATATGTATATATGAATGTGGATATGGTGATGCTGAGTTTGAGAATTTTCTTGGTTTTTCAAAATGCATGAGTAGCAAATTCCTAAGGGTACAAAAAAAATAAATTTATTTTTTAGCAAAAACACATGACTAATTGGTCTAGACTAAACCCTGTCACAAATGCATGAGCCCAGCTATGATGGGTGGCATTTATACCCCATCATGGATCGGCATATCTATGATGGGCTAAAAAGTACCACGGTTCACAGTTCACAAGTGAGTCATCTATGATGGATGGCAACGCCACAACGTCAAGGTGGCCAACCTCATCTGTGATACCCGACCCATCACAGGGGTTGATCACCACATATGAGCCTTCACTCATCAGGCAAAGTCATCATTGATTACTCATTTCTGATCAGGGCCCTTTCCATCACAAATGATGGTCTAGACCCGTCAGTGATGATCTCGACCAATATGGTGATAAAACAATCTCTTACTATGTATATCATAATAATTAATGATTTTTCCCACTCCTTTCTCTCTCTTGCTGTATATAATGTTGTAGGCGTTGTCATAGGAAAATACTCTAAATCAAATCAAAACCAAATTTCAGGGTATTTCTTTTTCTTCACCTCCAATTTTTTCTATGTTGTGTCCATCACACGAGGATGGGAGGTGTTGGGAATAAGGCGGCTGAAGTCCCAAAAACTCGTTGCATGGCATTCCTTTCACCTGCGCACGCTACCACCTCCATGTCAATGGCTAGCTACCGTCGACATCACACGACCCAATGCTCGTGTGACTAAGGGCATGTATAATCCATAGACGGGGGTTCGTCTCTAAACACCTTGAATTATCATAAGACAGGCATAAAGACCGGTCATACAACACACAAACAGGTTCGGTCTCTAAGCTATTTAATGCTCTATATACAGCTAAGATCAATTATAAATAAATATTTGTATATCATTATATGACTATTTGATAAAAAATATATCAACCAATAAATAAAAGCAACATGATTATAATAATTTTTAAAAACCATCAATATATAATTATATATTATATATAGTTGCAACGCCTTTTGTTTAATTTCAATAGCGATGCTATACGTGTTCGATTAAATCCTGAGTTTTCTATGTCTATGCGTTGACCTATGATAACGGAATTTTTATGAAGTACTATCGTCACTTGTAGGCACTTATTACATAAGAAATGACTGGTTAGTTCAGTCATAGGAAAAATGGCAACATCACTTCTTGCACTTGTCACTCGGAACAACACATTCCGTTTGGGCATTGTGTCGAACAGGTTGTGGATACTCTATTCTCTTGCTACCACCTGCCTCTGCCAAGACGTGCTCGTGCACGCGGACCGCACTCCGTCAGGGCCTTCCTGTAGCTGAACTAGAAAACCTCCATGAACACCACGAGCACACGCTTCTCACCGCGGCCTGATGTTGCAGGAGGCAAAGAAAATCGCGAGGCCAGATCAAGCAACCTGTCATGGCGTCGCCCTTCGCCGGTTCGCCCTGCGCTGTCCTGCATCTAACAGCGGCACAGTACTGAGAAGAGATGGGTGCGCGCAAAGCGAGGAGCATCGGACGCAACTGATCCACTCTCGGCGACGAGCCTAGACAACACGGCGATTTCGTGGCTTCGAGACTTGGAGCACGAGCCATCCGCGTCGTCTCATGAGACGACGAGCTCGGCCGTCTCCTGACTCGCGAGAAACCACTCTGCAAAAAACACTGTATAAAGACGAGTAGAAAAGACGCGTTGTACGTGTCCTAAGCGTGTTTTGTGTCCATACTCCTCCATGGACGCTACCCACTATGCTAGCTGATCAAGATTGTTGTCCCCATGAGATGTGGGACTCTAGGTGGGTTGGACGATCAGATTATGACGCAAGCGCAACGGGATTAATCGGCAGAAGAAGTGCTCAATGGAATGCCTAGGAGGCTGGCATCATTTCTGGATCTCCAGATTTCGTGGTTTCGGCGACAAGTTATGTTTGTCGGTGCATGTAGTTCAAAAGTCATTTCCTAGACAATTTGGTATATATTTTTGGGCAATCTTAAAGAGTTTCAAACCCACCTTAGAAATTTTTTAATTGGCCTAACAATTTTTGTTTTATATATTCGAATTCCTTTGAATCTGATTGTTTTTTGTTTAAATTGCTTTAGATTAAGTCGAAATTTCTCACAATTTTAATTTCTCTCGATGAGATTCTGCTTGAGATATATATCTCAGACCGTCCCGAGATTTTTCCTCCACGAAGCGAGAAATTACTCCCTGCATGACACACACACACACACACATGGATCATAACTCGGCTGGCCGCCCGGTTACAAAACGGTACGTGCATATGCTAATGACAGTGGTTATTACCATCTTCGATAAGGGCATCTCCATTCCATAATATGTATGTAAAGATGACCTTAAGCAATAACTTAATATTTATAATATATCTTTATACATGGAAGGTGAAAGTCTATGTTTGTCGAGTATAAAATTTTTTACCGAGAGCTTTATGTCGGACACTCGGCGAATAATATATTTGCTGAGCGGGTTCTCGGCAAAAAAACTCTCGGCAAAAAGGACACTTTGCTTGAGTGTTTGCCCTCGACGACCAAAAACACTCGGCAAAAATCCCTTTTGCCGAGTGCCTCCACACGGCCCTCGGCGAAAGTATAATTTTGCCGAGTGCCAATAAGAGACACTCGGCAAAACACTAACCGTCGTCAACTAATACCGTTTGGTACCATCTTTGCCGAGTGCCAGGGCAAGGCACTTGGCAAAATACCACATTTGCCGAGTGCCAGGGCTAGGCTCTCGGTAAAATACCAACTTTGCCGAGTGCGAGGGCAAGGCACTCGGCAAAATACCACCTTTGCCGAGTGTTTTTCCCCGGCTCTCGGCAAACATGTCAAAATTTTTCCTCATCCATCCTCCAAACTTTTTCTATTATGTAAATACAACATGTAATCTCTAATTATCAACTTTGGTAGTTTTTAATTGGTTTTGCTATATTTCTTTGATTTATTGTATTTTCGTGAATTTTTTTTGCAAGTCTCAAATTAGAACTACAAGTGGTTAAAAAAATAAAAAAAGTAGTGCAAAAATTATATTCATGTTATTTAGACCCTTTTTGAGTCAATATGTGGTAAATGAACGAAATTGAGATGTTTTTCTTCATGCAACATTGTTAGGAACGTGTTGACCGAATGATTTCAAAATTGTAAAAACAAAGAAACGAAGTCGAAAATCAAAAAATTTGTGAGGATGTCATGATATCATACATCGAGGCTGGGGTAAAAAATCGAGAAGGTTTAGAATATTTTATCAGGTACGACGCTCACAAAACCGAAGATTCTCCGGAGTAGATTATAAGTGTTGAGAAGGATTGGTTAGATTTGGAGAGAAAGTGACGGCCGAATTGTCGTTTGATTTCAAATCTTTTTCCCTAGGCAATAAATAGCATATATGGGTTTATGCAAAAATTTTGTAAATTTTTGAGTCCGTTTGATAATTTCTAAATTATTAGAAGCAAAAAAAACTAATAAAATTGTTTGCCGAGCGTAGCTCTCGGCACAAATGTGACACACGGCAAAATTGTTCAAAAATATCCTTATCGCATGCTTTGCCGAGAGCTAACCCTAGGCATCGGAGAAATACGTGTTTGTCGAGTGCCACCGATCGGCTCTCGGCAAAGCTCGATTTTGCCGAGTGCCCGATCGGTGGCACTCGGCAAAGTTTGGCACTCCAAATATCGCTAATATGGCCGCCTCCTCTCGGCGCCATTCACTTTGTGACTTAGCGAAATTACACGCCGCCGCCGCATCCCTGCGCCCCCATCCGCTCGCGGCCCTCGGCCGCCGCTCCCGGCCGAGCCGCCCGGCGACGCCCCGCCCGGCCCCGGCGACGCCGACCCGGCCGACGCCGACACGCCTCGGACGCCGCCCCGTCCGCCGCCTCCCCGGTCGAGCCGCCCGCCGACGCCTCCTCGGCCCCGCCCCGGCCGACGCCGCCTCGCCCGGCCGACGCCGCCCGTCCGACGCCGCCACGCCTCCCGGCCGCCAACCACCCTCCGCCGGCGGCCCCCCTGCCGGCGCCCTCCTCGATTGACGGCTCCCTCCCCTTGGTAATTTTTTGTCATATTTTACATACATTAGAATGTTTTTGTGAGATTTTGTTAATAGATTTGAAATTGTTTGCATTAGAAATCGATTAATACCATGTGTAACATTAGAAAAAAATTGATGACAAAAAGAAACAAAATTAGGTATTTATTATAAACAAATCAATGGTAAAAGGAATGATATTTATTGCATGCACGTATATATTTAACAGATTATTGTATATATACCCGTATGAATGGAGTCGCATCGCGCAGCCATGCCGTCGCTTGCGTGCCGGCCATCGAGCCGTGCTTCCCTATTTTGCAGGTGCCACTGTCTTTACCGTAGTTTATCTGTGTATAACGTAACCTTAGGCGTCTCCCGTTCGAAAGAGATACGGCCTTTGATGTTATGTTGACAGTTGTTGGGAGCCTGCTTTCGAATGGTCACCTTCTGCCAAAGAGCATGTATGAGGCACAAAAACTCCTTCGTGCACTTAAGATGCCATATGAGCAGATACATGCTTGTCCGAACGGATGTATCCTATTTAGGAAAGAGCATGCGAAAGCAAAATACTGTGCAAAGTGTGGATCCTCTAGGTTCGTAGAGGTAGACTCTGGTGATGGGCATAAGAGGCAGCTCGCTATCCCCATGAAGATCTTACAGTACCTTCCGTTCATACCGAGGATTCAACGGCTTTACATGATCGAGGAATCCACGAAACAGATGACATGGCACAAGCTCGAACATCGATACAATCCTGAGAAGCTTGTATATCCATCCGATGGTGAAGCTTGGAGAAGGTTTGATGTGATTCATTCTGGGAAAGCTCTAGAGGCTCGTAATGTATGGGTTGCGTTGGCAACGGATGGGTTCAACCCTTATGGAATGGCGGCTGCCCCATACACATGTTGGCCCATGTTCGTTATTCCCCTCAATCTCCCTCCCCGGCGTCATCTTCCAACGATCAAATATATCTTGTCGTTGATAATTCCTGGACATCCAGGGAAGAATATGAGTGTGTACATGGAGTCTTTGATTGATGATTTGGTCCGTACTTGGGAGGAAGGGGTATGGACATATGACCGAGCTACAAAGACAAACTTCAAAATGCATATTTGGTACCATAACTCCCTGCATGACTTGCCGGCATATTGGTTATTCTGCGGATAGTGTGTTCACGGGAAGTTTCCATGTCCGGTATGCAAGGCAGCTCTGAAGTTCATCTGGTTGGTGAAGGGTGGTAAATATTCTTCTTTTGACAAACATCGACAATTCCTCCCTCCTGACCATCCATTTAGGCGGGACATCAAGAACTTTACAAAAGATGTAATAATTACCGAGGCTGCACCACAGATGATGACAGGTGCCGATGTTCGTGCTCAGTTAGAAGCTCTTAAGATCAATGAAGAAGATGGTTGTTTTCTGGGATATGGTGAGCAACATGCCTGGACTCAAAAATCTGCCTTGTGGAGGCTCCCATATTTTCAAGATCTCCTTCTTCCACATAACATTGATATGATGCACACCGAAAAGAATGTCGCCGAGGCACTTTTTTGTACAATCATGGATATTCCTGATAAGACAAAAGACAACATAAAAGCTCGAGTGGATCAAACTATGTTATGCAATAGACCAAAGCTAGACATGGCGCCTCCCAGAGGCGGCAAGTCATGGAGAAAGCCTAAGGCCGATTTTGTTCTGACGAGGGCCCAAAGGAGGGAAGTACTCGAATGGTTCCAAACGTTGATGTTCCCTGATGGGTATGCAACCAATTTTAAGAGGGGAGTGAACTTATCTACCATGCGAATCAACGAGCTCAAGAGTCATGACTACCACATATGGATTGAGCGGCTTCTCCCGGTGATGGTTCATGGCTATGTCCCTGAGCATGTCTGGCTAGCCCTTGCGAGTTGAGCAATTTCTTCGTCACGTGTGCTAAGGAGTTATCTCCGACTGTGATTGACGAAATGGAAAGAATGACACCGTGTTGCTATGTAAGTTAGAGAAGATCTTTCCTCCCAGCTTCTTCAATCCGATGCAGCATTTGACTCTGCATCTCCCACACGAGTGCCGAATGGGGGGCCTGTGCAGTGCCGTTGGTGCTATGTAATTGAGAGATGTTTGAAGGTTATTAGAACGAAATATAAAAATAAATGCAAGATTGAAGCTTCCATTGCAGATGCATACATTCTGGAGGAGGTTTCAAATTTCACATCAAAATACTATGCTGACAACCTTCCTAGCGTGCATAATCTACCCCCTCGTTACAATGCTGGCGAAGATGAATTGAACCTCAGTCTTTTCCGAGGCCAACTTGGAACTGCGAGTGAAGCGACCAACAAGAGATTGAATCATCATGAGTGGCGCAACATCATGCTATACGTGTTGTCCAACCTCGATGAAGTGGAGCCGTACATGCGGTAAGTTCTCAAGAAATTTGTTACCAATTAGTCACTATTCTCATTGTTCAACCTTCTTGTTCTCGTTCGTACAGGGAATTTCAACATCAATTCTGTCGTCAACCAAGGGAACCTACCCCGCAAGAAGTCGAAAACCTTCTAAGGCAGGGTGCGGGAAATGGAATGCCCGATTTCATTTCTTGGTTCAAAAATAAGGTATTATCGAAATTCTGTCTAATGCTTAATCTTTTTGCTTATGCTGGCAAAGTTTGACTCTACAACCTGCTTTAACTTGCAGGGTCAAAACGATGCGTCTATGAGTACCAAGTTGAGACAAGTTTCTGGTGGCTGTTCGTATAGGGTTAAGTCATTTTCCGGCTATGATGTGAATGGATATCGCTTTCACACAACAAGCCATGAGCGAGTCGACCCAATCGAAGAACCACAAATACTGGAGTTTTTACACCGGGGCTCGATGGGGTTGATTACTATGGAAGAATAGAAGACATATATGAACTCGAGTTTCATGGTTGTAGACCTCTTAATCCTGTCATATTCAAATGTCATTGGTTTGATCCTGCTCAAGTGAGACAAACTCCTAATCTTGGCCTAGTCGAAATTCGACAGTCAACCGTCCTAGCAGGAGACGATGTGTATATCGTTGCTCAACAGGCGACACAAGTTTATTATCTGTCATATCCGTGCCAAACAGACGACCGTCTTCAGGGTTGGGATGTTGTGTACAAGGTAGCGCCACACGGTAAACTACCTGTACCAAACAATGAAGACTACAACATGGACCCAAACACATATGACGGAGAGTTCTTTCAAGAAGATGGGCTACAAGGAAGTTTTGAGATAGACTTAACCGAAGCGATGGGGATGGATGTAAACAATGAAATGGTTGTTGATGAGGACGCTGGAGAAGAGGTTCGTAATGTGAAGGACTTAGAATTGCTTCAGCGGTTACATTTAGGAAATGAGAGGGACGACATCATTCCTCCTGCCGAGGAGGAACCTAATGATTATATCGACATGGGTGATAGTGATGATGACAATTATGATCCAGCTAATCCTGACCATGATAACTATTTCTAATACATGTATGCACTACGTTAACTATGTTCTCTTTATCTATTTATTTTGCATCTCTCTCTTCGTATTTTTTATATCTGTGCTAATTGGTTTTCTTTTTCTACGTGCAGGTGATTCAACAAAGATGGTAGGTGGTTTGAGGAAGTGCGCGTCGGTGTTCAGAAGAGCCAAATATGCCATTCGAGGGGCCGATGCAGCTGAGGGGTCTGGTAGGAGTCGCGGCAGGGGTCGCCGCAAGGTGTGTGCTGGCAGGGGTCGAGGGAGGATACCCTCCCCTGTACCGTCCTCTAGTGACGACGAGCAGGAGGAGCAGGTGGAGGAGGAGCAGGTAGAGCAGGAGGCTGAGGGGTCTACTGCCTCTAGTGAGGAGGAGGAGGAGCAGGAGGCTGGGGGATCTGGCTCGGCTGGTGGTTCTGCTTCCGCAGGGGGGTCTGGCTCGGCTGGGGGTTCTGCTTCCGCAGGGGGGTCTGCCTCGACTGTTTGGTTGCGAGGTCCCTCGACCCTCCCACGGCGACCGATACCTTTCGAGAGATGCCCGCTGATTCAGCCTGAATGGACTCGGTAAGTAACCTTGGATGTTGTCAATACTTTTTCATTTGATTTGTTAAAAATTACAATTAAAACTAATAATTCATTGCATTTTCACTTGTCAGGTGTTGGACTGTGATCAGAGGAGGTGATCACAAACGCTAAGTCAACGGCATCCTGGGTCTTCTGTGCAGAGTACACTTTCCTGGCCTTGTTCAGTATGCCGGAAGGTTGGAGCCTACCTGCACGTTTGACCACTACGTCGCCGTCCCCGATTTCCCTGATCGAGATGGAAGGATCTTCAACAACAGGGCGGAGCGGGTGAAGGCCGAGTTGTGGGTAAGTCTTTTGTCAAACCACGTCCCTCAATACATCACATTCATTGCACATTATTGAAACAATGGCTCAATACATAATGTGTTTATGCAGGATTTTTTTAGATGCCAGACAGGATACGAGGCAAGAGCGGCTACGGTGGCTGACAAATCCTATCACAAACTCGTGACTGACATGCATTACGAGGCGCGCATCCAGCCATCATTGCATACAACGCCGCATACAACAACTCGAAGGTCACCAAAACCGAAGCAAGAACCATGACTCGACAAAGGAACAATACATGCTTTAAATATAACATCGGATTTTTAACGATTAAATACATTTGATTTGATCTAGGTATATCTCTTATACTTGATGACGTGTAGGTGCCTGTTTGGTGGTACGGCCGCTTCTCGATTGCCGGGAGCGCATGGTGGATAGGTGGTGCGCGCCGAGTGGCGAGGAGACGCATGCCGCTTGCCGAGAGCGAGTTTGATGATGCCAGTGCACCACACCACCAAGGCAGCCTTAGCCTCAACCAAGATGCAGCTAGATGGGTACGTGAATTCTATTTTTCATTTCAACGACCAATGCTCAATAGTTCTTAACCATACTATTGTTTTGTTCGCAATCGACGTCGCATGATGGGCAACCTATCTCCCAGTTCAAGGCATGGGCTTTGGCCCACAAGGGCGAGCGACGTCCGACGTCGACTACAACCTGCAGGATGGGCCCTCGGCGTACACCAACGCGGCGTCCCGCCCATCTCGGTCGACACCACGATGGCAAGGGAGCTCCATGGGGAGGATTTCGATCCTACTACCCGGGATATTGATGGAGAAGTCGTCATGAGGGTGGGAGGAGGCAAGAGGCATGGGCGGTACTGGATTGGCGACAACCTTCTCGACACAGCCAGTACACCCACTCTGTCCCAGCTTCGAGCAAGGAGCACGAGCGAAAGCCCGGCCATACGCACACGGCCGACCGCTTCACGAGACCAAAGTGCAGCAACTCCGGGTGAGAAATTTTAGGTTTTGTGCTCAATTAATTGATATTTACGATTGTTTGCTTCGTTTTGTAACATTGGGATGGAATATTGTAGGACGAGTTGGAAGAGGAGAGAAGGAAACGGTGGGTTAGAACATTCTTTTTTTCTCAATTCATTAATATTTACTGATTGTTTGCTTCACTTTGTAAAATTGAAATGAAATATTGTAGGACGAGTTGGAAGAGGAGAGAAGGAAACGGCGGGAGATTGAGATAAGGATGACTGAGATGTACAGCTACATGCAATCAATCAGTCAAAACATGGGTCTTCCTATCGTACCGCCACCACAGCCTGTGGTATTCACTCCTCCACATCCTTTTGTAGGCACTCCGGTGAGTCACTTAACCTCACATTTAATTTTCTTATTTGCGAATGTTACTATCTTGACAACCTATACTATTCTATTTTCCTTTTGTGCAGTCTCAGTCGGCGGCATAAAATAACCCCCAATAATGACCACGACGGTTGGGCGCCGTGGCCATCTCGGTAAATTTTTTTGAACAATTGTAATTCGGAGTATCTACGTGAACTACTATATTTTCTTCGAATTTCGTTTGTGAATTGTGGACTACGCGTGAACTACTATGTTTATGTTTTGTGGATTATGACCGTGACTACGAATGTGAATTATATGTCTTGTGGATTGTGAATTATGGTTAAGCTGTTGTGATTGTGGTTGTCGATGTGGTTATACTGAATTGGGGATGTGGAATGATGCTTATGGGGTTGTGGAATGATTGGGATTGTGAATGTGATGTATATATTGAAAATTTGTGAAATATGCGATCGAACAAATAAAAGAGGGTTAAAATTTTCACTTTGCCGAGTACAACACTCGGCAAAGAGGCCTTCGCCGAGTGCAATGGCCAAAACACTCGGCAAAGAGGGTAACTGGGGTTCGGGTACCCTCTTTGCCGAGTGCACAAACTTCGCCGAGGACTATGACAAAAGCACTCGACGAAATTACCACTTTCGCCGAACGCTTTTGCAAAGCACTCGGCGAAGTTTTCAATTTCGTCGAGAGCTTTTGCGAAAACACTGGCGAAGTATGGGTATTCGCCGAGTGTTTTCTTCCCAGGCTCTCGGCAAAATTGAAAACTTCGCCGAGTGTTTTTTCGGCTCTCGGCAAACTTTTTCGTCACCGTATACCCAACCTAACGTGTATTTTTTTTGCCGAGTGTCGAAGCGACAGTCGGCGAAGATTTCGCCAAGTGCCCGATGAAAAACTCTCGGCAAAGAGCTCTTTGCCGATCCAAAGTTCACCGTGTGACCTATGCCGAATGCAACTCTCGGCGAAATTTTCGTCGAGTGTTAAACAGGCTTCGCCGAGTGTCCCAGGCACTCAGCAAAAAGGGGATTTCTCGTAGTGTATGTTTACAAGATAATATTAAGCTTAGAGCTAACCATAAAAAATATAAGGTTACTTTATATCGTTTCAATATCTATGTTGGTTTAAATCCTTCATGCTAAAACGATAAATATAAATTATTTTTTTGTGGGTCCCAACTTTAGATTAAGATCAAGAGAAGATCTTAAACATTGTACCATTGGCATATGGTTGTGGGTCCTACTTATGGTTATTATGTGCCTTAACATTAAGTGTGTCATAGTGATTCTTTTCACTCACCCCTTCCCATCCTCCCTGTATATAAATATAATGTTGCAGGAGTAGGAATATACCAAAGACACCGAATCAAAACCAAAGTCCACTATATATGGAGTAAATCTTTTTCTACACCCATCACAATTTTTTCTATGTCGTTTCTACCAAATGAGGATGGTACCAAATGAGGATGGGAGGTGTTAGGAAAAAGACAACCAAGGTATCGAAAATTCACTGCCCAACATTCCTGCATGCGCATAGGCAACCGCGCTACCACGTCCCCATGGCCACACCACTCGGCAGCGACTACCATTATCACATGACCTAACAAAACGGTGACTAACAGTCCGTTGATAGATCACTCGTAGATGTGACCCATCCACTTGTTGATCGGGATCATTGCTATGTGAGACGGAAGAATTTTGCTGTTTGAAATGCCTAAGTTGACCTCATTTCTAGTGACATTCCAGGTTTGAGGTTAAAATCACGCTGTTCTTAAGAGTAAACACTAGTATAGAATGTCTCATAGGTGCCGGTTGGGAAACTCCCTTAGATGTCGGTTTTTCCAACCGGCACCTATTGGTCAGCACCAATGACTTTGGTCATTAGTGTCGGTTCTTCGACCGGCACCTATTCGGACAAATAAGTGCCGGTTCGTGTAGAACCGACACCTATACGGACCAAACACCGGACCAAACACCATTCAATGAGGTGCTTCCAATCTTTTTTTATGGGCCCACTCCTTTAGTCGGACCCACCATATTTACCAGACCCACCATATTTTTCCACGCGGGCGCGGGCCCACGAGATAGAGCTACAGGCACGAGCGAGCGGTTCGGCAAGCGATTCTACACGACGAGCGAGCAAGGCACGGACCTATTTAAGCTGGTGTTGCTCTGGTTCGGCGAGCGGTATGGTACTAATCGAGGGAATAGTGTTTTTCTGAGAATAGGTGCCGGGTGAACAGTAAAACCGCCACCTATAATCTCATATAGGTGTCGGGTGAACAGTAAAACCGTCACCTATACTATAGGTGGCGGTTCGTAATAAGAACCGCCACCTATTCACGAAGAATAGGTGTCGGGTGAACAGTAAAACCGCCACCTATAGTCTCAAATAGGTGCCGGGTGAATAGTAAAACCGTCACCTATAGTATAGGTGACGGTTTTACTGTTCACCCGGCACTTATTTGAGACTATAGGTGGCGGTTCTTAACACGAATCGCCACCTTCTTTTGCTGCCACCTATATACATTATAGGTGCCGGATTTGGTTTGACCGGCACCTTTTGGGGCAACACCAATGAGCTTTTTTTAAGTAGTGAAAGCACTATATCAGAAGCTATTTCGTCAGTAATTTTGTTCTTTTCCTTTTGGGTGGGTGGTGTCTATGTTTCGGATCCACCTTTTTATATGTGTGAATTGGCTTAGAATTTGGTTTTATTCGAATTTATTGTAATCTAGTTGAAAATCTCTCTCCCTATTTATCTATTTATGCTACATCTACATCTACTAATTGAGCACCCATATTAACTTACAAAAGATTTGACCGTTGATTTTATAGATCCTACTATTATGATCGTATATTATATTGAGAAATAGCATGAACTCTAATTTAATAATTCTGCAATCTGTATAATTAATAAACATGGTATCGTACCCCATCCTGGACTCTCAGTTTTTAGTTTATATATATTAATTTAATTCTAAAATTCAAAAACTATAATTGGTAAGTTGTACCTTGCGTGTATCCTTCTTTTAATATAAGCAACTTTAATTTCATAGATAACCAATACATTTTTAGCGAACGTGCAAAAGGATTGTACGTCAATATATTAAAAGAAAAAACAGAGTCACAATTACAGAATGCAATCGTCCAGACCTGCCAATTGCAAAAGGGGAAGGCTAAGGAAAAAACACCCAAAAACCAGAACCGGTAGAGCTAGGAACAAAAACTACTCCAAGCAACGGGAAGGAGCATAGCCACGTTAAACTCCCATGAATACCCCAAAAGAAGCAGAACCCGCTAAGGACCAAAGCAGGCCTTCCGCTGGAATAGAGGCAAAAAGCACAGAGACCGAGGAAAGAGTCGACTCGAAACCTTGGAATTACGCTCCTTCCACAGCATCCATGAGACGAGGAGGACCAGGGAGTCGAAGCCTGCACGGAAGTGATCCGGCAACCGGTCCCTACAGGACGGCCACAAGTCGTGAAGCCATCCGCCACGCGGCGGGGAGAGGGTCGTCCAACCAGAGGGAGAAAGCACCCTGAGCCAGACCTGTCGAGCAGACACACAGTCCACAAGGATGTGATTAGCCGACTCAAGCTCTTGCTCGCAGAAAGGGCATGCCGAGTGACTGTTGATGTCGCGCTTCTGGAGAACATCAGTCGTTCAGCAATGCTGTTGAAAAGTGAACTAGAGGAAGAACTTACATTTTGGTGGTCCCCTCACGTGAAAGGAGGGGTACACCGGCCAAGAGGTGTGTTGGCCCGCGAAAAGCGTCCGGTACGCCAAACGCGCCGAGTAGCGCTAATCACCAGTGAAGCGCCACACAACATGGTTTTCGGTGTCAGGTGAAAGCTGCACATTATGCACAACATCTCAAAAAAGAAAAAACCGAGAGATGACTGAGACAGATAATCAATACATTTAACATAACGTTAGAATTTTAACATTTATAGTGTACTAATAATAGTCCATGGAGCGTACGGGTTGGCAACTGCAGTCTAAAAAGATCCGATCTATCGAGCAAGTGGTCAACATTTACAAACCAATCATTTCAATATGCTTTGACAAGCCACTGATGAAAACTGAGAAGGCAAGACGCATGGCACAACACAGTGATACCGCAATTCACACAATGGAACGGCAACACAAATGTTGCATATGGTAATGACAGCGGTAATTGCAATCCAGATTGAAATTGACCTCAACTCATCTCAGGTGTGTTAAGGGAAGCCGTATCACATTACAAACGAGATTCTCTGACTTAAGTCAAATAACTTTGAGTCACTGACATGTGGACTCATCGTTCGTGAGGCCCACATATCGGTGACCCAAAGTCATCGACTTTAAGTCGGAGGAACTGCTTCCTATCACATTACATTTACACAAATGGTATGGTTTACTATTTATGCTCATACATTAATAATAAAGAGTCATTCTCCTACCATGTTCAAGTTTATGATATTTCTCTCAATCTTCCTATCTTCACTATATCATGACAAATACCAAAGGCATCAAACCAAGCCATCGAGAGCAACGCAACCATGCAAAGATGAACAAACATGCATGGTCCTATACAAACATACGCCACTCCACTGTATTTCTTTTTCTCCAACACAATTTTCTCCTGTTACTGTTGTTTGTCATCCACATGAGGATGGGAGATGTTGGGAAGAAGGTGGCCAGAATATACAAAACCATTTGCCCGATTCGTGTTGACAAAAACATGCACGTCGCCACATTTCACGGCTGTATGTGTAGCCTCACGGCAAGCATCGTTCTGTTGTGACCACTGATGAACCTGTGACTAACGATTAGGAGTGTTGCCCCATGAGATGTGTGGGTGTCACGCTCACAAATTCAAACCAGGAACTGGGGCTGGCACAGGGGCTGGGACTGGCACAGGAGGGGCTGGTGGAGGGATCCTGGGCGCCAGCTGGATTCGCACGGGTTTGGTGGTGGTTTTTCGGGGCGTAGTGCGGATCCTAACGTCACCTGGTGCAGGAAGTCCTTTCAAGGCGGCGATGTCCTTCTTGAGACGAACCACCTCGTCCTGCAAACTCATGATCCTCAACATCTTCTTGTCGTTCAAAGCCTTGGCTACCTTGTGCAGGTCAGAGTGCATCTGGTCTAGACCCTTGATCACTGTGCACGTGCGACCAAAAGTGGAGTCGTTCTTATCTGTCGTAGACTTGATAGTGCTGACGTCAGAGGAACTATCACGACGGGGGTGGTAGCAATAAGCGGAGCTGTGAAGGTCGTAGTCGTGCATCTCTCTCATCCTAGACATCATCAGATAAGCAGCTTCCTGACATGCATGCTCATCCGTGCCTCCTGAAGCGGTGACAACCATGTTGGGGAGATTGGTGCCCACGAAGCCGTGAACCTCCAAATGGACACAGTGAGGCAGCTCGCCACTGAGAGGTGCGAGGGTAGTGTACTTTGGAGCTTTGGTGTACCCAACTGCCAAGACCATGCAGGCCAACTCTGTCACGAAGCCGACCATACCTCCTTAACCACGGTGCGTAGCAGGACAACCAGACATCTATAGAAGACAAAGGATGAGAATCAATGCATGCTCAAAACGACTTAAACTAAAGCAGAAAAAGGACTCAAGAAAGCAAACGAGTAAAAAGGAATTTTATGCAAGAAAACATTTTCATGAAGGCAAATAAAAACACTATTGACACTGTCTAAGCAATAAAGTCATGCTTAAAATTAATGCAGAGGGAAAAATTATGACCATTCCCATCTAAACTTAACTTAGTAGACCTATCCCATAATCCCGTCTGACCGACGAATAAAATTCAAATTGACCTCATACCCATTTTTTCCAAAAAAATTCGAATACCCTAAACTGACTTCACTTTTAAAAACATCCCTTCGAGAAAACAACCAAGATTTTTTTTAAAACTATGCAAACAAAAAGGTTTTCAGAGGGCTCTTAGGGTTTTTCAGTTGGCTTGTCCTATGGTCAAGGATTGGCTCTGATACCAACTTGGCATGCCCAGAAATTCAAACCAGAATTTCCGAAGCTATATATGTATTAAAACCCCTGTCTAGGACCAGCCAGAGAACACATACGACATTATTGATATTACAAAATCTACGTCTTAGAAACAATATAAAAGATTACAAAAATACAGCAGAAAAAGAAACAACTAGCTAAGGTGAAACTTGACTCTTGCGACGAAACACCAACATACCACAGGCAACCTTGACATTGGACGCAAGCCTAATCCTCGTCGAAACCTTCCTCTACCTCGATCTTTGGCTCTGATGGAGAAAATTGAGCAAGACTGAGTAGTACCCACTGTACTCAACAAGTCATACTGGAAGAGAAGGTATGATGCAGGATAAATCACAAGGAAGAAATAGGGTTTCATTAGCATAAACAACATTTCACAAATAATAATAGTTGAAAGCAGTACAACAGTAGTATATAATTAAGCAATATTGAAATAATCACTGTCCAATGTTAACCCCATGTTGCAACAGGTTCAACCATCCATCTATTCTAGTCAAATACCATTAATCAAGTTCATTTACTAGAATAAGACTAATCACGGTGAATTTGGTTGATCGTTCATAACCACAGGCATGGCTATTCGAATAGTTTTTAACTCTGATCAAAGGTGTACACCTGTACCCATAAGAACACAGCCCCATGACATGTTTCTGTGTGCTTGTTAAGCAATATTAAGCAATATTAAAATAATTAACCTTGGTATCATACCACACCAAGGTTTTGCCCCTACTCCCCCAAGGGCAATGGGCAGCCCCCCTACGTGTCGCGGTGAATCTGGTGACCGATCAACCCTTTTAACCAAGGCCGACCCAACTCCATCACGCCCACCCTCACTAGGGTACATTAGCTAGAGACATTTACACTACAGATCCAGCCATTACCCATTGGCTTGTGGTATGCACGGTAATTCTTCCAGGGTTTTCCGAGAACCGTTCCTTAACTGTCATGGGCGCGACTATCTAAAACCATTGCACCCACAGCCCACCATTGTCCTGTTTTATTATTATTACCATAGTATCTCATACTTAACATCATCTGTATAATAATCTCCACTATAGTAATTAGACAATGTGATTCCCCTTAATGAGCTAATTGATCTAAGCCAGGCTAAGCATGTTCTAAATCAATATCTAGTCATATTAAACTTAAGTTATCAATGATATAAGGCAAACAAGTCATATGGCTGAGTACAATAGGTAAAATAGTCCCATAAAATGACATTCTAAAACATATGTAATATTTGAGAGAAATAAGACATTTGGAAAAAAGGCACAATATAATCAATGTAAAGCATGACTTGTCTTGCTTTGAAGATTGGGGAATTTCTGCAACTACTTCGAAATAAATGGGATCGCTGGAACTGCCAGAATCTACATGACAAACAATGGACTCAACAAAACATGCTAAAAGTCTACTGAAACAGCACACAAACTATTTTTAATGGATTCTTGACATTTTTCTGGATTTAATACAATTTGAATGGACTAAAACAGAGCTCGGATTAAAAAGATATCAATTTTAGAAGATTATATGTGTTTATTATTAAAACAGAAAAGTCTTTAATAATTTATTACGCAATTAAGTCCCGGCTAACGCAATCAGGTAGGGTTGACGTCATCATAGCGCAACGCTGATGTCAGGGCGCGTGGGATACTGGTCTACGGTGAACCAGGTCCACGGGAGTGCGGCGATGCGATGCACCACGTGGGCACATGTGGCGCTGACGCGGCGCGGCGTCTGTGCGGGATTGGACGGCCCCGATCTACCGCACGGTAGATCGAACGGCTCGGGTTGCAGCTAGGGTTAGCAGCGACGGCTGAGCTCGGAGTGGTCGGCCATGGCCACGCGGCGGCCGGCCGGCGTGCCGATGATACAAGCGGAGGAGATGAAACGACGACGCAGGTTGCGGCGAACGGTGCGGAGCAGCTCTAGGCTTTCGGGTTGGCGCGCGGACTTGCGAGATTGCGGCGGCTAAAGCACGGAACAACAAAGAGAAAGAGGAAGCGGGACTCACCGCCGACGGAGACGAAGGCGGCGGCGCACGGCGGTGGAAAATAAAACTCGGCGAATTAGGGCACAAATCTGAGCAGCGAAAACGGGAAAACAAAGCGAGGCTCGCGGTGGATTTTATAGAGGGCTTTGGAGTTCGGATTTGGCATGAATCGGCGCGGATTCCACGCCGTTCTTCTCGGACTCGAAGAGAGAAAAGGCGGTGGTGTTCGGTTAGGGTTTAGGGCCGAGACGCGTATGGATAAGGCGCGGCGTGCAATGGAGAGGCGGCGCAACGCGTGCGGCTTGGGTCCTCGGGTTGGGTGTGGGGTGCGCGGGAGTGGCGCGGAGCAGGCGGCGGGTATGGCGCGACGGCGCGGGGTTGAGTGCCTAGGGAGACGGGCCTGACAGGTGGGCCCCAGCTGTTAGCGGCCCGAAAGAGAGAGGGAGGGCTTGCGGACTTCGGCACGAGGTCGGGCGGTGCGTTGCTCGGCTCGGTGTCGGGCGCCAGGGTTGGGCGCTGTGAGGCGGACTGGGCCGGTGGGATGGGCCGTCGGCCCAGCTGGAAAAAGAGCGGGAAAAGGATGGGAATTAAAGGAAAAAAGGGAAAATAATTTCCCGAGATTTAATTAATTCCGAGATTTGACTTAATTGGTTAAAAATTATTTCTAGTGCTCTAAAAATTTCACTAAAAATTTAGTTAATATATTTTGACATGTAGAATTTAAGACAAATCCTACATAGGGATGAAAACGGATCGGATACGGTCGGAAACTAGATATACCGTATTTGTTTTCATATTTTTTCGGAATCGGATTCGGAATCGGAAACCTCGGATACTAAAATGGAAACAAATAATATCGGAAACAAATACGAAACGGATACGAATCGAAACAAATACGGTAATGGATATTGATCGGAATATTAAACCCTCTCAAACTAATCAATATTTATAATTTTTCAGCTAAGCAACCCATATAATAAATTTTAAATATCCATATCAACATTGTTTTACTAATTTCATAACCATATTATCTTTCATATCAAATATCATTATAAATCAAGCATAGTAATTTTAGACATTCATAATAAAAAATAATTCACTCATATAAGTGTATATCATAATTTAAGTAGTTTATCACAAAATAGTGCTTTTTTGTTGGGCTTATGGAGTTATGGTCATGAGCCGGCTGGCCAAAGCTTCACACCAAGGGTCCGGATATTATTCGATGAGGTATCCGGATATTATCCGACCGTATTCGCTATCTGCCGGATAATGTCTCTACCGTATTCGTATCCGTATCCGAGAAAAATTATTCGTTTCCATTTCCGAATCTGAAATTATCCGAAAATTATCCGGTGACAATATCCGTATCCGATTTTTGAGGTATCCGGATATTATCCGACCATATCCACTATCCGCCGGATAATGTCTCTACAGTCGCTAGTGATTTTTAAAAGGCTAAACTCCACGGTGTGAGAGTGAGACTCCCAGTGAGTTGAGTAAGAGGTTAGGAATATCAGCCTGGCAAATTCGTTTAGTTTTGGGCAATCTCAGACCCTCCTTAGATGTTTTTGCATTGGCCCGGAATTTTGGGTTTTGTTCGAATTTCTTTGAATCTGGTTGAATTTTGTTTAAATTGCTTCAGATCAATTTTTTTTCTCATAATAGTCAGTAAGATTTTGCTTGACATATGTCTCAGGCCCTCCCGAAATTTTCCTTCCGGTCGAGAAATTAATTAACCCATGCCTGTCACACATATGCAGTAACTCTGCTAGTGTGATCGGTTCAGGGGTTCACATCCTCTACCTTTGAGTCGAAAGGCAAAGTTTGTCGTTGCTGTCGTCCACATCCTTCGTTCTGCGATCAACCGTTACATGGTTTAGATCCTTTCCGTGACTAATTACCAGCTATTTAATGATAGAATTTACTCTCCAGAAAATATCAAGGAAAAAAATAAAAACTATATTTTGGAACCATTTGGTATCATTCATTCAGGGAAACAATTTCATTACAAGACTATATTTTGTTGATTTGTCAAAAGAAAAGTAATAGACACAGCTAATCCTTAGAAAAAGCTGTAAGGGAAAAAATTCTTACCACTTTTATAAACGTTGATTTGACATGGTGTGAGTAAATATAGATTTTCTACAAGTTCTATCTAGCTAAACCAGATGGTACCAGGAAGCTTTATGAGGACTTTTTTAAAGTACATGTAGCAATACTAATCAATTAATTGTCTTTTAAATTGGTCCAGCACAACTGATTTTATCAATTAATTGGCTGTTAATCATCCTTGCGAAGATTATGGCAATCGGGTATCTACATGGCAAGTTTATCCGACTGGAGGTAGGGATAGATTGCGCCTGTCATATCTGTAAACCAAACATGACTTGGGTGTTACGTTGCCGGTTGAGATAAGGCAACGGCCTATAGTCACGGTTTGGTAAGATTGAGGAAACCGACTTAGAGTAAGATAGGGTTTCCGATCTTTAAACCCGCCTTCCAAGACTATATAAGGGGGGTAAGGGGCGTCCCTTAAGGGAGATCAGAAGTTAGATCAAATAATTCCGATAGGAGATCAACTTTTAGCTTTGAGCCTTAGATCACGAGATCAATAAAGATACTCGGCGGATCGAATCCACCGAAACAGGAGTAGGGTATTACCTCACGAGAGGGCCTGAACCTGTCTAAATCCTCTTTTCCTTCTAACCCATTGTGCTTGGCGATCTTGACTGCGACCCCAGAATTTATATTGCCGAAACCGAGTTTCGGCAGTTGGCGCGCCAGGTAGGGGACCGCGCGTCGAGACTTCTCCAACAATCTCGCCAACAAGCGTGATGGGATCTCCTTCAGGATTCGACGACTGCACCGCCAACAACTTCGACGACTCCTCCTTCGACTCGGATTCAAACCAGTCGGAAGGAAAGACCCACTCGGCGCCGTTCGGGCTCCCCAATAGCGCCGAGATCTTCGACGACATCCTCAAGATCAAGATGCAATCTGCTCGCTCCAACGAAGGACTTTACTCGGCACCGTTCGGATTGCCGAACACTGCCAAAATCTGCACCGATCTTCTCGTCTCCCCAACGGAGACGATCTACTCGGAAGAAGACCTCTCGGTACCGTTTGGGTTACCAAACACCGCCGAGATCTACGGCAAACTCCTCTCCCCCGAGTTGAGGTCGACCCACTCGGAGGAACCCGCTTCCCCATGCTCTGATTCGGACTAGAATGATCCAGGCCCGAGTTACCCAGGGCTAAGGGAGGTCGCCGTCATCCTCCCGTCATTCGGCTCATGCTCATCTCCCGAGCTCAATGAATACCTCAGCTCCGTCGGCTTTGACAACCTCTATGGTATCCCCTCAGATAAAGCTGACGACTCCGACTGCCACAAGGACTACGAGCCGAAGTGCTTCGATGTCCTCATGGCTGAGCCAGACGAGTCCGACTCAGCCATGGCCCGCAGGCTTGCTGAGGAAGAACGAGCCAAGATCGAGCAGGAGCGCAAGACGGTCGAAGAGGAGAAGAAACGCAGGGAAGAGGCTGACAAAAGAAAGCAAGATCTACGCGCAGCCGGACGATCCGCTCAGGAGGCCATTCTTCAAACGCGGGTCCGCAACGCCAACATCTTCCAGATGCCACAGCAGAATGCTGTTGCCGCGCTCACACTCCTGGACACCGTCATGGAGACGGCACCCGCTGACGTGACTCCAATACTTGATAAGATCAAGACCATCGTCGCGGCCACAGCCAACGGCAATCCCACCACCTCGGCACGAAGGCCGACTGAGTCCGTGGCTGAAACGCCCGACAAAAGCCGACTCCCGCCTCTAAAGTCAGGAGACTACAAGAGGCCCGAGCCAGATCGGTCGACGACAAGGCCAAGAGGCCCACGCCGCGAGTCCACACAGAAGTACTAGGATCAAACAGCCGACTCCCGCGACAAACGACACGGACGTCCACCCGTCCACCACAGCGTCCGCCGAAACAACAGCTCCAGCTACCCAACCAGCCAACCGAAGACCCCGCCGAGTGATCTGCGGGAAGTCCTCGATCGCCGCTACCAGGAGCGAGACCGACGCACCCGGGAAGATCGGAGGGGATCACCCGATAGCGGCGACGACGGAGTGCCGGCTTTCACTCGGGAGCTTCGCCGAGTGCACTGGTCGAGTGGATTCAAGCCCACAGGAATAGAAAGGTACGATGGCAAGACCGACCCCGAGTCATGGCTCACCGTATATACTCTCGCCATCCGCGCAGCAGGCGGCGACAACAAGGCTATGGCCAATTATCTTCCAGTGGCCCTCGCTAACTCAGCCAGGAACTGGCTCACGAGCCTGCCAAGAGGCTCAATCGGCTCGTGGAGCGAGCTAAGGGACCACTTCATCGCCAACTTCCAGGGTACCTTCGAAAGGCCCGGCACACACTTCGACCTATACAACGTCATCCAGAAGCCGGACGAGCCTCTGAAGGATTACATCCGTCGTTTCTCCGAGAAGCGCAACAAGATCCCCAACATCACCGATGACATCATCATCGCCGCCTTCCAGAAGGGAGTCCGTGATGAGCTGTTGATCGGAAAGTTCGGGCGCAAGCCACCAAAGACGGTGAAACAGATGTTCGAGACGGCGAACTCCTACGCCAAATCCAACGACGCCATCAAGGCTGCCCGTCAAGACCGGCCCGACAGGAGGGAAGACAAGCAGGCGGGAGGAAGCCGGAATCCTAAGAAGGATAACAGCAACAGCAACAACCAGGGCCAAAAAGACCGCAAGCGCCGATCTGAGGATCTAGTGGCCGCAACCTCCAACACTCAACGCCGCCCCCGAGTCGCCGCCTACGACGCCATCATGAATGCACAGTGCACTCATCATCCCAATCACAAGCACGCGGTTAAGGACTGCTTCATCTACAAACAGTTCGCCGAGCAGTACGCGGCGCAACTCAGCAAGAAGCCGACTGATGAGGCTGGTCCGTCGGGCGCCAAGAAAAACAACGTGGCTGAAAACGCCGAACCTTTCCAAGACCCTGTGGGAGAGCTCAATCACATCTTCGGAGGGCCGCTAGCCTATGAATCCAAGAGGAAACAGAAGCTAACCGACCGAGAGGTCAACGCGGCTCAACCCGAAGTCCCTCAGTACCTGCGATGGTCGAAAGTGGCCATCACTTTTGATCGCTCGGATCACCCTGACCGAGTGGTTCACCCGGGGCGCTATCCACTCGTCCTGGATCCCGTGGTTCGCAACATCAGGCTCAAGCGCATCCTCATCGATGGGGGCAGCGCCCTCAACATCCTCTTCGCCAAGACCATGGATGAGATGCAGATCCTGAGGGCCGAATTGAAGGCAAGCTCAGCCCCCTTTCACGGAGTCATCCCGGGGCTATCATCTACACCACTCGGGCACATCTCCCTCCCTGTCACCTTCGGGGCTCGAGAGAACTTCCGAACGGAGAACGTCACTTTTGAGGTGGCCGACTTCAAAACAAGCATACCATGCCATCATCGGAAGGCCGCGCTTGCCAAATTTATGGCGATCCCACATTACACCCGCCTCCGCATGAAGATGTCGGGTCCCAACGGCGTCATCACTCTTCGCAGCGATGTGAAGCAAGCCTTCACCTGCGATAAGGAGAGCTGCGACATGGCCCAATCTCGCGAGAGATTGCGTGGCCTGCAAGAAGTCCGATTGGCTGCATTGACTTCGGCAGAGGGCGAAGTCCCCGCGAAGAAGATAGCCAAATCGGGATCCGGCGACGCCAAGACAAAGAAGATCTCCCTTGATCCATCGGATCCCTCAAAACTCGTAATCGACGCTGAACTAGATCCCAAATAGGAAAACACGCTCGTCACCTTCCTCCAAAATAATAAAGATGTCTTTGCTTGGAAACCATCTCGATATGCCCGGAATTCCTAGGGAGGTGATCGAGCACTCTTTGCACGTCAAAGATGACGTCAAACCGATAAAACAACGATTACGCAGATTCGTGCAGGGACCGAAAAGACGCTATCAAGGAAGAGCTCGCAAAGCTCTTGGCCGCCGCTTCATCAAAGAAGTCCTTCATCCCGACCGGTTAGCCAACCTAGTCCCGGTCCGCAAGAAGACGGGGCAATGGCGCATGTGCGTTGACTATACCGACCTCAACAAAGCCTGTCCCAAAGATCCATTCGGGCTACCTCGCATCGACCAAGTCGTAGACTCAACAATGGTGCCAACTCCCGAGTTTCTTGGATTGTTACTCGGGCTATCACCAGATCAGATTAAAAGAATCCGACTACCTGAAGACATCGTTCATCACGCCGTTTGGGGCCTACTGCTACATCACCATGCCTTTCGGCCTGAAGAACGCCGGTGTCACATACCAACACATGATCCAGAGATGTTTTCAGACGCAGATCGGTAAGAACGTAGAAGCTTATGTCGACGACATTGTCATCAAGACCAAGCAGAAAGAAGACCTGATCGCTGACCTAGAAGAAACCTTTGCAAACATCCGGGCCTTCAGAATAAAGTTGAACCCGGAGAAGTGCACTTTCGGCGTTCCATCAGGCAAACTGCTCGGCTTCATGGTGTCACATCGCGGCATTGAAGCCAATCCAGAGAAGATCAACGCCATCTTGAGCATGAAGCCCCCGAGTAACCAGAAAGACGTCCAGAAGCTCACTGGCTGCATGGTGGCGCTAAGCCGCTTCATCTCTCGACTCGACGAACGAGGCATGCCCTTCTTTAGATTGTTAAAGAAGACAGACGACTTCCAGTGGACCGCGAAAGCCAACAAGGCCTTTTAAGATTTCAAAGAGTTCCTTACAACGCCGCCTGTCCTGGCCTCGCCTTAGCCCCAGGAATCTCTGCTGCTGTACGTTTCAGCCACTCACCAAGTGGTTAGTGCGGTCCTCGTGGTCGAGCGCGAAGAAGAAGGACAGGCTCAGAAGATTCAGAGGCCGATCTACTTTGTTAGCGAAGTTTTGGCAGGAGCCAAAATTTGCTAGCCTTGGATACAAAAACTGCTCTATGGTGTCCTAATAACCGCGAGGAAATTGGCACACTATTTTTAGGGTCACTCGGTCACCGTCGTCACCTCCTTTCCACTCGGCGATGTCATCCACAACCGGGAGGCAACTGGGCGCATTGCTAAGTGGGCCCTGGAGCTAATGCCACTGGACTTGACTTTCAAGGTGAGGACGTCCATAAAGTCACAAGCCCTGGCGGATTTCCTGGCCGAGTGGACCGAGCAACAAGAGAATGTACCTCGGGAAGACCTCCAACACTGGACCATGCACTTCGACGGATCCAAGAGAATCACCGGCTTGGGAGCAGGAGTGGTGCTGATCTCCCCGACTGGGGAAAGGCTAAGATACGTCCTTCATCTCCACTTCTCCGCCTCACACAACGTTGCCGAGTACGAAGCCCTGTTACATGGAATGCGGCTCGCAGTTTCACTCGGGATATGTCGGCTCATCGTGAAAGGCGACTCCCAGCTGGTCGTCAACCAAGTAATGAAGGACTGGTCCTGTCTAAAAGACACCATGGAGGCCTATCGACAAGAGGTCCGCAAACTTGAAGACAAGTTTAACGGACTCGAACTATCACATGTTTTGAGACACAACAACGAAGCTGCCCCAACAAATGTTTTTGTTGAGCACCTCTATGAGCCAACCATCACGGCAAAAACAAACTTCCAATGAACAAGCTGCAAACGAAGTCGCCATGACCAATGCCGACTGGAGGACGCCACTCATCAAATTCTTAACTCAGCAAGAGCTGCTAAAAAACCGGGATGAGGCAGAACGCGTCCGACGTTGTTGCCAAGCATATGTCATGGTTGACTCCAACTTATACAAGAGAAGTCCTTTCGGAATCCTAATGAGATGCATCACACCCGAGGAAGGGAGACAGCTACTCCAAGACATCCACTCGGGCATATGCGGAAGCCACGCGGCAGCACGCACTTTGGTGGGCAAAGCTTACAGACAAGGTTTCTTCTGGCTTACCGCGGTCTCCGACACGGACAAAGTCGTACGAACCTGTGAAGGCTGCCAATCTTTCGCCCGACAGAGCCATGTCCCGGCCCAGGAGCTACAAACAATCCCACTATCCTGGCCGTTCGCGGTATGGGGCTTGGACATGGTCGGCCCTTTCAAGAAAGCTCCAGGAGGATTTACACACCTTTTCGTCGCAATTGACAAGTTCTCCAAGTGGATTGAAGCCAAGCCGGTCGCCACAATTACTGCTGACAAGGCACGGGATTTCTTCCTCAACATCATGCACCGCTTCGGCGTCCCAAACAGAATCATAACCGACAATGGGACTCAATTCACGGGAGGCATCTTCAAGGAATTCTGCGAAGACTTCGGAATCAAGATTTACTATGCGTCAGTTGCCCATCCCAAAAGCAACGGACAGGTCGAACGGGCCAACGGCATGGTCCTTCAAGGCATCAAGGCCCGCGTGTTCGATCGTCTAAGCCCTTATGCAGGCAAGTGGGTTCAAGAGCTTCCCTCGGTCCTATGGTCTCTGCGGACCACACCCAGTCGGGCTACCGGCCAAACTCCCTTCTTTTTGGTCTATGGCGCAGAAGCCATGTTGCCAAACGAGATGGAGTATGAATCCCTCCGAGTCCATAGCTTCAACGATGAACGCTACGATCCCGACCGAGTGGACGACCTCACCCGACTGGAAGAGGCCCGAGAGGCAGCCCTCATCCAGTCGGCCAAATATCTTCAAGGGCTCAGACGATACCACAGTCGCAACGTTCGAGCACGAGCTTTCATCGTTGGCGACATGGTTCTACGCAAGATTCAAACCACCAAAGATCGTCACAAGTTATCCCCCTTATGGGAAGGACCATACATAATAGCTGAGGTGACTCGGCCCGGTGCATACCGACTAAAGCGTGAAGACGGATCTATGGTGGAGAACTCCTGGAACATCGAGCATCTTTGACGATTTTATGCTTAATTTGACTAAAGTTTCATATTTTCCTTGACTGCCAACCTCAAGCAAGATGACTTCTTGAGTTAGCAGTCGGGGGTTGTACATATGTCAATAAAGCATAAGTTTTCCTCATCAACTTTTGTGTATGATTTGGTTTATCATTGTTTAATGTTTCTTGATTCGAGTTCGGTGTTTAAGGACCGAGAGTTTTTCGATGGCCTAATCGAGCATAGGCTCGGTGACAGTCGGACGAAAATTACTTAAGAAATTTCACACAAAAACTCGGATCAAGACATTAACATAAATAAACTAAATATATCACAAGTCTATATCGAGCATCACGATCATACGACATTTACAAGACAATGTTCATAAGACAAATCAAATCCAGAGTTATTCACTACATCAAGTAAATCTTCTTCGCCGACTCGCGCTTCACTCAAGCATGTCCAAGGCCCGCTCATCCGAGGTCCCGTCGCCGAAGCCCTCTCCCACCGAGTTGATATCCACTCGGGGTAGAGAGACTTGGTCTATGCAAGAGCCAGACCTGCTCCCATGTTGGCGGCCTCGGTGATATTCGCCAAATACTGGTCAGGGGCCCTCCGCAGCTTGTCAAAGATGTCCAATGGCTCTAGCGAACTGGCCCCGACCCCCTGATGAAATAGGGACAGTAAGATCGGCGTTGCTGCGTTGGCAACCTCTTCCCGGACTTCTCCGGCTCGTTTGACC
Organism: Oryza australiensis; assembly: GCA_019925245.2. NCBI lineage: Eukaryota > Viridiplantae > Streptophyta > Magnoliopsida > Poales > Poaceae > Oryza > Oryza australiensis. The sequence continues at coordinate 704,780 of JAIFGZ020000161.1, read as the reverse complement.
CGCTCGAGCAAGACATCGTAATTAGCTCGGGTCTTGACCTTGTAAGCTGCAAAAATATCTGATCACGCAGAGCACTCGGAAATAAAGCAGCACAAGGAATGTTACTCCGAAGAAGCTTACCTTCAAACTCGGCCTCCAATTCGGCCTTGTCGAGGCTGACTGCCTCCAGCTGGACCTGGAGCGAGTGAACCTCCGACGAATTTTATACAAGCAAAGAAGGTCATCGAATCGGGATCAACATGAGAATCATAAAGAAACTCGAAGAGATGAGCTCACTCCCGATCGATCCTCGAGGTCGGTTCTCCTCCCGGAGTTCCGCTATCTCCCTCCTCGGGTTGCCTCCTCGACGCGGCCTCCTCCCGAGTGGTCTTCACTTCATCTGGATATCCTCCAGGAGTTTAAGTGTGGGACCAGCTTCTCCGCGCCTCCGACTTGGCCATGGAGCGGCAATACTCCTTCGCACGCAAGCTCCAAGGATTGACCGACTGAAAAATGATGATACAAGACAAAGAGAAGATCGGGCTTACATTGAGTAGCCGAGTCACCTCATTCAGCCGTTGACGAGGGCATCCCTTTCTTCGCTTCGACTTGCTTGTCCAAGACGATGCCCCGCCTCCGGCCTTCCGAGTCTCGCCACTGATCTTGATCGGAGGAACCCGTGTTTCGAAGATAACCCGGGATTTCCTCCACCGTGGTCGGATAGGAAGAACAAATGAAGACATGAAAGATTCAAACTAGGGAGTAAAGACAAGACTCGATTCAAGACTTACCGCTTCCGCGGCTACGCTCTTGGGTGGGGCAGCCCGCTGGCCTCCTTCTTCGGCTTTTTACCGACCGATCCTCAATCGGGCCGACCGAGCCACGCCGTGGTTTCCCGTGCCGACCGGCTCCCGCGGGACGTCCCGGCCGGTCGGGGCTCTTTCCTCGGGACATCCTTCTTGGGAGGCAGGGTTTTTGCCCGAGCACTCTCGCTCGGAAGCGAGCCCCGGGTCTTGGCTCCGTAGGCTTGGATGCCTCAGAGCAGCAGCGGAGTAGGCCCTCGCCCTTCCCGGCAGGATCTATGTCCTGGGGCCTCCTGCAACAACGGATGCAGTAAGAATGAAGACAAAGGGAATTTTCAAGAAAAAGACCGGACTTCAGTCATGAAGCATACCTGGACGACCGGCGGATCTTCGGTGCCGCCTTCGGTGATGGCTTTGGAGGGGGCATCTCGACTGGAGGAGCCGGGACGTCGTCATCCGAATCGTCAATAACGAGCCTCCTCTTGCTCGCCCGCTTGTTGGTGTCCCCACTCGGGGCCGCCCGCTTCCCGACCGGATCGCTTTGGATTTTTATCTCGCCAGTCGGCTTCTTGGCAGGGCGATGCGGCACGTCATCGTGGGGCACCTTGTACGGTTTTGAAGTAACAGAAGCATTTTCCTGCAAGAGAAGTTCGCACAATACTAAGAGACATGACATCAAGGTTGCAAGATAATATGAAGAAGTCAGTCGGCTTACCGGAGGAGGAGGCCGATGGATGCTGAAGGGAAGAACTGGCAGTATGAGGGCGCGCTCGACTGCAATTCCAGTCGAGAAGATCTTGTACATCCGGATCTTCGGGATCTCGTAACTGAGTGGATCTTGATCTTCCCGATTGGGGTCCTTCCCGCCTTCGTACTCGAAGGCCAGCTTCGATCGCTCTTTAATTGGAGCCAGTCGGCACCGGATGAAGTGCCGAGTGATTTGCTTGCCTCGAAGACCCTTCTGCTTCATTGCCAGGATCTTTGCAAGCAGTTTGTTGGCCTCGTCCCTATCTTGAGCCACTGGAACAGTGCTCCAAGTTTGCCTGGGTACAAGGGGAAGCCCGACAAAGGCTGGCAGGCTGGGTTCGAGATTGCTGATATAGAACCAGCCTGCATGCCATCCCTTATTGAAAGATTTCAAGGGAAGAGAGAGTACTCCTTGCGGAGAGATCCGCGGAGTTGAAAACCCGCCCCACCAACGACGCATGGGTGGTCTTTATTCGGATGTGGTTTAAGATAAAACATGCGGCGGAACAGATGGAAGTGGGGGAGGATGCCAAGGAATGCTTCACATACATGAATGAAAAGAGCGATGTGAAGCATGGAGTTGGGGTTCAGATGGTAGAGCTGGAGACCATAGTAATCTAAAAGCCCCCGGAAGAACTCGGAGGTGGGAAGACTGAACCCGCAATAGAAAAAAGAGGTGAATACAACGAGCTCACCAGTGTTCGGGGTTGGGAAATCTTCACCCGTCGCCGGGCGCCAGCCCACGATCTCCTTAGGAGGGAGCACGCCGTGCTTCACCATCTCCTTGAGGGTGGATTCCCTCACATCCGATGTGGCCCATTGATCAAAGGGGATTCTCTTTTCCTCCGCTATGAGTGTGGTTTGGATGGAAAATGGATCTGGTCAGAAAGAATGGAGATTTGAGCAGGAGGTCTTGGGAGATTGGCTGCGGAAGCTGGTTTGTGGCAAGAAGCGAGCTCCTGGATGGATGGATTTGGGTGCGCGCGAGTCTAGGGTTCTTCGCAAGGAACTGATGAACAGTGCTGCGAAAAGAGGAATTTTTTGGAAGACGAAGAGGCGGGGACGACCTCGAGGCTTTATAGAAAGATTTGAGGGTTGCGCTAGGTTTTCTCGTGATTAGGCCGAGCCCATGAGAGAATCTCGCGGCCCGCTTAAGGTGCGGCCCGACACGTGTCCATAGGGACTTAAGCGGATGAGCTTAAGCAGATTTGCTTTGGCAATATGCGCGTGTCCGAATGCCCTATACCTTTGGAAATCCTTTCATACCGTGGTTTGCTTGACTTCATGAGAAGCTGGCACGATGCAACTTGGAAGGTGACCAACAGTTAAGCTTTTTATAGCTGCCTTGATGACAAGGGCTGTTTGGTTTTTTAGCATTTGACTAAGTGATTATGTCAATGCTATTTTTCCACCTTGGTGAAGATCTTTATAGATTAAGACCAGTATTATGGCAAGAGCTATTTAATAACTTGGTCATATTTTTCATACGATTGAAAAACTCGTTTTCCCATGAGGGACGATTAAAATATTTGTTCCGAAATGACTCGGGAAGAACCACTCAGATAAGAATGAGTTTGTCGAGTGCTTTTCTACCCATGAGGGTTGGTTGAATTATTTGTTCTGAGATGACTCGGACAAATTCACTCGGATGAGTATGAACTTGCCGGGTAATGAGATTTCTATGATTGCTTTAGCATGAGCTAAGTATTTATATGAGAATGATTTTTTATAGTTCTTGACTATATGCTTAGTCTGTTTTTGACTAACCACATAGTCGGGGGCTACACCTAATTAGGTGCATCAGGAGATGCACGTAGATATTTATTTTTGAGAATTTTTTAGATATTTTCCAGCCCTTCACAGTCTTTGGAGCCACTCGGAAAGATTCGGGCAGAGATGATGGAATCACTCGGCGCCAGAAGCACTCGGCCAAAGAGATTTTTGGCTGCGTGTTGTTTTGGTTTGAAGCTGAGTTGTCTCGTCGACTGAAAAGGACTCGGGGGCTACTTTGGAGATTATGGCAATCGGGTATCTACATGGCAAGTTTATCCGACTGGAGGTAGGGATAGATTGCGCCTGCCATATCTGTAAACCAAACATGACTTGGGTGTTACGTTGTCGGTTGAGATAAGGCAACGACCTATAGTCACGGTTTGGTAAGATTGAGGAAACCGACTTAGAGTAAGATAGGGTTTCCGATCTTTAAGCCTGCCTCCTAAGACTATATAAGGGGGGTAAGGGGCGTCCCTTGAGGGAGATCAGAAGTTAGATCAAATAACTCCGATAGGAGATCAGCTTTTAGCTTTGAGCCTTAGATCACGAGATCAATAAAGACACTCGGTGGATCGAATCCACCGAAACAGGAGTAGGGTATTACCTCACGAGAGGGTCTGAACCTGTCTAAATCCTCTTTTCCTTCTAACCCATTGTGCTTGGCGATCTTGACTGCGACCCCAGAATTTATATTGCCGAAACCGAGTTTCGACAATCCTTGAATTGAGGAAAAAAATGTAGCCGTTGAATAGGAAATGGATGGGCTGGATGGCAGCAAAGGCAAACTTTGACTTTGGCCTCAAAGGCAGGGGATGTGAACCCTCAGTTCAGTGAGCCTATACCACCATCCTCAGTTAACACAATTCCAACTCATTTTCTGAAAAAACGCAACACTAATTCACCTTCCACTGCCAGCGTCCCATGCATGTAAATCAAGACGAGTCCTCCCATGCGTCAATGGCCAAATCACAGGAACAAATTCAGCTAGAAAGAGGATTGAGGCAAGGCGACCCCCTATCCCTATCCCCTCTCTTCTTCATTCTTGTGATGGAAACCCCGGCCGGCCTTTTCCATGCAGCAACTCGCATTGGGGGAGGGGGATGAGGGGGCCGATGTTCTTTCACCCCTCGCAGATAGAAGATTACCTCTCCGTGTGTCACTCTACGCGGACGACACTAAGAACAGCGGTTATTCAACACAGCTCTTCGCTTGCGTTGCGTTGGCCATGGTATAGATGGACGAGGCCCGAAAGGTCGTGGATTGCCCTACCGAAGAAGAAAGACCCTAAGATATTGGCCATCTTCAACTCAGCAACAAGAGTGTTCTAGGGGATGGTGAGTCAGCTCTTTTCTGGACCTCAAATTGGTGGCCTAATGATGGTGCTCTTGCAACAATGGCACCGACCTTGTACTCCTTCGTCAAGGATAACAACTTGATCACTGTCAATGAAGCACTGCTCAATAACAAGTGGGTGATGAACGGAGATCACCGGGGGCCTCTCGTTGCAAGCGTTAGGCCAATATTTGCACATTTGGGATGTTTGTTTAGCTGTGCAGCTCGAGGAGACAAGACCAGACGAAATTGAGTGGCCATTGTCAAAGACAGGTGCCTACTCTGCTTCATCTGCTTACAAGATGTTCTTTCAAGGGAGGGTTCGGTGCAGATTTTGGAAGGCCAAGGTCCCTGGGAAGTGCAAATTTTTCATGTGGTTGGCCAGCCGAGAGAGATGCCTCACAACCGGCAACCTACAGAAGCTAGGGTGACCCAATCAAACTTTCTGCCCTTCATGTCACTCAGGCCAGTCTCAATGGGGTTTTATTTGAGGTTTCATGCACATTTAATAGACTGTCACATCAACCTTTGCATAAAATTAGAAAGAGAGAGAATAAAAAGAGTTTCATCTTAGTGAAACCTTTCAGGCACTGTTTCCAAAAAGATTAAACACACTTGAAATCTCCACTGAGAACGTATTGTGTTTCATCCCGTCTTAGAAACAGTGAGAAACCCCACTAAAAGTCTCTTTCGTTTCAGCTTGTCTTGGACAATGAGACCCATTAAATACTAAAATAATCTTACGAAACAGTGAAATAAAACTATTTCATTGAGAAAGTTTGTTTCATTCACTCTTACCAACATTCTCATGTCTTGAAAACAGTGGGATGAAACCTTTCATTGAGATTGGCCTCACCAGAGAAGACTTGCAACCATTTGCTGAGCTCCTCCTGGTTTGCCAACGCTTTGGGGTTCATCAGTTGTTTACTGCCGACGACGTCTTTGCTTGGTGGATTTCCGTGAGGAAGCAACTGCACAAGACACTGCAGAAGAGGATGGATGCAGTGGTCATCAGTGTATCTTGGCAAATTTGAAAGAAAAAAGATGGACGCATTTTTCACACAATGGCGCACTCACTGGCAGAAGTTGTTGAAGTGATCTGGGAAGAAACCACCACGTGGCAGCTAGCCGGGCTGGGCAACTAGACGTGTGAAGCTAGTTTGAGGCGACATTTGTAATTTGTAGATGTTCTGTATAGTGTTACGGTCCTCAGGGCGCGATAGTCCCTGAGGCCCTTAATACTCTGATCCGTGGCATCATGTGTCATGTATGTACCACTTTACTTTCTTATCTATTAAAATCGATCAGCATCCTTTTGCCATTTCGACGAAGAAAACACGGGTCCTCTCTGTGATCTTCGTTTGCCCTCTTCTCTCTATATAAATGGTGATACTTGATACTTAGAACAGAGGGAGGAGAAAGCTAGATATATGGTAGTGGTGTATTGCTCGATCGCTTGTGAGAAAGCTATGAAACTAGCTACCTAGCTGCAATGGTGGATTGTTTCGTCTGCTGAATAGTTTGTTGATCTTTTAATCTGTTTAGATCGATCGGGGCTGTATGTATCAATGTATGTGCATGAACATAGGAGGCGTCGGGACCGAGAAACTTGCAGAATCCATCGTTGCCCCCAACAACGGCGACATCTCTTGATCCTCATGTGGGTAATGAGAGTTGGACTTGTTCTTGATGATACCAGCATGCTTGGTATACGTGTGGCTTGTTTCCTTCAAAAAAAAATACATCTCTATAACCTACATACACTACTGGAGAAAGTCATACTAGTCCCGGTTATCAAATCGAAACTACGAATCCGGGACTAGAGATGGGCGATCTCTAGTCTTGGTTATTACCGGGACTAGAGATGCATCTTTAGTCCGGTTGAAGCCACCAACTAGGACTAAAGATGGCGGCGCCACGTGGTTGGCTCCGCCATCTTTAGTCCCGGTTGGTGGCTTCAACCGGGACTAAAGATTTTTTTATTTTTTTAATTCTTCTTTCTGTTGTTAGCTTGCTGCCTGTTTACATATATATATATACATATATAGATTTGCATATATATGTCTAAATACATAACACACATATATAACACACATAACATACATATATATGCAAACAACATCAAAATCGAATACAATAAAATACAACAACAAAATAAATTTGTTCACACATATATACAACAAAATCCACTATATACAATAAAATACAACAACATCAATTTTCCGCTCGGCTCGCCGCCGCCGCCGGCTCCCGCTCCCGCTCGCCGCGGTGAGAAGATGGTGCCTCGTTGCCGCCACCTCCTCCCCCGCCGTCGCCATTTCCTCCCCTCCCCTTGCTTGCCGAGGGGAGAGGGAGAGAGAGAGGGAGAGGGGGAGGGAGAGAGAGAGGGAAAGGGAGAGAGATCTGAAAAATATGCTAAGTGTTGGATCGGTGGAGAAGACGATGCGAGCCGGGGATATATATAGCCAATTCATCTTTAGTCTCGGTTGGTGTCACCAACCGGGACTAAAGATAATTTCCCGCTATTTCCAATTCATCTTTAGTCTCGGTTGGTCGTACCAACCGGGACTAAAGATAATTTCTCGCTATTTTTAATTCATCTTTAGTCCCGGTTGGTGTCACCAACCTGGACTAAAGATAATTTTTCGTAATTTTCAAATTTATTTGGTCCCACTAAGGTTAACAATTAAATAATCCATTAAATAGGGTCAAATTAAATTTATTAAATATATGTTTAAAACAATAATATTAAAATTAAATCAAATATATATATAATCCTAGACATTAATGTGCTCCTCTAGATATTGTTCCTCTTTTGCCCTGGTTTTCTTCATTTTCATCTGCTATTGAGCAAGACAGGAAAAATTTTATTTTTTATTTTTATTTTTTATATTTTTTATGGACTTAGGAGCACACAAGAGGTAACCACATAAAATTTGAGCATAAACAAGCAAAAGACGTGGCCTGTGGAAAATTCGGAAGACACGCTCAAAATCGGAAAAAAGCTTCCTGCTCGAAAAGGCAATCTTCTAAGGCTTTTGGGCAAAATAAAATCACCGAACGCGGAGAAGCAATGAACGAACGTATCCAAAAAAATTTTGATCGATTTTCATATATGGAATGTCTCGATCGGAGTCCGTATGCAAAAGTTATGGTCGTTTTAAAACCGACTCCGAGTTAGAGGACGAAACGGGAACAATGCGCGTAAAACTTGTTAAACGCGCATAAACTAGACGTGACGGTCGGGTTTAAATGTTCTTATCAATATTATACATCCCTCCGATTCGTATATTATCACCAAAATATTTTTACAAAAGATTTTGTATATTGAGAATCATTAGTTAATAATAATATGATGATACGTAATAACAAAATTAAAGCTTTCTTCTATCTTCAATCACCCACCTCCACACAACACCACACTCTTTTAAATTACGATTCCCTTAAATTAATTTTTGGTCATTTGAATCATGTAGCAAAATTTATATATTTTTATTAGGTTCAGCTTAAAAATAAGCACATTCACTTTTGTCCGTTGTGGTGTTTTACCAACCGGGACAAAAAATAGCATCTCTAGTCCCGGTTGGTGTTACCAACCGGGAATAAAGATGGTGTTAGAGACTGTCAGAACCTGTCAGAGCACCAGACATCTTTAGTCCCGGTTGGTAGCACCAACCGGGACTAAAGATAACATCTCTAGTCCCGGTTGGTGTTACCAACCTGGACTAAATGTGTCCAGCGCTCTGATAGGCTCTGACAATATTTGAACCGGGACTAGAGGTGATCTTTAGTCTCGATTCGTGACACGAACCGGGACTAATGTTCCTAGAAATCCGTAGACTTTTAAACCTACTGTGGTTTTTGTCACTTCAACCAATGATGATTTCTCCAGTAGTGATAAGGAATGTAATCATAAGCCCCATCAATCTATCAGATAATCCACGTCGGATTTTGGACTTCGAGTCGTGCATTAAAGAAGTTTGGAAGATTAAACATAGAGTTTAGGGATCATAATTATATCTAATGTGGGCCGACAATGTATTTTATCTTATTTGAGTAGTTACTAACCAAATTATATAGAACCAATCGCAAAGGGGCACTGTTGTTTCACTAGCCCCTGATTGGTTGTCGGTTGGAGGTCCAAAATTATTAAAATTCATGCTTAGTTAATCATTTAAACCCGATCTTAGACCGGCTAGCGGTCAGAGGCTAGCGAAACAACAGCCAGTGTCCTCTTTGCCGTAGCTCAACTGAGACGGCATTGCACCTCGTCGCCATGTGTAGATACTCCAAGAGGATATGGCGTCTCGTGGCTACATGGATGGGGTTCCAACAGTTGGATCCGAGCGAATGGGAGGATGTCCAATCAGTCTGACAATGGTGAGAGAACCTAGCAAATACGTCCATTGTCTCAAAAAGGGACTCCGATCCCTGATCCTGCTAGTCGTTTGAGAAATATAGAAGGAGAGAAACCGACGAATTTTTGATCGCAAAGAGGCGGCAATGAGTTTTCTCCTCGCGACAATCAAGGAAGAGGTTAGCCTCTGGAGCCTAGCAGGCGCTAAGCACTTACGTGAGATCATCCGCACATTGTATAGTGTATAATGTATAGTGTTAGGGGTCGTTCTTTCTTTCTTTTCCTCTCTGGGTATATTTTTTCCTGCTATATTCAATGAAAAAGTATTTTTTGCCTTTTTCGTTAAAAAACCACTGCGATGATATTGAACTGCTCTCATGATAGCAGTCTATAAAGCTGTATATCTAGCATGTTTGATTTTTATTATTTTTTTTGTTACGCATGTGAACTAATATGGCATGGTTAATTATTATACTAACACCTACCGTGTACCACCATCATCAATACAACATTTTGATGTCGACAATACCACTTCCCTTCTCCTGTTTCCTCGAACATAAAAGGATCAAATATGAAATACAAGGAATAAAATAAGAGACATGACACCACAGTGTTGAAGAAAAGCTAACGATTTGATGTTCGGGCAGAGGTTGAGTTTCACTTCCATTTCCTTCATTGCATTCAGCCAACCTAAGCATGGGAGGTTTCAGGAGAATGATTTCTACCAACACGAAGAAATAGTGTCATGGGCATTGGGCAAGAGGACAAGGCCCAAACGGAGCGCAATACTTGGTGATCAGGCGGGTGAATAGTGCCTCACAACATTGTAGTCGGTTGTAGAGGTGGATAGCAAGCCAGCTCGGCTCAGCTCACTCTTGCTCGTTAGCATAACGAGCTGGTTCGGCTCGGCTCGTTATACTAACGAGCTAGGAGGCTGGCTCGGCTCGGCTCGATAGTCAGCTCAAGCTTGCTCGTTTAGCTCGCGAGTCATATCAATATTGTGTACAGATTACATGTCCATCTCTTTCTGAGTCCATCAAACATGCAAATATACAATAGAAAAAAGTAAAAAAATGATAATACCTAATAAGTGCATAATTAACATAATAACACTTGTCCATCGATCATCCTCCGGGACGGGGTCCTTAAACGTTTGCTCTTGGATTTGGTACTTGGTGGCGCCGACCATGAGGTATTCTGCTCCTGCTTGCTTGTCTTCTCCATGACATGAGTGATGACGAGTCGGCGAGGGGATGGCGAGGAACGAAGGAAGGGACGGTGGGCGGCTAGCGGGTGGCTAGCGCCTTGCGCAGGAACGGGATGGGGTAGCACGGGCACGGCCGACGTGGCCTTGGCCGCCGGCGGTGACGAGTGGAGTGCACGAGATGAGGCGGTCGGTGGCGTCGAAGTGTCGGCGTCGGCGTCGCTATGTGGTCGGTGGGACGGGCGACGGCGCGTGCATATGAGGGGAGGGAAATCGGGATCAGGGGGATGCAGTGTCGACTGGGTGTTGGTAGGTAGGGGATTTTAGGGTTTTCTTGTAGTGGGCCAAGTGATGGGCTTTTTTTGATGGGTCACTCATGGCCCATGGGCATCCCGAAGTGGACTTGTCCTGCTTTGTCTCTGGCTCGTTGAGCTCATGATCAGCTCGTGAGCTTGCTCGAGCTTATAGCTACCGAGCTAAACCCTTGGCTCAGCTCGTTAGTATTTCTCAACGAGCCGAGCCGAGCCAACCACGAGCCAAGCAAGCTAGCGAGCCGTAAGTATTTCGTCCACCCCTAGTCGGCTGGTTATTGTAGTGTTAACTAGAGTTAGGGATAGATTAGATTGAGTTATTTATTAGGGGTTAAGTTAAAACATCTACATGGATAGATTGTATCTCCATTTGGATTAAGCAATGAATAAGAACTAGTCTAATATCTCCCTTAATGTTCATCTCCCCAACTTACTTATACATCTCATCCCTAGTAACCGACGACGACCGACTATCCTCCGGTGTTGTTTATTTCATTATGGTTTTAGGTCATGATAACTTGGTATCAGGGCCACTTACTTATAGCTTCCGATGCATAGCGAGTTCTTTCTGTCACGGTGACCAATTTGCTCTACCCGGTGCCGAAAGATGTATTCCATAAGGTTTTTGATGTTTATGGAGCAAACAAGATCTAGATGCACCTGATGGAAACATTTGTGGAGGCCTCTGTCCAAGTTCAATCTTGTGCAGATGCAGAGTATGCTTGAAAAGCTTCCCATGGCTGCGCCACCTAAGATGGTTATTGTTGGATGGATATCCAGATTTGGGTCGCCATTGCTGGCTTTATCCAGGAGCAACTTGGCTCTGGTGACACCTCTCTCCTAGATCATCAAGAAGTTGAAGGAAAAAGTGCTGAAGTCGGAGGCCGTGATAGAGGTGAAGTGTGCGCTGAAGGAACGGAGGGGTCCTGGGCAGGAGGCGGCAGTGGAGCACGAGGCCAAGGCCATAGACCCTCGAGTCCACATGTCAGTGAGCAGTACTACATGTGCAGTACTGCAAAGGATCTGAATTGATGGAGGAGAGGCGCACCGAGCGAAAGGCAGACCGACTTTTTTACTTTTTTGCTCTTTTTTGAAAAGATTATCACAAATAGGACCTTCACAGTTTTAATTCAGAAAATGGACCCCAAGCTCGGTGCTGTTGTTATTGGCCCCGAGCTCGGCGCCACACCCCAACTCCACCATGTTTAGTGTTCATGTACTTCTTTAGATATATTTTGGCATAGCCGCTTGTTAGCTCAGTTGGTTGTTGTGTAATGCTAATGTCTTGAGGTCACGGGTCCGAATCTTGCCACTTGTAGGTTTTGCACAAAAATTTACATTAAGTTTTCTTTCTTTTTTAGAATATATTTGAAAAAAATAAAAAATGATATAAAAAATTAAATTTTCTAATTTTTTTACATCTTATTATTTTTACATCCCCACACCGTGTGTCAATCAATGTTGTCTCCTTCTCATCTCGACCACTGGCATTGCCGCAAAAACGCCGCACTTTTCCTTCTTTTCCCAAGAGGATAACTCCCATCAACCTCGGCCAAAAGCTTGGGCCTTTGGTACTCGATCAGGCGAAGGAGGTGGGATTCGAACCTGTGACCTCAAGATATTAACACTGCATAACAACTAACTGAGCTAATAAGCAATTGTGCCAAAATATATCTAAAGAAGTACATGAACACGAAACGTGATGGAGTTGAGGTGTGGCGTCGAGCTCGACACCAATTGCGACGGCGCCGAGATGTGTAAGCTCGGCGCCAATAATGACGGCGCTGAGCTTGAGGTACATTTTTCGAACTAAATCTATCAAGAGTTTATTTGTGATAATATTTTTTAAAAAGAGCAAAAAAAAAGTAAAAAATTCAGAGAGGCGGATGTGGTTATGATGGTGACAACTCCAGTTGCAGCACCGTTGCCCAGCCCTCGCCACCGGAGGAAATCGTTCTGCAGAGTTGACAGTCAGAAGTTCAGAACTTCAGATCCATTTTTATGATTTCAGCAGAATTAACTGTTCTGTTAATTAGTGCTAAGCACCAGGCTGGAGCTTCTGAAAAGTTCAATAAACCAGACGTGTGAAATGTACGGAGGAGAGATCGGCAGGTTGACATGTTGCAGTGATTTATAGGAGTAACATGGTCAACCCCATCCAGCCTCTTCGGAGGCACCTTTGTTTCTAGTTCTCCGAACCCCATCCAAATTGCTAACATTACATACATTTTGACGTACTAAGCTCTCTTATTTTTGATCGAGACTCGATATGACTTGTGTTTGACAACGTAAGTCTTATGGATTAATGCATTGTCTCAAACTCCTGCCTTCTTGGGCAATCTGTCCAGTTTTTCGGTGATCTTACTCTTCTTAGATATTTTTGAATTAGCCAAGAATTTTGGTTTTATTCTAATTTCTTCTAAGCTTGGAAAACTTTGTTTGAATTGCTTCAGATTAATTTAAAAGTTCTCACAATTTTGATTACCCTCAATGAGATTTTGCTGGAGATATATCTCAGGCCCTCTAGAGATTTTCCTCCAGGACAAGAAATTTAATCCATGTCTTTGCCTGTCACACATGTGCAGTAATTAACTAGCTCCCAGGTGTTTGGTTGGCAACTTTATAGAACCCATACCACCGTTCCTTCTTTGGATGTGAATCCTTCGACTTAAATCACCTAACTTTGAGTGACTGTCATGCAGTAGATTCATATGTCAATAACTCTAAAGTCATCTAATAAAGAACATTATTCCCTTTCAATAAACACTACAACTCACCTACCCACTAAGCCCAATACATAGTACTGTGTCCTCAATACATAGTACTGTGTCCTCTTGTTTTTTTAATTGTCTCCATATAAAGGAAGCAAGATCACAAGAAACTATACATGAAACGTTGAAACTTAGAACAGGGTGAGAAAGTAGTGGCCTAGTGATTGATTCCTATGAGACATGTTGCAACAGGGGATTATTCCATTTGCTAACATTTTTGTTTTCGATCGATTGGGCTTTATGCATGCGGATAGATGGCATTGGGACAATGAGACTCGCAAAATATTGGGTCAAAACGCAGCATTTTTTGGAAAATATGGGCACCATGTGTTCATACGATCTGCATATCCGACTAGAGATACGATGTAGACCAAATCCATGTGTCCATGTATTATGTAATAGAGTAGAACTCGGTCGTAATGTTGTCTTGTATTCTATGGTAGGGCCTAGAATCTCAATTAAGTACTACCATGTAATAAATTAAGAAATTGATGTTGTGTTTGGCTAGGTTTTCTCTTTGTAACCATGACCCTCAACCTATATAAGATGAACAGGGAGCCCTCCAAGGACATAGTGAGATAAGCACTATCAGATCGTCATATCAATATACACTCGGCAGATACAATCGTCAAACAAGACTAGGGTACTACTTCTCATCGAGAGGGCCTGAACCTATCTAAACCCTTGTCTTCCACATACATCCATTTTTAGGTCTCGTGCGCTACCCTCATTTATTATTGCCGATTTCCAGAATTGACAGTTGGCGCGCTAGGTAAGGGTGGCGTCGAGTTTGTCGTCAACGAGTGCGATGGAACCAATCTCCGACGTCGCTAGATTCGTCTTCGTCCAAGTCTCCCGAACATCACGAAGGCTTGTCCCAAGCTCGTTCTCTCCATCTTGGATTCAGTCTAGCCGGGGAGATCAATCTCGAAGAGTTCGACGATTTAATCTCCAAAACCACCATGTTTTCCACATTCCAATTTATCGTTGTTTATTAAATTGATTTTTGATCTCAAATTAATCACTTGATGATTTTTGTTGTTGTTCACATATAATTACGCGACACTATTGAGGTGATTGATGTCGGTAATGGACTCGTGGCGTCGCTATGTATTCAACCGGCCACGATAGGAGTGGGCAAAAAACCCGTACCCGAAGCCCGAACCCGAATCCGAACTACCTGAAACCCGAAACCCGAACACAGATATCGGGTAGATAACTTGAAAACCTGATATTATTTCGGGTTAATCGGGTTGTAACTTGTGGTACCCGATAACCCGAACAACCCATGCGCCCGTCGCCCGCAACCCGTTACCCCGTGTGCCCGCTCGCTCGTAACCCTAACCCTAACCCTACCCTCCCACGTCACGCCACCTAGACGCTCGCGCACCTAGCCGTCGCCACTCGTCGTCGCCGTTAGCCTCGCCGCTCGCCCACGCTGCTCGTCGCTAGCCCCTAGCCATCGCCACTCGCCGACGCTGCCGCTTCCGTGCGCTGCCGCGCCGCGCTCGCAGCCGCCGCGCTGCGCCGCCTGCGGCGCGCGCTGCTGCCAGTCGCCGCGCGCTGCGCTTGCAGCGCCGCTGCCGCGCGCCGCAGATTACCGCTGCCGCTCGCGGCTGACGTTGCTCGGCCGCTCGCCTCTCACCTCTCGTGCCTGTGGCCACCTCACAAGCGACGCCGAGTAACCCGAATCGAAACCCGAAATTTCGGGTAGATAAGTGATCGAGTAATATTTCGGGTATCGCTTTGAAAACCCAAAATTTAAAAACCCGAACTACCCAACCCGAAATTTCGGTATACCCGAACGCCGCCCTAGGCCACGAGCCTACTCTACCGCATTCATTGTATATGGGCGACATCATTTTCACCACCGACTTGCTTTTGCTGCCATCGACTTGTTTCTTTGCCGCTACGGTTGGTGGATAAAAGAGCATCTATGCCCCTAGTGAGTTTTGGTTAATTGATGACAAATGATTAAGGGACTAATACGCTTATTAAGTATATAAGCAAGGGATTAGTTCGATGAAGATGAAGAAGAAGATGTGATATAAAGAGGTTTCATTGTGATCCAAGGCTACAAGTGACGGAAGATGGCAAGAGGCGGTGAAGGGTTGGCAAAACTTGGCTATGTGATGGACCATGCATGGGAGAAGGGCAAGAGGAGGCTAGGCGCCAAAGGACCTGACGCACTGGTGAAGGAGCAAGTACTTGGCCAAATCCTGACGAACCGATCAAGGCCATAGGATGTCACAAATTGCTGAGGATCAACAATTGGTGAAGAAGAAGTTGTCACGCCCCGATTTTCGTTCAAGATAAAAACTAATTTAATAATACATTTCTAGAAATTATACTAAAAATTTAAATTAAATTATCAAGTGAAATTGAGGAGGAAATTGAATTTTTCCTTTAAAAATAATGGTTGGAAATATTTTTAAATATTCTTCGTATCCTAAAGTACTCTCTGAAATTTTTCGTGAAATTTTGGAGCTCCAGAAATAATTTAAATAATACAAAGTTTATTTAATTGATTAAATAACATGAAAAATAAATTAAAAATCCCTTCCTTGTTTTTGGGCCATTTTCGGCCCATTCCTCAAAAGTCTAGTATGCCTCCCTTCTCTCTCGTCCTTCCCTCGGCCCAGCCCACCACTCGGCCTCTCCTTGCAAAGTCGTCCCTCCTCTCTCCTCCCTGTGGCCTGGCCCGTTGCCTCACTCCCTTTCCGCGCAAAGTCCACTTTGCCTCCCTTCTCTCTTCTCCCTTCCCAGCTCGCCGCTCGGCTCACTCGGCCTCTCCTTTTTATGAAGTCCATTTTTCCTCCCTCTTCTCTCTCCCGGTCGGCCCAATCCGCTCTGCCTACCGGCCCATTTGCCTTGACCCCTCGCCATGCAAAGTC
This sequence comes from Oryza australiensis, assembly GCA_019925245.2. Taxonomy (NCBI): domain Eukaryota; kingdom Viridiplantae; phylum Streptophyta; class Magnoliopsida; order Poales; family Poaceae; genus Oryza; species Oryza australiensis. The sequence goes on along the minus strand of JAIFGZ020000161.1, from coordinate 688,609 downwards.
TGATTCACCCCCTCCTTCCTCCCATTCCGCTGATAGGTGGGGCCCACTTGTCGGGTTCACCCTTAACCTTTGCCCAGGACACCCGGCTGTCGCCGCCGCCCTCATCGCCGCCTCTCCTGCGCACGTCTGGCCCAAGTCTCGCCTCAACTGTGTGAATACGAGCCGCCTCCACCCCTCCACTTTCTCCCCCACTCCCCCATGCAAATCTGCGTCGTTGCTGCCACCTCCTCACGTCGCCCGCCTTACTCCGTCGTCGATTCCCTCCTTCCTCGGCCACGGGCCACTCCTCTTGCGCCTATAAACGCCTCCCCGTGCTTCCCTCGCCATTTCCCCTATTCTCCCTGAGTACGTCGTGCCTTCTCCCGTGCTCTCTGTGCCACTCCATCGCACCGCCACTCGCTGTCGTGCTCCGGTGGAGCATTGCCGACGCTTAGGCCTCGGCTCGCCGTGTCGCCGCCTTTGCCGCACCATGCCGCCCCTCGGCCACCGCTCCACCTCCTCAAAACTCCATCGGGTCATCCTTTCCCAGCCACCCGAGCCGTCATCGCCACCCACCGCCTTCGGCAGACCACCGCCATCACTAAAGGACGTCTCTCACCACGCCGACGCCTCCATTAGCTTCGCAGCCGCAAGGTTAAGGCCAGTCATCCCTCCGCCCATGCGAACCATCACTGAAGCCGGTCCGTCACCGTGCGCCCGAGATGCCAGTCTTCAGCCGCCTTTTTCCCGTCACCTCGTGCCTCGCCAGGCTACGTCGTCGCCTCCTCCGGCTCCACGACGCCAAGCAAAACCTCGGCCTCCCCTCCGCCTTCGCTCGTAGCCGTCGGACGGTCGTCCGCATCGCCATCCTGAGGCCCTCCGCCACCGTCCTCTCTCCCGCCAGCCGCACATCGTCGTGTACGCCCGGTGAGCTCTCCCTCTCGCCTCTTTGCCCTCCTCCGCCGCTCACCAGAGCACACCGCTATGCCGGTAGTCACCACCGGTGACCATCGGGCTATCATCGTCGTGTGCCCTCTCGCCGACGGCCGCGGCTGGCCCGGCTCACGTCAACTGTCTTGGGCCGATCTGGGCCGTTGGTCCCCGTGGCCGCCCGACCCCCGTCGCGTCCTCCCTAACAGCCAACAGCACTGCCGCATCGGCGTCACATCGGCACACCCGTCCTCGTGGCGCCACGTGGGTGCCACGTGGTGGGCGCGTGGTCCGCCCTCACGTGGACTCGGTCCACCATGGACCGACGTTGCGGACCCGCTGACACATGGGCCCACCTGTCGGTGCCTATTCCCATCGCCGACGCAATAAATCCCCTTTTTATTTCAGAAAATAATTAATAATTATGCAATAAATCAATTTAATTTCCAGAAATTCTTTTAACTGGGCCAAAACTTCTAAAATTCATATCTAATCAATACGAACTCCAAATTAGGCCATTCAACTTGCAAAATTCATCTAAAATTGAGCTCTACATGTTTATTTACTTTTCATATATTGTTTATTTGGTTTTTATTAGGGTTCTACCTTATTTTGTGTGCCAGCGTGTAGACTGCGTTGTTTTGAAAGTTTGCGCTCGCGAGGAAAAGAGTTCGGAAGATTGTTTGAAGAAGCAAGGCAAGTCACACATTCCTCCTTGAAGCATATTGAGCCTACTTTATAAATTGTTTTGCCATTTGCAAATAAAATTTCATATTTTGCTAATCACATGTGAATTAGGACTACCTATCTGCTTGCTTGCTTGGGCCATATTTTCTTGATATCCATTCATTGTCAATCCGTGTGATAATTTGACTGTCTTGCATCACTTATGTTGACCTTGCTAGAATTATATAAGCTTAGCCATTCTTAATTACCACTAGCTCACTTAATGGGATAATCACATTAATTATTTTAGTATTTGATGAGCCGTGAGCTCGAGACATTTGGTCAAGTTTATTGGTCATAATTATTCAACTAAAATGTGACTTAATGGTGAGTTGTGGGTGCATGGTTTTGCTTGTCGCGCCCATGGCAATTAAGGATCGGTTCGCGGGAAACCCTAGAAGACTTATCGTACTTGCCACAAGTAAGAATGGACAACTGCTGGACCTGTAGTGTAGCTTTTTCCTGTCTGAAGTACCCAGACAAGGGTGAGCGTGATGGAGTTTGGATGGGCCGGGCAAGGCCTATGCAGCTTCTGGATTCACCTAAGCACAAGGGGGGCTGCCTACCCTGGATTTAGGGGTAGGGGCGAAACCTGCAGTGTGGTATCGCTTGGTCAGGGAGGGTTATGTGAAGGGTCTTGTCACGATTTTCTCCTTTGTAGTATCATGGTGGTACTTCGGGGCATGACAACATGTGTGGAATTATGTCTTGTGGGTACAGTTGTACACCTCTGATCAAAGTAGAACTATTCGAATAGCCGTGTCCACGGTTATGGGCGATCGACAAGCTTCACCATGATTAGTCCCACACTTTTAGTTAAATTGGCTTAATAAACTGATTTAGTTCAGGTGGGATGGTTGGGTCTGTTCAACGTGGTGCAGCATTGTTCAGTGGAGGTTTTGTTAGTGATATGCTCTAGAGGCAACATGGAGATGTTGGATATCATGGTCAATGTTTATGTATTTATGAATAAAGTGTTATTCAGTTCCATGAAATAGACATCTTATATTGATCAATAAGTACGTGACTTATTTATGAGACTCTTTATGTATGACTATATTTCTAAATGATCCCTAACCATATATCATATTATTGGAACTAATATGATTCTAAGATCGGCATGTTTATTGATTGATGATCATGTCTCATAGATCATGGGTATAGAGATACCAAATCAATAAACATGGACACATGTGTTGGAGAACACATTGTTGGATAGACCCACCATGAGACACTACAGGAATTAATGTGCCATTAGTTGGTCTCAGGTAGTGTTGGTACAAAGTCTTTAGACCTGAGATCACCATGGATTCCAACATGTGTAGTAGCCTACTTTGGGACTACCAAACGCTATTCCGTAACTGGGTAGTTATAAAGGTAGTTTTTGGGTTTGCTATGAAACATGGAGTGGGATATGAGTGATCAAGATGGAATTTGCCCCTCCTTTAGAGAGATATCTCTGGGCCCCTCGAGGTAATGGATTATGGAAATGCATGGCCATGCTAAGTTGATTGAGGAGTCAATCAACAGACAGATAATCCAATACGATTCGAGTGAATGGTTAAGCTATTGAAGGGATGGCACACATCTTGCCTATAGCTTAATTGGTATCGTGAGGCAAAGGGATTTGTGTACACATTACAGGTTCAGAGCCGATATTTTATTCTTGTATACTATGGTGTCAATATGTGCCGCTAGGCGCCGTTGACGGGTCGGCGAGTTGGACTCGAGCCGACGATCGGCTAAGTTAGACTATAGCCGAAACCGAGTATACCTGAACCTGCGGGTCGCACGCTTAAGGGGATAGAATAGATATTCGAGTTGGACTCGGATACGGCTCGATCGGATAGGGATCCGATTGGATAGAGTCCTATAGTTTTACGACGTATGGGCGGCCAACTCTATGAGATTCAGATGAGATCCGATTCAAAACAGAGTCCTGATCGGCTACTAGTCCCAGTCGGCCAACTCTATATAAAGGAGGGAGGGGTGGAGAGCTGTGGCACGTCAATTGCATCGCGTTGAACCGAATCCGCAACAGAAGTCGCCAAGATCAATCTCCACGGAAACCCTCCCCACTTTCGAGCCAAACCCTAGCCTTGCATCGCGTGCTAGCACACGGGTGTTCGGCGTTCTGTCCCCGGACGTGTGGATACCGATAGAGGCGCTGCTACGTTACGCGCTGTTGATCGGCTGTAGAGGAATCGGCTGCGGTCGAGCGCATCGGAGCGAGGCGCGAGAACACAGTCGGACGACTCGGATTGGCTCGCGCATCTACGAATCAGTGATTGGTGAATCGGTCCCCGGAATCAGTGCGCATCGGCCCACAGTTCGGATCGGATAGCCCGATTGGTTGTTTCCACGCACACTCCAATCGGTAACGATCTATCGGCCCTTACTTGCAAGTGTTCCTGGTTTGCGCGGTTAAAAATTTTTGTTTTCGGCTAGCGTAGCCTCCGCGTAACCCTTCAGGTTTAACCTTGACTTAATCAATCAACAATTTTCTTGTTTTAAACTATAAATGTTTATAAACGCATTTATGCAAATAGCCACAGGCCCTCTTTGTCTCGCCTTGCACGTCTGCATCATCGACGTGGCTTGCAAAGTATGGTGGTTGTACTCAGCCTTGCTATCTTTTCCCCTTTCGAGAAGTGTAGCGCTTCTGAGTTGAAGACAGAGTTAGAAGACCAAGGCTCATACACTAGTTGAGTTTTGCCTGTGGAGTGGAGCTGAAGCCCTCCTAGGATCGTCCTTTTTACGCTGCTGCTTTCTTTTTGGTGTGGGGACTAAGTGCCTTTGTTGTAAGTATTTATACTTTATTTACATTTGGATCTGTATATTGGTTTGTCGTTTTGTGTACCCTGGCTGATTCCTAGTGTGGGGGATGTCACCCCGGGGTAGCCCACGCTAAGGGAATGAGATCGGACGGGTCAGACCAGGAGTCCTCGGGCTGGGGTCAGAAGCCAGGCCTCGGGCAAGGACGCCCAGCCCGACCTCTGCCCTCTGACTCGACCACAGTTCCCCTTGGCATGACCTGCGCGCACGGCCCCGACTAGAAAAAGGGGCGGGCCGTCCTCAAAAAAGAGGCTTTCTTGATAAGGCTCACAGATAAAACAAGGATGGGACAAGCTGGCAGAGGATGATGTCACCCGACAGGACTGCACACAAGATGCATGCGGCGAGCGGATCCCGAGGCAATTCTATTGTACTTTTCAGCTTTGGTCTCTACTTATTTTTTACTTTATGACCAAGCTTTCTTGCGCCAAGCCCTTTGTAACTACCCCCCTTGGACTATAAAAGGGAAGGCAAGGCATGCACGCAGGGGGGAGGAAGGATTTCACATGCTAGAGTTCTCTCTCAGCTTACACCATTGTACTAAAACCCCAATCTCATACCACCCTAACAAAGAACACGGGAGTAGGCTTGTTATCCTCTAGGATGGCCGAACCTGCCTAAAAAATCTTGGCTCATCTAGTTCTCGAGTCGACCATTGGTAGGACGTCCCGGTCACTCTTTCACCTCCTCGGGTAGCCCCCTTGGAGGACTGGTCGACCTCCCGTCAACACCTAGACAGGGATTTATACACAAAACAGTCTGAAAATTTGGCTAAATTTTAGGCGTGACAAGCACAAGATGAAATGTTGAAGATCAAAAGGATGTGATTCGTTGATGAAAATAAAGCCAAATTCTATATTAGAATTGATCAAGGCAAATAAAAAATGATGTAAAGGTATTCATATTGGTATAGCTTTTTTATTTTCTCTTGAGTTGGTAGGAAAGTCATACTATTAAGGGAGATGTTGCCTTGATGTCTAAGAATTAGTTTGGTGCTCAAAATCTTTTTTTCGAAGTGGTTCTCATTCGATTTTTCTCTCCTAGAAATTTTGGAGTTGTCCAAAAGGTATTTTCGGAGTTTCTAAAAATGAGTATGCACTTGAGATTAAGTACTAGAAATTTTTGGACTTGTCCGAAAGTTATTTTCAGAATTTCCGAAATTAGCTGTGAGCTCAAATTAGGTACTGGTCATTTTCGGACTTGTCCTAAAGTGATTTTTGGACTTGATTTTTGAAATTTTCGAAAATGACTATTGTGGACCCCCGATTTTGAGTCGGGAACCTTTCGTGTTCATAGTACCATTTCCCTGGATCAAGTAGTTGGTACCCACGAATGCGAATTGGATAATCAAGTGCACATGCACGAATAGTCTTACAATACCATTATTACATAAATAGGCCCGAAGGCATTGTTCATCCCACAGGACCTTATGGTCCGAATACAACATAAAAACAGAGTTTAGATAAGGCGGGGAAGAGGCGGCGGCTTGTCCATTGCCACGAGCAACGACCGGGACTAAGGTCTAATATGCGCCGTCGGTTCCTTCGCCCTCCGGTAGTACGCGTAGGGGTCTTCGGCTCTTCATTTCCATCACCGGAGGTTTGTGCGTATAGCAAGGGTGAGTACCAACCGTACTCGGCAAGTCAACACAGAATGATGCATATGGTAGGGTTATTCAAAGAACACGGCTAGAGTTATTTTTGCGTAAGGCCGCTTTTCACAATTCTTTTCACAAGCCTACCGACTAGCCAAAAACCAAGTTTTAATTTCATAGTTCATTAATCCGGCGACGGTTCTGTCTACCATCCATCGTGATTCCAAGGATGGCTTCCCGTCTCCGATTCGTCATGATTTTCGGGAGTCCACCCCTTCTCGCATTCTCGAGAAGTTGATCCACCAAAGAAATGAAACCATCATGCAAACCCATCCCAGTATTTTTAAGTTCAAAGTCTAGCCAAGCGAAAGTCTTGTCACGATGCTCAATATCCGCGAGCACGGCTATTCGAATAGATTGATTCATTCACACTGCGGTGGATGTACACTTTACCCGTACTCCGCGACAGCCCAACAAATGAGCCTACGTCTCAACACATGAGACGGCCACGGCAAAGCCTTTCGATAACCTCACTTTGGCGTACCCGCTCCATGAACTTATGCCCTCATGCACTCTAGCCGTCCTTTTCTAGCGGTGAGAGGAGTTCGCGCACCCGGGTAAGGGAAGACATTTCCAATCTTTAAGTTTAATTAACGTAGTTTAATTTCACCATTTATAACAAAGGCCGCAGCCTCATTCTCATCCCATAACCACATCATAGAGAACCATCTATGCAAGGATACCGCCTCCGCTCGGCTACCTAGTCGGCTAGGTCTATACCCATTCGAGAAGTACGGTTGTACGGCTCGTTTCCCGCTATCTCATGGCTCGGTCCTTAATTGACCAGGGTCGGCACTTGCCTTTTCCGGAATCCACCCAAATCATCCGGCCGCCCCAGTCTAAAACATTTGTATAGCACTTTCAATTTCCACCAAACTTAGTTCATCATGGCCATGTGGCGCTCATGTCTCCACATGCCGAATCTCAACTACCTTCCCTAAGGTAGTTGCCCAAGCACAAAGCTTTTTCATAAAGTCATGAGTATGCATGGTCTAAGTTTAGCAGGGCTAAGCAGTTGACCGAAGTTATGCTTCGGTTATTTGTATCACATCGCGAGTTACAAGGAGTAATTCTAAAGGTAAACAATAGCAAGGTATGGCATAACAAGTATAGGCAACCCGGTAAAGCATGCATGTTTAGAGTTTAAAATAACATCATTTCGCAAAGGGGATCAATATGTTCAAAGGGTGTGAAGACTTGCCTTGCTCGCACACTTGAGGGGTGGGGTCTTCAGCGAGGTCGTTGCCGGTTTCTTCAGGCGCTACCCGTACGTGCGAAAGATTAATTGAATTCAGTTAGAATTCAACAAAATACCGAGAGATCGAAAAGAACCATAAAAGCCATGAAAACAACTCCAAAAGTTTTGCCGAAAATTTCTACTCGAGTTAGAACAAAGGTTGCGAGGAAAATCCGGGTTTTGGAATCGAGTTGATGACCTAGGGTTTTCGCAAGTCGGCGATCGCAATAAATTTGGAAATTACGTTTGAAAATATCAGCGAAGAAAATTCGTGCTCGAAATTTGAGGGTTTGAGTACGAAAGCGAAACCTATTTCGATGGCGGAAAGAATTAAACGGAATCCGGATTGAAAACGATGCGAATGGAAATTTTGGAAAACGCCCGATTCCGATTTTCAAACATTGCACCGAGAAAACATGCGAGAAAATAATTTATTTTTGCCCAAAATTTCACTCAAATCATTCCAAAATATTTTTCCAAATTTTCCAAAATTTTTCCTAATTTTTCCCTATTTTTCTTTTTTTTTTCTTTTCTCTATTCACTGTGCACTGTTTCATGCCCGCCAGGTGCTCGATCGGTGCCAGAGGAAAACAGAGGCGGCGGCAGAGAGGGACAAAGCGGCGCAGTGGGGGACTTACCGGCGACGGCGCTCGGGGAGGAGCAAGGGGGCTCGGGGACCGGCTTGCGCGCGGCGGCGACGGCTAAACGGCGGCGGCTTTTGGCGGTGGCGCTCGGGACGGCGAGATCACGGTGGCGGTGCGGTGGAATCGGCGCGGGCGCGGCCCCTTTATAGGCGCGGCGCGCGCGGCGCGAGAGGAGAGAGGGGACGGCTCGGGCATGCGCGGCGCGGCGCGACACGCGGCGCAGCTCGGGGGCGGGTACGGCGGGCGAGACGCGGCGGCGAGGGCGCACGGCGCGGCGGGTCCGGAGCGGCGTGCGCGCGCGAGGTGGGGCCGGAGCGCGGCCGGCCGCGTGAGCGGCGCGCGCGCGCGGGGTGGCTGCGGCGGGCGCAGCGCGCGCGGCGCGGCGCGCGGGCGCGCGGGTCCGGCTCGGCGCGGCGCTGCCGGGCGGCGCGCTGGCGCGCGGCGCGGCGCGCGTGCCGCGCTGGCGCGTGGCGCGCGCGGGGGGGGCCGAGCGCGGTTGGGCGCGTGGCGCGCGCGTGCGCGCGGCGCGACGGCCGGGGGCGCGAGCGCGCGCGCGGCCGGGCTCGGCGCGCGAGCATCTTGTGACCAATGAACAGTGCGATCTGTTAATTTCCCGATTTTCTATTTTCTTTTCCCATTTTCCATTTTCTTTCCTTCTAAAAATTCCAAAATAAATCCTAATATTGTAAAAATAATTTTTAACTCTATATTCTAAACTTTTTCTTGACTTTTATTTTCCACAATTATTTTTCATACTTATTTAAATTCTTTTTCCAAATTTTCATAATTCACTCATTTTTAACAAAATCAAATTCCCACATTTCGAGTACGCTCCCGAAAATTTTACTATTTATTTTGTATTTTAATTTATCTTCTCCCAACCAAAATTTTTATTTTATATTACTCGAAATGCGTTTTCACAAATCCGCACTTTTCCCGGATTCTTTTTAAAACCCCGGTGCGACTTCCGCACCGACATTTTGTCAACTCCGAAAACTCCAAATATGCCAAAAAGGGAATTGACCACGACTAAATTTATGCAACGAGCGGCAAATAAGAAACAACAAACCCGAGAAATAGCAATAAACCAAGGTTTTTGAAAGTTCCGATTTTTACGCTCCGATTTCGGTTCTCCGATTTTCAGGATGTCACAAACCTACCCCTAACAATAAATCTCGTCCCCGAGATTTCTTACCGGCTGAGTAGGTGTGGGTATTCGTCCTCGGGAACTCTTCGCTTTCCCGGTAGCCTCTTCTTCCGTGTGATTGCTCCATTGTACCTTGTACATGCGCCATGACTTGGTCCGTGTCTTCTTTTCCGCCTCGTCTAGTATCTTGATTGGATGTTCCTGGTAGGTAAGATCACCGTGGACATGGATGGCTTCTAAAGGAGCTTGCTCTTCCGGTACCCGCAAACATTTCTTCAGCGATACGTGGAACACTCGGTGGACATCGGAGAGATTCTCGGGCGGCCCAATTGGTAAGCCACTTCTCCTCTCCTAGCGCTTATCAAGAATGGGCCCACGTATCGTGGTGCGAGTTTCCCTTGACTTTGAATCTCCGAGTTCCCCGTAGTGGTGAGACTTTTATATACACGTAGTCACCTTCTTTAAATTCCAATTCTCTTCGACGGTGTCCGCGTAGCTCTTTTGTCGTGATTGAGCCGCTTGTAGTCGGTCCGGATCGCGAACCTTTTCCTCCGCCTCCTTGATTATGTCGGGCCCGAATACGGTTCGTTCACCGGTTTCGACCACATTAGTGGGGTTCGACATCGGCGACCAAATAAAGCTTCGTTTGGCGACATCTTCAAACCGGCTTGGTAGCTATTGTTGTAGGAGAACTCGGCGTACGGCAAACATTTCTCCCAATCCTTGGTGAAATCCAACGCACGGCTCTCGCATGTCTTCTAGCACTTGATTTGTCCTCTCGCCCGCCCGGTCTGCGGGTGGTAAGCGGTACTAAAGGCAAGGTGTGCCGGAGTGCTTCGTGAACCTTGCTCCAAAATGAGATGTAAATTGGGTACCACGATCCGATATAATCCTTTTTGGTACACCGTGGAGACACACAATCCTACTCATATATAATTCCGCTAGCTTGGCACTGTTGTAGTTAGTTTTCACGGGAATAAATGCGCCTTGGTGAGCCGATCTACTATTACCCAAATGGAATCGTAACCGCCGCAGCCTTAGGTAGTCCTACTATGAAATCCATGCCTATCTCGTCCCATTTCCATTCGGAATCTTGAGTGGCTGCAGCAAGCCACTGGGCGTTGATGTTCGGCTTTCACCCTTTGGCACACATCGCACACGGCTACGTATTCGGCTACATCCCTCTTCATATTAGGCCACCAATTCTCCTTTCAAATCCTGGTACATTTTTGTGCTCCGGGATGCAACGAATATGCCGATTCGTGGGCTTCCTTTAAGATCAATCCCCTCAAACCGCCTCGTTCGAGCACACGATTCTTTTCTTGTACCACAAGATTCCCTTGTCATCTACGAAAACTCCCGAGCGCGTCCAGCCATGCGTTCCTTGATTCCCGGGTTTCCTCATTCCCTCTTTGGGCTTCCTCTATTTGAGTTCTCGTAGAGGGCGGATTTCCAGTGAGTTCACTTCTCCGTGAGGGATCAGTGCGATTGAGTTTAGCCATTTCTTCTTGAAGTTCGCGGCCATATCTCCCAATCTCATGTGGTTGCATTGGGCTTTACGACTCGGCGCATCGGCCACTACATTTGCCTTGCCGGGATGATAGTGGATTCCTAGATCGTAATCCTTGATCAACTCCAGCCATCGCCTCGTCGTAGGTTAAGATCAGGCTGAGTAAAGAAGTATTTTAAGCTCTTGTGATCGGTATACACATCACGTGGTTCCCGATCGATAGTGTCTCCGGATCTTCAATGCGTGTACCACCGCGGCTAATTCCAGTCATGTGTGGGGTAATTCTCTTCGTGGGGTCGTAATCGCCGAGAGGCATACGCTACGACCTTTCCATCTGCATCAATACTCCTCCCAATCCTTGCCGGGATGCATCACAAGACATCACGAAGTCCTTCCTTGTCGGGTAAGGTCAAGATTGGGGCGGTGGTTAACTTTTCTTTTAATTGGTCGAAGGCTTTTGGCACTTCTCATTCCATTCAAACTTCTTTTCCTTCTTCGAAGTTGAGTCATAGGTCGGGCTACGCTTGAAAACCCTTCGATAAACCGTCGGTAATAACCGGCCAAGCCCAAAAACTCCGAACTTCCGTCACGACTTGGGTGCCTTCCATTCCATAACGGCTTCGACCTTGGTGGGGTCTACTGCTACTCCTCCATGAAACCACGTGGCGAGAAAAGCGACTTCCTTGAGCCGAACTCGCATTTGCTGAACTTGGCATACAAGGTGCTCTCGTAGCTTTTCCAGTACCAATCGTAGATGCTCCGCGTGTTCCTCATCGTTCTTGGAGTAGATAAGTATATCGTCGATGAACACCACTACGAATTTGTCCAGGTACTCCATGAATACCTTGTTCATCGGGTTCATAAAGTACGCAGGGCATTGGTCAATCCAAAGGACATCACGTGAACTCGTATAAGCCGTATCGTGTAGAGAATGCCGTCTTAGGAATATCTCCGGCTCTAATCTTCAACGATGATATCCCGACCGTAGATCAATCTTGGAGAACACCGCGCACCCTTAAGTTGATCGAATAGGTCATCGATTCGAGGTAGCGGGTACTTGTTCTTGATAGTGACTTCGTTCAGCGATCGATAGTCCACACACATTCTCATGCTCCCATCCTTCTTCTTGACGAAGAGCACCGGAGCTCCCAGGGAGAAGAGCGGGCGAACGAATCCCTTCTCTTGTAGTTCCTTTATTTGCTTCTTGAGCTCCTCCAACTCATTGGCGGCATTCGATAAGGCCTCTTGGATATGGGGGCAAGTGCGGGCATTAGATCAATGATAAACTCTATGTCGCGATCCGGGGCATTCCGGCAATTCCTCGGGAACACGTCCGGTATTCTTGTACTACGGCATTCCGTCTAGAGGTAGCATGGTGAACACTCCCGCAGCTTGTTCGCATAGCTTTGGGTTTTGATCCATAGTTATGCTCATCGGTGATCCCCACGGGGTGGATACCGTGACTTCCCTTCGATGCAGCCTATGATTCCATCATTTTTGGTCAACCAATCCATTCCGAGTATGACATCTATGGTTTGGGGCGATAACACCATAAGGTTTGAGAGAAACACCACGTCTCTAATCCGTATGGGCACATTAATGCAGGCATGGGGTACGGTTATGTCTCCCCAGTGAGTGTACCAACATAGGCCTCTTAAGTGCTACTTGGTGTAGGTGGTGTTGTTTGCTTACTTGGGAAGATATGAATGAATGCGAGGCTCCGTAATCGAATAAAACTTTAATCGGTGTAGAGTTGATAGAGAACATACCCATCAATACGCTCCGGTCCTCCCGTGCTTCTTCGCCCTCACATGATTCACTTGGCCACGTCGAAACCCGGTGGCGGCCTCGTTGGGTAGCGGGGTCTGAATGGACCTCGTCCCGCCGCAGGGTGGGGTTCCTCGGACGGGTGTTGCATTGGCGCTAGTGCGAACAGGGGTGTTGCGTGGTTTTGGGCAGCTATTGGAGTAATGCCCGTATTCTCCGGCTGAAATGACTCACATTCCTTCTTCCGGAGCGGCTAGGGTTGGTGTGGGTGTACGAAGCGTGGTGTAGCTGACTGTTGACATGGTCGGAAGCGAGAGGACGTCCGTTCTTGGGACATTTGGCTTCCATCCGACGGGGTGGCTCCCTTGGGGCGTTGTGGCGTTCCCGAAATGGGCGAGCCATAGCGAGCCTCCTCTTGCGGTTATTGTCTACCACCTTTTGGTCATGCTCAAGTCGGACGACCTTGTTGATGAGGCTTTGGAACCGGGTGTGATCCCGCCCGATCATTGGTCCCCTCGCCCGTCATTTAGTCCCTCAATGAATTTGTCTATCTTTTCTTCTTCGTCGCGTGTCACCGGTGGCGTAACGGGCAAGCCGGGTAAACTTGTTCGATACTCGTACCGAGGTGTTCCCTTGACGCGATCTGCGGAACTCGTTCTTCTTCATCCTCATTACTGCAGGGCACGAAATTCTCACGGAACGCAGCCGTGAATTCCTCCCATGTTGGCTCGCCGGCGTCTTCGCTCGTGTCTCCTTGTAGGTGTCCCACCGTCACTCGCGGGACTCTCCAACTGGTTAGTAGCGAAGACAACTCTATCCGCTTCTCGGACTCGACGAGGGTTAGCTTCTTCTCTATCACTCTTAGCCAATCTTCGGCGTCCATAGGTTCCTCGGTCGTGGAAAAAGTGGGCGGCTTAGCTCTCATGAATTCTCCCGGACTCGATCCTCCTCGACCTCCTTGATTATTGGCAATCGCTTGGAGTAGTTGTGTCGCATAGCCATGACCTCCGCCGGGGTGGAGGGTTAGGTTCGCGGGTTCTCGTGGGTTGTGCGGCCCTTCGGCGATGTGCCATCGAAGAAGAGAGATGAATCAAGAGATCGGACTAGTTTATGTCATAGTACACGGGAATTTTTCTTCAAGCTCCTTCGAATGGTCTTCCATCAACAGACGGGTGAAATAATAAGCATACGAATCAATACGTCTCAAGGCGATGCCTAGGTTCATCATATTACATAAAGGGGTACATGGACGTACACACACGTCCTCCATGCCGGATGGCGATAATAATTATATCGTTCAACTAGATCAACTAATTAAGGGTAAATAGGAAGTGCTGCGGCCGGAAGGTCCTTCCGCCTAGTCATCCAACCATCCGCAAGAGCCGGCGCCGGAAGTGGGTGGTCTCGCCGAAGCAAACCGAAGTCCCCACGGCTCGGAGGTGGTGGCCTTGGAGTCACGCCGAATCTTCCGACTCGGTGGCCGCGTACTCTTGCGAGTAGTCGGCGGGTGAGGGGGCCTCCCGTGTGAGTCAAGCGACGAGGGGAACTTCCTCCTCCATTGAGTCGGTGTCGCTAGACTCCCATTTGATCTCCATGGGCTCGCCTCGGACTCCGTATCGGTGCAGATCTGGATGGGGTTACCCTCTCCCGATCCCGGCTCGGATGGTACTGGTACGGAGCTCGGGTGGGTCCCATGGATGTAGCAGAAGTGGGGTCGACCGGGTAGGGTGCGGGCTCGTGCTCAACATGAAAGCTTGCCCCATCATAGCTTGAAAAGTATCAAAGCTTGCTGGAGTCATGTGGTAATGGTGGTCGGGCACGGGGGCGGGATGTGATGGTACGGCTCGGTGGAAGTACTGCGCGTAGACAGGGACGAGTGCGCATGCCTCTAGCCGGTTGATCTCGCTGCTTGCTTTTCCCGAGCTGCTCTTCCAGCTCCACGAGCCTCCCTCGGGCCATATAGCGGTCCGAGAGTTGCTCATACGAGCACCATTGGCTCGCACTGTGTTGCAAGATGCTTATCTGGTCTCCACGCCTGGTGGTGGCCGACCGATCATTGAGGCGTGATGCGATCGTTGATTTCGAGCGGGGCCTCCTCGTAATGCTGTCGTCTGCCTCGCCAACGCGATAAACGCGTGACCATCGGGTTGTAGCAGCGGGGGGTAGCTTCCACGGTGCAACCGGGTTGCCCTCTTCGCGGTAAGGATGATGCACGAACTCTGTCATTGTGAGTTCGGCACGGTGTTCCGCATTAAGGCGAAGGAAGGCCTCGCGAGCCGCATCCCGAATAGCCGCTTCGCTAGGTCCTGGTAGCGAGTGTGGAAGCGTAGGATGTTTCACTTCCCATGCGGGCTTCTATGGATACGGCTGCCTCCCGAGCTGGATACATCTCGGAGCCATGTCTCTTGGTGTGATAAGTGGGCGGTTCCGGTATCTCAAGCACCATAGTAGAGACCGGAGTTGTACCACGAACCCCTCGTCTCGCGGGATAGTGACTTCCCTTCCGTCGTGGTTTGACATCTCGCTTTACGGGCAACTTAGGGTTAGCGAGAGGGAGCTATCATAATCATTTGGTAAAAAGAAATACAGATGTAGAAAAGATATATTTGCATTTTCGGAAATAATAGTTTAAAACTGATCCTACCGTAGGGATATTTCCTTTAGCCATCTAGTTAGGGGTAGGGCGCCATTTGTTCTTAGCCTACGGTCGCATGGCTCGATACCACTCTCGTGGACCCCGATTTTGAGTCGGGAACCTTTCGTGTTCATAGTACCATTTCCTGGATCAAGTAGTTGGTACCCACGAATGCGATCGATAATCAAGTGCACATGCACGAATAGTCTTACAATACCATTATTACATAAATAGGCCCGAAGGCATTGTTCATCCCACAGACCTTATGGTCCGAATACAACATAAAAACAGAGTTTAGATAAGGCAATGGAAAGAGGCGGCGGCTTGTCCATTGCCACGAGCAACGACCGGGACTAAGGTCTAATATGCGCCGTCGGTTCCTTCGCCCTCCGGTAGTACGCGTAGGGGTCTTCGGCTCTTCATTTCCATCACCGGAGGTTTGTGCGTATAGCAAGGGTGAGTACCAACCGTACTCGGCAAGTCAACACAGAATTGATGCATATGGTAGGGTTATTCAAAGAACACGGCTAGAGTTATTTTTGCGTAAGGCCGTTTTCACAATTCTTTTCACAAGCCTACCGACTAGCCAAAAACCAAGTTTTAATTTCATAGTTCATTAATCCGGCGACGGTTCGTCTACCATCCATCGTGATTCCAAGGATGGCTTCCCGTCTCCGATTCGTCATGATTTTCCGGGAGTCCACCCTTCTCGCATTCTCGAGAAGTTGATCCACCAAGAAATGAAACCATCATGCAAACCCATCCCAGTATTTTTAAGTTCAAAGTCTAGCCAAGCGAAAGTCTTGTCACGATGCTCAATATCCGCGAGCACGGCTATTCGAATAGATTGATTCATTCACACTTGCAGTGGATGTACACTTTACCCGTACTCGCGACAGCCCAACAAATGAGCCTACGTCTCAACACATGAGACGGCCACGGCAAAGCCTTTCGATAACCTCACTTTGGCGACCCGCTCCATGAACTTATGCCCTCATGCACTCTAGCCGTCCTTTTCTAGCAGTGAGAGGAGTTCGGCGCACCGGGTAAGGGAAGACATTTCCAATCTTTAAGTTTAATTAACGTAGTTTAATTTCACCATTTATAACAAAGGCCGCAGCCTCATTCTCATCCCATAACCACATCATAGAGAACCATCTATGCAAGGATACGCCTCCGCTCGGCTACCTAGTCGGCTAGGTCTATACCCATTCGAGAAGTACGGTTGTGCGGCTCGTTTCCGCTATCTCATGGCTCGGTCCTTAATTGACCAGGGTCGGCACTTGCCTTTTCCGAATCCACCCAAATCATCCGGCCGCCCAGTCTAAAACATTTGTATAGCACTTTCAATTTCCACCAAACTTAGTTCATCATGGCCACGTGGCGCTCATGTCTCCACATGCCGAATCTCAACTACCTTCCCTAAGGTAGTTGCCCAAGCACAAAGCTTTTTCATAAAGTCATGAGTATGCATGGTCTAAGTTTAGCAGGGCTATAGCGTTGACCGAAGTTATGCTTCGGTTATTTGTATCACATTGCGAGTTACAAGGAGTAATTCTAAAGGTAAACAATAGCAAGGTATGGCATAACAAGTATAGGCAACCCGGTAAAGCATGCATGTTTAGAGTTTAAAATAACATCATTTCGCAAAGGGGATCAATATGTTCAAAGGGTGTGAAGACTTGCCTTGCTCGCACACTTGAGGGGTGGGGTCTTCAGCGGGTCGTGTGGTTTCTTCAGCGCTACCCGTACGTGCGAAAGATTAATTGAATTCAGTTAGAATTCAACAAAATACCGAGAGATCGAAAAGAACCATAAAAGCCATGAAAACAACTCCAAAAGTTTTGCCGAAAATTTCTACTCGAGTTAGAACAAAGGTTGCGAGGAAAATCCGGGTTTTGGAATCGAGTTGATGACCTAGGGTTTTCGCAAGTCGGCGATCGCAATAAATTTGGAAATTACGTTTGAAAATATCAGCGAAGAAAATTCGTGCTCGAAATTTGAGGGTTTGAGTACGAAAGCGAAACCTATTTCGATGGCGGAAAGAATTAAACGGAATCCGGATTGAAAAACGATGCGAATGGAAATTTTGGAAAACGCCCGATTCCGATTTTCAAACATTGCACCGAGAAAACATGCGAGAAAATAATTTATTTTTGCCCAAAATTTCACTCAAATCATTCCAAAATATTTTTCCAAATTTTCCAAAATTTTTCCTAATTTTTCCCTATTTTTCTTTTTTTTTTCTTTTCTCTATTCACTCGTGCACCTTTCATGCCCGCCAGTGCTCGATCGGTGCGAGGAAAACAGAGGCGGCGGCGAGAGAGGACAAAGCGGCGCAGTGGGGGACTTACCGGCGACGGCGCTCGGGGAGGAGCAAGGGGCTCGGGGACCGGCTTGCGTGCGGCGGCGACGGCTAAACGGCGGCGGCTTTTGGCGGTGGCGCTCGGAACGGCGAGATCACGGTGGCGGTGCGGTGGAATCGGCGCGGGCGCGGCCCTTTATAGGCGCGGCGCGGCGCGGCGCGAGAGGAGAGGGGGACGGCTCGGGCATGCGCGGCGCGGCGCGACACGCGGCGCAGCTCGGGGGCCGGGTACGGCGGCGAGAGCGCGGCGGCGAGGCGCACGGCGCGGGCGGGTCCGGAGCGGCGTGCGCGCGCGAGGTAGGGGCCGGAGCGGCGGCCGGCCGCGTGGCGGCGCGCGGGCGCGCGGGGTGGCCACGAGCGGGCGCGAGCGGCGCGGCGCGGCGCGGCGCGCGCGGAGTCCGGCTCGGCCGCGCGCCTCGCCGGCGCGTGCGCGCGCGCGCGGGCGCGCGTGCCGCGCGGCGCGTGGCGCGCGGGGGTGGGCCGCAGGCGCGGTTGGGCGCGTGGCGCGCGCGTGCGCGCGGCGCGCGTACGGCCGGGCGACGCGCGGCGCGCGGCCGGGCGGCCGTACGGCGTCGAGCATCTTGTGACCAATGAACAGTGCGATCTGTTAATTTCCCGATTTTCTATTTTCTTTTCCCATTTTCCATTTTCTTTCCTTCTAAAAATTCCAAAATAAATCCTAATATTGTAAAAATAATTTTTAACTCTATATTCTAAACTTTTTCTTGACTTTTATTTTCCACAATTATTTTTCATACTTATTTAAATTCTTTTTCCAAATTTTCATAATTCACTCATTTTTAACAAAATCAAATTCCCACATTTCTGGTACGCCTCCCGAAAATTTTACTATTTATTTTGTATTTTAATTTATCTTCTCCCAACCAAAATTTTTATTTTATATTACTCGAAATGCGTTTTCACAAATCCGCACTTTTCCCCGGATTCTTTTTAAAACCCTGGTGCGACTTCCGCACCGACATTTTGTCAACTCCGAAAACTCCAAATATGCCAAAAAGGGAATTGACCACGACTAAATTTATGCAACCGAGCTGGCAAATAAGAAACAACAAACCCGAGAAATAGCAATAAACCAAGGTTTTTGAAAGTTCCGATTTTTACGCTCCGATTTCGGTTCTCCGATTTTCGGGATGTCACAACTATGGTCGAAGTTTTAGATCCGGTGATTTTCGGACTTGTCCGAAAGTTATTTTCAGAATTTCTAAAACATAAGTTTTTACTCTTGAAACTTGGTACTCATGTTTTTTGAACTTGTCCAAAAAAGGTTTTTGAAATTTCCAAAAAATAGAATCTTTGCCTCCAAGGGACAGATATGAGACTATGGCTATAAATAGCCCCCTCCACCCAAAGTCAAGGTTGTGGGCTCCATTCCAAATCTTTTGTCCTTGGCTTGCTTTGAGTTGATATTCATTTTGAGCCTTGCCTTCTCACTTTTTCCTCTTCGCCGATCTATAAGTTTGGATTTTGTGTGTGTGTGTGTGAGAGAGTGGTTGATTTGAGTTTGTTTGAGTGCTTGGTGTTGACTTTGTGAAGATTTGTTGAGCACTCGATTAATCCCAAGAATCATTGTTGCATTTGTAACTCGTGGTGGTTGAGGACACCTAGATGGCTAGGAGTCAACCTCGAGACACTAATTTGCTTGTGGTGTGCCGAGGGAGTTTGTGAAGGTCGGATCTCACCTCCAAATCAAAAGAGATACCCTTAGTGAAAGGAGGAGTGCATTTGTGTAACCTCAAGAGGATAGGGTTAGAAAAGACTCAGCTCATTGTGAGCCCCTCAACAAAGAGTAGAATCCCCTCAAGGATTTGAACTTTGATAACACATTGAGTTGCAAGAAACCCGGTGATATCTCTCTCATACTCCTCTAGCTTTGCTATCTTGTGCTGCTAGTAGTTTAGTCGTTGTTTGTGCAATTATTTCTCTTTGTGTACCGCTATCCCTTTTTGCTTGCCTTGTTAGTTTGCTTGTAAATATGAGATTTTTGGAATACCCAAAAATATTCTGGAATATCAAAAATATTCTAATTATCCGAAAAGTTTAGCTTTCGTATTTAATTGAAAGTTTTAAACGCCTATTCACCCCCTCTAGGCGACATCGAGGTCCTTTCAGTGGACTCCATCGCCGTTGATGGGTGGCAATCGTCTTCACCACTGGCTCGCCTTTGTCATCGTTGGCTGGTTTTTTCGCCTCCATAGTTGGTGAATTTTGCCGCCGTTGAAGGGTGACAATATCTTCACCGTCGGTGATAGAAAACACAAAGGCTACGATAGCTAAAACAAAATTTTCTACCGTGTAATCCAGGAAAGATTGCAAGTAAGGGTCTATAGATCGTTACCAATTGACACATAGTGCAGCGGAAATAGCCAATCTGTTGCTAGCCGACCTCGGACAGGCCTTGCCGACCTCGGAACAGCCCCAACCGACCTCGCCGACCCCGGGTCCGAATCGCCCAACCCCGCCGACCCCGGTTCGTCTCGCCCGACCCCACCAACCTCCACATGCATCGCTCGATCGCCCGATGGCGCTAGGATTCTCCGATGCCGACGACTCCGTGTCGATTTGCCGATGCTGACGACGTCGTGCCGGTTCGCCCGGCCCTCCGACCACCCGACCGCCCGACCCAATCACCGAATTAGATTCGGCTAGTTGGATCTCGAGGAGATTTGAAGCCACCGACTTACACCATAATGTAGCAATTTCTCTACCGGTATCCACACATCTAGGGATGGAATCACCAAACACCTTGTGTGCTAGCACCCGACGCACGGCTAGGGTTTCGCTTAGAAATCGGTGACTTGGGTTTCCGGGGAAGATCTCAACTCGGTGACTTGAAGTTGTGCGTGTGTTCTGTTGTGTGTTCTCTGATCTCCACCCCCACGCACCTATTTATATAGAGTCAGCCGATTGGGCCTTGTGGCCCATCGGGACTCTATATTCAATCGGATCTCTATTCGAACTAAGCCATATCCGAGTCAAACTCAAATACACATTCCATCCCATTAAGTGTGTGACCCTGTAGGTTCAGGTATATTTGGTTCTGACCCGAGTACATCTCAGCCGACCCGTCAACATCGGCCCCTAGCAGAACGTATTGACACCAAAGTATACAAGAAGATCATATCGGTTGAACCTGTAATGTGTACACAAATCCTTTTGCTTCACGATATCAATTAAGGTATAGGCAAGACTCGTGCCATCCTATCAATAGCTTAATAATTCACTCGATCTCGTATTGAATTATTTATCTGTTGATTATTCCTCAATCAACTCGACATGGCCATGCACTTCCATAATCCATTACATCGAGGGGCCCAGAGATATCTCTCTCATAGGAGGAGCAAATTCCATCTTGATCATTCACATCCCACTACATGTTTCATAGCAAACCCAAAGACTACTTTTATGACTACCCAGTTATGAAATAGCGTTTGATAGTCCATAAGTAAGCTACTACATATGTTAGAATCCATGATGATCTCAGGTTAAGGACTTTACACCAATACTACTTGAGACCAACTAATGGCACATTAATTTTCTGTAGTGTCTCAATGTGGGTCTATCCAACAATGTGTTCTCTAATACATGTTCATGTTTATTGATTTGGTATCTCCATACCATGATCTATGAGACATGATCATCAATCAATAAACATGCTAATCTTAGAAGCATATTTGTTCCATAGATATGATATATGATAAGGGATTACTTAGAAATAGATTCATACATAAAGAGTCTCATAAATAAGTCGCGTACTTATTGATCAATATAAGACTTCTATTTTATGGAACGGAATAACACTTTATTCATTGATACATAAACATTGATCATGATATCCAACATCTCGATGTTGCCTTTAGGGCATATCACTAACAGTCGGCTACCTCCGTCGCCGCCAACAAGTTTCTTTGATGCCACGATGGACTCCACCGCCGTTGAAGGGCAATAACATCTTCTTCGTCGGCAGCCTCCGTCACCTTGACTAGTTTCTTTGCCACCATAGTTGGTGGATTCCGCCGCCATTGTTGATGGCGATATCATCTTCATTGTCGGCTGCTTCCGTCTTCGTTGCTGTGCAACTTCGTCTTCACCATGGTTTGTGCCTTGATCGCTATTAATGGACAACCTCGTCCCCACATCGGCCACATCTATCGTTATCGAGGGGAATATCAAAAAGCTAAGTCATCATTAATTTTATTTTTTATAAAATATTTTCTTTTTCTCTTCCACACTACATCAACTGGTTCTCCTTTGATTAGTGAGTAGAGTGCTACAAATGTTATACCATCATTTTGAAAAAAAGATTATAATGTCTATCTTGATTGCTTGCGAATAAATCCGAGTAAAAAAAGTGCCAAGTAATGAAGCTCTGTTTTCTGATGCTTCCGTTTGGTGTATCAATGGATGGTTGCTATGAGCCGATTCCTAGCATCCATGGGGCTTGTCAGGTAGAGTGTGTAACGCAAGATGCTATGTACTACTCAGGAAAAAATCAAAAGCATAAAGATAAAATAATTTGTTTTCTGCTCTTAAAAATTACAAAAGTTCTGAGTAGCACGAATTCTGATCCATGAAGCTTTGCTCCATGATAGACGAACTCATGTCACTCATACGCATGCTTGGTAAGTGCCATTAGCAACTCCCGATGCTTGGGGGCTAGACTAGTCAGATAGTGTTTAAACGTAAGGAATCAACTACTCGGTGAAATTAAACTCGATAAGAGAAGAAATACATATTTATAAATATTGCAAAATGCTTGACTTTTCCTTAGGTACTATATTTTAAATCAGACACTACTCATCCTACATGTTTATGTTGCAAGATTCAAATCCAGATACGCATAGTAGGGATTCATAGCCATCAGCTTATCTCCTATGCTCCAGGAACGGATCAGTCAGTATAACACCATCGGCTTGCCTCCGCCTTCACCGATTAGTGTCCTTGCCTTCACAGCTAGCCTATTACACCGCCGCTGATGGGCGTCTTCATCTTCACCATCGGCTTGCCTTCGCCGCCGTCGACTGGTGTTCACGCCCTCATGTCTGGCCTATTATTGATAGATGTTTTCGTCTTCACCACTGACTTGCCTTCACTGCCGCCGTCTGGTGTCTTTGCCTTCACAGCTGGCCATCATGCCACCGCTGATGGGTGTCTTCGTCTTCACCGTCGGTTGTCTCCGCTATCACGGACTAGTGTCCTCACCTTCACATCTGGCCCATTACGCCGCCGCTGATGGGCTTCTTTGTCTTCACCATCAGCTTGGCTCCGCCGCCGCCGACTGGTGTCCACGCCTTCATGTCTGGCCTACTACACCGTCGCTGATAGGTGTCTTCGTCTTCACAGTTAGCTTGCCTCCGCCGCTATTGTCTAGTGTCTTCGCCTTCATGGCTGGCCCATTATGCCACCGCTAATGGGTGTCTTCGTCTTCACCGCATGTTGCCTCCATCGTCACCTACTAGTGTCCTCGCCTTCACGGCTGGCCAACTCTGCCGCCGCTGATGGCCACCTTCACCATCGGCTTGCCTCCACCACCGCCGACTATTGTTCTCACCTTCATGGCTGTGCATCTTCAACGTCAGTTTGCCTCTTGGATCATCGACTGGTGTCCACGCCTCCATGGCTGTGCAACTTTGCCACCATTGTTGGGCGACATCATCTTCATCGTCTTCATCATCGGTAACCTTTGTTGCCTCTACTTCGTCAGTTTCGCTACTTTACCAACCTCGACGTCTTCAAGAACTTCGACACCTTGGCATGTGCCATCAGATATGACGCGCTAATCTACTACAACAAGTGATGCTCCAATCCTTAAGCTTTCTACTCGGACATCCTCAATGTATATCTTCACTCAAGCAATGAATATTCGACGACAAGGAGCTACTGTTCTTGACTCTATGTTTAGTTGATTTCCAACTAAGCATGGAGTCAGGGGCTGTACAAACACATGATTGAAATTCGACATGCATTTTTTCAGCAACTCCAACTTTCTTGCCAATAATTTGGCTGGCTCTTCTTCTCCGACCCGAATTCGAATCAGTCGAAAGAATCAACAATCAACCAGATCACGTTCAGACTTCTGGATGTTGCCATAGTCTACTCCAAGTTTCTCATATGTCAAGTTTGAGATCTAAATTGTGGGTCCAGGGAGGTTGGGGTCATCAACCAATCACTTCAGTTCAACTACGTGGACGACAGCTACTCTCCTCCACATGGAACAACATCAATAACTATGACACCAATTTCTACTGTCATCAACATAAATTAAGAAGCGTTGCATTAATCTTCATCATGCATGTGCTAACATCAAGGATTCTACTCGAGCTTGGACGTCTTCTCAATGATTCAATGGACTATTGTTATCCTCGACATCACCGACATTGTCATCTTCATCAACCTTTTTGGTATCGCCCCCACTTCGCTAGCCCCAACATCTTCGCCGCCAGTACTGTTGGACGTCTTCGTCTTCACCGTCAGCCACCTCCGTTGTCATCGACTGGTGTTTTCACCTTTACGGTTGGTCTGTTCCACCGCCGTTGTTGGGCGTCTTTGTTTTCATTGCCAGCCGCCTCCGTCGTCGCTGACTGGGGCCTTCGCCTCCAGGGTTGTTATATTAGTCGCTACCAATGAACAACCTCAACCACAACAAAAGGACAAGCGACATGATCGGAGGCTCATCAACTCAAGTGCAAGGATCACATCTTTGTTCCTAGATCATTCCAAATATGCACAACATGAATTCATGGTCATGGGCTTATCTTCTACGCTCAAGGTCTGGATCAATCATTATTTCCCACGAGGACCATTAGCTGAGTAGTTGCGCTGGTCAGGATTCAATTATCACATTTACTTTGGTACACCCCATGAGGGATAACCACTCAGATCAGAAGCCGCGGTTGGCCCAAAGCTACGCGCATCATATTTTATGCAATCCGTATATCACTTGGGTCATGTTACTCGAGGATTCACACTGCATATGTTGTAAATTAATATAAGTCACTTGGCTAGCTAAAATTATAGTTCTTGATTATATGTTTAGTTGTTTCTCAACTAAGCACATAGTCGGGGTTGCACCTATTAGGTGCAACTATTCGATGCACATGTTTATTCATCTATTCGATGCACCTATCATCTATTTTATCTATTTGACAAGCCCTCCACAGCCTCTTTGCAAGATATCAAAATGAGGACTCGAGAAATAAGCACTCAATAAGCCTTCGTAGGGAAGATTGAAGCACTCAGTACTGGTCATGAACCACGGAGAAGACTACAACTCGACTGTGAAGATCTCGGAGGCTACTATGGAGAATATGGATACCAGGTATCCACACGACCTATATATCCAACTAGAGATAGTAGGTAGGCCAGATCCATGTATTATGTAATAAAGTAGGACTCGGTTACAATGTTGCCTTGTGTTTTATGGCAGGACATAGAGTCCCAATTGAGTACCGCCATGTAATAGATTAGAAAACCGGGTTTTTCTCTTTGTAACCCTGTCCCTAACCTATATAAGGTGGACAAGAAGCCCTCCAAGGACATAGCGAGATAAGCATTATCAGATCGTCGGATCAATATACATCCGACGAATACAATTACCAAACAGGAGTAGGGTATTACTTCTTATCGAGAGAGTCTTAACCTGTCTAACCCTTGTCTTCCGTATTCATTCAGTTTTAAGATTCGTGCACTGCCTTTTTATTATTGTCAATTTTCAGAATCGACAATTTTCATGTGAGTGACGACATGATAAGGACTTATTGTTCAGTTTTCTCAAGTGTTCCAACAAACTCTAGGTAACATGCCTACAACCTGAAGATTGAAGAATGAACAAGGAGACAACCATCGTTGTGCACCTACGTGATCTGTTGCTATGCATAAGTGGCGCACGGATTGGAACATTCGTGATAAGATGGGATATGCAATGTAAAATTGTAACCAATGGAGAGGTATACCTTTGAGATATAAATTGTTAAACTTTGTTTATGTGGATGTAGTAACGTTCATAAATTAATATGTATATATATAATATATGCGTAATAAAATGACAAGCACCACAAAAGAACATTAGGTACAGCATCGGGAAACCTTGGCGATTGGATTTACTACCAAGTGGATAAAAACTTGAAATTACTTCGATTGAATTCAACGTTGTAATGGTCAATTGAAATGGTGAGAATTTTGCATATTTAGTTGTAGTAGCGAATTCGATCTCACTTCTTAAAATCTTTTGAAGTGTGAGGGGAACAAATCTAATCCTATCACATCTAAGAATAATATTATGCAATTTGGATGTAGTGCCAAGCTAGGAAACATGCTTCCTAGATGTGCCATACAACATACCAGACCACCCCTATACTTCTTAAAAATATGGTGATTAATTCGACATACTGCTAGTTTTTCGAGTGTTTATTTCACTTGTTAACCATATTATATCACACCTCACTTACCACTTTTTTTTGAGCAAAGGGCATGGCCCTCCATTTCCATTAGTATGGATGATAGAGTTACTACAAAGTGCCAGTGTAAAGGCCGGAGCCCTTCATCCTGACAACAGAAGGCCATAACGAAAAGAAGGGGGGATCCCTGTTCATATTCTGACAAAACAAACCGGCCAAAGTCCGTCACAGTTTTCTGAGACTAGATAATCTAAAGAAGGCCAGTCTAGTTTGATTCAAGCATCCTGAACCAAGCCCTAACACCATCAGGAAACGGGTCTTCATCCAGCAAGATCAGCAAACTCTCCACTCCATTTTCTCAGCATTGAAGTAGATTTCTGGGAGCCCTCCACCCAAACTTGGACTTGAAGATCTCACTTGTGACTTGCTGCAGCAATCGAGCCCCCAGCACAATCTTTCTTGCTTTTCCACCGGAGTATGTAAAACAGCCCAGAATTCAATCCAATAGCAAACATTATATAAAACTAGGAAGGTAGCTCACGGAATGCGCGGGCATGCATTTTAAGGTTTGTGTGGAAATAAATAATATCAACCATATTTGAAAAGTCCTTCGGTTTATAACAGATGATGCCATGGATCTTTTATACACGTTTGATCATTCAAATTATTCAAAACTATGTGAAAATATAAGTCATACTTATAACACCTTTGATGATTAACCATGTTACAATAAAATAAATAATTATTATTTGTTTTTTAATAAAACTGAATATCAAACATGTGTCAGGAAGACAAATGGCATCATTTTTTAAGTTGTTTGTTAGATACCTGTGTTTATAGATTAATACCCAAAATATAAGTAATTTTAGACTGTATTCTTTGAAATGTTACTTTTGACTAATAATATTTAATATTTATAAAAATAAGTTATTTCAAATAAAAAGTGTACACATTAGAGTATGTTTAATGATAAATCTAGTACCATCATTTTTACATGATCGATCTTTTTTTATATTTTTGCCATTAATAGTTAAAGTTAAAAATGTTTGAATAAATATTATTATAAAAATCCTTATCTTTTACGATGCCATATGAAAAAAGAGATATATTTTAAAGTTCTATTTTCAACATTATTTTTTATAATATTACCAAACATGAGAAAAGAAGGAGGTAGCATATGTATGTTAAGTAGGAATTAGCCATGGGTTTTCAATACTCCAAACTATAATAGCTATTTATGCGTTTGATTATAAATAAAACAATAGTTTCAAATAAATCAAAAATTGGATACATAACTTACGAGTTATGGTTATTTAGCAATACATATATATATATATATGGTAGAAAATAGGAGAGATTAGGTAGAAAATAGGAGAGGAGATGAGAGTGGAGAGTCGGAGGGGGAGGGAGTACGTACATGCGCACATACATATTGTGAGCAGAGGAACATACTTAGAGAATAATAGATCTAATGTACTTAAATAGCGGATCCACCTGAAGTAAAAAGGAGCGGTTGCTTATTTTGTTTTTCATTTGAATTTTTAGATTTTTTTTAATTTATTAAAGCGACACGTGACATTAGTACAGATCCTCTCCTCTGTGACGGGTCATCACATGCCTGTGATTTGCGAGCCGTCACAACGAAGTCATCTCAAACGTACCTAAAAAGAGACCGATAAAGATATATACACACGTAGACTTGTTAGATATGTATAAAACTCGAGTCCGTCACGATGACAATTATCGATGACAGCACAATAAAAGCCCGACAAAGATTTGTCGGGCTTTCATAGAAGTCCGTCACCGATGATAAGTGTATCATCGGTGACGGACCCAAAACTACAGCCCAATTGAGATAACAAGTATAGCCTGACATTACGGCCCGTCACCGATGAGTGCATCACTGATGGGCTTATACACTTGCCCGACAAAGATAACTTTCATAGTCTATAAATACTCTTATCACCCATTGTTCTGGCTATCCCACAGTTAGGAGAGAGGAGGGGACTAATTTTTGTCTTTTTTCCAAGAAAAAATTAAAAAATAGTAGGTGAATGCCCTTGTAGCCCCATGGTCTTCTCATCCTTCAGCTTTTGTCCCATTCTCGCCGCCATCTTTGTCGTCCTTGTGATAGGCTCCTTTTTCCATGTTACCCTAAATGCTCAGGATATCTCCGTCGAAGATGGTATAAAGCTCGTTTGCATTGACAGGTAAAAAATACGTAAACCTTCAAAGGTTTCTACCGCATACTTGCTTGAATACGTGATGTTCCATTGTTACGCAGTATAAATACTTGTATTACATTGCACGAAGTTGCTTTGAACACTAGTATAGAAATAGCGAGAAAAGGGCTCATCCTCTCCCAGTTGGTAATCAAGATTCCATCGACCGCGACTCACTCAAGTGTAATATTTGCTTTCTGCCTTTTGAAGCTCGAGTTTACATGGTAAGCCCAGATATTGTACCATATCATTTTGAATAAGGTGAGACCGAGGTAGGCGAAGAAGGTGTCGGGGCCCCTTCACGGAGCAGCAGCGAGATGCGATGCAGTTGCTGACGAGATGACCAAGGTGACCTACTTCATTGACCACGACTTGCTGGAGTGTGGAATTTGCTTCATGCCTTTTAAAGCTCGAGTTTACATTATATTCCTAGACATGAATCGTACTAACACACGCGTCCACTATTCGTCACCACCACCTCGATAACAAACGGTTGCATGTATACATTGCAAAAAGACATGACTGAACCGACTTATGATTTTGGAATAAGAGATGGTCCCTCTGGCTTTGAGTGAAAACTCTTCAAAGCTTACAAACTCAAATCATGTCTTTGTGACTCTAAATCGAGGTTAGATGAACTTTCAAATACTATATTTTATTTTAAATTTTATCAGAAGTGGTTCATTAATTACTTTGAGATAAAGACATGTATTGAGAACATGAACCGCATAGAAATCTTGTGTTTGCCGCACGCTGAAATCAAGGTGGTGTCCTTGTACATGCAACTGATATGATTTTACTTGTTCATGTGTCACGCATATATACACAGGATTAATAAGCAGATAAATTTAGAGATTTGAAATCTTATACGTAACTGATCAATGGTCATATATGAGTTGCAGATTTAATTAATCTAAACGAATACGGTTTTCTAGACCCGCGTGATATTCACACGTTAGTTGATGTGGGGGAGATAGAGGTGGAGGATATGTTGTTGTTATTTTTATAGAAGTTGTATAAAAATAAATTAATTAAATCTAATAGTTGATACTAATGAGTCTATCGAATTAGTGAAAATTGATGGTTCGATATTTTTTTAAATTTTTCTAAGATTTTATTTAATTTATTAAAGTGTCACTTGATGATTTAAAAGTATTGATTTAAGAGCGTTTGTAAGAATAACATATGGATGGTTAAGCGTTTTTAGGAAGTGACTTTCAGTATATAATAGATATAAGTTAGGTCAGCATGCAACTCTTGTTCGAAGCCTCTTGTTCGAAGCATATGCTTGGTTTCTAGCTAGCCTTCCAAATTGATCAGAATACTGTAGCTAGAGGTTGTTTGGTATTTTAGTCAGGGGACTAAAGAGATTAGTCCCTGAACTATATTTTAGTTCCTGTATGTTTGGTTGCAGAGGCTAAAGATAGTTAATTGCATTATACAAAGACCATTTTACCCCCGGAGTGAATGTCTCAACAACACGTGAACCAATTTATGCCTAAAAAATGCACATGCCTTTTTTTAATTCATCACTATTCTGCAAGTTTTAGTACAGTAAAGCTTAATAGAAACATTGGCATGGCAGCTGCTTTCTTCCTCTCTTGATTTTGACATTTCAATATTTCTTTGCAGCAGCTTCACATGCAGTTTATAATTCAAGGGAAGAGCAGAAGCCAGGTTCCTCAATGTCAGGTAAATGACTCCAAACTAAATAACATACGTAAGTGCTATTTTACTGCTTTGTGAGTTTGAGTATGTGAAAGTAAACATGAGCCCTTACATGGCAGCTGCTCCTAGGGTGGTTACAATCAGCTAAAAATATATCTCAGCTTAAAATATATCAGCTATACATATGCTCCAGAACAGATAAGCAGTTCAATGGCAACAGCAAAAAAAGCTTTTCCTTTATATTCAACCTTCAGAGACAAAATACATTCTGGCAAGCTTCCATGAAATTTAATTGTTCAGGAAAATGAAAGGGTCTCCTACTCTGGCTGGGTATGATGGCTGCAGAACATATGCCGGCCCGGCGAAAAAAATAGATTGTTGCAGAAATTTGCGATATTCTATCCCTGATTCACGCACTCAAGATTAACTGAACTAGGGACGTGCTGAAGTTTGATTCCACATCGAAAGAAAAACCAATCGTGTTCCATTACCATAGTTAAGGCTCAAGCTTGTTGAACATTTCATCAATCAAACAAGGTGTCCTAAATAGCCTATAATTTTAGAACAAGAAATCAACAAATGTCACTGCCAAGCCGTAAAGACAAAAGATGAACCCTAGTACCCATACCTTTGTCTTTGCCCCTGTCGCCATGCTTCTTCTTCATCATCTTGTTCTTCCTTCTGCGCCTCTCCTCCTCTTCGTCTTCTTCGTCTCGGTTGCTCCTCCTGCTCTCCTTCTTGTCCATCCTCTTCTTCCACACGGGACGGCGCTGGCCAGCAGAGGGCGGGGCGCTCGGGGGAAGGCGCTGGGCGGGGCGCCTCGATGCAGGGAGACGTGGGACGAAGCGGGACGAGGCGGCGCGGGCCGAGGCGCCGCGGGCCGCGGGGCGCGGGGCGGGGCGGCGCTGGCCCGCGCAGGTCGTGGCGCAAATGGCCAGACCTTGCTGCTCTACTATGCGGGAGATACACACTCTACTCTGCGGCTCTACTACGCGGGAGATACACAGGCGAGGGCGAGGGCTGGAATATTTTGATTAGTCTCAATTAACATCTATACTAGAAACTAATAAACTATTTCTGTTTATTTTTGTTTTAGTCTCTCTTAATCCCAAACATAATAAACTACTTCTGTTTTAGTCTCTCTCTCTCAGTCTCTATTGTTTGGGTTTGGGTTTTAAGGACTAATAGGGACTAAACTAGAAACTGATGAGTTTAGTTACTCAACCAAACATGGTCTAAATATTTTAGCATTTAACATTTGTCTTACAAACATAACAATTTTTATTTCATTCTCTTCTTAACCAATCATAAACTTTTACTATTTAAATTTCTCATCTACTTTCCTTCTTAACCAATCATAATCTTTTTCATTTAATTTAATCTACTTTCCTAAAACTCTTTATATATTTTGGAATGGAGGTATTCCCTTTGATTTCATAATTCATGACGTTATACGTTATGAACAATGACACGATTTTTAAAACATAACTTTGCCTATATTTTTATATAATATATACAATAAATAAATGTATTTTATTTTTATTATAGTAGCTTTTAAAACAAATATATATATGTTTCTTTCTTTAAACTATATATTTTAAATTTTAAAAGTTATTTATAGTTAAATTATAAAAGTTTAATCATAACCTTATTCAAAACAAAAACATAATATTATGTAAATGGAGAGAGTAGCAGCTGGTTGAACCAAAAAGGAGATCACTTTGCTTTGAAAGATTTGATCTGACATTATAAACCATTCATGCTAATTGAAGTCACTGCGGAAAAAGGATATTGTCCAATAGGATTCCTGAGCTGAATATTTATTGCCAAATTGCTCAACTTTTTTTTTGGAAATTGGAAGAATCAGGAAATCATTTTTCACCTTATCACGGGGAGGGGAGCACACGAAAAAAAGAAAAACGTCTTCCCTTGGCAGTTCACGGCTTCACGCTGTTTCCGGTCATCTGGTGGAATCCAGAGAGTTCCGAGCATATCCTTCTCATGAGGAGGCGCATGCCGCATGGTCAAATATTGCCCCACATGTCAGCGCAGATTGCTGGACCCCACATGTCAGCTTGGCGTGTCTTGCAAGAAGGTGGGAGGTTGGAGCAAGAACGAGTGAAAAAAAAAAAATCCGGAGTCGAGGCCCCTCCGTGGTCCGTGGCTATAAATCGTAACCCTAGGCGTGGCTCCCGTTCAACCACAACCCGACCCGTTGCTGCCCTCTCCCTGTTCATTCGCTCCCCTCGCCGCCGCCATCTAGGGTTTCGTCCGGCCGCCGCCGCCGCCACCATGCCTCGCCGCAGCTCAGGTAACCCATCATCCCCCGCCGTTGTCAGTAATAATGGCGTATGGTCTCGCTTCCGCGTGTGCTCGTTCCTCTTCTCGCGTTGAATGCCCGTTGCTTTGTTAGGATCTGACCTCGTTTGGATGGTAGTTTTCGATTCGAATCGATCTGCGTGCGACCATGCGAGTGGCCGACTCGTGGTTTGTAGGATTAGTTCCCTCTTTTATTGGAGTATTTTAGCTGCTAGATTGGTCAGATCTGTTGTCGATGTTAGAGACTCTCCCCGTGTTTGAGGAATTATCAAAGGGGTTCTTTTTTTTTTAGATCAGGAACGGAACCGATTGCTTCTTGAATAACCGGTTGCGAATTGTTTGTGACAAAATGCGCAGGCGGTTCAGACAGGGGCATATAACAAGTTTGAATCCATAATATTAGGGGAAGGGAAATTTCCAGATCCTTTCTTAGATGGACTCCATATATATTTAGATCTTCTATTGTGAATTGGATCGTGCATGTGCTATGATAAACCAATCGGTATCAATGGATTTTACAACACATGTGCCTCTTTGAGTGGCCGCTTCAGTTCTGAATACTGTCCTGGCTTAGTTAGGAGGCGCATACAGATGGGCATGTGTTGCCCACTTGGGCCTTTTGAGGGAGCGCCTTGTAAATCATAATATGTGGTGCTCCCCAAGCAGCTCTAGACATTCCATCAAATTCTTATGTCCCCTGCTATTTCTTGCTAAGTTTTCCATCCACAATCCACAGTACTGCCTTTGCATTTTTAACCTTCAGCATTAAAGTTAACTGTTTGTGTTCATTTCATCATTATTGTAGATTTTCATATTTGCCTTCATGAGTAACCATCATCATAGATCCATAGCTGTGGAAGTTTTGAAATTTAGGTTTGACCAGAAATGATACCAAGCTGCTGTAGATGTGCATCTTCTACTAGTTCCTGCAGTATTTAGTTCCACGTAACTACCTCTTTCATATTTGGTCATCAGATTGTTCAATTCGGTTCCATTGGGAAGCTCGTACTATTTGCCTTTTTGAGTAGCCATTATAGTTCTACATGTTATCTTGGCTTAGTTAAGGGGTATATAGAGATGCTATTGACTGCTTTAGCTGTTCTAAGTACATAGGGGTTAGTTGAACATGCTGTCTTGGCTTTGCTAGGGGTATATAGAGATGCTATTGACTGCTTTAGCTGTTCTAAGTACATTTCACTTTTTTATAGGGGTTAGTTCAAACAGCCTTGCACATTGTGCATCAAGATTTTCTTTCAATTTTGGGTTGCTTTGTGGAGCTAATACTATTTGCCTCTTTGAGTAGCCATTATAGTTGTACATGCTATCTTGGCTTAGTTATGGGGCATATAGAGATGCTATTGACTGCTTTGGCTGATCCAAGTGCAATTCCCTTTCTGTGTTTGTTCATTGATCGGCCTTGCACATTCCAACATTTCTCTATTTCAATCCATTTCCTTTAAAAACCGTGAGATTTACTAATATTAAGATTGATATATATACAGCATTCAAAAATTAGAAGATCTAAATGACTAAAATTAGTTCACATACCACTTGTAAAATTAAAAGATCTGTTTTATACAGCATGACACCACTGCCTCATGAATAACCAGCTGCTCTGTATATTTGCATTTGGTTCAGACTGGGGCACATAGCAAATAGAATCTTTTTGAGGGAAGGGCCTGATTTTCTGTTTATCCCTTCTTAGATAGATTCTGATATGAACTGTTGTTTTTTTTCTTGTGTGCAAAGACTGATGATGATGTTGACTGTTTATGTACTGTGCCCTTCAACATGTGTATGCTCTAGATATGTATCCTTTCCAAAAAATTCCTTCAGGATTTTCTTTTTCATTTATGGATTATGGATTGTTGTGAGACATCTCAACCCATTTCATTCTTTTTGACGCTTTGGCATTTATTTTGCAGGAAGGTCTCGCCCTGCACCACGTGCTGCTCCTGTGAGGAACCCTCCGCAGCCAGGTATTGACATCTCGCTGTTGGGGTTTCATAAATTCACTGGGCCTCATTGGTTGCCCAAAAGCTGATTAGATTATAAGCCATAACGGCTTATTAGCGACCAGCAAATAATTTGTATGTAAAACTTTTATGTATGTTCCTAGTGACTTATAAGCCAATGTTGGAAAATGAATTACATTGAAAATATCTTAAAATCAACTTCAAATTTAAGTTTTAAAATTCAAATTTTGGCTTTGGCTTTTTAGAGCAACAGATGGGGCTGTGTGATTCTTTACTGATTTTGAAGTGTTGTCTTGTCAAGTTGTGTCATATGTTCTCCTTTTACCTGTATATGCTTAATTCCTCTCTTTGCAGCTAGGCAGGCTCCTCCTCCAGCTCCCGTCCAGAATGGTGGTGGCTCCATCCTGGGAGGAATTGGGTCCACTATTGCTCAAGGTATGATTTTGCTTTGTTTTAATTGACTAGCAAAAATGCCTATGCATTGCAACAGGTGAAGATAATTTTCACGATTAATAAAGACACTTCCAATTTAAACGACAAACCTAAACAAGACAAACAAAATAATGGCATAACAAAATCAGAAATCATATATAGCATTGAGCCTGGTTATGCTCATTTTATGCTTCATCACACGAAGAATCCTGCACCTTTCCACAGCCTCACAAATCGAACGGGTGGCTATTTCATAAGTTGACATGTGCGTATTTTGCTATACCTCATCGACCAAAGATTGAAATTTTGATTATTCATTTAGTGAGTTTTTTTTATAGAAAACATTTGCAAAGTAACAAACTTGTCGCATACACACCTTAAACAAATATAATTTCAAAAGGAAAATATTTATTAGGAGAAATTTGGAAGAGAAAAAGGAGTAAAAAAGAGAGGATCAAGATGATCTGGAGAAAAAAAAATGAAAAAAAAACGAAAAAAAGGGAAACAAAAAAGATGATCGGGTGAGGGGCGCGTTGCACTGAGTGGAGGACGGGGTGGCGGGATGGTGTGGGCTGGTGGGTTAGGCTGGGAGCTGTGTATATTACTCATGTTGAATTAGATACGGATGACAAACTCAAAAATCAACTCAACACAGATGACGTACCAAAATTTGGTGGAAACATCTTCAATTTTTAAATAGTAGAGAAATGAATAGTGCTATATTAACAATGCAGATTCTAATATGTACTTATTTGCACATTTGCAGGCATGGCTTTCGGTACTGGCAGTGCTATGGCACATAGAGCTGTTGATGCTGTAATGGGTCCCCGTACCATTCAGCATGAGACCGTTGTCTCTGAGGCTGCTGCCTCTGCCACCCCAATGGCCAACGCCACTGCATCTGACTCATGCAGCATCCATTCCAAGGCCTTCCAAGATGTATGTTTTCCTCCCCATTTTGGCTTATCTTTTGTTGCCTGGCTGCTGGCTGCTTCCATCTACTTTTATTTGCCATGAGGCCATGACGATGAATTTGATGATGCTTTGTTGACCTATTTTGATTTTACTCTAAAAACCCCATCTGGCGCTTGTTGATCACCCCCACCATTTTCTGGTTAATATTGATCTAATCATTCTTGACTTGTAATGTTGCATACACAATGGTTCCTGCAGTCAGCAGTACACAGCATAATAAGTAGTCTCTTTTGTCTGTGTACAGAAAGTATCCTCATTTCTTAATCATAGTTAACATGGATTGAATTGATAAGGCTTAATTTGTATGTGCATGCTACTACCTGTAACAAGAGCATAACATGTTGATAGTGTGGAGGTCGTCGTTCAAAATCCTAATTATTGTTTTTTTGTACTGCAGTGCATCAACAACTATGGAAGCGATATCAGCAAGTGCCAATTCTACCTGGATATGCTGAACGAGTGCCGCCGTGGTGGTGCTACTGCTTAGGCGGGTTGGCCTTTTGTAGTTGTCATTAATTGGTCCTCGCTTTACTCTCATGATTACATGAATAACTCGGCAAATTTATGAAACTTGGTGCCACTACTTATGGCGATAATCTGATTATCGTTGGTACGCTTGGGTTTGTGGTATGCTATGTTGTCCTGGGAGTAGTACATTCTACTATCCTAAAATCTTAGAACTTACTACATTGCTCTTGGTGTCATAAATATTTTGGAATTAAACCTCTATTTCTCATACTGCCGAGTATGTATGTTTTACGTTTAGGCATCACAGCTGTCTAAACTGTTTGCCGCATTGTTTTGATGTGATTTTGTTGTTTTCATGTGATTTGTTCGTGAGCCCACCTTAGGCTGACTTCTCCTTAGACTCGGGTTTTTACTGCATCTCTTCAATGGTTTCTGGCCAGCCTTGCGTACATCTCACAGTTCGGGTGCGTTTCAATCTGGAGTCGTCATACATGAGAAAATGATTGTGCTCTGTTACCCAAAAATTTGATAATTTGACGCTCTTAGAAAACTTATTTGAATAGTGAACTGTGTGTTGAAAAAAAATGAGCCATTGGCTTGGCATCATCGAGATTGGCGATTGGCGTAATGTCTCAGCGCCACAAATGATAGCTCAGTGTTATAAATGTTGGTGCTGAGATATTGTTCGAGGTGGTATGATTTTATCACGTCATTAAGATAATGTCTTAGCGTCACAAATGATAGCTTAGGGCTTGTTTGGCATAGCTTTAATTTCTAAATTTAATTTCAGGAGTTATTTTTAAATTTAATTTTAGACCCAGCTCTAACTTTCTAGTTTAATTTGTGAGAGAATTGGTTGGGTTCTAACTTAGAGAGGTGAAGCTGCCTCATCAGTGTTATAGAGGTGGCACGATTTACCGCGTCAGTAGAGCTTAGCATCGCTGTCTCTGAGCTTTTTACGGTTTGAAAACGAGTTTGGAAAGCATTGCTAACGAAAAATAAAAGTTGTTGTAATTTGGAGTTGTAGTTTAGAAGGGGGCTTATTTCTAGCAACAACTACTAGAAATAAGGCAGCTCCACAGTTATTGGGATGGCTACGTCTATCCTCATTACGAATTGCTTGTGGTTCATCGAACCTAGACGCCTATCTTATCTCCAGTCGTGTGGCTGGCAGCCAGTTGGTTACCAGTACTCGTGCTATTCTCGACTGTAGCTGCTCGTGCAAAATATGGAAAATTGCTCGACTGTAGCTGCCCGTGCAAAATATGGAAAACTGTAGCTAATATTTTTTTTTCTTCGGTACTGATTGACATTGCTAGTAAAAGTTTGGTGCATATTCCAACGTCATTAGTTACGTGCAGTCTTTGAAAGAAATATTATATAAAAATGAGCGAAATGTTAAAAAATATTGAAAACTAGTAAAAATCATACACATACATATACATATAGATATAAAACACACAGAGTGAAACAAAAATCATAACCATTCATAACAAAATTTGTCTTTCTCGTTACTCCAAATAAAATTGAGTTTTAATTTGAGATTTGATAAGAATTTATTTTATATCTGTCGATGATATGGGCCCGGGGGTATGTCAGAGTTACGACATCTGAAAAAAGGAATGCGTCCTTGCCCATCAAGGCGCATCAAAGATATGTCCTGAATGACCCAAGTGAGTCCCGGCCACGAGCGGCCACGTGGCCGCCCCAAGAGGGCTGGCCGGAGGCTGCCGGAGGTCGCCGTGCTCCCAGCGACGGGTCAGGATCACCGGACCACACGGACGGCGAGTGCAGGGTTACCCGGACCACGATCCTGAACCCCGGACGACGAGTGCAGGGTTACCGACCCCATCACTCACCCCGCACCTCTCGAGAGAGGCGAGTCCAACCGCCAACCAACCTATTTAATGCCCAAAAAGAGAGAGGCTGAGCGCCTGCCCCGTCGCATTTAATGCGATGTGAGGCGCGCCTGTCAGTCGCTCTCATCATCACCCCTTTTTGCCTGTCACGAGGCAAAGGAGGCCTAAAGTCTTTGACTATGACCGTGGTATAGCAGCGTACCCACTCCGCGCACGTCTCCCTCACGCCCCATCTAGTCGCGTTTAATGCATTGGGCGGCCGCGTGGGAGAAAGAGTATGAGCACAGGAGGCGCTGTGTCAGTGCCTACTTGCGAGATGGGCCGCTAACCAGTGGGTCCCATCGGAGTAGGTAGGCAGGCCATCACCGCGTCAGCGGCATGGCTACCACGACGACCACCTTTTTCCGCCTACCCCCATGACGCAGCAAACAGGAACAAAGATGGAGTGGCTTCTCCGACAAGACAAGGCAAGAGCCGCTTCATCACGTGGAGCGAGGTAGATGAAATCGGGACTACTATGGTGTTCCCTTGTACTTAAAAGGAGGCCTAAGTCCATCATAAAAACAGTTCCCTCAACTCGGTTCATCAGTCCCCTGAGCGACAACTAGTTCTTAGCAACTTCTTGTCCACCTCTGACTCCTAAAAAGAACATCCTCATTGCTCCCTGTAATTCGTCCCTCATACTACATACAGGACATGAGTAGAGTATTACACCTCGTAGGTGGCCCGAACCTGTATAAACCCCTGCGTCTCTGCAGTCTTGATTTTTCCCGCTTCATCTGCATCATCTTATCCTCACCACGAGTTTAAACCAGAATTCACCGCTCCCCGTGCCGAACCAAAAAGAGGGTCCCTCGATTCTCGCGTGTCGATCTCCGACATCGACAATATCTATATCTATCTTTACTGATTTTTTCATAAATTTATAAAAAATTTAAATATATGAGTTAAAATATTTAGCTTGTTTTCATCGTATATGCTCTCCAGTTCTCGAGGCTGAACAGTTCCATATGATGGATATACAAGCAGTTAGTCGATGGATCGAGATCCTCAACATTAGATGTTGGGCAAAGGATGAATGGTACTAGGGGAGTTTGATTAGGGGTGGGCACTTTCCAACCGAGAACCAAAATAAAAACTGAACCGCATTGAACCGAACCGAAATTTGTGATTTTTGGTTTTCGGTTACGGTTTCGGTTCGTGGCGTTGCAT
Organism: Oryza australiensis; assembly: GCA_019925245.2. Lineage (NCBI taxonomy): Eukaryota > Viridiplantae > Streptophyta > Magnoliopsida > Poales > Poaceae > Oryza > Oryza australiensis. Next base: position 649,635 of record JAIFGZ020000161.1, on the reverse strand, counting down.
AAACCGAGAAATTCGGTGCGGGTTCGTTTTTATGTATAAAAACCGAACATCCAAAAAAACCGAACCCAACCCATCTCTCGCGGCTCTCGCCGCACGGCACGCCGCCATCGACTCGGACCTCCATCTCCGCACGGCGCACACCGCCGTCGGCCTCCTCCCTCCGCGCGTCGCCAGGCCCCTCCTCCGCGTGTCACGCCACCGCCGGCCCGCCTCGCTCCTCCAGCCGCGCAGCCGCGTGCCTTTCCCCTCCCTACGCGGCGTGTCGCCGCGGCCGGCCTCCGCGTCCTCCGCGTCATGCCGCCGCCCAAGCCCCTCCTCCACGCCGCACCACCGTCGGCCCCGCCTTGCCCCTCCGCCGTGCGGCCACGCCGTGCCCTTCCCTCCGCCGTGGCGCGCCACCGGCTGGCCGACTTCCACGTCCGCGCGCGCCGCGCGCCCTCCCCTCCTCCGCATCGCGCCCAGCGCCGGCCGGTCGGCTCGGCTGCCTCCCTCTGCACAAGGCAAGGCTAGTGCTGCTGCTTCTTCAGTTTTTTCGGTAAAAACCGAAAACCGAACCGAGAAAACCGAACCCGAAGTGTGTGGTTTCTCGTTTTTATAAAAACCGATCGGTTCTTTATTTGTGTTAAATCGAACTTTACGTAGGAAAAAAACGAACCGAAAGTTGTGTTTTTTACCGAATGCCCACCCCTAAGTTTGACAACTGTCCGATCAAGATCGTACGGTCCGCTATAGTAAATAAAAGGCTAACAGTGTTCCATGTAGACTACCGACAATGTCTTGATTCTGATTAATGAAATTCCTTCATACACTGCGAATTTCACAAACAAAAAAAATCATAAACCAATAAGCTTTTCAAATTTTCAAAGGCTATACCCCATCACAGTTACTCCTTCATAAAATAAGTATGCTTGTGTAGTCTTAAAATAAGTCTCAATTATTTCATCTGTTATAAAATATATTTTCTTTGTCCCAAAATATAGTAAAATTTTAGGTATTTTTTTCAAGATGTATCTCATATAATTTTAGATTTTAGGTTGTTATATTTTGGAACGGTGTACATATTTATAGATGTCTATTACTCTCATCTAGTAATCGGGTTTCTATATTTTGGAATAGAACAGTAATAATTTGTAGCATTCAAAATTTATCTTAAAATATAAATACTTCTTCACCTCTATTCTTTTTTCAACCGATTAAAACATTTCACCATTTAATTACTCTACTTGTTTCTCAACTAATTATAATATTTTTCTTTTTAATTTCACCTAATTTCTTAAGTAGAAAATTTTACTATTTGTAAAGGGTGGTTAAAAGAGTCACCACCATGTACACTCCAGAACCCTAAAAAATACCTAAGAGAAAAAAAATAACATTTACATTGTCCATCATGATGTGTCCATGTTATAACTTATAAACGGGATGGATATTGGTTTACAGAAAACATCCCACCAGCGCAGAAAATAAAAATAAAAAAACTAACTAATAGTTCTGAGTAAATTTCAGTTGTATCAATAACCAAGCCGGAACCACCGGCCACCGGTCCCGGAATCCCTGACTTATGGAAAACACATATATGGTATATGGTCTACTGATCTATCGTATTGTGCTTGTCCTCATCAGGGTTATCGTCGTCCTGTGACGGTTACCACGATAACCGTGTGATTACCACGAAAATAAAACCAGGCATAATTATTGTGCAATTTAAGAAACCGCACAAAATTATGATAATAGCAGAATTATCACGCGGTTTGAGAAACTTTGGTCCTGACCAACGCAACGCCTCCCAACGGGAGTCACGCGAGATGGCGCACGCGTGGCCGGGAATCTGGAGCGACCGCGATGAGGACGAACAAAGAGCGGATTCGGTCGTCCTGTTTCGATCCTTCTCCATCTCAAAACGCACGCACAAAAACAACGCTCTTGAGCGACTTTGAAATGACGCCATCAAAGTTAGGCGCTGTGTTTGTTCTTGCAAAGTTGAAAAGGGGCCTCGGTTTCAATTGGAAGCATCTTACCGTACTGACAAAGATGCATGAACAACATCCATGTACTTCATCTTGTGCCGTGTTTAGTGTGTGTGTGAGAGAGAGAGACGTGATGATAGATAGTAAGGATGGAGTTGAGACAAGGGATTTTGCTAATTAAGCCACCCCAATTACTCTCTTATTGTTGCTCCGAATAAATAGTTTTTTTTCTGTACAAATCTGAAGCAGAAAATAAGGATTAATCTAGGTTCCCCCCAAAATGTCCCTCCTCTCCCTCAACTGCTGTTTTCCTATAGCACCAGCTGCGCCGCCTTCTGCTGTTTCTGCTGCTGCTGCTGCGGTGACTGAAGCCTCCCCTTCAGAAAACCCCTGCACACCTTCTTCCACAGATCCTTGTCAGGCTGCCGCACGTCGAAGCTCGCCTTCGCCACATCCACCTGGCAATCCTGTCAACACAAATCCTCAAATTTTCAGACCATCTACAGTAAATATCTCACATTGGTGTTCAGAAAAATAGTTCACATTGGTGACTGCATTATGTGCTGAAGAAATCACAGATAGTTCAGTCATTCAGTGGCTTACCAGGATGAGATTGTTCCGGAGGAGGCGGTCGGCGATGCTCATGAGGATGTCCTTGCTGTACTCCGGGTGGCCCTGGATGCCCATGGCGCGGTCGCCAAGCCGGAACATCTCGACGCCGGTCATGTCCGACCGCGCCAGCACCTCGGCCTGAGGAGGCAGCTCCCACACCTGCATTTTGCCATGTATGTCAGGTCATTGACCATTTCTGAAGCTTTGATGAGAGCAACCTTGAAAATGATGAAGCGGCGAAAAAAATGTACCTCGTCCTGGTGGAACTCGATGATGGGCATGTGGACGGGGAGCTTGATCGGCGTGAAGAGCCTCGCCATGGCGGCGGTGGGGTGGATGCAGTTCACACCAATGTCCCAACCCTTCTTCGACCGCCCCGTCTTGCCTCCCAGCGCTCGGCACAGGACCTGCAGCAGAGTGATCACGCCTCTGTTAGCCACTTGTGTAAAGATTAAAATTTTCCAAACTGCAAGAACTGAACATTGTACGGCAAAACCATATTATTACTACATCTCTGAAACTTAGCAGTAAAAATAAAAACAGTGTCGCAGACTGCAGTCACGTGGAGCGATCTTCAAAGGGAGACCAGATCAAACGCCAACTCGGTCCTATGCGTGAATAATTAAGACAAAAGCTGGCATTTTTAGGAGCTAAAGGTGTTCCTGACAGGAGATCGATTCGTCGCCGCTGGGGTCATCATCGACGATGCCGGGGCCGGCTGGCCGGCGACGCATCACATCCAGCTCGTTCACAAATCACAAACGTTTCAACTAATTCCAACTGGTAGAGCTTGGCAGAGCCACTGAGCCAGCCATGTGGGTGGAGGAGGAGATCACACCGACAGCCAGACAAACAGTACATGCGAGCTGAGCTGGCGTGATTGAAACATCGGATCCATTTTCAGATTCAGACAGCTCGCGAGATCTAACGCGGCACACCGAATGTAGGAGTAATTAACTGTTCTTGCGCAGCTGTTGCAGCCATGGACACGCTGACCTCTTCGACAGAGCTTTGTACGGCTCGGGCAAAGCTTTGACTTTTGAACAGCACGGTCAATGCTTGGATATTAAGCTATGATCGGTACATATTACTCGTCCTACGATTATACTAATCACTAAAGAAACCAATCCATTTGACGAGTTGGGAATTAATGTCCCCAAGAACAACACCCCAAGTTGCGCTTTCTCTACTTGCACAAACAAACTTGTCTCTTCAATCAAGTTAGGGACAGGGGTAGAGCACTCCTAGCTTTTATCTCCTCAACATAGCCACATACCAGACTATCCAAGATTATATCTTCCTGACCTCTCAAGATTACAAATTTCTGAAAATTTGAACCCGCAAACTCATTTGTTTTTCACTAGAACAGCTGCAAGTCCTCACGAAAATATGGTTCCCGCGCACACGACCGGTTTCAAACATGTCAGCCCACCTCACCAAACACAAAATCACACTCTTTGGGCGCTGTCGCCGGTGGTTTGATTTCAAAAGCGACCGATGACCGCCTTCCCAGTTAGATGCATCACGCCAACCGTGTGCCGTTCAAACCGAGCAGCTTCCGTGGCGGCGATTCCACGGAGGCGTGTGATTACCGCGCAAAAATAAAAAAGAAAAAAAAAAGGCAGCTTGTCTTGTGTGTGTGCAACAGCAACTGAGGTCAGCCGGTGCCTCCACGTCAGCTCACGTGAACCGTTTGGCACACGGCCAGGCTGTCGTTGCCAAGCCAAATTCAAAGCAAAATTTTGAATTTTCAAACGTACTGTTAAAGTTGATTTTAAAATTAAATTTAAAATATTTTAATGTAGCTTTTTAGCATTAATTTGCATTGGTTTTTAATTCGCTAAAAAACACACATATATATACACATATATATATATAGACAATTTATAAATTAATTTTTATCCTCGGATAAACCGTTTTGTCTTATTTAGAAATATGAACCGAGGGCTTAGAATAGGGAAAAGCTAAAATTATTTTTTAAGCGGCCAGGTAATGTGTTGGCGTGACAGGAAGTTGGGCCCGCGTGTCCAACGCACAGACGGGAATTTCTGGCCACGGGTGCGGCTCGGCTGGGCCCACAGGTCCACGCCCAAAATAATTAGTTTCCAACTAATTGTTTTCTAACTTTGAAAAAGATTTTATGCTGTGTTTTAATTTTAAGCAGTTTTTATTCATTTCAAAAAAAGTTTTTTTTAAAAAAAAAACCGTGCAGATCACTGCGATGGCTAGCTCAACTGCTGTGAAGTTGTCATTGCAGGTTAAATTACATTTACGAATTATATTTCATTTTTCTACCCGGATTTAACCTGCGACAATGCGATTTGGTGGTTCAATAACCAGTTCGATTTTTTTTACCGAGAAGAGAAGAGAAAAATGCATAAGAAGTCGCTAGAAGAACGCCACTCCAATCAGTCTCGGTCGCCTCGTCGTGCCAGGTAATCGCAAGCGGCGCCGATCTCGGAATGAACCCCACCGAGAACGAGACCACCATCTCGAGCGATTTTACCATTTCACCCCTCCCCCGAGCGACCGAGCGAGCGAACCAACCAAACCGCAACCGAAGCGAAGAGAGAGAGATCCAGGCGGAGGAGGAGGAGGGGGGAGGGGGCACCTGGTGGCCGAAGCAGACGCCGAGGATGCGCTTGCCGGCGGCGTGCTGGCGGCGGATGAGGTCGACGAGCGCGACGATCCATGGCTCGTCGGCGTGGGCGTCGCTGCAGCTCCCCGAGATGACGAACCCGTCGAGCGCCGCGGCCTCCTCCTCCCCGGGGAGCTCCCCGCGCACGGCGCGGTACACCCGCCACCGCTCGCCGTCCTCCGCCAGCAGCGCCCTGAACACCTCGAAGTAACCCCCGTACGCCTTCCTCACGTACTCTGAGTCCTCCCCGCACTGCAGCACCGCGTACGACCCCCCGCCGCCGCCGCCCGCGACCTTCGCCGCCACGGCCTCCGCCGCCGCGACCACGACGGCCTTCTCGAGTGGCCCCATTCCCATGGCTGCTGCTGCAACACCGACGGCGCGCGCTCGGTCTCCCCGGCACCGATCCGGGAACGGAATGGGAGCGCGCGGAGGCGGAGGCGGAGGCGGAGCAGAGGAAGGAGACGAGCTGATTGGTCTTGGGTGTGAGGAGAAGAGGGGGAAGGGGAGCGAGGCAAGGTCGTGGTATTTAAAGGCGGAGAGTTTTGTGCGCTAATTAATTTCGTTCCGAAATTAAAATATTTTCATTTCCCTGCGGTTTTGTTTCTTCCCCTCGGTCTCCGCCGTGTTGTCTGCCTGAATGCTTCGTTGCCCCTCTCTCTCTCTCTCCCCCTCTCTCTCTCTTATATATATACACACATATATCGATTGTAGATTTTGTTCATTAGCAGTTTTTAACCTACTTTTTAGTGAAGTTTTAATAAGTGGTACTACTATACTATATTAGATCGATTTTAGATAGCGGTTTTATTCCTCCTTGTAACGATGACGTGTTATGTGCTCATTTCCTCCTCCAGCGATAGTAAAATTACGTATTACTCCATACAATCTCAATTGTACTGAGTGGATTTTACTCTGTTTTCATTCTTATCCAGCCTTTGTAAGAATGTGTTAAAAACCGTTAACCAGTGTACAATATTTTAGAGGAAACAGTGTGAGCGTGACTGTGTAATTTTAGGGCTACTAGTAATAATAATACAGCAGTTATTGTATCCAAAACTGTACATTTTGTGTATTGAAAAATTAGGAAAACCACGAGCAAACTTTTACACATCAAGAATATGGAACAACTTACATTCTGTGCATAGTCCCAGAGATTTGACCGCATGTGTTGAGATTTTTATTTTCATATTAAGAATATTACTATCTCCGTCTCAAAAATAAATTTAATTTTCACCTACCACATACATACCAACATAAAACAAAACCCTAAAATATCTCTACTTTATCCAATCTTAATGTAAAAATTTCTCATTTTATCTATTTTTAATATAATTATTATTTAAATTCATAATCTTTGATTTACTAATTACTTTTAAAAAAATAAATTTATTTTAAAATAAAAGAGAGAAGATAAAAATAAATTTAATATGAAACGGAGGAGATAGTATGGAACAACTTGCTCCTCGTTGGAATCACGTACGCAAAAAAAACACTTGTCTGCCACGAAACGATCCCACGCATTGTTTTCAGCTCCGGTCATGTGGCGACTGACTGGACTCGTGTACACACACAACAACATTACATCGCCCCAAGCCTTTGCGTCCTTTCGGACCAATAAAAACAGCGGCTCGAGCACGTTGTCCGAGGCGGCCGATCCGGTCGAAACGGCAAACTGCCACATCAACGCTCGCTTTTTCTTATCTCGGGAGAAGAAGAGGAAAATAAAACCTCACAACCACGTCAAAAGCGGTAGCAGTAACCGGCTGGTTGTCCCTTGGTTTCAGCGGCTCAACCAGTGTTTGAACCTCTCTTGGATGGACCTGGACATGGTTTTGAACTGGGACGGGTTTAGAGGAGAAGAAAAGGCGTCCAGGTTCGTTGAACCTGTGTGGACTCGAAGGATTTTTGGGTGTCATGCACGCCTGCACGTTGGTTGATTGTGAGGGGAGGAGGGGAATGAGTTGATCCATGAGGAGAGCTAGTGGATGAAGAGTGAATATACTGCTTTCACTGTCATGCTCGACGAAAAGTCTTAGCACGAAATGAAGTAGATTAGTCATGGTGGCGAAAATGGCAGCTTTGATCGGCAACGGATTACATGAAAGACGTATGCTCACGTGCGTACACCGCTACTCAAACATGTGATTTGATTGAGCTAAATCAATTGTATTTTCTTAACTATATGTTTATAAAATTATATTAATAATACTGTAGTGTATGCATGTAAGTTACATGTATATATAATATATGTATATATGATATATATGTAAGATATATAAAATTATTATCGGTACCATTAATATTAGATTATTTGTTATGAATCTTTGTGTTACAGACAAGGAAAAGGAAAAAATAATAAGTATAGATATGGACAACAACACTCTCTGTTTGTCTGTCTATGATGGTATTTGGATTGAGGGCTATAAAATATTAGTCGTGTCACATCAAATTTAACATCAATTTGAGAAGTAAACATGAATTAATTATAAAAATAATTATAGAATCGAAGGATAATTCGTAAGACGAATCTATTAAGCATAATTAATCTATTATTAGTAAATGTTTACTATAACATCATATCGTCAATTAAGCTTATTAGATTCGTCTTTGAATTATCTTTTCTTGAATAAGTTTTGTGAATAATATATTTAATACTTTAAAATAATATCTAAATATTCTAACCAAACAGCATGTATATAGATCAAGGACTGTCCAGTTTATTCTGTGTAATTTGCGTGCACTACTCGGGTTGCAATTGCAGGAGAAAGTGTACGCGTGAACGGGGGCGTGAGGCTGCAGACAGTGTGGCCGGGGTGCAGGTTGCCATCGGCAAAATTCAGAGACACAACGAGATGAGGACCACATGTGGCGGCATGTGGCGCCCCAAGATTCGGATCTTGCTGCCAGTACGTCGTCCGCCCTTGATTTTTTTTTTTCTTTTTTTCCCTTCTGGGTGGGAGGGGATGAAGGTTGAGGGGCACCACGTTGTAATAGAAATTCAGAGCTATGAGGTGAGCAATTTTTCCTCTTTGAGTTTCTCTCAAGACAAGTACACACATATGACGTGGCTGTACGTAAGTTGTAATCTACTGTTATAAGTAGCTCAGACCAGGGTTTTATATTTCGTACGATCATACCATTTCGCAACTGACGGTAGCGTGGTTTTCACATGAAAAACCGTAAAAACCATGATGATAGGAAATAGTGTATCATTTTGAATTTGAATGTGCCACGGTTTTCGTCCCTACCGCGTGAAAACCACGACGAAAACCATGCCAAAAACTACAAAAACCGTAAAACCACGCCAAAAACCACGAAAACGTAATTTTAATTTGAACCAAATTCAAAATCCGTCTTGTGCCGCGGTTTTTGCTCAAACCGTGTGAAAACCGCGCCACATACCGCAGTTTTTGTGGCGGACAGAGCAAAATTTATTTTTTAGATAAAAAAATAAATATATTTTTGTTAGAAAATAAATTTTTGAATTCACATGAAATTATTCAAACGAGATCATGGGGATACGTGCCGCACCCACGGTATGGCAAAAACCGTGAAAACCGCAATGGGCCACTGCGGCTTGGCTCATTCCTTCCTACGGCCCGCAAACGGGCATTGCTTCCTGCGCCCAGGAGCATGTCTCGCCCGGAGCAACTCGATCTGCTGTGGAATTACTAATCATATTTGTCAATCAGTTTGTTGAATTTTTGGCATTTTTAATTTTTTTAAAAAAAGATTTGCAAAAATAATTTTTGATTTCGAAATATTGCAAAACTAATCTCCCATCATCCTCCGGGAAGGCGAGATTTAAAAATCGCCCTCCGAGAGGCGATTTTGCTGACGTGCGACGTTCGTTGGGCGTCGTATGCCGCGTCGCGGCAAATTTGCAAAATCATCCTTTGCCGCCCTCTGCAAGGGCAATTTTTCCTATGCATTTAGGGGGCCGCCTGCAAAAAGACGACCACCCTGGCAATTTTACAGGCGGCCCCCTTGACGCCCTTATAGAGGGTAATTTTTACTTAATTTCGCCCTCTGCAAGGGCAATTTATTCCTGGCAGCCACCACTTGAAATCGGTTTGTCCTAGGTCAAATTGCCTAAAGTAAATCATGCCCTACTTTTTAAATCTAGATCATAGTACTAAACATCTATTCAAATAATATACACATAGATGAATATATTATACGTACATTGATCTAAATCGTTTATCCTCGGTCAAACTCCCTAAATTAAATCAAGCCCTAATTTCTAAATCTATATCTAAATATTAAATAACTATTCAAATATTAAAAAAATATATTTTCCTAATATTCTACACAAACTAACTCACACAAACATACATCGGGACATTGTATTTACTGCGATCGAGTACGCACACCGACGGGCTTTGTCGCTCTCCTTTTCTTCCTAACCCCTTCCTCTTTTTTTCTCTGGAGTCTCGTGAGGTGCAAATGACGGCTTCCTCGCTGGATTGGGCTTATATGGGGTGGCGGCCAAAAATCGCCCTTGCAGAGGACGAGATTTTGCAAAAATCGTCCTCTGCAGGGGTGAAGGGCCGCTGCAAAATCAGGGCGGCGCCCTTTGCGGGCGACCCCAAATGCATAGTGAAAATCGCCCTTGCCAAGGGCGACAAGGGACGATTTTGCAAATTTGTCGTGGCGCGACAGACATCGCCCAACGACCGTATGCCACGTCGCAAAAATTGCCCTCTCGGGAAGGCGATTTTAAATCTCGCCTCCCGGAGGCGATGGGAGATTAGTTTTGCAATATTTTGAAACCAAAAATATTTTTGAAAAACTTTTTAAAAAAATAAAAATGCCAAAAATTCTCAGTTTGTTCAGGGTCCACAGAAAAAAGTTCAGAGTCTGCATATCTGTAAATCTATTTCATACATGCTCTACCACTGATTGCTCAAAATACATGCTCCTGTAAAAACCAAATCACCTTTCAAGAACATTAGGTCTTGCTAATTCTTGTTGAATCTTCTTGGTCCCATTAGACAAACCGCAAAGCAAGTTCTTGGGCACCATATTGGAGACAAGCAAGTATAGTGGGTACTAAACTTTAGTTATAGTATTTGCAAGTTCTTGGGCATCATATTGGAGACAAGCAAGTATAGTGGGTACTAAACTTTAGTTATAGTAAAAAAAAGAAAGGGCAGCACAAATTGAGCTGTAGGTTATTTACGGGAAAGCAAGAAACTATGGTAATCACCACCCATCCATGCTTAACCAAACCAAGAAGCATTCCCTCTGCAAATCAACAGTGAATTCCACCAACAAAGTTGATGATCATTCATGGGCCCAAGAAGCATCTCTCGTGTAGGTAGGGTTTACCGGAATAGGCATCAAGCTCGAGCGGAGAGAGGCGCATCTTGGCGACGCGCTCGAAGGCTGCGGAGGAGGAACTTCTGCCGCGCTAGGGGCATCTCGGCCGACAGGAGGACGCCGGCGGCGGATTGGTCCGCCTTGGCGGGGGATGGCTTCTTCTGCTTGAGCTTCTTCTTCTTTGCGTTCATCGCCGTTGTGAAGACGGGATTGGTGGGGTTCTTGGCGAGGGTTTTGGTGGGTTTGTGCGGCTTCTTCCGCTTGCGGGTGGCGGCGGTGTGCGGCCAAGGCTCCGCCGGCGACATTCCGGCGGATGTTGAGGCGGAGAGGTGGGCGGCGCATGAGGGGAAGATGGGTGGCGGAGAGTTGGGCGCAGCGGGAGGTGCAGATGTACCTGCGTGGCTCGGCGAAGAATTGGGCGGCGGAGATTTTGGCGGAGCAGGAGGGGAAGATGTGTGTTGACGAGAAAAATCAACACGTTGGCCTGGGAGATCTGCTTAGCTCCAGTGCAGGTCCTAAAATCGATAAAGCGTGGGCATGCCAGTCAGTTTGATCCTGTCACTGACAAGATATACAAAGTATCCAAAAGTAAAGCATATCAGCCAATAGGTCAATAACCAATATAGCCGATCGGCCAATCAGCCAATGACGCGATCCCAGGATCGATGCCGTGATGGTGTTAGGGTTTGAATCCATCACCGTGTGTTGAACAAATATCCTACGTAAAGGTGATCGGCCGATGATAACATGATGATATAGCAATGTAATATGACACATAGCAATCACATGATAAAATAGATACTGATTTAAAGATTAAAACACACATCGCCTGGAAGTCCGATGTCATTAAATCCAAATGATTAAATATCAAATGAAGCCTCTGCTGCAATCGGCTAGATCCAACTTGTGTACATTCCTTGTAAGCTGATGCGATATCCAAATAACTCATCAGCTGAAACCCCGATGAAACCCTTAGTGACAACCAACAGGCATGCTAGAGATTATGGTTCTGATCACGAGTTAGTAGGTCAAACTGATTGATGCAGCACTAAGTATAAAAAGAAACACAATATCTAGAAAATCAAGCCTTTGACTGATTTTCAGGGTGGTAGATGCCTAAGCTAATCTAATCTAGTAAACAATTTAGCCGGTATCAGTAGAAACCCTAAAGTGAGAGACAACCGATAGAACTAAATTGAAATACCAGGACTAGATTAACAGATGCATATGATAAATAGGCAGGCAAACATGTTAACCAAACCGGAATAATTCAAGAGGTCGAATGTACTGATGCAGCCTTAGATAACGCCGACGTAGCCAATACAATTGCCTGGGCCGGCGAAACATTGGACTTACCCCTTCGCCGGAGATCGAGGCCGATGCAGCCCTGCATCGGGTGCCAAATCTCGACGAGTGATGAATAAAGTAGAAAAGGTAAAGGGTGGCAATGCGCCAAATTATATTGATCGAGAGATATCATACATAACCCCGGGCTTACATATTTATACTCACGGGCTAACAAAGATCCTAACATATTACAATCCGAACTTTCCTAAAGATAAAAATAAAACAAACCGAGTCCTTATTGGACACTAAGACACTTTTCTAAAGATAAAATAGAAAACTAATAAACTCTTCATAATTAATATATACAATTGCCTTTTTAGGACTCTATCCTTATATGGCAATCCTCATGAAGCACATCATCTTGATCTGACGGTGTCTCCAATGTTGTCGTATCGGAATCGGCTACATCGGCTTGCCTTGTCCGATTCGGTATCAGCCGATGGACACCTTAGTCGATTCGGGCTCCGGGGCTTACCAAATTCTGACGTTAACAATGTGCTGGCGCATCGCGCGGAGGTGGGGATGGAGAGGTGGGCGCCACACGAGGGGATAACGCGGCGGAGATTTGGGCGCAAGGCGTCGTCGCGCGTTGTCGCCGGCAGGAGAAAGAAACAAAACGCGCTAATATTTCCTCGCGCGCGGGAGACAGGAAAAGGACTCTCGACTCGGGAGATAGGGGACCGAATCGGTACCCTGGGTTTGGATGACCGGGAGTTATGATTTGGGATGAGACTATTTTAGATGATGGAAAGGATGATCTACTGTAGATAGTTTTTTATAAAAAACATCTAAATTTAGGTTTAGGGGATGAATAGAGATATCTACTGTGGATGCTCTTACCCTCCTCCCCTGGTCAATGGCGGTGAGTTGATTGACCAAGGCCTTCCCTTACTACGGAATTTCTTGATACGCCCTGACCAAAATTTCGGCTGCGATTCATTTTCCACCTGTTTCGCATGTCTAAATTGTTGTCTATGACTTTGAAACTGAGCACCCAGTAATGTTGGATTGTACTTTTCGTACTGCTTTTTTGTTAGCCTAGCCTAGGATATGAATACAGCATTACACAAACGGGTAAGGCTTTGTTTAGTTGGTGTAAAGTTTTGTAAAAAATGTCACATTAATGTTTGGACATACATTTGAAGTATTAAACATAGACTAATAACAAAACAAATTACAGAATCCGTCTGTAAACGACGAGACGAATTTATTAAGCCTAATTAATTCGTCATTAACATAAGTTTACTGTAGCACTTTATTGTTAAATCATAGTCTAATTAGGCTTAAAAGATTCGTCTCATAAATTACATACAAACTGTGTAATTAGTTATTTTTTAGTCTATATTTAATACTTCATTTATGTGTCCAAACTTTTGATGTGATAGGGTGTAAAGTTTTTTACAGATAACTAAACAAGGCCTAAACAAGGCCTAAATTGATCTAGCTAGTACTCCCTCCATTAAAAAGAACCACCTAAAAGAATTAGATCCGTCGTTGCTATGTCACATCATCTGATATTTTTGGATGAAAAAATATGTATATATTCGTGTCGTGTGATCGATCTGTGTATGCCCAGGGCCATCAATGGCCATGAACAAACTTAGCAACCACACACAAGCCACCCAATTTTGGGAGACCCCAACTTGAAGTGAGCCATCAACCCAAATCAGGTGGACCAGTGAGCAAAGGCGAACAATCAAGAATCACGACATTATGATCACTAGATTGACTTGCTTCATGCCTTCGTGATTTGCTTGGGTCGTAGATCTGCTTGTGCGATTGTGAGATATAGGTTGGTTATCAATCCCAATTCGTGTGAGGACATGAGGTCGAACGAGGGCAAGCGGGCAGCGGCGAGCGCTGAGCGCCGAGCCCTAGCGGCTGCCTCCTCATAGACTCGTCGTCCTCGACTCCTCACCTGCTAATAGGCAAACAGGCAACGCTGCAACGGTGGTAACCTAGCGGCTACCTTGTCAACTCATCACTCCTCTACCTCCTCGTCTTCTGGTTCTCCACAATTCATTATGACTCGTTGACAACTCTGATAAAGTCTATCAATTTGATTTAATTCAAATTATGATCTACTAAGACAACTATCGTACTATAAATTTAACTAAATTAGTAAAGTAATTACCAGTAATTGACTAAATATATTACAGTAATTTCAATGATCGATTGGATTGAATTAAAAGACGGTGAATGTCTTTTCTTTTGCTCGAGGAGTTAATTTGTATATTCTATTTCTAAATATTGTAGGAAACAACATATATTAAAGATATATAATTGACTAAAAGAAGCCTTATTCATATTAGACATACGAATTTCTCAAATTTTGTTTCGTTCCGAAGCCCAAAATTTCTGAAGACGACCATGTGTATGTCGTGCGGTTTGGACTGATTTATTAGCTACAGCTGCGGTTTAAACTTCCAGCCAGCTGCACGTACCGTCCTTTGCTCAATGCACGTCGCATCGTGTAGTCAGGACATTGAATAGAGGATTACTACTATCAGCAGGACCTGTTTGGAACAAAGAAATGCAAAAGACAGGAATGATACGAAACGCAGAAAAAGGAAAGCGAAAAGCGAAAAACTACAAAAATACAAACCGCATGAACAAAAAAATGTGGATCGTTTGGATTGCAGGAAATAAATTTGAATCTTCACATTTTTCAATGAACAATGTAGCAGTGGCGGGAGGGAGAAAGGCGATGGCAGGAGGGAGTCGAGAGAGCAAGCGCTGGCGTTCCTTCTATTCCCTTGGGTTGGAGTAGATTTTCCAGTTCCCGTGTTTTTGTTATGTATCGATACCGTTCCTATGGAATGAAAGGATTCATTCCTTCGTTCCAAATGGCAGGTCTCCGTTCCTATCCTACGATTCCTATTCCTGTGAAATTCCCGTACGGATCCTCCAATCCAAACACGGCCTCGGGGTTCACCTTTTCTTCCACCTATGCCGTGCCGCCCCTCGCCGGCACGGCGAATTTCGTACGGAAACCACGAAAACCGCAAAAATCGACCGGCGATAAACAGTAACAAATTTGAATTTGGACGATTTCGTACGTACCACGAGAACCACGCCAAAACCACGAAAACCGTGCAAAACACGCAAAAACTATGATTTAAATTTGAACCAAATCTAAATCCGCATTGTGCCGCGGTTTTCGCTCAAACCACGCGAAAACCGCGCCACATACCGCGGTTTTCGGGACAAACATCGTGAAATTTATTTTTATATAAAAATATATTTGTGTTAAAATGATTTTTTCAAATTTTTAAATTCCCACAAAATTATTTAAATGAAATCGCTAGGATGCCGTGCCGTACCCCTGCGAAACGGGCGAAAATCACGAAAATCGTGGCGGTTTTGCGGAAACGAAAACCCTGATTACTACTAGTAACAAATTTTCATACAAATCTGACTTTTTAAATCACACGGTTAGAATAAAAATTATGTATAATCTCTGTTTGAAGAGCTTATATAAAAATTAGTTTTTTATTTGTGTTGACATACTTTAATATTGAAGATTCATAAAAATAGTGACTCTGTGTGCATTTGGCTATAAAAAGACAGCGAGAAACTCGGATAAAGGGTTAGCAAAAATAAAAAGATCTATACAAGATTTGTTGAAGACTAATTTTTATGTAAAATTATATATTATTAAGATTAATAGAGATATATAATATCTGTGTTGAAGATACTCTTTAGCTCAAACAATAGTCCTTATTTCCAACATCAAACATCTACTAAGCCCAGCCAGAAGGGGACTGAGCGAGATTTGAAGGGGAACTGATTTTTCTCAATCCCTTTTAATCCCTCGCTTCTGCATTCAGAAATAAGAGCTCTAATCCGCTCTTTTCTCATTTTTTGTGCGTCGAACAATTAAACAATGTGTTTTTTTCTTAAAAATTGTAGAAAAGTTGTTTTTAAAATTATATTAATTTATTTTTAAATTTATTTATTTAATACATAATTAATGCGCTAACAATCACTATGTTTTGTGTATGAAGAGGTGGAGTTTTCAACCTTCATAGTCCAACACAGCCTTAGAGTGTGTTGTCAACTATACTTTCTCAATTTGTACTCCCTCGTTTTTTCACGAGCACATGCTTACTAAACTATTAAACAATATTATTTTTAAAAATTGTAAGTGGTTGCTTTAAAAATCATAGTGATCTATTTCTAAAAGTTTTTTAGTCACTACATAATTAATCATATGCTAATTCGCTGCTTCTTTCTGTGAAGGAAGAGTTTCAATCTCTTTTCAAACAAACACAACCTTAGAAAAGAAATGCAAGGTTTTGTTGGACACTTAAAAAGAAACTTTCTGTTTGAAAACTATCAACTATAGATAAATAAAACTTTCCTATTGATATATAATAAATACCATTTGGAGACGAAACTGTTTTATCAATCATCTTTGCTTTACGCAAAAAAGAAAATATCCTAGGAGGCTTAAAAGTTTCTGTCATCAAACTTTTATTATGTATTCTACAAATTTATATCCGAAGGCCAAAAACTATATAGCAAACTTTCGTCCACTAAAATTCGTGTATGTCTCTTTTTGAAGCTGCATTTGATAGTGCAGTGATAAGGTGTATATGGTTTCAACCCCGAGGTCCCGTGTTCAATTCTCCACACGCTCATAATTTTTTTCAAAAATATTTGAGAAACGTCTCTTTCTCCAAATCTTTTTTATGTCTCATTCTTTGTTGCCCCAATTGATATATAGACCCATTGCCCTGATTCGAGCCTGTGAGTACACCCTATTTCTACCACCTACCAATCCCCAATCAATTACTGCGCTAGTACAGAAGACCTTAAAGGTGTCGGTTACAAACCTGGCATAGGTGCCGGTTTCGCAGCCGGCACCAATTACTCGGCACCTATACGCTAGGTCATTGGTGCCGGTTATAGAACCGACACCTTTGTGCTATCCCGATTCAAAAAAAATATGGCTCACTACATCGGCTCAAGCCACCCCTAATCCCAGCCGCCCTTAATCCCATCCATGGCTCAAGCCGTCCCTAATCCGATCCATCAACAAGAACATAACAGATCCATCAACAACAATTATACTTGACAGTAGATCCATTCCATCCTTACAGATCAACAACAACAATAATCCATTCCATCAACAACAAATCCATTCCATCCTTGAGGACAACCAACAAAATCAAGAACACAGAGCTAAGAACAATCAACCTTCATAGAAGGAGGTCAACAAAATCAAGAACACAGAGCTAAGAAAAATCAAGAACCGGTCGGGTCGCCGCGGGATCCTCTCCATGCGCCGCCCTGCCCCGCCATGCGCCTCCGGCCCTCCATGCCCTGCCCGTGGAAGCACACGACGCCGGCCGATCCGCCGTCGCCGCCGCCTCCTCGCCGATCCGGCGGAGGAAGGGCACCTCCACCACCGCCGGGGCCTCCCTCGCCGGATCCGATGGGGAAGGGCTCCTCCACCGCCTCCCACCGCCGCCCCACCCTCCCGCCGCCTCGCCCGGCCCGGCCTCCCGTCGCCTCGCCGGTGCCGGCCTCCTGCCGCCGCGAGTGAGAAGAGATGGAGCCTCTGGCCGGCCATGGTGGAGAGAGTGAGAAGAGATGGATGAGAGTGAGAGAGTGAGAAGAGATGTGAGAGTGAGAAGAGATAAGGCTTAGATGTCCCCGCGTCGGCTCGGCTCAGTGTTGTCGTGGGTGTCAGTTTTTTTAGTATCGATTTTTATAAAAAACCGATAGGTGTTGGTTTTTTTAAAAAACCCGACACCTATAGTATAGATGCCGGTTTTCTTTAGAGTCGCTACCTATTATTTAAATAGATGTCGATTTTTGTTGAACCGATACCTATTAGGCTCATGGCACCCCAATAAACCAATAAACCCCATTACCTAGTGGGTTTCAACATGTTTAAGATAGACAAATCTTCGAGCCCATAAACAAACTTCTACTCAAAGCCTAATACCTAATGGTTCACAGCAGCGATCTTTAACAATTAAATGAGCCATTAAAAATATTTGGTTAGAAATTGAGGGGTAATATCATGCAATGGATGCACAATAGAATCTTAATTTGGAGGTTTAAGTGGACATCTTTAATGACTCTTTATTAAAAACGACTAGAGGTTAATGACTCATGCTTATAAATCATTAGAGATCAGCCTAATTAGTAAGTAACTTCTTAAAAAATATATTTTTAGACGGAGATAATAGTGGTTTATGACTTCGAGCCAAATTTCATTGTGTTTTTAATTGAGTGGATTAAGTGGTTGTTTGGATGAAAAAAATGAAAATGACATTTTGTTATTGAGAGAACTTACGGTTTTCTTGACATTGAACCAATTTTGCCTTTGCCTTCTCTTATCCAGAATTTTCTTGTAAAAAGAGATCGAGGGAGAGACATCCCTTTAAACATTTTTTAAACAAGAAATTGTGTTTATAAAAAGAGAGATTTGGAGGAAGAGACATTCTCCAAACATTTTTTTAAAGAAGAAATTATGAATGTGTGAAGAATTGAACACGGGACCTCGCGGTTAAAACCACACACCTCTTACTACTGCACTATGTACTATCAAGTGCATCTCCAAAATTCTCTTATATAATCCAAATAAACAAGATCTTATCTAGAACATGATTAAGGTAAAACAATTTCAACAAACCCTGAGATACAAACACCCCCAGAACGTTATATTAGCAAATCGTTCTTCATGAACGAGCAGCAGTAATAATGACACTGTTTTTTGTCTCTTGCCTCATTGTTTAAATTACAATCCAAACAACCTTTGCTAATAGCTGTCATCAAACAGTGATCCATCAGTTAGCTCGACCAAAGAATAAAAGGCATTGTCCTACCCCAGCTAAAAAGACGGTTAAGCAAGAGAGAGATCGGTTGGATACACGCCAGCATCAGCATCAGACAGTGAGGTGACTCAGCAGCTTAATATACCTCATCTCTGCATCAGAAACGGCCGGCCGTTGTCACCTGTCCTAATTAAGCTGATTAAAACCGCATCCATTAATTAGTGGGTTCCAGCTAACGGTGCACTCTTAAACCATTCCCGCCAATTCCGTCCATCACCCGCCAAATCTGTGGTACGAAAACGCAAACACTAATTCAAATGCGGATCAACTGTTCGTCCTCAAAACCTGCGTTGCCGATTCATCGAACCTGGCCGTGATCTAGGACGGAGACATTGGCGACATGAAACGGCAGCAAACCACTTCGTCAATCTGGCTACACTTCACTGCTTTTTTTAAGTGAAAACCGCCATGCATGGCAATGGCGAACCAAGAAAAAGGACAGAAACTTTATTGGATCTCGGTGATCTAAGCTTGGAAGCTATGGAAACCTCATCTTTTTAGGAGGGGAGAAAACTAAGATTGGGCAAGGCCATGCTTTGATGATGATTAGAGTTTGTTGAATTCTGTTGGAGTTGGGCAACACGTGGATCAAGTTGCGGGCGAGCACACACAATTTCATACGAAAATGGTGGAGTAGTTTGAAACTTTGAATGAGTGGAGTGGTGCGATGCCAGTTATGCTTTGTGTTTAGGATTCATAAGTTCGACGTGACTTTTAAATATACATGTATGAAACTAAAAAATGATTAAAAAAACGACTTGAGCCTCTCCAGAAATAGAATCTCATCGTATCCGTACTAGTTTATTTTCAAACCTTGCACTACTTACGCGATTTGGGTACTGCTCCTGCTTGGGTTCCTAGTTCATAATTTTCGCATGGCAAACACTTTTGCATGGCATATTTGTAAATTAGAAAAGCCCTCATACGGAATAGTTGAATATATCCTCAGCTGATTTCAAAAAACCGACTTCATAGGTTACGATCAAGGTAGTCACTACTACATAAACGATGCAAAGATTTTTGCATGTGGCTATTTTCAATTTTCGTCGCAGCTAGGTGTCTATAAAAATAAAGATTTTTGTAAGCGGGTATGTTAAGCCGTCTGCATGCACTAGAATTTTGGTAAAAAAAACTGAAAAAGGCAAAACATATCCCGTATCGAGGTCCATGACGGCGGAGGAGGACCTGAGTTGCGTTGAGGAGGAGCCGAAGCACCTGTCCGTCAGCGCACTCGTCGTCGCCAGCTGTTAACGACCAAATTTGGTAACACCAAATTATCAGATTTGAGGGTAGAGCCGAAGCGGATTCGGCGGGAGCCGTGATTGTTGAAAGCAGAGCATGGCGCCAAGTACTAAGCCAAATCGGCTAAGGTGTTCGTTAGCTAAGACCGAGTCGGACAAGGACAGCCGGTGGAGCCGATTCTAGCGAGAAGACATTGAAATCATCATCGAATTCGGTTTGAAGAGCTGCATGGAGATTTCCATACATGGATAAAGTCCTAAAAATTCAATTGTATCTATTAGTTAGTTTATTTTAAATAGTTTCCTTATGGACAATGTCGGTAAGAATTTGTTTTAGGCAATTATCTGTAATTTGAATTGTAGTAGAGATAGAAATCGTGTCCGTCAAGGACTTATCTTGTATCTGGGTATAAATATGACCCAGGACCATGTAAATTAACAACAATCAAGTTCAGTATAATCTCA
Organism: Oryza australiensis; assembly: GCA_019925245.2. Taxonomy (NCBI): domain Eukaryota; kingdom Viridiplantae; phylum Streptophyta; class Magnoliopsida; order Poales; family Poaceae; genus Oryza; species Oryza australiensis. Next base: position 629,192 of record JAIFGZ020000161.1, on the reverse strand, counting down.
GCGCATCGCCACCCTTTTCTTTTAGTTATTTCGATGAGTTCTTGCTTCTAGTTGGGCTGCATCGAGTTCGATCTTCAGCGAAAAGGTAAAGCTTGTTATGGCGGCTTGTGTTATCGGGATTAGTGCTTCCATCATTATGATACTTTAATCCTATTTATGTAAATCGTCGATTTATCATATACGTTATATAACCTAGATCGATAATGCGATCTAACCCTAGTCGGCTAGTCTATGTGATTAGACAACAGCCGATAGGGTTAGGTTTCGTTGTCGATCTAGATTATACAGTGTATCCACCATCTCGAAAGATTTTCATAGATTTGTTTAGATCTTATGCTTCTTTTTATACTTAATGCTGCATTGGTTAGGTCCGACCTATTAAACTGTATTTAGAATAATAAAGGATCTATCTAAATGATTCTAAATATGATTTAATAGGTCGGACCTAACCGATGCAGCATTAAGTATAAAAAGAAGCATAAGATCTAAACAAATCTATGAAAACCTTTCGAGATGGTAGATACACTGTATAATCTAGATCGACAACGAAATCTAACCCTATCAGCTGTTGTCTAATCACAGAGACTAGTCGACTAGGGTTAGATCGCATTATCAATCTAGGTTATACAACGTATATGATAAATCGACGATTTACGTAAACAAGATTAGAGTATCATAATAATTGAATTACTAATCCCGAGAGCACAAGTCGCCATAACAAGCTTTACCTTTTCGCTGGAGATCGAACTCGATGCAACCCAACTAGAAGCAAGAACTCGTCGAAATAACTAAAACAAAAGGGTGGCAATGTGCCGAGATTGTACTGAACTTGATTGTTATTAATTTACATGGTCCTGGATCGTATTTATACCCAGATACAAGATAAGTCATTGACGGACACGACTCCTATCTCTACTACAATTCAAATTACAGATAATTGCCTAAAACAAACTCTCACCGACATTATTCATAAGAAAACTATTTAAAATAACATAATTAATAGATACAACTACCTTTCTAGGACTTTATCCGTGTATGATAATCTCCATGCAGCTCCTCAAACCGAATCCGATGATGATTTCAATGTCTTCTCGCTAGAATCGGCTCCACCGGCTGCCCTTGTCCGACTCGGTCTCAGCCGACAAACACCTTAGCCGATTCGGCTTAGGACTTGGTGCACATGCTCTGCTTTCAACAATCACGGCTCCCGTCGAATCCGATTCGGCTCTACCCTCAAATCTGATAATTTGATGTTACCAAATTTGGTCATTAACACCAGCCGCTCCCGAGTCTGGCACCGTCGGATATACCCTCGTGCGGCTTGCCACCATCGTCGTCGCCCTAGTTGCCACCGCCATTGTTGTCATCGTCGAGGCCGACGGAGGCAGATCTGCCGCTCTCGAGTCTGGCACTGCCAGATCCATCCCTCCTAGGGCTGTGGGTGGGGGATCCATCACTTCCGAGTCCGACGCCACCGAATCCACCCTCGCACAGCTTAACGTCGTCGTTGTCGCCGCCCTAGCCGTCATTGTCGTCATTGTCATCGTCGAGACCGATGAAGGTGGATCCGTAGCTCCCGAGTCCGACACCAGCTGGATCCACCCTCACGGGCTGGGGAGCCAGATCCGTCGCTCTCCAGACTGGCACCGTCGGATTTTCCCTAGCGTAGCTTGCCGCTGCCGTCGTCATCGCCGAGGCCAATGGATGCGGATCCGACACCACCATTGTCGTCGTCGCCTCGTCAACTCGCATCGAATCCGCCCGTCATGAGGACGCTCCCATCGCCACCGTCGTCATGGCCATAGTCAAGAAAGGGGAGGGGAAGGGATGGGTGTTGGAGAAGGGGGTGAGGAGAGAAGAGAATAGAAGGGAGTGGAGTGGGGAAGAGAAGTGAGGAGAGGAGATATTTTAAGAGAGGAGAGAATAAAATAGAGGGAGGGGACAGGACAGTTGGCTGGGTGTTAGGCGGACCTCTTAACAGCCCGCGTGAAAATAAACTGTTTTTGCGGCGGCCTGTTAAGAGGCCCGCACGCAAAAATGAATGATTTTTGCATACGGGTCTTGTCGTCCTCCCGGGCTAACATTATCATAGACGGATGATGTTACAGCCCACCTGTAAGTTAGAGGTATGGATGAAAACAGGTGGGTTTGGTCGAATCATGACATTCCCATATCCTAATTCATATTTTTCTTCAAATTCAAAACTGGGTACGGGTAGTGTTGGATATCATATCACTCGTCCTGTATTCTATCCCATATTATTTTCTCCGAATTGGATTCGGCAACAGATTTCTTTATCTCTAGTTCATAGATATTAAATATAAGGAGACAATTAAAGTGTTTAAAGAGATACATCAAGGAAAAAAAATATACAATATTATATTACATGAGCTCGTAAAATAGTGACTAGCCAAATTTTTATCATGTTTGTAGTTGAATTTGTAACATATTTCATATATATTTTGTTATAAGGGACTTATAGACGAATACATTTCTTCTTGTATCCTAACCATATTTTTTTTATGGATTCGGATTCAACTTGGATAGTACTGTGTATTTCATTTTCTTTGTCGTATTCTTCCCGCGAGCCTTGGATTAGGCAGGCAGTCGGGAAATACTCGTCCAGTTTTCACCCCAAGTTAGATGAAGCTCGCTCAGAAAAATTGTTTATGTAGTAGTGAGTTAAATTAAAAGTATATATTAATGTGTAAAAATATTGAATTTATAGCTATTAAAAATATAAGTCATAATATCAACAGTGAAAAGTTTAATCTTCAAGACTTCTTTTAAAAAATTAGAATACGTCATACAGAAAAATTGAAATTAGAATACATCATACAGAAATAAAGCAAAGGTAGAGTAGCATATATATTTGCAAATAAATTAGGACTTAAGTAATCTATATGAATCTTCTCATTTGCTAAACCTTTCGGGCGAGGGTCTCGCTAATTAATATTGTCAATCCTTGGAGAGCCTGATCGGATACACCTTGTCTTTTTAGGATGTCAACTGTCAAGTGCACAATATTTTATTACATTCAATTCAATCCCTAAAAAAGCCAAAAGATAAGCGAAAGAGCTCGAAATGATTTCTAATTAGTCCACTGTACGGCAGCAACCCGTTTTGGTCTCTATTTTATTCCGCGGAAATGGAATTGAACAACGACGGTGCGCCGCCCATGGGAGGACCAAAAAAAAGGAAATTAAAAGATGGCAACACATGGTCACGTCCCACGCGTAGCAACCTTTGTTTGTGCGGCGAAAGACGTATGTTAGTTAGCCCACCAAGTTATCGCGTAAACACAATTAATGAGGCAAAGCATATTAGTCTCGAACATTTTAACTATTTATATGACCATGTGTCAGTTGATACGTAGGTCTTTATGTGTTAATAACACGTGGGTTCAAATGATAAATCATTAATTATCACATCTAAATGACAAATAGTTAATTTTTTCTATTAATTTAGTAATATTTTCTTTTGTTCTAATTAACATATAGATTTTTATCTATTTTAAGTATGTTTTTCAAATTAAGAAACTATACCTTTAATTAAATTTAAAATAACTAAAATTTAATTAATCATCGTTAACGATTTTTTTGCGTATCCTGTCTAATTATTTAAGTTGCATGGTTATCTAGCTAATGACAAGGCTGCTATAGCAAGTGACGAAGGTTTCCACTGTTAATTTAGCTGGCACACGCCTAACTAATTTGCTTCGTGATTAGGCGAGACCCTCGATAGCCTTATTAAAACTAACTGCTGTTGGACGAGCCGTGCCACGTGGCGGCCTCAGCACGCTTCGGCTCGGAGGATGCAAAACGAAATCCGCGAGCAATCTGACGTGGCAGGAGGCGATAGGCTTGGTCACATGGAGGCGGTCAAAGATGTGAAAGTCAAACGCGCGGTGCAAGGTGAAAGTGCGGTCAAAGAAGTCTATGCGCGGAGGCGGCAGGTTGACTTTGTGGGCATTTCACAAACTTTAAAGGTTTCTTCCATCTTATTTCCTCGACCGTGTTTTCCTCCTTGACTTTTGTTTCCTTCGAATTTAAATTGTTTTGCTGCCCACTTCTGAATTGCACTATGGACCTTGTTTTTTAAAAGTGTGATTAGTCTTTGTTTTCTTTTGTTATAGAGGATTAATTAACTAGTTCTACTCCGTGCATTATTGACTTTATTTGGTTTTTATGTATGTAATGTTGACTTTTTTTATTAAAAATATAACAATAAATATAATAAAATTATAATATTTATATGATTTTTATGTGTTCAACTAAATATTTTAAAATTTTGATTGAATAAAAATAACAATGTCATATATTTTAATACAGAGAGCATATAACTTCACTTTGAGTTTAATGTTACTTTTAAAGTCACATGTGGAAGTATTGGTTGTAAATCGATAAGCCTTGAAACAAATTCGAATATGTCTGGCTTGTGTATCTAAACAATTTCAATAAAATTGTAATTCATGATAAATAAACCGATAGAGAATAATGTACAGCTCAGTTGATAGTGCCATCGGCCTAGGTTCGAATTCAGGTGTTCATCATCTTTCACAATTAAATTCTAGATAAGATTATGTCCCTCTTTAGGGCATCTTCAACCAACTCCTTACAAATGGCTCCTTATAATTGTAATGTAAGGAGGTAGCTAAATAATTTGGCAAGAAGATCACTCATTTCTCCAATGGATAACCAAAAAGTGGCTCCCTATTTTAAAATAAACTTGTCACGTCACATGTTCTCAATTGAAACCAACCGTTCTTATGTTATGGGCTTCGACCCGCCGCTACGTATGCCCGATGGCCTACGATCAAATACATGACCCTTCTTCTCCCTGCGAACGAATGTGACGCTTCTTCCCCTGCAACCGAATGCAACACATCTACTCCCTCCCAGCAGCAATTCCCGATTACCTGGTTGCTGCGGCAAAGATTGATTTGCCTGTGGAAATGCAGGAGTTCTATCTAGCGACAAATTCTGTCCAGCCAGCGGAGTTCTGTCCAGCCAACATCAAAGATTGATTTGCCTAGTTGCTGCTTGCCGAACGGTTGCTGGTTTGGGATTTGTTCTATTAGGGATTTTTTTCTAGTTTGTCTAGCCGGCGGCAAACATCTGGCATGGATTTTTTCTGTGCACACACAGGAGCCCCGCGCAGGAGTGGGAAAGCTGCGGGAGGGGATGGGCGGTGCTGGCGAAGGAGAGCTCCAGGTGGGGAAAAAGATAGCGGCGCGGTGGGCGACACTAGCGGGAGGGCGGGGAAATCGCGTGCAGGGCGGACCACGGGAGGCGTGACGCAAGAGATGGGGAACGATGGGTGGCGCTAGCGAGTGGGCGTGCTCGGGGAGGGGAAATCGTGTGCGGGGCGGGCCGCGGGAGACGTGCGGAGTTTTCACCACGCGGCGCGAGAGGAGGAACGACGCGTGATTGGGAGGCTATCTAGCTCCTTGGATCAAGAGAGTAGTGAAAGAGATTTGAGGAGGATCTTATTATTATTAGGATGGGTTTAAGGAGCTCTTTGGACCATGGTTTTTAATAAACCTCCTTAAATAAAGTTTCAAGGAGCTATTTGGAGAGCTCCTTGGAGATGCTCTTAGTATCCCACCTTTCACCTTTCCACTATGCAGGATTATGCCACTCTTTAAATTCTCTAATAAAGATTTAAGGATTAAAGAATACTTTTTTTAATAGATAGCCTATATTTAACTTCCTAAAATAAAAAGGGAGTGGGATGCCTATATTTAGCTTCTTAAATGGCTTCGCATAATTCATTTAGGACCGTACTTCCGTTCGTTTTTTTTATAGCGGTCTCGTTCTAGAGATTTCAGGAGAAAGAATAGGGGAACTATTGTAGTCGGAGCAAGGGCTCGACGCTCTTAGTATTCACCTTTATTTTTTTAAAAAGTAATTAAGTAAACCGACAGAGTAATTTACCTACTGTTCAATCATAATCGCTGGACATGTCTTTTTTTTAATAAAAAACAAACAAACTGATAGAGTAATTTACCCATGGCCGTCGCCGGAGATGTCTCACATGGCCAAGACAAGATTTGGAGCTTTGACAATTGACATAAGTCAAGTGGCGGCCAGGGCAGCCCGTCCGTTCACCATCGTGCCGTGACATGCAAAACACTGCTCGACATTTTCACCTGACGAAACGCACGATTTGATTTCTCGAATTCCTATCCAATTTGAAGTGTTTTTTTCCTGTCGCCTTTTGAATTCGTTAGTAGGAAATTGCTAATTGATCACGACGAATTGGCAGCACCAACCTTTGAAGAGATCTAGAGATTTTTAAGAGAACCCAAACGAATTCAAATACTCGACTGTTTTTTTTGGGGAATAATATCCGACTGATTTTTTAAGAGAACCTAAACGAGTACTTGGATAGTTGGATTAATTACTGGACTTCTTTCTTTGCTTCATATGATCCTGTTGGTACTGTCCTCTACGCCGGTGTATGCAAACTCTATAATGGAATCCTACTCATAGTTACTGTATCAGATTCATCTGACCTACTCCTACTTGTAAAGCATATATATATATATATATATATATATATATATATATATATATATATATATACACACACACACACGATAGCCCTAGACTTTATGAGTTGCAACGAAAACAAATTGAGTTTTTAGGTTATTATTTAGTTCAAATGGATATGATTTTTTAATAAATAAGTAGATGATTTAAAAATTTAAAAAAACTAATAATAAATTGGGATATAACTTATTGAAAGATGATATAAATATAAATTATGAGATTCAGATATCAGTGATACAGATAATGTAAAAATGAACATTATCATATTTTAATTAGTATGTGTTGTGTGTGAGTATATATATACACACACTAGCAACTGTGCCGTGCGTTGCAACGGGTGAAGTCGGGGCGTGACGCGAATGGGATGGGCGGGAGTGGCGCAGGAGGTCTTTTTTCATCCAAGCCCTCCCTTTCTTTTCAGCATTAGGACTACCGGTTAATTTTATAAACAATAAGAAGTTTTCTGCAAAATAGTCAGGCGGACGAAAATTTTGGATAGCACACTACTTGCTTTATAGATGGTTATAAATTATATATATAGATATAAATATATATACTTTGTATGCGTGTGTACCTATATAAAATGTATACACATAGATTGAATAGTAGGCCTGCTAAAAAGTCCGATTTGTTATATGTGAACACATTGGGCCAGCCTGCTAAATAATAAAGCCCATAAAAAATTACAAAAGAGAAAATATGAAAATGTGCAGCCAAATTTGGTAACGGGCCGAATTGATCATACAGGCTGAGTCAAAAAAGAAAATTCCCAAAAAACCAATGAGCCGAAAACGGAAGTGGTCGCACGCATAGTGGGTCGTGTGCCTGGTCGTCCATTAGGGATTTCGGGCCTAGTTCGTGTTGGGCACAAGATGGTCTCGGAATTGGATCAAATCCGAGGTGAATCGCTGCTTGGGCTGCGGTCCTCTATTTTAAAAAAACTCAAGGGTTTTTTGTAAAATAGCCAGACAAAACAAAATTTTAGGTAAAACACTACTTATATAGTTAGTTACTAGCAATTGTGCTCGTGCGTTACGTGGGTGAAGTCGAGGCGTGGCGCGAATAGGGACGGGAGGGAGGGGCGTAGGCGCGGCGTAGGAGCTCTGAGCAATGATGGGAGGGAGGAGCGCAGACGCGGCGCGGGTGCGGCGCGGATGGGGATAGGAGGGAGGGGCACATGAGGTCTTTTTTTCAACCAAGTCCTTTTCTTTTCAGTATTGAGACTATGAGTAATTTTGAAAAAAACTCAAGGGGTTTTATACAAAATAATCAGACAAAACAAAATTTTGGGTGAAAACACTACTTACTTTATAGATAGTTATAAATTATAGATATAGATTATAGATTATAGATTATACGTATACCCGCACACAACAGACACATACGTATATGCGCATCCTTTGGTGGTTAGCATTAACTGTCACCTGTCATCATGGACCAATGAGATAAAAAGGGGTCCCACATGACAGAGCACCCGAGAGCAGACTAATGGGAAATGGATGGCCTACGGCTTTGGAGCAACAACAGCCGTGCCTTTCGCCTCGGTGACCACTGACTGGCTGACTTGTTACCTTTGGTTCCCTTCTCTTTGTCACGTCGCAGTGGACGGCAACTTGAGCAACACATCGAGGATCTTACGAAATTTGGGTGTTTTTTAAAGTTTGTTTTACCCGCTTTGTCTTTTTTTTTACTCTTGGCCTAGGATGTCATGGGCTTATGACGTTTTTTATCTTGCTAAACGATGTGTTTTTAAAAAATCTTTTATACAAAAGTTGTTTTAAAAAATAAATTAATATTTAATTTATCATGTGTTAGTTCAACTTTATTTTACGTATCAATTCTTAATAAAAAACCGAACCTAACCTAACTGTTTTTCTTGAAAAGAAAAAAATGTGTTAGGTTGCTAGAGAGGATCTTAGCATCCATTGCTGACAGAGAAGAAGTGAGGAAAACTCAGGCCGGTGCACTGTTTTCTGGCAGCTCCCTGCTAGCCGACGTAGGCACCGTTCTCATGGCTTAGCCGCAAAAAAACGCCGTGAAAAATTAACTCTACAAAATAGTAAACACAATTCCAAGTTCTATTCTATTAAGATTATGTCAATGACATCAATGTATTATATTATCAAAACAACTCGAAAAAAATCAATGCTCGTTCCCAAGGCCTAGAAATTACCATATTAATAGAAGACATATTAATAGAAGACAAAGACAAAAAACTCTGTAAACCAGTACATCATGATGATTCCAAATTTTAATAATAAAGATTGATCGATATAGTTGTGCATAGAACAGAAAAATGTATTCGCAGAAATATAATTAACAGTCATATACAAGATACAGTCATCTATGGGACCAGAAGTAATAGTTGTATACCGAATTAACACAATGACGTGATGCTACCCCATTTTTATTTTTTTTAGCCACGGGAGTTTACAGTTGAAGAACTAGAGCCAAATGTTGAAGAACTTTAGCCACAATGACGTACCTATAATTTTAAATTTGAGTGATCCAACATACATATTTTTAAAAATATTATAAATATAACAAGTTAATAAAATTATATATATATACACTAGCAATTGTGTCGTGCGTTGCAACGGATGAAGTCAAGCGCGACGCGGATGGGTACGGCACGAGGGGCGTGGGAGCTCCGAGCGGCGATGGAAGGGAGAAGCGCGATCACGACGCGGGGCACGGCGCGGATGGGGACGGGAGGGAGGGGCACGGGGAGGGAGGGCGAAGGGGTCTTTTTTTATCCAAACCCTCCTTTTCTTTTTATCATTGGGACTGCGGGTAGGGCGACGAAATACTCGGTGCTCGCTAGCTCGTTCGGCTCGTGGTTGGCTCGGCTCGGCTCGTTGAGAAATGCTAACGAGCTGCGTCAAAGGTTTAGCTCGTTAGCTATAACGAGCCGGCTTGAGTCGGCTTCGCAAGGCGCTCGTGAGCTCAACGAGCCGAGATGCAATGTACAAAGTAAGATCTAATGTTTTGCTTGTTTTGCTATTTTTTTGCTTGTTTTGTTGTTGATGTGATAATAAATCAATAATTTTTATGATTTTGTGTTGGTCAATATGGATCTAATGCTTTAGATTATAATAGTAATAATATCTAATCTAGTTACATCATTACATTTGCATGGATAATTATTGATGGACAAGTGTTATTACGTTAATTATGGACTTAATATATCACTTTTTACTTTTTTCAATTGTATATTTACATGTTTAATAGGCTCAAAAAAATGAAATGTAATTTGTACATAAATTGCCTTTGTATTAAAGTGGTTCGCGAGCTAAACGAGCGGCTTCGAGCCGGCTCACGAGCCGAGCCGAGCCGAGCCTCCGGCTCGGCTCTCTACCGAGCCTCCGGCTCGGCTCTCCTACCGAGCCGAGCACGTATCCACCCCTCATGCGGGTTAATTTTGGAAAAATCAAGGGGTTTTCGCAAAATAGCCAGGGCGTAACAAAATTTTGGGTAAAAACATTACTTGCTTTATAGATAGTTATAGATTATAGATTATATATATAGCAACTATGCCCGTATGTTGTAACGGGTGAAGTCAGGGTGCGGCGCGAATGAGGACGAGAGGTAGGGGCACGAGCACGACGCGGAGCTCCGAGCGGCGATAGGAGGGGGGGCGCGGCGCAGCGCGGATGGGGACGAGAGGAGGGCGCAGGGAGTGAGGGCGTACGAGGTCTTTTTTCCATCCAAACCCTCTCTTTCTTTTCGGTATTAGGATGCGAGTTAATTTTATAAACACTCAAGGGGTTTTCTGTAAAATAGCCAGACAAAACAAAATTTTGGGTAGAAACACTACTTGATTTATATATAGTTATATATATATGCATTGGGTAGTTTTTTGATATACAAATTATTTCTCCCTACAAATTATTCTACTTATTTCTCCCTGATATACAAGAGTTCACAGTATTGCAGCTTCTGGGGACTTCTGCAAATGATAAAGCCGGAACATACCAACCACATGGCAATGCCCTGAACTCTTCTGACAAAAAAAGGGGGTACAAATAATCCCCAAATCTGCAAAGGAAGAGACAAATGGAAGGACACCGATCAACATTCAGATAAATGCACACGTATCAAACTGACATGAGCTACCAAAAAGCTTTGATTTGCATGATCTCTTTCTCTCCAGAGAGGCACACCAACCTGGCAGTGCTTAATTAAACAAATGATGCACCAATCAGTGACCCCCTTATGCTAATTTCTTATTGAATCCCATAGATCTGCCAGTACACAACCACACCAATCCCTTTCCAACAAACTGCAAAAAAGATTTGAGTTGATGCCAAATGGCACCAGCTCTTGATGATTCATACCCAACAATTCAACAAAAGCATATATCTATGGGTCTTAAGACCTTTATCATAACAGAGACCATTGTTTGAGAAATGTGCATGGAGATGTTCTGGCCACACTACAAAAACAACTTGCCTGTATTGGCATGCTGACAAAGTGATAATGTTGATTAGCGAGCTAAACACATAGATGATGAAAGGGAACATGTAGGTACCATAGCTTTTGATTGGGTATGCACTGAGGTTTAGTACAGTGAGATGAGTACACAACATGCCAACATATAATAAATATTCTAGCTGCGTGTGTCTTAACGTGATTAGTCCAGCAATGGTTTCTTCTTCTGAACTGGTCCTAGAACTGGTTTCTCCTTTTTGAGGACTTAGTCCAGAACTGGTTTATGATTGTACTTCTGAACTGGACATGTGAAATCCAAGCTAGAAGCACATGATCACTTCAGTGACGCTTAGCACAGATCCAGTTTTAAAGTAGACATGCACAAATTGCATGAAATTAGCAGTTATATAACAAGAAAACAGTGGGCACAAGGTTGTAATAGTTGCAGGCAGAGTGATTTCGAACATGCTACAGTACAAGGCAGAGAATTGGCCAGCAGAAGACTACTGGGCTTGAAAACTGCCCACATTCAATTCTAAAATGATCAGGTGATGTTCTTTGCGGATAATCCCAAAGCAATCAATAGTTTGGAATGAGTATAGCTATCATCGAATCACTGTCACAGGAAAAACACTGAAGGTATAATGCAGAATGACGAAAGAATCGCTTACCAAAGAATAGCAGATAATAAAATAGAAGTTGACAAATGTTGTTCCACCACTTCATGTAGGAAAATATACACTGCCTGTTATTTTAAGTCTGACCAGCTCCCAAATCCATAATTAATATAAATGCCTCTAGATCATCAGAACCTCTTTTCAAAAGAGCAAAACTCAGAGATGAATTTGTCATGGTGTGTTCCAATAAAATGACACATGGCTGGATTGGCAAAAAGAACATATAGTTGATGCAGATTTAACCTTGTTCCTTTTCAAACTGTAGCCAAAAAAAGTCAGTTTTGTATTATGTTCTAGCATATATAAAGAAAGTATTCATTACCGATCACTCCAGTGCTCCTTTACTATCTATCTAAAAAAGTAACAGAACATATACAAATTTATCTGATGGACATCCATATTCCAAAAACAAACTTGGAGAAAATGGTGATTTTTTTCTTTTACTCTACTGCTTTATCAGATATCTCAAATGCACTCTTCCTAACAAAGGTAAGCATCGAGATATTACAGTTTTCTAAATCTAAACCTTTTTTCTCATATATTTAGAATATTAATCTAGAAACATCATACAGATATCTCCTTTGGTGAGGGTGCTCATATTCTTAACTGGTTCCCAAAGCTCCTAATAAGTGCTCGAAGCACGTAAACAACCCTATCAAGTTATCTATTAGTTATACACAAACCAAATGAATAGAATAATTAAACAGTAGAAAACTACGTTTCCAGCACTGCCTATTTAAATACTAAATGCAAAGGTCATTTCATTGCTTTTTCCAGCAAATTGATATTCTACCATCCACAGTGCCAAACAACACGTCGGTGAATCAAATTCAACTTTATTTCCATCAGTATGCCTCTTTGTGTCTCCTTTAGGTATCAGCACAGGTATTCTATCTTAAATTGTCATCAGTCACTAGCACTTAGGCGCCAAAATATTAAAGTACTGGCTCATGTAAAACCATCAGGTTTGATTTTGCACCTAGTGGTTTGTTTCTCAGCATACAACTTATACATTATGTAATGCCTCTTTACCTACAGAAGATATGCTATTTGTCCCAGTTGCAGAGTACAGGAAAAGTGAACACTAACAGTCCATAATGTAGGGGGCACTGCATTGCAGAAGAAATAAACTACCTACCAAGGGCTTAGAAAAATTAGCCATCAACAATCAAAAATTGTTTGGGGAGCCAATGATACTTTTCCAGAAAATATAAAATTATGGTAAGATGAGCAGTTTTACACCAGCATGTATGTCTTCACAGGAATCCACATATCAGCTATAGACAGGAGTACAGGTAAGTATCACTACAAGAAAAACAGGGAAACTGGAGCACCATCGTTTTAGTGAATGACAGACGTGCATCCCCACATGACGATATGTTTAGTACAATAATCAAAGAACTAAGTATGCATATGAGATATGACTCAGGATGCTCTCACAGGCTAAACAAAGAAGCTTTCACCTGAAAAGACATACCTTCCTCTGAAAACCAACTAATTGAGGCTGAAATAAGGACTAAATAGTGCTGCAAAATCAAGTCCGCAAGATGTCTCGATTAAGGACGATACCTTTTTCAGTCAGCAATGGTGGATCACATGTAAGATCCCATAATAAATATGTGAAAGGTGTCATTATGGTGCCGACAAAGCCAGGAGATTCTGCTGATCTTATGCATCATTAGTTAGATTACAGTTTGAGTATTCCACAGCCCACAGCACCAAGAAGCAATACTGAAAGCTGCTAGTCAAATATAACATTTGGAGTTTTGGACGGTCCAGCTCAAGAAATAACATAAAGTTGGTCTCGATCAATGAATCATATCTCAACTGAACTAAGTCTTAAAGCTTCCTATTAGATTATTTAAGTTCAGCAGATTCATATATCAATAGATACAGAAGACCTAATCCAGTGTCTAAATGGACATCTTACCACAAAATTTGCATAATGATTCAACTGATTACTGTTAAATATACAACATTTCAATTCTATATAATAAATGCTCGGGCTGATAGAAGGATTCTGCAACAATCCACAACATTTCACAGAAAACTTACATAAGCTTGTGGATCGGGACTACTGATCTGGCCTGTTCCAAAAGGCTTGTATAGTTAAAGGATCAGTCTTTGATTGAAGCTACTAACTGGAATATTCAAGGGCCAACGGCAAGGCTGCAGTGATTTATGGTGGATATTTCATAAATTGCATAGAGATCTTCGGTTGTACAAATACATACTACAAGAATTACACAAAGTTGTGTTGGTTATATGAACAATGAGGTCATTTAAAAGTTCTTTAGGCAGTTCATTCCATCATCATTTACTAGGTTTCACATAGTGCCATCCACTGATCCCTGTGACAGAACAGGTAAAATTTGATCATGTACCTCCATTTAGATTGAAGTTGAGGATTTACCCTCCTGGTCCACATGTCAGTGACCTTTAGATGATCCCACATGTCAGCGGCGCAGGAGGGTAAACAATTGATTTCAATTTAAAGGGAGGGTATATAATCAAATAGCCCAATTTTGTTTTGTTTGTCAACCAAGATCTTGCATTCCTCTTAACAGTGTGTTCCTTCACTTTGGATTGATGTCAAGTTATAAGCAATGATGTAAGAAAGAAGAACCCAATGAAACAAATTGGACAAGAACAATAAAAGTATAAAAATATCAAGGGTTGACTTAAACAGTTAAAGTTCTGCCATTTTTTGCTGTTTAGTTTGTAACATAAATAAGAAGATACCACCTGCAACGGAAACATTCAAAGATTCAAATGAACCTTCCATAGGAATGTGTACAAGCTCACAGGTTTGAAGGGTCTCTGCCGAAAGGCCATTGCCCTCACTTCCTAACACTAAGCACACTGACTCACTCATCAGTGAATCCGCTAGTTCTTTAGACAGAACGTGTGTTCTTTCAGATCCATTACCGCTGCTTTCTGGATGACCTGCCAGCATCTTCATATCAGATTTAGCCATCAAAGCATGTAGATCAGACCAGTTACCAGAAACAACTGGAAGCTGCAATGAGGCTCCACGAGCTGCACGAAGAGCTTTTTCATTGAAAGGATCACAGCAATCTGGGAGAAGAAATACCCCAGCCTGTTGGTAGTTGATTTTAAACGTTGTTAGAAGCATAGAAATTGGCAAAAACTAATTGAAGAACTACTAGAAAGCACTTGAAGAGCAGTACAAATTTCTGATAGGCTACACACCCGTGCAGATTTTTTGTGTAATGGCATATTGGCATGTGCTAACTACACTTCATCTGATGCTGTATAATAGGAGAATAATTTTTAGTGGAAATGTAGATGCATGGCGTTTCTAGCCTTCTAACCCAGAATGTACTAACCTTTTGCTTAGTAAAGCATCAAGTTTAAAATGACATTAATGGCATTACACTAGCTATATATCATCCTGAGATGTAAAAAAAAGGTGACCTAATAATTCTACATGCTTCCAGTAGTATTAGTTTTTTTGTCACATACTTAGAAAGTTCTAACTTATTATTGAGAAGTAAAACGAGCTCTGAAAACAACTTTATATGAAACAATAGGATGGTGTGATCCACGAGACCATGAAACATCTAGTTTTGAGAAATGCAATCAAAGACGCTTCGACAATTAGGAGTAAATGACATACCCATCTGAAAGCACAAGCGGACCTTATCAATGTTCCAAGGTTACCAGGGTCCTGCAGAATAGCACCATGATGAACAGCATCAGGTGCAGTGTAAAAATTTAGAACCCATGCTTAAGAGGAATTAAGTAAACTAGTTCAAACTTGAAATAAACAATAAGCAACAAATGACATCCATTTACTACGGACAATAGTGGAATATCGCACATTTTTTTACCTGAATCCCATCAAGAACCAAAATCCTCTTAGCAGAGCCGAGCCACTCATCAAGAACAGCTCTACCCTGGTCGCTGTCAAGGTCGCAGAAACACTTAGGCATGTCAATGACGGCAATTGCTTCGGTGGAATCAACTGATTGCATCCCAGAAACTTTCTTCATCACAGCGGCGCTGACGTACACTACATTGCCAGAGAACTCGTACAATTCCTCCGGGAGCTCCATGCCGTCCAAGAGAAGCAAGGTTTCGATGGCGGAGAACTCAAACCTACACATCTCCCTGCGGCAAGGCGTACGAGGAGTACAGAATTAGGAAAATTAATCTCAGAACAAAAAAATAAGGGAATTTTAAAGCTTAGAATAGAGAAAAGTTTACAGGATGGGGACGAGGCCGACGAGGAGAATGCGGCGGCAGGATCGGCGGTACGTGGAGGAAAGCCTGAGCTTGACGCAGTGCTTCACCAGGGGGTTCGCCACGCTCGCCACCTGCTTGTGGTTTTGCCCGCCCCGGAAAGGAGTCGCCTTCGCCGCGGCGGCCGTCGCAACGGAGGCGCGGGGCCAGGGAAGGCAGTGTGGGCGGAGGATGCTCTCCCGTTGCGGCGGCGAGCTGGCCGCCGAGGGCGTCGCCGGTGGCGGCGGAGCGCGCGCCAGTAGCATCGCGGCGGCGGCGGGGCGCGTTCGGTCGCTTCCCTCGAAATGCGCGCCTTATCTATTCGTTCATGGGCGGTGGGCCAAATTAATTAGCGGGCAGCATTCGTTATTGGTCCTAAACCGTTAAGGAGAATTAAGTGGGCTAAATTTATCTTTGGGCCTAACTCGTTGACTGGATTTACGTGGCCGAATTCATTTGCTAATGAGAATTAAATTCAGTGGTGGGCCGAAATTGTTCATGGAAGTTACGTCGTCCCAATACAACCGTGGGCCTAATTCTTTGACGAGAATTAAGTCCAGTTTGTTGATGACAAATAATCAGTCCAAATTCAATAGCGGCCCGAATTTCTTGACAAGAATAAAGTGTCCCGAATTTAGTTGTGGGACGAAATTCAAGCGGGACAAATTACGTGGTGGCCAAAATTCCACAGTGAGAATTTAGTGGGCCAAATTTACTCATGTCCCAAATTCGTTGAAGTGCAATTAGTCGGCCAAATTTATCTGTGGTCCTAATTGGTTGACGGGATTTCGAGGGCCAAATTTACTCTTGGGCTCAATTTGTTGACGAGAATCATGAGGCCATGGGCCGCATTCGTTGACCGAAAATAGGTGGGCCAAATTTATTTGTGGCCCTAATTGTTGACAAACTTTAATAGGCCTAATTTAATCCTGGGTTCAATTTGTTGACGAGAATCCATGAGGCTAAATCTACTCATGGACCGAATTCGTTGACCTGAATTAGGTGGCCAAATTTACCCGTCGGCCTAATTCGTTAACTGGAACTACTGGAGGAAAAGTCGTTGATGGGCTGAATTCTATGGCGACAATAAAGAGGGCCAAATTTATGCCTGAGCTGAATACGCTAATGGGTAGCTGATGGCCAAATCTTTTAACGGCCTAATTTTTTGACGGGAATGGCGTGGCCAATTTCACTGATGGAGTTAACTAGGGCCACATTTGTTGGTGGGACGAATTCCTTGATGGATGTGTTGGGCCGAATTCACAGGTGGATCCATTCGAAGACTTCGGTGGCTATAGGCCCTAATTCATTTGTGGACCGTATTTGCTGACATGAATGGAGTAAGTTTATTTGAGGTCCCTTAATTTAACGTCGAGTCTAAATTCATTTTTAACCGAAATACCAGATATATTGTGTCCTTCAACTCTTAAAACCAAGCAAACTTGGTTTCAAGACGGTTTGGATGACGGTTTTGGAGGACATAATGTCTACATGACTGGTTTGACTCGGTCATCGTCCCACATGACACTTGTAATCATTAAAAAAAGGTGAGACTTATATGACAATGAGTGTCTGATTAAAAATAAAAAAATACAATGGGACCCACTTCATCACCCTTCCTCTGCAATCTTCTCTACCTCCCTCCTCTCTCTCTCCCTTTGCTCTCTCATGTCCTCATTGTCGTTGGCGCCGATGCACGCTGCATCTGTGGCAGACCTCACCGAGCCATTCCAAACGGCATCCATGTGCCTCCTCTAGCCAAGTTCCTCCGCCACTAGCCCAACGCCACTCCTCTCCCCTTGGCTCCGCCGCACTAGCCTCGCCTCTTTGACCATCTGCTCACTGGTGAGTTCGCCACGGTCGAGGACGTTGAGGCGGTCCTTGATGTGGCGCCAAAGCTCGACGGCCTAGATGGCACAGGTGGTGCAGCTGATGAAGCGGAGGCCCTTGAGCGCACGCTTGGCGCTGATGTCAGTGCCATGGTCGCCTCGTGTTGCAGCTCCACGCGCGTCCCTCTGAGGTTGACAACCTCGTGGTTGCCGGCAGAGAGGGAGTCGGCGCAAGCACCAGCTCCAGAGCCTCCTGCTCCACGTGCCGACGTCGGCACGCCATTCCCTGCGTCGAACTTGGGTGGCAGTGGCATCATTGTCGACAAGTCATCGTCTATGCCCAGCTCGACAGCGCGACACAATGGTCTTCGCCCTGCTAACATACGCTATGCAGTCACTAAACGCCATCTTCATGACACCGCACAGGTACAACGTGTTATGAAAATAGATGCACAATGAAGACACGAATTTTACATGAAAAACCCTTACAGGAAAAAACCACAGGCACCGATCCATAATGATCACTATTGAGGAGTTGATTACAAACGTAAGAAAATAACAATAAGAATCTCCCCTTCCCGTATGGCTTACAAGAATATATATAGGAGATAAAAGGAAAAACACATAATAACAAAAGACATGGAGTCCAACTATGAAACTAATCTGAATTCGGATAACCTATTTAACAATCTTCACTTTAAGATGAATTTTCTCTTGTAGGATAAAAATCATCAATCACCAAAAATATCTTATGTAGGTTAAATCATCGTGCGTCAAATAGTCTCTAGTACTATACTGTAACATCAACAAAGCTTGAGCAAAGCTCAAATTTAGTAATAGAAATTAACTTTGTCATCATATCAGTTGAATTATCATAAGTATTTATGTTACATAACTTGACATCATCTTCAGCAATCACACCTCGAATAAAGTGATATCTCACATCAATGTAGTTTGTTCTCTCATGGAAAATTTGATCCTTTGTAAGACATATTGCACTATGACTATCATAAAATTTTTAATGCAAGACGTATCTTCACAAAGCGTAGTGTACAAACCTCTAAGTCAAATAGCTTCTTTACAAGTTTCAAAAAAATAGTCATATACTCTACTTCAGTAGTAGATAAGGCAACAGTTGTATGCAAACTTGCCTTTCAACTAACAACACTACCTCTAATGGTGAAAACATATCCTATGAGCGATATTCTCCTATCCAAATCTCCAACAAAATCTGAATCCACATAACCAACAACTCCATCTTTAGATCTCCCAAACTGCAAACAAGCACTAGAAGTATCACACGGATATCTAAAAATCCATTGAACTGCTTTCCGATGCACTTTGCCAGGATTAGCAATGCATCTTCTGACAACACTCAATGCATATGATAAATCAGGACGAGAACATATCATGGTATACATAAGTGAACCAACTGCACTTTAATATGGAACTTTAGACATGTACTCAACATCATAATCTAACTGTGGACATAAATCTGAAGATATTCTGAAATGTGCAGTTAAAGGAGTACTCACTGGTTTTGCATCATGCATATTGAAACGACGAATGATCTTCTCAATTTAACATTTCTAACGAAGATATAACTTGTCAGACTATCTTTCTCTAAATTTCCATACCAAGAAATTTCTTTGCTGCACCCAAATCCTTCATCTCAAACTCACCACTCAATGGTACTTTCAACCTTGCTATCTCTGATTTATCTTTTGCAGCAATCAACAGATCATCGACATAAAGAAGCAAATATATAGCTGAACCATCAACAATTTTGAATAAACATATATATCAAAATTAGATTTTCTAAACTTTTGAGAAAGCATGAAAGAGTCAAATCTCTTATATCATTGTCTAGGAGATTGTTTCAAACCATAAAGAGATTTCTTCAACCTGCAAACTAGGTTCTCTTTTCCAGAAACAACAAAACCTTCATGTTGCTTCCTATAAATATCCTCTTCTAATTTCCCATACAAAAATATAGTTTTAACATCCATTTGCTCTAGTTCATAATCATGTATTGCAACAATACTGAATAAAGTGCAAATTGAACTATGCTTCATAAAAGGAAAAAGACATCATTGAAATCAATACATGAAATATGATTGTAACCTTTAGCAACTAATCTTGCTTTGTATCTTGCTCGTCACTTGGAGATATACCTTCCTCTCTTTTGAAGATCCACTTGCAACGGATAAATTTCTTCTCCTTTGGCAATTTCACCAATTCCCAAGTACGATTCTTTTGAAGCGACTCTATTGTATCATGCATAATAGTTATCCATATATTGCAATCATAAGAAATAATAGCCTCGGAATATTAAGAAGGTTCTGCATTATCTTCAATTTCTTCTATCACACTCAAAGCATAAGCAACTATGTTCACTTTTTCAATATCTCTTTCCAATCATCAGAAATAATAGCCTCAGAATATTAAGAAGGTTCAGCATTACCTTCAATTTCTTCTACCACACTCAAAGCATAAGCAACTATGTTCACTTCTTCAATATATCTTTGAGGTTATTTAATATTTCTTTTAGATCTATCTTGTGCAATAGAATGTTTTGATGATTACCCAAAAGTAGAAGAATCTAAATCTTCACTAACGTGTGCATCTTGGTTAATAGCAATATCTTCTTTTTCTGGTGCATGCCCTGAACTGATCAAGTGCTCCACCTGCACACTTGCTTTCTGCTGACACTCAACAGGAATATTAGTACAAGGTTTGTCATGTAACATAGCTAATTTATGAAAGACAACGTTTCTACTAATCACAACATTTCTATTTTCAGAATACCATAACTTATAGCCTTTCACACCAGACGGATAACTAAGAAAAATGTATTTAATAGCTCTAGGCTCCAATCTATCATTATCAACATGAGCATAAGCAGTACAACCAAATACTCTTAAACCTAAATAATTTGCTAGAGAACCAAATCATATCTCAATTGGAATTTTCTTGTTAATGGCATAACTGAGTGATCGATTAATAAGATAACAAGCTATGAAAGCGGCTTCCGCTCAAAACTATTTAACAAACCTGCATTTGACAACATAGAGCGGGCCTTTGATATAATTGTCCTATTCATATACTCAGCTACGCCGTTTTTTTGAGGTGTATGAGGAACGGTGTAGTGACGCACAATGCTTCAGACTTGCAATATGATTTAAATATCTTAGAATAAAACACCATCCCATTGTCAGTACGAAGTAATTTCATCTTCCTTTCAGTTTATCTTTCAACCATGATCTTCCACTCTTTGAACACATCAAAAGCTTGATATTTGTGCTTCAAGAAATAATACCAAACTTTTCACGAATAATCATAAATGATAGTAATCATATAATGAGCACCTTCAAAAGATGTCTTACGAGCAGACCCCCATAAATCAAAATGCACATAATCAAGAATATCTTCTATAATATGTGTAGATGTGTTGAACTTCACCTCTTATGCTTGCCAAAGATGCCATCCTCACAAAAATTTTACTTTCCAATGCCTTGTCCATCTAGCAATCTTCGCTTGCTCAATTCTACCAAACCAACTTCACTCATATGCCCAAGACGCATATGCCAAAGATTAGTAGCATCGAAATTAGATAATGAATCCAAAACTGCAACAACATTACCTAATATAGTTGTATCTCGTAGATGGTATAGGTCGACAGTTTTAATATCAGCTTTCATCACAACAAGAGAGTCTTTGGTTACCTTCAAAATTCCGTCTCTACCGGAATATTTATAACCGTTATGACCAAGAGTACATAAAAGAGATGATGTTTCTCTTCAAATTTGGAATATGCCTCATAGCTGAAATTGTTCTGACATAGACATCAAAGATCTTGATCTGAATTATTCCAATACCTGCAACCTTGCATGGCGTATTATCACCATCAAAACAATATCGCCTTGCACAGCTTCATAGGTGGCAAACCAATCCCTATTCGAGCACATGTGATAGGTGCAAACAATATCAAGAATCCAATGGTCACTAGTTTGTGCACAACCAGCATAAACAACAAGCAATTCTGTACCAGACTTATCATCAGTAGCAACTACGGCTTTACCTTCTTCTTCTTTATTACCTTTCGGTCTATCATTTCTGATTCTCTTGTCTTTGTTCTATAGCTTCCAACACTCAAAAGATGTCATGTCTATCTTTCTTGTAGCATTTGCATGACTTATACCTGTCTTTGGATTTTGATCTTCCACGGTAGTTGCTTGAACTTCTATCTCTTTATTAGTCCTTTGTGTTTTTCTCTTGTTGCCCGCTTCTGAACACCAAGCCTTCGCTTGTGAATTTGAACGTTCGAGGGTATCTTCTTCATCTTTTCTTTGGGATGCAAAACATTAAAAAATATTAAAAAAATTTTCAAAGTTAAGAGTATCATGACTTACATATGAGCTGGACAACGAACACAATAGAATAAGGGTTAAATCCTCTTTATCATACTTTACCTTCATGGACTTCAGGTCAGTAACAATTTCCTTGAAAGTAGAGAGATAATCCATCATAGACTCTTCATCTTGCAACTTGTGAAAAATAACTTTTGTTTCAGGTGCATCTTACTGGTCAGATCCTTAGTCATGTATATCTCCTTCAACTTCAACCACAGTTTAGTGGTTGTCTACTCCTTAAGCACCTCTGCAAAATATTGTTAGATAGATGAAGATGAATATATGTCATAACCTTACGATCCCTCATCGTTGGATCAATCCTTAGTCCTATTGTTCATCTAGATCTTACTGTGTAAGAACCGTTCACATCTTCACTTTTTATAGTGAGAATCTTATGTCTCGATCCAAGAGCTTAGATCATACTTGTGATGAGAATTAATCTGAATCTGCTGGTAAAGAATTGATGTAAACCTAGTAGAAACACAAACCTCTGTGTATACTTTCAATATGCACGTAGCATAGATCTGGAAACCTCCTGGTATGCAAGCTTAGGTGGAATTAGCAATTTCGTCTATGGAAAAATTTACCATTGATAGGCCTTCGGTGAATTGTTTTGTTGACCTCGGGAAGTGTGCGTGGAGTAGATGGCTTCTGTGCTGCTTCAGCCTTTTCTCCAACGCGCTGCATGGCTGCACCAATCCTGATCGGAGTCGCCAGTTGACTCAGCTTCGTAGCGGCTAATCCGATCTGGGCTGCGAACAGATCCCGTGATAATAGATTTCATTTGTCATAAAAATAGATACACAGAAGACATAAATTTTACGTAGAAAACCTTATTAAAAAACAACAAGTGTTGATCGATAATGATCACTATTGAAAAGCTGATAATAAATATAGAAAAATAATAATGAAAATCTCATTATCCCATATGGCTTATAAGAATATATATAGAAGATAAAAGAAAAAACACATAATAAAAAAAGACATGGAGTGCTACTAAAAAACTAATCCAAATTCGGATAATATATTTAACACAATGTCCCCATCGCCACGAGCCCGACACCAACTATGACTAGCATCGTCGACTACCACTCGATACTCTACAACACGAAGCAAACCCTCACCGCTCCCAAGCTAGTTACCAAGCTCGAGATAGGAGCTTACTAGCCGTTGCAGCAGCATCACCCCGACGGTGCTGCCGCCTACTTCCTGCCAAGAACCATCGTGACCTGGCTCGCCACCGCAAGCCTGTCCCTTGCCCTTCACCTCCTCTGCTTCTCACTCCCGACGCCCACCAAGCTGGCTGAGTGCGAGCTCTCGGTGCTCGAAATGGCGATGTTCGTCATAGTGGAACGAGAGATTGAGAGAAACATGTGGCGTTCGTCAGCGACTCGATGCCGCTCAACCAATTGGAGTCCCTCCTTTGTGTCACGCCCCGATTTTCGTTAGGGATTAAAAATGATTTAATAATGGATTTCTAGAAATTATTAAAAAGAAAAATAAATTAATCAAGTGAATTAATAAGAAAATTAAATTTTCTACAAATATTTTTGTAATATTCTCCCTGTCCTAAATATTCTCTCGAAATTTTCTATGAAATTTTGGAGTTCCGAAATAATTTTAATAATACAAAATACATTTTAGTGATTATTTAAATAAATAATTTAATCAAGAAATGATCTGGTTATATTTTTTAATACTTTGAGTGTCCATCTATTTTTAGGATTTTTTTAAATTATTTGACCATTAAAAGTATTTATAAAAATACAAAGATCATTTATTTGATTAAATAAAAAGAAACCAATTAAAATCCCCTTTCCTGTTGCTGGGCCCTTTTCGGTCCAGTCCTCCTCAAAGTCTACTTTGCGCCCCTTCTCTCTCTTCCACGGTCCGGCCCGAGCTCTGGCCCACTCCCTTTCCTCCCTTGCACAAAGTCTGTTCTTGGTCCCCTTCCTCTCGAGTCGTCGACAGGTGGGCCCCACCTATCAGGCCTTTTCGTAACCTTCGTCCGCCTATTCCGGCCACACCCCACTTCGTCGATTTTCCCGCGTTTCTCGGCCTCCCCACCGCCTCCCGCGCCTTTATAAATCACCCCGAGCCCCGGCCGAGCCGTTCCCCTCGCTCATTTGCCGCTCCCGCACTCACCATCGCTACCGCGCCAAGAAACCTAAGCCGCCGCCGCCGAATCCCAACTCCTGCAGCGCTCCATGGTCGCCCTAGCCGTCGCTGCACCCAGCCGCTAGCGCCACCAGCTTCGGCACATCGGGGTCTACCTCAACCGCCCCTTGTCGACCGCGAAACACCGCCATAGCGCCGCTTCCACCGCGATCCCGAAACCCACCTCCTTTTGCCACCTCCGGCCGCTCAATTCGTGCAACCAGCCACCCACCACCGTCGACTTCGCCAGTGCCCAAGGATTGTCGACCGCGGCTTTTCCCTAGGTTCCCGCTCAATTGCGTCGGTCGTTGTTTTCTTCCCCAAGTCCGACAGCCTGGTGAGCACCCTCTTTCTTTCTCCTCTCTTTCTCTCTCCCTCGGCTGCCATTTCTGAGCTGCCGAGCCATGTTGTCGCCCCTCGTTGGCGCATCGTGCCCGAGCACGCACCACCTCTACCCGCATCCACCCCTTCGCAGCGTCGCGCCGTGCTCGCGCCGCTGCGCCGATGGCCGCCGCCAGCGACCATCGGGCCACGCGCGCCATCGCAGCGCCGCCATGGTCGATCGGTCGCCGACCGCTGCCCCCTTTCAACCCGAGCCGTCCGATATGCCGTCGGTTAGATCGGGGCCATCCATTGGTCGCCATGTCGGTGCCTCGCTGGCGCCACGTGTGTGCCACGTGGTGCACTCGGCCATGGCATCGTGGACTCGGTCCATGGTGGACCGGTCGTTTCCCACGCGCACTCCTCCGCCGACGCCGTGACGTCGCAACAACCTTTTCCCTTTAAAAATAATTAATAATTGTGATCGTTTTAATTTTCAAAATTTATTTAAATGGTCCAAAACTTCTAAAATTCATATCTAATCCATACGAACTTCAAATTGGGCCATTCAAATAGCAAAATTCATCTAAAATTGAGTTCTACATGTTTATGTACTGTTTATTTGGTTTTTATTAGGGTTTTTCCTCGTTTTGCATGTCAGCGTGTAGACTCTGCCGTTTTCGGAAGTTTGTGGTCGTGAAGAAAAGAAGATCGTCTGAAGAAGCAAGGCAAGTCACATTCCTCCTTGAAGCATGTTGAACCTACTTTACAAATATTTTTTTATTTGCAAATAAAATTGCATGTTTTGCTAATCACATGGGATGATGAAACTACCTATCTGATTGCTTGTGTCATATTTATTTGATATCCATTTTTTGTCAAACCTGGGTGATTAATTTGACTAGTTTGCGTCCTTGATGTGACCTCGCTAAAATTGTTCAAGCTTAGACATGCTCAATTACACTAGTTCATCTAATGAGAGGACTATACTACTAGCATATAGTCACATGAAATGATGGTCATGGACCATTATTACCTTGGAATAAAGGTTAAATAAAATATGACCAAATGGTGAGTTGTAGGTGCATGGTTTTGCTTGTCGCACCCATGGCAATTAAGGACCGGTTTGCGAAAAACCCTAAAAGACCTGCAAGAATGGGCAACTGCTGGACTTGTAGTGTAGTTTTTCTTGGCTAACGTACCCAGGAAAGGGTGGGTGTGATGGAGTTCGGATGGACCGAGCAAGGTCTATGTGGCTTTCGGATTTACCAAGGCACCAAGGGGGCTACCTACCCTGGATTTAGAGGTAGGGGCGAAACCTCAATGTGATATCGCTTGGTCAAGGGGAGTTATGCGAAGGGTCTTGTCACGATCACTCGCATGGTAACGTGTCAGGCATGGCACAGTGACATATGGTGGATTGTGTCTTGTGGGTACAGTTGTACACCTCTGATTAGAGTAGAACTATTCGAATAGTCGTGCCCGTGGTTATGGGCGATCGACCAGATTCACCGTGATTAGTCTCACCTTTAATAATTTGACATAATGGAACCGGTTTAGTTCAGGTGGGATGGTTGGACCTGTTCAACGTGGTTTAGCATTGTTCAGTGGAGAAATAATCTTGACTTAATTAATCAACCATTTTTCTATTTTAAACTTAAAAGGTTTTACAACCGCATTTAAGCAAAATAACCCAAGCCTTTCTTTTGTCTCCCCTTGCACGTCTGCATGCTCAAAGTGGCTTGCTGAGTACGGTGGTTATACTTAGCCTTGTTTTTCCCCTCTTTTCGCATAAGTGTAGTGCTTCTGAGCTGAAGATGGAGTTAGAAGACCAAGGCTCATACCCCAGTTTAGTTTGCCTGTGGAGTGGAGCTGAAGCCCCGCTAGGATCGCCTTTTTCCGCTGCTGCTGCTTTCTTTCGAGTACGAGGACTAAGTGTCTCTTCTGTAAGTATTTTACGCTTTATTTTACATTTGGATCTGTTTATTGATTTGTCATTTTATGTACACTGGTTGATTTCTGGACAGGGATTTATACACAAAATACTCTAGAAATTTGGCTAAATTTCTGGGCACGACACTTTGCCTCCTCGACGCCGTGTTCCCGTACGACTTCCTCGACCATGATGTTGAGCACTACAAGCGGCAGTTCACGTGGTGGCAATCGCGCTTGGCCACGCCAGCCCCCAAAGACCCCTTCCCGTGCCGCCTCTCCTTTGCCGCTCCTCGTCGCCGCTGTGATCGGCCCCAAGCCCCTGAGCGAGAAAGGAGGAATCAAAGAAGAGAACGAGGAGAAGCAACAAGAAAGAAAAAGAAGATGGGTCCAACTGTATTTTTTTATTTTTATCCGAACACTCATTGACATGTGGGTTTCACCATTTTTTTAAATGATTGTAAGTGCCACGTCAATGTCACGTTGGACGAGAACCCAGCCAAATCAGCCACGTAAATGCCACGTCGGCCGAAAATGTTATCCAAATCATCTTAGGATCAAGTTTGCACTGGTTTTAAAAGTTGAATGATGCATGATATCTGTTATTTTGGTTTAGGGTTGAATTTCAGACTCGCGTCAAATTAAGGGACCTAAAGTGAACTTATTCCAAATGAATTAAGCAGGCTGAATTAGTTGATGGGAATAAGTGGGCCGAATTCATTTTTAGGCCTAATTCGGGGAGGAGTAAGAAGTGGGCTGAATTCATTGGTGGCCTTTGGTGGGCTGAATTCACGGTCTGATTGGACTGAGGATTTGACTGAATTCATCTCGGCAGCTACATCAACTCCACTACTTCAGTTTCAGAGAATTGAGCATTCTCAGGTGACACGCAGAATTGGAGAACGGTGTAACCTGAGGAAATATGAACAAAACCAACTTGCCCTGCATCAGTATTCTAGTTTACAAATTCTCAGTTACAACGAACTCTAGAAGCTCAATTTCAAAATGGTTGTATAGGACGGAAGTATTTGAAACTACGTTTGTTTTGTACATAAATTTCAGAATCAAATTCACTCAATTCAAAGTTTTCATGGCTGCGTATCATTCCCAAACTCAAACTCTGGTGATCATTATTCATTATTCGCACTCAAGATTAGGTGTTTAAGTAGCTTACAACTTTACATGTAATCCATGGTGTTCTTCGTCTGTCAGGTGCAAACTAGAAATGGTATTCTTACAAGAAAAACACTTTACATGCCAAACAACCGCTAACAGAGTAACAGCACTGAAGATGGAGAATTTTGAGCAGAGGAAAAGGCTCCTTTCTCCACTTTCAAAGAAAGTCTTTAAGAAGACTTCATGAGCTACCGACTGCAAACCATACCACTGTAAAGGATGAGGGCTGAGAGTTAGATGAGAATAGAAGGGGGAAAAATGAACAGATTAAAAAATGTAGAGATTGAAATTTCTGGTGGTGTCACCTCTTAAGACACAGCTCACTCATCTCCCATTGCAAGCTCCAGCGCATAATCATCCCTTTCCTAAAAAAATGACCAGTCCACTTTGTCTGAGAAAAGCTAGAAGATATAATTTCATGTTGAAGAGGAATTGGAATAACAGTGGTGTTGACAACCACAGCTAACATGAACAGTTATGAGCTTATGCTAAAAATTTTCTACACATGAGAGTTCCTAGGCATAAAAACTGAGTTGTTAAAACTATAAATTTATTAATACTTACAACAGGTCCTCGTGCAAAATATCTCCCAAACTGGAGCCAGTAGACCTATACATTGAGGTGTTATGTGCTTAGTGGAACATGTAGGCCTCATCATAAGAATTCAGAAGAATACATTCTAGTTCCTACTGTATAGTTAAATTAGACAATTACTCATATTAACAAGGTGGCTTAGTGCTTGCCTCATCTTCATCTTGTGTTTCAACTTCAACATCAGAAGTTGGAAAACCAACACATAGCAATGCATAGCCCTGAAAAGGAAGTCATCAAGATATGCAACATGAATATCACCATTTCAGTTTTTATCATGCCAAATGGAAGAATCAGATACATGAATGGTTTATAGACGCACAAGTGCACAACTAAAACACCTAAGTAACACACTAACTAAAGAAAATAATACACTTAGCAACTCTGTCGTACGAAAATTGAAGGGAACCTTCACAACAGGTCAACAGTTCATCTCTAAATCAGTTTTCTTTTAGATAGTAACATCCAAACTATTGACTACGAATAAATGTGATACTTTTGTAACCAATAAAAGACACTGTGAACCTAAAAATCAAGTAACCTTGCAGGAACATCGATGGACTTATAAAGAATACCTATGTTACTAATGGATAGAACATAGACACCATTGTAACCACCGAATAAACTGAGGAATGAGGAGGAATGAAGTGGCATGCAAACAGGACAGAAACAGTAATAAATAGGATCTACCTAATTAATAGTGACAACAAAGCATAAAAAGATGGATGCACCTTATCTTTTAGTTCAGCAGATATTCCAAGTGCTTCAGGTTGTCTTATTTGTCCTGACTTTATCCGAACCGCACAGCTAGTACAGCAACCTGATTAGAGAAATGTGTCTTCAGTAATTCAGAAGTTTAGTCGCCTGGTTGTATTTGGTTTTTTGTTTTGGTCAATCTGCTGCTTCTGCATGTCGATTTGCTATGATGTAACTTTCTTTTCTCCGTATTAATACAAAGTGTGCAATCCATTTGCACATTCCCTAAAGTAATTCATTTGCTTATCTATATTGTAGGTCAGAAGAAAAGGGGAAAATGATACGCTAGCCAGAGACTACATGAAAGACACTGGCTGAGTCCAAAATAAGAAACCGCTCGTATCAATTTATAAAAATGGCATGGCACACGTTTTTCTTGCTTAGTTTGTTCCTTTGCCATGATTAAGCATACATAATGCGAGTGACAAACAAGTAAAAGTGCTTCTTTTTTGTGCCTTACCGTTGCAACTAAAATCGAGCAGAGTATGATGGATTTGTCTAAGCAACGACCAAACCTTAAAGTCCAGCACAGATTAACTTGACTCTTAAGCTTGAGTGAGTGAGTGAGTAGTGAGGGCAAAGTGTAGCTAATCAAAAGAAAAATGTGGCCTGAGAAAGCCACAATGACTGAATGAGGTGAGGGTTAAGGACGCAACCTACCATGGCGGCACGCGAAGGGCAGCGTGATGTCCTGCGCCTCCGCGGTGTGCAGAATGTACTGGTCCTGCGCCCATTAAGGCATTAACACCCCACTACGACACTGCACGAATCAGACCACCGCAAGAAGGAGATTGAGACCGCAACGGAGGTGTGTGTTACCTGTGGCACGACGAACTCGTGGACGACCCCTCTCTGCCGGTCGTGGACGGTGACCTTGTGGGTGGGAGCAGGCGACGAGGACGAGTACGCCCTCTCCGACACGGGCCCCTCCACCTGCCGCAGCCCCGACGCCCGGGCCTTCGTCGTCGTCACGCCCCGGGCGGGGCGAGCCGTCGTGAACGGCGGCGCCCCAATGCGAGCCCTGACGATCGAGGGAGACAGAGAGAGGCAAAGGCAAAGTGAGGTGAACGTCAGAGACGAGGAGGGTGGGTGCAGTGGACGTACGTGGTCGCGGCGGGGCACGCCGCCATGCCAGCCGGAGCAGCTTGTCCCGCGGTGGTGGTAGGGAGCGCGAGCGGAAGGGGAAATCACGACGGGAATCGGGTCGGGTGTCGTCGCGCGGCACGAGGCCGCGGCTGTGGATCGGAGCGGATAAGGGGAAAGCGGGGCACCACGGGACGGACGCGCGCGCGGCCGTGGCGGCGGTGTCTCGCTCCAGTGCTCGAGTAGCCAGTTGGTTGGGCCGCGGGGATGCGCGCGGTTGAGGAAAAAAAGTCCAATATGACTCCTTTCAATATGGGTCGAATCTATTTAAATCCATCAACCGTAAAATCGGATATAACGACCCCTTCAACTATTAAAAAATAGTTTTGACTGATGTGACATCTACATAGTAGTCTAGTCTTAAAAGCAAATAAAAAAAATTAGATGTGTGACCCACATGTCGTGACACTATCTCTCTTGTATCTTCTCTCTGCTCCCACCAGGGGCTCGGGGTGACACAATAAGCAAAGAACACGGCAGCAGCGGTCCACGCTCAGCGAAGTGCGACGGGACCAGCGAGCCAAAGACGGATCAATCGAGGAAGGCGACAGAGTGTTATGGGATGAGCAGACGACGCGCTCCTCAAAGTCCAGCCAATGGCGACGCTCTCGTGGACCCACCAAATGAGTCACTTCCAGAGAGAGACACATCCACATGACTGATGACGGGCGCTTCTCCCCATCCCTGGTGACGACAAGCGATATGGAGGAGGGGTCGCAGGAAGAAGAGCCGGGAACAGGGGGTGGCATCCTCCTCGCTCGCTGCTCTAGCCCACTTCAGCCGTCTCCTCGCCAAAGGCAGCGACACAGGAAGATCCCGCTCGAGACCAGGGCGGTGCCCGATGAGAAAGGAGCCAGAGACGACGGTAAAGGCAGGCGGTGGCAGCGGAGCAAGATCCCGCTCGACGAGGGCTCGAAACACAAATCCGCCGACGACAATGAGGATGAGGATGCGGATGACAGGAGCTTGCACGTGGAGGAGGAAGGCTTCAACTTGGGCTTGGTAGGCATGGTCGGTGATGGACGAGACGGGATGGGGAGTGGGAGCGGGAGCGAGCAACAACGCCGAACAAGGAGTAGTAGTAAAGGGAGCATACCTTGTGGAGCGTCTCAATGTCACGAGTGAGCGCCGTGTCCCCCGCGTCACCTACTGCCAGACCCCAACCTGTCAATGCCCTTCACAAACGTCGTTGGCCTCGCTCTTTGCCCTCCACCACTGGTGTCATGATGCCACCATCGTCGCACCCCTCCACGTCTGCATGGTCGAGCCCTCGGAGTGGCAATGAGGAGAATGATGGCTCCTAGCGCGTGTGCCTCGTGCGGCGGAGGTTGCCTCGTTGGCGTCCCCCCATTGTTTTTGCTTGCCTTCTAGGAGGACGACGACGAGCGGGCCTGCTTTGCACGATGCCGGGGTATTGCGCCCTGTGAGAGAAAGGAGGAGAGAGGGAAGAATAAGAGTGGAGGTTGACACATGGGCCCCATGTTTTTTTTAATTTTTTTCCATCTCACTTACATGTAAGCCCCACTCTATTTTTAATCTTTCTAATGACTAAGATGTGATGAGGTGTTAGCGAAAACCGCCTACAAAATAGCCGAGTGTGAAGATTGTGGCAATCGGATATCCACATGGCAAGCTTATCCGACTAGAGATAGGGATAGGTTGTGAAGGGTTACGCGGAAGCTACGCTAGCAGAAAACAAAAACTTTTCTACCACGCAAACCAGGAACACTTGTAAGTAAGGGCCGATAGATCGTTACCGATTGGAGTACGCAGCGGAAATAGCCAATCAGGACTATCCGAACCGGAACTGTGTAGCCGATTCCCGCAAGCCGACAGCCGATTCCTGAGGACAACCGATTCACCAATCAGCCGATTCGCCGATGTAGCTGATTCGCTGAGTCGTCTGACCGCGTTCTCGCGCCTCGCTCCGATGCGCTCGATCCGATGCGCTCGACCGCAGCTGATTCCACCACAGTCGATCCGTAGCCAATCAACAGCGCGCAACGTAGCAGCGCCTCTACCGGTATCCACACGTCCGGGAACAGAACGCCGAACACCCGTGTGCTAGCACGCGATGCAACGCTAGGGTTTGGCTCAAAAGTGGGGAGGGTTTCCGTGGAGATTGATCTCGGCGACTTCTGTTGCGGATTCGGTTCAATGCGATACCACAACTCTCCACCCCTCGCCCCTTTATATAGAGTTGGCCGACTGGGATTAGTGGTCGATCAGGACTCTATTTTAAATCGGATCCTATCCAAATCTCACAGAGTTGGCCGCCCATACGTCGTAAGTCCATAGGACTCTATCCGATCGGATCTCTATCCGATCGAGCCGTATCCGAGTCCAACTCGAATGCCTGTTTTTATCCCCTTAAGCGTGCGACCCTGTAGGTTCAGGTATACTTGGTTTCGGCTATAGTCTAACTTAGCCGATCGTTGGCTCGAGTCCAACTCAGCCGACCTGTCAACAGCAGCGCCTAGCAGCATATATTGACACCATAGTATACAAGAATATAATATCGGCTCTGAACCTCTAATGTGTACACAAATCCCTTTGCCTCACGATACCAATTAAGCTATAGGCAAGATGTGTGCCATCCCTTCAATAGCTTAACCATTCCCTCGAACCGTATTGGATTATCTGTCTGTTGATTGACTCCTCAATCAACTTAGCATGGCCATGCATTTTTATAATCCATTACCTCGAGGGGCCCAGAGATATCTCTCCCAAAGGAGGAGCAAATTCCATCTTGATCACTCACATCCCACTCTATGTTTCGTAGCAAACCCGAAGACTACTTTTATAACTACCCAGTTACGGAATAGCATTTGGTAGTCCCAAAGTAGGCTACTACACATGTTGAAATCCATGGTGATCTCAGGTCTAAGGACTTTGTACCAACACTACCTGAGACCAACTAATGGCACATTAATTCCTGTAGTGTCTCATGTTGGGTCTATCCAACAATGTGTTCTCTAACATATATGTCCATGTTTATTGATTTAGTATCTCCATACCCATGATCTATGAGACATGATCATCAATCAATAAACATACCGATCTTAGAATAATATTTGTTCCAACAATATGACATATGATCAGGGATCGTTTAGAAATAGATTCATACATAAAGAGTCTCATAAATAAGTCACGTACTTATTGATCAATACAAGATGTCTATTTCATGGAACTGAATAACACTTTATTCATTTATATATAAACATTGACGTGATATCCAACATCTCCATGTTGCCTCTAGGGCATATCACTAACAATCTCCCACTTGCACTAGAGTCAATCATGTAAGTATCTAATACCCATTGCTCTTGTGTGCGCCTCATGTTTTGGCTGAGGGAGAGGTTTTGTCAGCGGATCGGCTTATGTTGAGATCCGTGTGCACTTTGCATATCTTGACATCACCTCGTCCACTATCTCGCGGATGAGATGATATCGCCAAAATATGTGTTTGGACTTCTGATGTGACCTCGGCTCCTTGGCTTGCGCAATGGCTCCACTATTATCACAATAGAGAGACATTGGACCAGTCGTACTAGTCATCACACCAAGCTCGAAACGAATTTCTTGATCCAAACGCCTCCTTTGCGCTTTCGAGCAAGCAATGTACTCGGCCTCCGTTGTAGAATCAGCAACGTATCCCGCTTGGAACTCTTCCACCGATCGCGCCTCCGTTCGTGCGAACACGAACCCATTGCGATCTATAATCATCCTTGTCCGTTTGGAAGCTAGCATCGGTGTAACCACTTACAACGAGCTCTTCTTCACCTCCATAGACTAGGAACATATCCTTAGTTCTTCTCAAGTACTTAAGGATATTCTTTACTAGATCCAGTGACCTTCACCGGATCTCGACGGTATCCGCTCGTAGCACTCAAAGCGTACGAGACATCCGGATGTGTACAAAGCATGGCATATATGATGGATCCAATTACCGA
The DNA here is from genome assembly GCA_019925245.2 of Oryza australiensis. Taxonomy (NCBI): domain Eukaryota; kingdom Viridiplantae; phylum Streptophyta; class Magnoliopsida; order Poales; family Poaceae; genus Oryza; species Oryza australiensis. The sequence continues at coordinate 595,015 of JAIFGZ020000161.1, read as the reverse complement.
AGCATATGGAACCATACCCATCTTATTCCGCTCATCATGTGTCCGAGGACACCGATTCTTGCTAAGATTAATGTCATGTGACATGGGCAAGAAACCTTTCTTGGAATCATGCATGTTGAACCTTTTCAACACCTTGTCAATGTATGTACTTTGGCTTAATCCAATTAGCCTCTTGGATCTATCTCTATAGATCCGAATGCCCAATATGTATGTTGTCTCCCTAAGTCTTTCATGGAAAAACTATTTTTCAATGAAGACTTGACGGATTCTAGCATAGGGATATCATTTCCAATCGCAATATATCATCCACATATAAGATTAGAAATACAATTGCGCTTCCACCGACCTTTTTGTAAACACAGACTCCTCTTCGTTTTTGATGAAACCAAACCCTTTGATTACTTCATCAAAACGAATATTCCAACTCCGAGATGCTTGCTTCAATCCATAAATGAATTTCGTAGCTTGCATATCTTTCCAGGCGATTGTGGATCGACAAAACCCCGAGGTTGTATCATGTATACATCCTTGCTTAGGTTTCCATTTAGGAAAGTCGTTTTGACATCCATCTGCCATATCTCATAATCGAAATATGCAGCAATCGCTAGGATAATCCGAATAGATTTAAGCATTGTGACGGGCGAGAAGGTTTCATCATAATCAACTCCTTGAATCTGTTTAAAACCTTTCGCCACCAATCGCGCCTTATAGATGTGAACATTTCCATCCATATCGGCCTTTTTCTTAAAAACCCATTTACACTCAATGGTTTTGACACCATCAGGTGGTTCAACCAAGTTCCAAACTTGATTGTCGTACATGGATTCTATTTAAGATTTCATGGCTCCAAGCCACTTGTTGGAATCGGGTCCCACCATCGCTTCCTCATAGGTCTTAGGCTCATCGTTGTCCAACAACAATATATCACGTTGTTCCGCACCTGTGTACCTGTCAGGCGCACGACGTGATCTTTCAGACCTCCATGGGGCTGGTGTATCTACAACTGGTGGCGCAACACTTTGCTCCTCCTGTTGTGGTTCTGTGGTCGCTAAAACATTTTCTGGTGTTTCTTGAACTTCTTCAAGATGCACCCTGCTCCCACTAACCCTTCTTGAAAAAAACTCTTTCTCCAAGAAAACACCGTGTCGGGCGACAAACACTTTGCCTTGTTCCCGATTATAAAAGTAATATCCCTTAGTTTCCTTAGGATATCCCACAAAGAGGCACTTGTCAGATTTGGGTGTGAGCTTGTCAGACTGTAAACGTTTTACATAAGCTTTACATCCCCAAATTTTGAGAAAAGACAAACTAGGGGGTTGCCCTGTCCATATATCATATGGTGTCTTTTCAACTGACTTAGATGGAACTTTATTTAGTGTGAGCGCAGTTGTTTCAAGAGCATATCCCCAGAAGGATAACGGAAGATCACTTTGGCTCATCATCGACCGCACCATGTCCAACAAGGTGCGATTTCTCCGTTCGGACACTCCGTTCCATTGTGGAGTTCCTGGCGGAGTCAACTGTGGAACAATCCCACAATCTTTTAGATGATTACCAAACTCTTGGCTCAAGTATTCCTCTCCACGATCCGATCGTAGAAACTTGATTGTTTTCCCTAAATGATTCTCGTACTTCATTCGGAATTCTTTGAACTTTTCAAAGGATTCGACTTATGCCTCATTAAGTAGATATAACCATATCTACTAAAGTCATCGGTAAAGGTAATGAAGTACTGATAATCACCTCTGGTCGTTGAGCTCATTGGTCCATATACATCAGTATGTATGAGTGCCAACAAGTCACTTGCTCTTTCACTGTGTCCCGTGAAAGGTGTCTTTGGCATCTTACCAAGTAAACAAGACTCACATGTCTCAAATGATTCAAAATCAAAAGAGTGAAGCAGTCCATCCTTATGGAGCTTCTCCATGCGTTTCTTATTTATATGGCCTAAGCGACAATGCCAGATAAACGTGGGGTTTGTATCATTAGAGAGTTGTCTTTCTGTATTAATGTTATAGATGGGAGACGCTTCAAGATTCAAAACGTATAATCCATTCACCAATGTGACTCCTTGCTAATCACATCTCTATGTGACTCTTGTTGTTGGTGTGGCATCTCCATGCCCCGGCCCCAACCTATGCCCCAAGGCCCAAAACTGTTTTGATAGCCTTGTTAAGTAAACCAAATGCTCCTGCTGTATATGTCCGACATATACCCCCTCGTGTTATGATAGAGAATGACACTCTGCTTTGGCAGACCCACCATTGACGAGCATAACGGTGACGGGTGCAACATTTGGAAGATCATCATTACTACTTAATTTTGCGAGGGGTGCTATCCTATCAAACAAACATATCACATATATGAAAGCAGGTAGAATAGCATATTATGAAATAGTATGACCCCCTTCACATGGTGATCTCCATCTCCATGCCGGCGCTGAGGATCTCCATCTTCGGCACCATCTCCCAATGTGCATGATGCTTGATTTCTTCAAACTAAGCTACTACTATAGAAGCTCTAATTGAAGATTACATCGACTCGCAGGTCGTGAAAGAATATTACAAGCATTACACGTATGAAAGAATATTACAGGGATTGCACATATGAAAGAATATTACATGCATCACATGCATCTCATACATACAATAGGGCCATACCATCTCAAAGCATTCTCTGCAAAAACAAGTTAGGCGTAGAAAATGTTTTCTACCTATCACAGAGAAACGACATCGAGACGACCTATAAAGGGGTACGCACCCGGAACACCACACGGAATTCATAGATCCAATCTATGAAATCGCTTACGAAAACCATGTCGGCATAATCATATTATGCCGTCCCGATACACTATCAAGGGAGATGGTTTGCGTAGGCGCGAGGCAGCTAACAAGATCGAACTACGAGATAGCTTCGGCATAACCACATTATACCATTCCGATACACTATCAAGGAATGCTATCTCGAAGCCGACTCAAACCGAGTTCTATGGATATTGCTTCGACGTAATCACATTACGCCGTTCCGATACACTATCAAGGAACGCAATTACCGTGAACTCTCCTCAACAAATCCCGTAAAAACCGATTGATCTAATCAACCCGTGTGCAAAACTTGTTCTAGATCCAATCTAAAACCCGAACTAAGCAAGATTAGCTCTGATACCACTGAAGGGTTACGCTAGCCGAAAACAAAAACTTTTCTACCGCGCAAACCAGGAACACTTGCAAGTAAGGGCTGATAGATCGTTACCGATTGGAGTACGCAGCGGAAATAGCCAATCAGGACTATCCGATCCGAAACTGTGTAGCCGATTCCCGCAAGCCGACAGCCGATTCCTGAGGACAGCTGATTCACCAATCAGCCGATTCGCCGATGTAGCTGATTCGCTGAGTCGTCTGACCGCGTTCTCGCGCCTCGCTCCGATGCGCTCGACCGCAGCCGATTCCACCACAGCCGATTCGTAGCCGATCAACAGCGCGCAATGTAGCAGCGCCTCTACCGGTATCCACACGTCCGAGAAAAGAACGCCGAACACCCGTGCGCTAGCACGCGATGCAAGGCTAGGGTTTGGCTCGAAAGATTGTGGCAATCGGATATCCACATGGCAAGCTTATCCGACTAAAGATAGGGATAGGTTGCGCCTTCCAAATATGTAAACCAACTATGACTTGGGTATTATGTTGCCGATTAGATAAGGCAACGTCTCATAGTCACGGTTTGGTAAGATTGAGGAAATCGACTTAGAGTAAGATAGGGTTTCCGATTTATAAGCCCGCCTCCCAAGACTATATAAGAGGAGTGAGGGCGTCCCTTGAGGGATATCGATATATGAGTTTTCGAGTTACGATCTTGAGATCAATATACACTTGGTGGATCGAATCCCCGAAACAGAAGTAGGGTATTACCTCACGAGAGGGCCTGAACCTGTCTAAATCCTTGTTTTCCATCCAACCCATTGTGCTTAGCGATCTTGAGTGCACCCCCAAAATTCTATTGCCGAAACCAAGTTTCGACAGTTGGCGCGCCAGGTAGGGGCCCGCGCGTCAAGACTTCTTCGACAATCTCACCGACAAGCGCGATAGGATCTTCCTCAAGCTTCGGCGACTTCGCCGCCAACGACTTCAACAAGCTCTCCTCCTTCGACTCGGATTCGGACCAGTCGGGAGGAGAAACCTGCTCGGCGCCGTTCGGTCTCCCGAACAACGCCGAGATTTACGACGAAATCTTGGATTCCAAGATGCAGTCCATCCACTCCGACGAAGGAACTCACTCAACACTGTTCGGGCTACCGAACGCCGCCAAGATCTGCAGCGAACTTCTCATCTCCCCGACGGAGCCAATCCACTCCGAAGAAGACCTCTCGGCACCGTTTGGATTACCAAACACCGCTGAGATCTACCGCAAGCTCCTTCACTCCGAATCAAGATTGATCCACTCGGAGAGATCCACGTCCTCAAGCTCCGACTCGGACTGGAACAATCCAGATCCGAACCACCCGGGCTCAAGGGAGATCGCCGTCATCTTCCAACCATTCGGCTCATGCTCATCCTCAGAGCTCAACGAATATCTCAGCTCTTCAGGCTTTGACGACCTTTATGGCATCCCCTCGGACGAAGCCGACGACTCCAACTGCGACAAGGACTACGAGCCGAAGTGCTTCGACGTCCTCATGGCTGAGGTGGCCGAGACCGACTCAGCCATGGCTCGCAGGCTTGCGGAAGAAGAACGAGCCAGAATTGAGCAAGAGCGCAAGCTGGCCAAGAGGAGAAGAAACGCAAAGAGGAAGCCGACAGAAGGATGCAGGATTTAAGGGCAGCCGGACGATCCGCTCAAGAGGCTATACTTCAAACGCGGGTCCGCAACACCAATATCTTCCAGACGCCACAGCAGAACGCCGTCGCTGCCCTCACTCTCCTGGATACTATTATTGAGATGGCTCCCCCGACGTAACCCCGATCCTAGACAAGATCAAGACCATCGTTGCGGCTACGGCCAACGGTCATCCCTCCACCTCAGCACGAAGGCCGACTGAATCCGTGGCAGAAACGCCCGACAGAAGCCGGCTCCCGCCGCTAAGGTCAAGGGATTACAAGATGCCCGAGCCAGACCGGTCGACAACCAGGCCAAGAGGCCCACACCGTGATTCCACGCACAAGCATCAGGAGCAAACGGCCGACTCCCGCGAGAAGCAACATGGACGTCCACCCGTCCACCACCGTGTCCGCCGCAACAACAGCTCCAGCTACCGAAGCAGCCTACCGAGGACCCCGTCGAGTGATCTGCGGGAAGTCCTCGATTGTCGCTACCAAGAACGGGATCAACGCACCCGGGAAGATCGAAGGGGATCACCCGATAGTAATGACGACAGAGTACCAGCTTTCACTCGGGAGCTTCGCGAGTGCATTGGCCGAACGGATTCAAGCCGACTGGAATCGAGAAGTACGATGGTAAGACCGACCCCGAGTCGTGGCTGACCGTGTACACCCTCGCCATCCGGGCGGCAGGAGGCGACAACAAGGCCATGGCCAATTACCTGCCCGTGGCCCTCACCAACTCAGCCAGGAACTGGCTCACGAGCTTGCCACGAGGCTCGATCGGCTCGTGGAGTGAGTTAAGGGACCACTTCATTGCCAACTTCCAGGGCACCTTCGAGAGGCCTGGAACCCACTTCGATCTCTACAACGTCATCCAGAAGCCGGATGAACCTCTGAAGGACTACATCCGGTGCTTCTCCGAAAAGCGCAACAAGATCCCTAACATCACCGACGACATCATCATCGCCGCCTTCCAGAAGGGAGTCCGTGATGAGCTGTTGATCGGGAAATTTGGGCGCAAGCCACCGAAGACGGTGAAGCAGATGTTTGAGACGACCAACTCATACGCCAAGTCCAACGACGCCATCAAAGCAACCAGGCCAAGACCGCCCGACAGAGGGACGACAAGCGTGCAGGAGGAAGCCGGAATCCTAAGAAGGATAATGGCAACAACAACCAGGCGAAGGACCACAAGCGTCGACCCGAAGATCTAGTTGCCGCAACCTCTAATTCCCAACGTCGCCCCCGAGTCACGGCCTACGACGCCATCATGAACGCTCAGTGCACGCATCATCCCAATCACAAGCACGCGGCTAAGGACTGCTTCATCTATAAATAGTTCGCCGAGCAAGATGCGGCACACCAACAAGAAGCCGACGAGGAAGCCGCCCATCGGCGCCAAGAAGAACAACACGGCCGAGAATGCCGAGCCTTTTCAAGACCCCATGGGCGAGCTGAATCACATCTTCGGGGGCCGCTAGCCTATGAATCCAAGAGGAAACAGAAGCTAACTGACCGAGAGGTCAACACGGCGCAACCCGAGGTCCCACAGTACCTACGATGGTTGGAGGTGGCCATCACATTTGACCGCTCGGATCATCCCGACCGAGTGGTTCACCCGGGGCGCTATCCACTCGTCTTGGACCTGGTGGTCCGCAACATCAAGCTCAAGCGTGTTCTCATCGATAGGGGCAGGGGTCTCAACATTTTGTTCGCCAAGACCTTGGACGAGATGCAGATCCTGAGGGCCGAACTGAAGGCAAGCTCAGCCCCCTTCCATGGAGTTATTCCGAGGCTGTCATCTACACCACTCGGGCACATCGCCCTTCCGGTCACCTTCGGAGTTCGAGAGAATTTCCGGACGAAGAACGTTACTTTCGAGGTGGCCGACTTTGAAACGGCCTACCATGCCATCATTGGAAGGCCTGCACTCGCCAAGATCATGGCGATACCCCATTACACCTACCTCTGCATGAAGATGCCGGGTCCCAACGGCGTCATCACTCTTCGCAGCGACGTGAAGCAAGCCTTCACCTGCGACAAGGAGAGTTGCGACATGGCCCAATCTCACGAGAGATCACGTGGCCAGTAAGAAATCCAATTGACCGCATCGACTTCGTCAGAGGGTGAAATCCCCGCGAAGAAGATAGCCAAATCAGGAACCGGCGACGCCAAGACCAAGAAGATCTCCCTTGATCCATCGGATACCTGGAACACTGCTGTAATCGGCGCTGAACTAGATCCCAAATAGGAAAGCGTGCTCGTCACCTTCCTCCAAAATAATAAAGATGTTTTTGCTTGGAAACCATCTGATATGCCTGGAATTCCTAGGGAGGTGATCAAGCACTCTTTACACGTCAAAGATGACGCAAAACCAATCAAACAGCGATTACGCAGGTTCGCGCAGGATTGGAAAGACGCCATCAAAGAAGAGCTCGCAAAGCTCTTAGCCGCTGGCTTTATCAAAGAAGTTCTGCATCCCGATTGGTTGGCCAACCCGGTTCTGGTCTGTAAAAAGACGAGGCAATGGCGCATGTGCGTTGACTACACCGACCTCAACAAAGCCTGCCCCAAAGATCCATTCCGGCTACCTCGCATCGACCAAGTCATAGATTCAACATGCACGCCAACTCCTCGCCTTTTGGATGTTACTCGGGCTACCACCGATCAGCTTGAAAGCATCCGACTGCCTGAAGACATCGTTCATCACGCCGTTTGGAGCCTAGTGCTACATCACCATGCCCTTCGGCCTGAAGAACGCCGAGGCCACACACCAACGCATGATCCAGAGGTGTTTTCAAACGCAGATTGGGAAGAACGTAGAAGCTTATGTCGACGATGTCGTCATCAAGACCAAGCAGAAAGAAGACCTGATTGCCGACCTAGAGGAAACCTTCGCAAATATTTGGGCCTTCAGAATGAAGTTAAACCCGGAGAAATGCACTTTCGACGTTCCATCAGGCAAACTGCTCGGCTTCATGGTGTCACATCGTGGCATTGAAGCCAATCCGAAAAGATCAAAGCTATCTTGAACATGAAGCCCCGAGTAACCGAAGGATGTCCGTAAGCTCACCGGCCGCATGGCGGTGCTAAGTCGATTCATCTCTCGACTCGGCAAACGAGGCATGCCCTTCTTCGATTGCTAAAGAAAACGGACGACTTCCAATGGACCACGGAAGCCCACAAGGCCTTTGAAGATTTTAAAGAATTCCTCACGACGCCGCCCGTCCTAGCCTCACGTCAGCCCCAGGAGCCCTTGCTACTGTACGTTTCAGCAACTCACCAAGTGGTTAGTACGGTCCTCGTGGTCAAGCGCGAAGAAGAAGGGCGGACCCAGAAGATCCAGAGGCCGATCTACTTTGTTAGCGAAGTATTGGCAGGAGCCAAAATTCGCTACCCTCAGGTACAAAAATTGCTATATGGTGTTCTGATAACCGCGAGGAAATTGGCGCACTATTTTCAGGGTCACTCGGTCACCATCGTCACTTCCTTTCCACTCGGCAATGTCATCCACAACCGGGAGGCGACTGGGCGCATCGCGAAGTGGGCCCTGGAGCTGATGCCGCTGGACTTAACTTTTAAGGCGAGGGACGTCTGTAAAGTCACAAGCCCTGGCGGACTTCTTAGCCGAGTGGACCGAACAACAAGAAGATGTACCTTGAGAAGACCTTCAATATTGGACCATGCACTTCAACGGATCCAAGAGGATCACCGGCTTGGGAGCGAGAGTTGTGCTGATCTCCCCGACTGGGGAAAGGCTAAGATACGTCCTTCACCTCCACTTCTCCTCCTCACATAACGTCGCCGAGTACGAAGCCCTGCTACATGGACTGCGGCTCACAGTTTCACTTGGGATACGTCGGCTCATCGTGAAAGGGGATTCCCAGCTAGTCGTGAACCAAGTCAAGAAAGACTGGTCCTGTCTAAACGACACTATGGAGGCCTACCGACAGGAGGTTCGCAAACTTGAAAACAAGTTTGACGGACTCGAGCTATCACACGTCCTAAGACACAACAACGAAGCAGCTGACGAGTTGGCGCAGTTCGGATCCAAACGTGAAGCCGCCCCAACAGATGTTTTTGTCGAACACCTCTATGAGCCAACAGTTGCGGCAAAACCAACTCCTAACGAACAAGCTGCAAACGAAGTCGTCATGATTTACACCGACCGGAGGACACCACTCATCAAATTTTTAACACAAGCAAGAGCGTCGGAAGACCGGGATGAGGCGAACGTGTCCGACGTCATGGTTGACTCCGATTTATACAAGAGAAGTCCCTCCGAGTCCCGATGAGATGCATCACACCCGAGGAAGGACGACTACTCCAAGACATCCACACGGCATATGCGGAAGCCACGCGGCAAAGACACACCTTGGTGGGCAAAGCCTACAGACAAGGTTTTTTCTGGCTTACCGCGGTCTCCAACGTGGAAAAAGTGGTACGAACCTGTGAAGGCTGCCAATTTTTCGCCCGACAGAGCCATGTCCCAGCCCAAGAGCTACAAACAATTCCATTATCCTGGCCATTTGCGATATGGGGCTTAGACATGGTTGGCCCTTTCAAGAAGGCTCCAGGAGGATTCACGCACCTATTCGTCGCAATCGACAAGTTCTCCAAGTGGATCGAAGTTAAGCCGGTTGCTGCAATCACCGCCGACAAGGCACGGGACTTCATCCTCAACATCGTACACCGGTTCGGCGTCCCAAATAGAATTATAACCAACAACGGGACTCAATTCACTAGAGGCATCTTCAAAGAATTCTGCGAAGACTTCGGGATCAAAATCTGCTATGCGTCGGTTGCACACCCCAAAAGCAATGGTCAAGTTGAGCGTGCCAACGGCATGGTCCTTCAAGGCATTAAGGCACGCGTGTTCGACCGCTTAATTCCTTATGCCAGCAAGTGGGTGCAAGAGCTCCGCTCGGTTCTATGGTCTCTGCGGACCACGCCCAGTCGGGCTACCGGCCAAACTCCCTTCTTTTTATTCTATAGCGCAGAAGCCATGTTGCCAAACGAGATGGAGTATGAATCCCTCCGAGTCCGTAGCTTCAACGATGAACGCTACGACCCAAACCGAGTGGATGACCTCACCCGATTGGAAGAGGCCCGCGAGGCAGCCCTCATCCAGTCGGCAAAATATCTTCAAGGGCTCAGACGATACCACAGTCGCAACGTTCAAGCACGAGCTTTTATCATTGGCGATCTGGTTCTACGCAAGATTCAAACCACCAAGGACCGTCACAAGTTATTCCCCTTATAGGAAGGACCGTATATAATTGCTGAGGTGACTCGGCCAGGCGCATACCGATTAAAACGTGAAGACGGATCTATGGTAGAGAACTCCTGAAACATCGAGCATCTTCGACGATACTACGCTTAAATTTTCTTAAGTTTCATGCTCTTTTTGACTGCTAAACTCAAGCAATATGACTTCTTGAGTTAGCAGTCGGGGGCAGTACATATATCAATAAAACATAGTTTTCTTCACCAACTTATGCATATTCGGTTTATCATTGTTTAATGTTCCTTGATTCGAGTTCAATGTTTAAGGACTGAGAATTTTTTGATGACCTAATCAAGCTTAGGCTTGGTGACAATCGGACGAAAATTACTTAAGAAATTTTACATAAAAACTCGGATCAAGGCATTAACATAAATAAGCCAAATATCTACAAAGTTTACATCAGAAAGTTGCATATAATGTTTACATGACAAATTAAGGCCGGAAGTGGTTCACTACATCGGCGGCCACCTTTTTGGCCGATTCCTGTGCCTCACTAATCAAATCGAGGGTCTGCTCATCTGAAGTTCCCTCAGCGAAGCCCTCCCCGATTGAATCGACGTCCACTCGAGGGTAGAGTGACTTCGTCTGAGCAAGGGCGAAGCCCGCTCCCATGACAATCGCCTCGGAAATGTTGGTCAAATACTGGTCAGGGGCTCGCCTAAGCTTGTCAAAGACTTCAACTGGGTCCAGTGAGCTGGTCCCGACTCCATGATGGAACAAAGACAGCAGGATCGGCGTTGCTGCGTTAGCAACATCCTCTCGGACCTTTCTAGCTTGTTTGACCCTCTCAAGCAAAACACCGTATTGAGCTTGGGTATTGACTTTGTAAGCTGCCAAAGACATATGATTACATAGAGCGTTGTAAGAAGATGCCCCGCCTCGGCCTTTCGAATCCCGCCACTCGATCTTGATCGGGGAACCTGTGTTTCGAAGATCAGAACTGGGATCTCTTCCACTGTGGCGGGTAGATCAGAGGAATGATGAAGATACAAGAAAGTTAAATTGAAGATTAAAGATGAAGTGTTCATCCAAGACTTACCGGTTTCGGTGGACGGATCCTTAACTGGTGCAGCCCGGCTGGTTTCTCCCTTCTGACTTTTGACCGACTGGTCTTTAGTCGGAGCCCTTTGGGCTGCAGCCGGGGGCTTCTCCGTGACCGACTAGTTTCCAGTCGGGGTGTCCTGGCTGGCGGTCGGGGGCTCCCTCCTTGGGATATCTTTGCTGGGAGGCGAGGGCTTTTCACCCGGAGCGCTCTCGCTCGGGAGAGGGCTCCGGGGCTTTGGTTCCGTGGGCTTGGATGCCTCGGACGCGGCAGCTGGCGTTGGCCCTTCACTCTTCCCGGCAGGGTCTATATCTTGGGGCCTCCTGCCAGACGAACGACGAGCGCAGTCGGAATGAAGACAAAGAAATTTTCAACAAAGAGCTTAACTTCAAACATAAGGCGTACCTGGATGACCGGCGGATCTTCGGCGCCGCTTTTGGTGACGGCCTCGGAGGGGTTGCCCCGGCTGAGGGGCTGGGACGTCATTGTCCGAGTCATCGATAATGAGCCTCCTCTTGCTCTCCCGTTTGCTAATATCTTCACTCGGGGCCGCCCTTTTTCCGGCTGGATCACTATGAATCTTCACGCTGCCGGCTGGCTTCTCGGTAGGTCGGGTCGGCACGTTATCGTGAGGAATTTTGTATGGCTTCGAAATGATGGAGACATTTTCCTGCAAGATAGATTCTTATAACACTAACAAGTGTGACATCAAGATTACAAGGCAGTGAAAGAGTTAAGTCGGCTTAACGGAGGAGGAGGTCGATACAGACTGAAGGGAAGGACTGGCAGCATGAGGTTGCGTTCGACCGCAATTTCAGTCGAGAAGACCTTGTGATACGATATGATGTCCCGACCTTCACGGCGTAGGATCAAACTCTGGATAACTTTGCTGCAAGCAGCGATAACTAGTGCAACCTGACGAATAAAACTCGAAGCCAACCACCGTCTTTAACCGACAACCTGAATTGAGGATTCGCCCAACCACACTCTCAAGGAACCAACCAACACAGCCTACAATCAATCGAGGAAACCTTCGAAGGGAGTAGGAGCACCAATTGGGAGCGGATGAAGCCGCCGCTTCTGTAAATCCCGCGAAGAAAATCACAAGAGCAAAGGGGTAGAGATCACTCTCTAGGGTTTGTTAGCACACAGCTAAACAAAAGGGGTTCTGTATTTCAATTATCAATGGTCTGTGATTACAATGAGTTTAGGGGATATTTATACTAGCAACAACCCTGCTAGATAGGTGGAAACACGAATTAAACAAAATAACACGCACTATGTGAACGGGCCTCCTCGAGATGCCTTCCTGGAGAGTTTCCGCGTGGCTGTTTGACTTCTGCGCAGTCCTCAATGTTTTGGCAATAACTCCATCTTGGAATCTCCAAATGACATGCGGTTTATTGTGTTAGAAAGTTAACTTGCTAAGCTTTCACACCATGTGCAGCATGTACCACAACATATTGTAGATTGGTACAGTTTATTATACGAAGTTGACCATCAGGCTGACTGCTGACTCTCTGACCAGTCTGCACTAAAACTGGTCGGCAGGAAAACGATGCATCCAAACTGGTTGGCACTTGAAGCATTGGAAACTAGACTCAATAAGCTTTCCAACAAGTCCTCATGGACCTTCATAGCTTTTGTGGATCAAAAGTTATGGCAGTTTCTTTTCGACGGTTCTGTCCTGCTGGATTGGCTCGAGCTCGGTTCTTCTCTGTAGTCCATCCTTGGTGCATCCTTGGCATCATCTTTGGTGAACCTAAGCATTAGCAACATATACGACTTAGGTAGTATATAATTCTTATTAATATTAAAATGAATTTCACAAAGTAGCGCGTGCACCTCTTGTTGTAGCTTCTTAGCTCGACTACGAGTAATTGGTCCGTCAAAGGCGTGAGTGGTCGGCAGAGTGGTCGGTGTAGGCTTGTCAAAGGCATGCTGGTCGGAGTGGTCGGTGTAGGCATATCATCCTCCCCCTCTTGAAAAGGAGTCGTCCTCGACTCTGAGATATCTTGACTTGTGAATGGTGAGAGATCAGCAACATTGAAAGTGGTGCTGCCACCATAACTTGCTAGAAGATCTATCTTGTATGCATTGTCATTGATCTTTGCAAGAACACGAAATGGACCATCTCCTCGTGGCATCAACTTGGATTTGCGCTTATCAGGAAAGCGATCCTTGCGCAAGTGAATCCACACCAAGTCCCCTGGTTCAAATAACACTTTCTTCCGATGTTGGTTCACACTTGCAGCCTTGCGTGTTGCCTTGCGTTCAATTGCTTCCTTGGTCTTCTCGTGTATCTTCTTTACATATGCAGCACGCTTAGAGGCTTCCATGTTTGTTCTTTCCTGCATCGGCAAAGACAACAAATCTATCGGAGTAATTGGTTTGAACCCATAAACAATTTCAAAAGGACACAAATTAGTGGTGGAGTGTACAGCCCTATTATAAGCAAACTCCACATGAGGCAAGCAATCCTCCCGATCCTTCAAGTTCTTTTTCACCATTGTCCGTAGCAGCATTGATAATGTACGATTCACCACTCCAGTTTGCCCATCGGTTTGAGGGTGACAAGTGGTTGAGAACAAAAGCTTGGTCCCAAGTTTTGCCCATAATGTTTTCCAAAAATAGCTCACAAACTTGACGTCACGATCAGACACAATGGTCCTGGACATTCCATGCAGCCGCACAACTTCTCTAAAAACAAGTTAGCAACATGTGAAGCATCGTCGGTCTTGTTGCAAGGGATGAAATGAGCCATCTTTGAAAATCTATCGACCACAACAAAAATAGAATATTTTCCCTTTGAGTTCTAGGCAAGACAAAAACAAAATCCATGCTTATGTCTTCCCAAGGAATATTAGGAGCAGGTAGGGAGTGTATAAACCATGAGGGTTCAGTTTTGACTTAGCTTTATGACGATGATGCATCGCTCCACAATTCGATGACATCTCTCCTCATCTTGGGCCAATAGAAATGATCACCGAGCAGTTCGTAAGTTTTCTTTTGTCCAAAATGGCCAGTCAATCCTCCTCCATGTGATTCCCGTAACAAAAGCAGCTAACAGAGGAATTTGGAACACAAAGCTTGTTAGCTCGAAACAAAAACCCATCATGTATGTGATATTTTTCCCAACCTTTTCCATCGTTACAATTTTTGTATGGTTCTGAAAATTCAGGATCATTGTCATACATACCTTTCAAACTTTCAAGTCCCAAAACTTTTACCTCGAGTTGATTCAGCAACACATTCTTTCGAGACAATGCATCAAGAACCACATTGTCCTTACCTTTCTTATATTTCACAATGTATGGAAACGTTTCAATGAACTCAACCCATTTGGCATGGCGACGGTTCAGTTTTGATTGTCCTTTCAAGTACTTCGAGCTTCATGGTCGGAATGGATAATAAATTCTTTCGCCATAAGTAATGCTGCCAAGTCTCAAGTACACACACCAAAGCATACAATTCTTTATCATACACGAGAATAATTTAGTTGAGCACCTCCCAGCTCACTAAAATATGCTACAGGTTTTCCTTGCTGCATTAAAACTCCGCCTATTCCAATCCCACTAGCATCACATTCAACTTCAAAAGTTTTAGTGAAATCAGGTAGAACAAGTAATGGTGCTTCACTCAATCGTTTCTTTAATTCTTGAAAAGCATTTTCCGTGAGTTTCCCCATTTAAATTCAATCCCTTTCTTTGTCAATTCATTTAATGGAGCAGCAATGGTACTAAAATCTCTCACAAATCTCCTATAGAAACCAGCAAGGCCATGAAAACTCCTTACCCGACTTACATTTGTAAGAGTTGGCCAATCCTTGATAGCTTTTACCTTGGTCTCATCCACCGTTATATCTTTTCCTGAAACAATAAAGCCAAGGAACACCACATGGTCGTGCAAAAACTGCACTTGTCAAGATTAGCAAATAATTTCTCCTTTCGGAGCTCATCCAAAACTTGACGAATGTGATTCATATGCTCTTCAAACGACTTGCTGTAAATCAAGATGTCATCAAAGTAAACAACTACAAATTTTCCAATGAAATCTCTCAGACATGGTTCATTAATCTCATAAAAGTGCTAGGAGCATTAGTCAATCCAAAAGGCATAACTAACCATTCATACAGCCCAAATTTTATTTTAAACGCAGTTTTCCGTTCATCTCCAGTTTTCATTCTTATTTGATGGTAACCACTTCTCAAATCAATTTTAGTGAATATTGTGGATCCACTCAATTCATCAAGCATGTCATCTAAGCGTGGAATAGGATGACGATAGCGAACAGATGATGTTATTTATAGCTCTACAACCAACACACATTCTCCACGATCCATCTTTCTTAGGTACTAAGATCACAGAACAACACAAGGACTAAAACTTTCTCGAACAAAACCTTTATCAAGAAGTTCTTACACTTGCCTTTGTATCTCCTTTGTTTCTTCAAGATTGCTTCGGTATGGTGGTCGGTTCGGGAGTGCAGCTGGAATGAGATCAATTTGATGCTCAATCCCACAAATTGGAGGTAGTCTAGCTGGTGTCTCCTTTGGAAAAATATCTTCATAGTCCTGCAAAAGATGAGACACAACACTAGGAAGAGAGGTGATGTCATTAGGTGAAATTAAAATGTCTTTGTACACAAGTACAAAGTGCACTTGATCCGGGTTGTTCCTCACTTCTCTCATCTCGCATTTTGTGGCTAGCATAACTAAGCGCTCTCCTCTCCTTTCTTTTTGTCTCTCAAATTTGGCTTGTGGCACTCACTCACCGATTTGTGGATGTCACTCAATTTATTTTGCTCTCCATCTTCTCTACTCACGGGTACAACTTCAGATTTCTTTTGTAAGTGCTCGGCCATGATTTGTTGTGGTGTCATAGGTTTGAGAACAAACTTCCTCCTCTTTAGCTCGAGGGGTATTGATTTGTCCTCCCACAAGTGCTGAGTATAGCAATCATATTGCCAAGGCCTACCAAGCAGCAAGTGGCACACGACATGGGGGCCACGTCGCACTCAACGGTGTCAACATATTCGCCAATTTTGAATGGTACTTTTACTCTATACCCAATCTTAATATCTCCCGAATCATTCAACCATTGGACATGATAGGGATGAGGATGTCGCTGCAACTTTAGACCAAGTTTGTCAACCATATCACGACTAGCAAGATTATGGCAGCTTCCGCCATCAATGATCACCTTTACTACCTTATCTTGCACTTTTGCTCTGGTCTGAAAAAGATTATGTCGTTGTCCATTTTCAGCTTCTTTCACTTGGACACTCAAAATTTGAGTCACCACAAGAGAAGCACCTTGCTCAAAATCACACCTAGTATGTTCCTCATCCTCCTAGGCTTCCTCAACATTCTCTTCCTCAACTTCTTCTTCACTAGTTGACTCAAATTCTCCATTGTCATTCACAAGAATCACCCGATTGTTTGGGCACTCTCTAATTACATGCCCACGGCCTCCACACTTGAAACATTGGATACCACTACTCTTGGTCTGTAGAACCCACCGAAGTGGAGGTGGATGCCGCCGGTTTAGCACTCATGCTTGGGCCAGCAGTGTTCTTCCCACTAACAAGCATTTTGAATATTGGAACGCAAACCTCCGCTTGAACTTTTGTCGACGAGGGTGCAGCAACAAACTTGGAGATTGATTTGCTTCCTCCAGAATAATTCCTTGTGCCAAATGACAGGGATTTGCTGCTCTTAGCATCTTGCTGAAGTTGACGTTCAGCTTTGGTTGCTTGATGTACCAAATCAATTAAATGTCGACGGTGAAACTCAACAATACGCTGAATGTTGCGATGTAGACCAGCCATGAAACGTGCAATGGTTTGCTCCTCATCTTCATGCACATTAGCTCGAATCATAGCCTTCTCCATCTCTTTATAATATTCTTCAACGAGAAATTTCCTTGTCTCGATTCTGCAGCTTATCAAAGAGATCACGTCGATAATGCTTGGGTACAAATAGAAGTCTCATTTCTCTCTTCATTTCTTGCCAACTTGCAACAGGATGTTCCCCTTCTTCTCGATCTTGGAGCAGTTGCTCCCACCAAACAAGAGCATATCCATCAAATTCTAGAGATGCCATTGCCAACTTCTTCGCTTCCGAATAATTATGCATGCGAAAGATCTTTTCCACCTTCAACTCCCATGTGAAATAGTCTTCGGATCAGACCCTCCATCAAATTTTGGCATGGTAAATTTTAGTTTACCAAACCTCTCCTCCGGGTTGCCTCTCCTATGACGTCGGCGACAAAACTGCGCTGAGAATGATTATCATCATCCTCATCTTCGATTCTTCATTATCATTCGGCCGACCTCGTCCACTTCCTCTGCTATGTGCAGCTCTTCGGTTCCCCGACCCCTTCTCCTTACATCACTACCTTCATCATCTCCACCATGGTTGCTGGCTCTTTCTTGAGGAGGACGACGTCCTTGGATCTCATTCATAAGGCCCTGAAAGCTTGTGTCAATTGATCTTGCTTTTCTTCCATGCTTTGCCGAAGTTCATTAAATTGTGCCATAGTGACACATTCATCGATCTCACCATTGGAATCCATCTTCTGTCAAATTAGTGAGAACAAAGCAACAAATATATATGGAATAGAAATATATGTGGAATCTCACGACCTCACCGCTCTTACCGACCAAAGCTCTTATGAATTCCTGCGGTTACGAGAAACAAATGTGTGGTGGTAACAAGAGTGATGGTTAAGCGAATACAAGACCGAGATACCGATTACGATGGCTTGTATGTGGAGCTTGGTGGGGATTAATTAAACAAGGCATGCAATCTGATCCTTGCTGTTGTAAAGTTAAGTAACAATCCAAACTAGAAGTTCCCGCCTAGTGTTGACCAAAGGATATGGAATGATGTCAATCGATCAAACACACGCGCAAAGAAATTTCAGAGTTGATGCAAACAAGGAATATGATTGGGATGCAAGTGTTGCGATCAAACCCAACCAAAGTTTTGCACCAAACACGGATAGCAGATGGGTTGCACAACTGGTTGTGATAAACTTTCAAAGACGTGCATATAAACAAACCGATCTTTCAATAACTTTCTCAACTTTTATTTTTTAAAAAACTTTTCTTTCTTCTCCTTTTTTTGACACACTTTTTTTATAGAACTAAACACAGGGATCAACTATAACACTTGCACACTTATGATATAAACAAAGCACAGCCAAAGAGCAATAACTTGATAGGATCAAAGGTAACACGAAGGACGATAATGGCTATAGATTTTTTTAGCAATTTTCAGATATATAAAGAGGCTCAAAGGACACACAAAGGAGATATGATCAGCAACTAAAACAAAGACTCTAATGGACTGAGACCTAACCGAACTCACAAGAATTACAGATTGAACAAAAGGGTTATGGCAAATATTTTTATGGCTTTTTCAGTGGATAGGACGAACAAGAATATATATGTAGCTAAGGGTAAAGAATCCTATCGTGGCAACTGAAGCTCTGATACCAGATGATACGATATGATGTCCCGATCTTCACGGCGTAGGATCAAACTCTGGATAACTTTGCTGCAAGCAGTGATAACTAGTGCAACCTGACGAATAAAACTCGAAGCCAACCACCGTCTTTAACCGGCAACCTGAATCGAGGATTCGCCCAACCACACTCTCAAGGAACCAACCAACACAACCTACAATCAATCGAGGAAACCTTCGAAGGGAGTAGGAGCACCAATTGGGAGCGGATGAAGCCGCCACTTCTGTAAATCCCGCGAAGGAAATCACAAGAGCAAAGGGGTAGAGATCACTCTCTAGGGTTTGTTAGCACACATGAACAAAAGGGGTTCTGTATTTCAATTATCAATGGTCTGTGATTACAATGAGTTTAGGGGATATTTATACTAGCAACAGCCCTGATAGATAGGTGGAAACACGAATTAAACAAAATAACACGCACTATGTGAACGGGCCTCCTCGAGATGCCTTCCTGGAGAGTTTCCGCGTGGCTGTTTGACTTCTGCGCAGTCCTCAATGTTTTGGAAATAACTCCATCTTGGAATCTCCAAATGACATGCGGTTTGTTGCTTTAGAAAGTTAACTTGCTAAGCTTTCACACCATGTGCAGCATGTACCACAACATATTGTAGATTGGTACAGTTTATTATACGAAGTTGACCATCAGGCTGACTGCTGACTCTCTGACCAGTCTGCACTAAAACTGGTCGGCAGGAAAAAAAGATGCATCCAAACTGGTTGGCACTTGAAGCATTGGAAACTAGACTCAATAAGCTTTCCAACAAGTCCTCATGGACCTTCATAGCTTTTGTGGATCAAAAGTTATGGCAGTTTCTTTTCGACGGTTCTGTCCTGCTGGATTGGCTCGAGCTCGGTTCTTCTCTGTAGTCCATCCTTGGTGCATCCTTGGCATCATCTTTGGTGAACCTAAGCATTAGCAACATATACGACTTAGGTAGTACATAATTCTTATTAATATTAAAATGAATTTCACAAAGTAGCGCGTGCACCTCTTGTTGTAGCTTCTTAGCTCGACTACGAGTAATTGGTCCGTCAAAGGCGTGAGTGATCGGCAGAGTGGTCGGTGTAGGCTTATCAAAGGTTTGAGTGGTCGGCATGCTGGTCGGAGTGGTCGGTGTAGGCATATCACCTTGTACATCCAGATCTTCAGGATCTCGAAGCTGAGGGAGTCACGATCTTCCCGATTGGGGTCCCTCTCACCCTCGTACTCGAAGGCTGGCTTCGATCGTTCTTTAATCGGCGCCAGTCGGCTCCTGATGAAGTGCCGAGTGATTTGCTCGCCGCGAAGACCTTTTTGCTTCATCTCCAAGATCTTCGCTAGCAACTTGTTGGCTTCATCCCAATCTTGGGCTACTGGCACAGTGCTCCAAGTAGGCCTGGGCACGGGGGGAAAGCCAACGAAGTTTGGCAAGCTGGGCTCTAAGATTGGAAATATAGAACCAGCTTGCGTGCCAACCCTTGTTAGAGGATTTCAAAGGGAGAGAGAAATACTCCTTGCGGAGGGATCCGCGGAGTTGGAAACCTGCCCCACCGACGACGCAGGCTGGTCCTTATTTGGATGCGGCTTAAGATGAAACATGCGACTAAGAGCGGAAGTGGGGGAGAATGTCGAGGAAGGCTTCACATACGTGAATAAAGAAAGCGATGTGGAGCATAGTGTTGGGATTCAAATGATAGAGACGAAGACCATAATAATCAAGAATCCCCCTAAAGAACTCGGAGGTGGGGAGGCTGAAGCCACAGTAAAAGAAACAAGTGAAGACGACGAGCTCACCGGTGTTCGGGGTGGGAAACTCCTCACCACCGGGCGCCAACCCACGATCTCCTTGGGAGGAAGCACTCCGTGCTTCACCATCTCCTTGAGGGTGGATTCCCTCACATCAGAAGTGGCCCACTGCTCGAAAGGGATTTTCCTCTCATCCGCCATGAATGTGGTTTGTGTGGGGAGCAGATCTGGCTAAAAGGATGGGGATTTGAGATAGGAGTCTGAGAAGATGGATGCGGAGGCTAGCTGTGAGCGAAGCGCAGGCTTCTGGATCGGTGGATTTGGCGCGTGCAAGGGCTTAGGGTTCTCCGCTGCAAGCTGATGAATAGTGTTGCGGTTGAGGAATTTCTCTGGGAAGACGAAGTGGCGGGGATGACCTCGAGGCTTTGTATAAAGATTTGAGGGTTGCGCTAGGTTTTCTCGCAATTGGGCCGAGCTCATGAGAGACCGGCGGCCCAGCTAAGGTGTGGCTTGACGCGTGTCCTTAGGGACTTAAGTGGATGAACTTAAGCAGATTTGCCTTGGCAATATGCGTGTGTCTGAGTGCCCTGTACCTTTGGAAATCCTTTCATACCGCGGTTTGCTTGACTTCATGAGAAGCTAGCACGATGCAATTTAAAAGGTGACAAACAACTAAGCTTTTTATGGCTGCCTTGATGACAGGAGCTGTTAGATTTTTTAGCATTTGATTGAATGATTATGTCAATGCTAACTTTTCACCTTGCTGAAGATCTTTTTTAGATTGAGACCAATATTATGGCAAGAGCTATTTAATAATTTGATCATATTTTTCAGACGACTGATTAAAATATTTGATCCGAGACGAATCGGATAGCTTCACTCGGATAAGCGTGAGCTTTCAGAGTACTTTTTTATCCACGAGGGTTGATTGAGTTATTTGTTCTGAGATGACTCGGGCAAATTCACTCGGACGAGCGTGAGCTTGCCGAGTGATGAGATTTTTTATGATTACTTTAGCATGAGCTAAGCATTTATATGAGTATGATTCTTTTTAGTTCTTGACTATGTGCTTAGTCATACAGCCGGGGGCTACATCTAATTGGGTACATCAGGAGATGCACCTAAATATTTATTTTTGAGAATTTTTTAGATATTTTCCAGCCCTTCATAGTCTTTGGAGCCACTCGGGAGATTCAGGCAGATGTGATGGAATCACTCAGCGCCAGAAGCACTTGGCCAAAGAGTTGTTTGGTCGTGTACTATCTTGGTTCGAGGCTGAGTTATCTCGTCGACTGCAAAGGACTCGGGGGCTACTGTGAAGATTGTGGCAATCGGATATCCAGATGGCAAGCTTATCCGACTAGAGATAGGGATATGTTGCGCCTTCCAAATATGTAAACCAACTATGACTTGGGTATTACGTTGCCAATTAGATAAGGCAACGACTCATAGTCACAGTTTGGTAAGATTGAGAAAACCGACTTAGAGTAAGATAGTGTTTCCGATTTGTAAGCCCCCTCCCAAGACTATATAAGGGGGGTGAGGGGCGTCCCTTGAGGGATATCAGATATATGAGTTTTCTGAGTTACAGATCTTGAGATCAATATACACTCGGCGGATCGAATCCCCGAAACAGGAGTAGGGTATTACCTCACGAGAGGGCATGGACCTGTCTAAATCCTTGTTTTCCATCCAACCCATTATGCTTGACGATCTTGACTGCACCCCCAAAATTCTATTGCCGAAACCGAGTTTCGACACCGAGGGAGTCATTTTGAACTGTTTTAATAGTTGAAGGGGTCGACATATTCAATTTTATGGTCGAGATATATGAATCAAATTTGAGCTATATTTAAAGAAGTCAAATTGGACTTTTCACGCGGTTGCATGAGTCGGCCCATGGAACATGTCGGCCTGTCTGCGGCATAGCGTGCAGAGGTGCATGTGGCTGACTGCAGCCATGCCACGTAGGGATTAAGCCCACTTTCATCTAATCTCATTGGTATCCCTTAACTGTCCTTCAATTATTGAAATCGATGTAAAATAATTTTTTTAATGATTTTGTATGTGGTTTTCGTTGACGTGGCTTTTTACCTGGTCCAACTGACATGTAAGATTCATATATCAGTGTCTTTTCCTTTTTAGTTCTTTCTTTTTTTTCTCTCTCCTCCCTTCATTTTCTCTCTCACCTCTTTTCTCTGCGTGCCCTTCCTCTCTCTCGCGGCGGTCACGGAAAGCTATGACGCTCCTCGAGACCTCGACGCTAGAACGGCAGTACAAACGCCGCCGGCGCGGCGGTAGCGTCAGAGAGCGGCGTCCCCGTTTCAGCTGCGACGCGACTTCCGGTTTCTCAGAGAGCGCCAAAGGAGCGCTGCAGCCAGAGCTGACGTTTGCATAACGCCGCCGTCTCGTGACGTTCTCACGTTGCGCGTGTTAAATAAATACCTAGGGAATGATTATTTCAGCTGCGAATTTACAAAAAAATATTTGCATGGAACGAATTTTAGAAAGCTTAAAGCTTTATAATTGTTTTATGGGTTGTTCAATGGACGGAGCCAAAAATTTCATTGCGTAGCTTATTTTAGACTTCATATTTTTATAAAATTTAATGGATTTACATGTGAAAATGGAGAAAAAAAAGTTACGCTAGGCTTGGTGGTTGCTTTCATCTTTCAAAACCTTTCGACATATTGAGCTTGTTTTTTAGTAACTGATCGATAACGATAAAGGAGTATTCTTTTCGAAAACAATATAAATAGTAGAAGTATAAAAACTCTACCCTAAACTTATTTTCTTGGTTTCGATCACATGTGTTCAACTTTACGCAGTAAAAAAATGGTCAATCAGCTGTACGTTCGCAGATCCTCATTGATGGAAGGATTAATTATTATTTTTATTCTTCCCTAACATAATTCGGCTGATCTCCGGTGTACTAAAGAAGTTAGGAGTCTGATTCGGATACTTGTAAGATATTATGCCCTAGTACATTCGAAAAAGTTTTTTTACGTATTATCTTCTAACGTAGGTCGTTATACATGAATGTTCACTACTGAAGAAACCATCATCGGTTAAAATGATAAAAATACAATAGTCTCAGTTTGAGTTGTATCCGAGACTAGAGATGATCTCTAGTCCGGTTTAAAAATTCAACGGCTCTCTAGGAACTTTAGTCCCGGTTCGAATGTTGTCGAGCGTGTCGGAGCGCCAGCACTTTTAGTTCGGTTGGTAATACCAACCGGGACTAAAGATGCTGCTCTAGTCCCGTTAGTGTTACCAACCGGGACTAAAGTTGTCCGGCGCTCCGACACGCTCCGACAACATTTGAACAGATCTCGGTCTTGACACGAACCGGGACTAAAGGTTCTAGAGAGCCGTTGAATTTTTAAACCGTTGCCTCGAGACTAGAGATGCCATCTTCAGTCCCGGTTGGTGTTACCAACCGGGGCTAGAGATTTTTCTTTATATACTCCTTCTTCCTCCTCCATCCCGAGCCAGCCACACTTATAAATCTTCAAAAATTTTCATATGTTAGAGGTCCGGTGCTACCAAGGTTAGCAACTTCTTTGTGATAATACACAAATATTTGCTATTTATAAGGTTAGCAACTTCTTCCTCTTATAAATTTGCGGTTGTTTTCTATACATTTTGCTATCTACATGTCATGTGTTATCTACAATGTTAGCACTTCGTTTTTTGCGGTTGTTTTCTATACAATTTCATCTCTAGATTTGTATGCAAAAACATGAGATGTTTTTCCGCCCACTGAAATTCACCTCTAGTGCCCTATTATATGGTGTTATATTCATATATAATTATAATTAACATATGTTCATATATATATATGTCGATGTCGTAAATCGACACACAAGGATCCTGGGGACCTCCTTTTTGGTTCGGCATGGAGAGCGGTGTATCCTGGTTCAAACTCGTGGAAAAAAGGAAGTAATGCAGATGAGGCGGGGGTTTATACAGGATCGGGCCACCAGCGTGGTGTAATACCCTACTCCTCTTTGTGTATAGTATATGGGGCAAGTTGCCAAGAACAATGAGAATGTTCCTCTCCCTTAGACTTAGTGGTGGATGAGAGGTTTCTGCCGGCTAGCTGGGAAGGCAGGACCTTGAGCAGAACCTATCTTCCAGAACCAGAACCGAAGAACCCCCTTTATGATGGACTTGGGTCTCCTTTTATAGAGTAAAGGAACACCACAGTAGTCCTACCCTTTCTCTACTTCACTCTACGTGAGGGAGTGGTTTTTGCCTTGTCTTGTCGGAGAAGCCATTTCATTCCTACTCCTTCCTGTTTGATGCGTCATGGAAAGTGGAAAAGGAGTAGTCGTCGTGGTAGCCATGCCGCTGACGTGATAATGGTTTGCCTACCGGTCCAGCGGGACCCACTGGTCAGAGACCCATCTCGCGGGTAGGCACTGGCGCTGTGCCTCCTGCGCTCGCACTCTCTCTCCCACGCAGCCACCCAATACATTAACTGCGACTGGACAGAGCGTGAGGGGGGCGTGCGCGGAGTGGGTGCGCGGCCATACCGCGGTCTTAGTCAAAGACTTTTAGCCCCCTTTGCATTATGATAGGCAAAAAGGGGTGATGATGAGAGCAACTGACAGCCACGCCTCACATCGCATTGAATGCGGCGGGGCAGGCGCTCAGCTTTTCTCCATTTGAGCATTAAATGGGTTGGTTGGTAGTTGGATTCACCTCTCTCTCGAGAGGTACGGGATGGAGGATGGGGTCCGGTGATCCCTGACCCTACCGACTGTGGGTCCCGGGAGATCCCGACCCCGCCGCTTGGGAGTATGGTGGCCTCCGGCAGCCTCCGGCCAGCCCTTTCGGGCGGCCACGTGGCAGCCCGTGGCCGAGACTCGTCTAGCCTTTCATGGCATAACTTTGACGCTCCTTGACGGACAAGGGCGCCTTCCTTTTCCTTAAATACCACGCCGACATACCCCGGGCCCATATCACCGACAATATAATTAACATATGTTCATATAACTAACAAAAATATTATAAATTGAAATAATAACATATAATTAACATTTGTCATATTACAAACTATTTAAAATTTAAATAATAATATATAATTAACATATGGCCTATTTAAAAATATTTTAAATTGAAATAATAACATAAAATTAACATTTGTCGTATTTAAAACTATTTAAAACTATAAACCCTAAACCGTAAACCCTAAAAACCTGAACCCTTTTACCATTAACCCTTAACCTAAACCCTAAACCCTATTTTAAACCCTAAACCCTCGTGCGGCCTACGTGATTGGCATATAGAAGTACTACGACACGAGCTGAAACGTTAATGCCTTCTCCTCCGATCTAACATCGTCTCTCATGCTCTTGGAGACTCGCTCCGTTCTTATCACTATAATTGAGCAGTGGCAATCCCTTCTCACTTTGTTCTACCTTGTTCTTCGATTGCTCCATCTCATCCCAATACTTCAAGACATCATCTTCAAAGATGACACCAAGCTCGTCGCATGGCAAGAAACAAATGTCTAAGCAACACAAATCCGAAAGCACCATTCCTTTTCGATTAGAAAAAGAGAGCATCATTCTTGCATTGATCCGAGTAGAAAGAAAAGAATCATACCTTGTAAAACGTTGCTTTGCATGAAAGTAGAGCAGAATAACTAGGGATGGAAGCTCGGGAAGGAGATACTGGAGAAGAGAGCTTCCTCCTGAAACAGGTAACTACCAGGCCAAAGGCTAGTGCAATAAGGCCACCAGCTAGTTCATGAAAAAAGGTTAGATCAATAACAGATAAACAGATAAACAAAGACAGTCTTGCAGCCAAAAGAAGCTACTGCTATAAAATTTTCTCAGCGATGAGCATGGTTAACCATATGCATGATGCAAGACAAAACTGCATTTACCTATGTTCTTGGCTGGGCTCCATTCTTTCGAGAGACATGAAGCAAATCTCACACTCCAATGAGTCGGGATCAAGGAAATAGCTTATCTTAGTCATCTCGTCCGTATCCGCATCCAGCTGCTCCTGATGATCCGTGGAGAGGCCCCGACGCCTTCTTCCTACCTTCTTCACCGATCTTGGTCTCTTCAACATGTCATGATCTATCATAGTAGCCTTCTTCATCGATCTTGGTCTCTTCAACATGTCATGATCCGGATCACGGTCTTTTTTCTTGCTTTTCTCCCTTTGCTTCATAATATTTCTGTCTTGCTCTTTCTTAGAGTACGGCGTAGCACTACTCGTGTATCTCCATCAAACTTTGAACAGCGAGAGATATGGCAATGATTGACAATTTCTGGGCCTGCAGTTAGTTCAAGGTTTATGGATGATCACCTACCTGGGCCACGTGGCTGCCCCGCCATCTCTAGTCCCGGTTGGTGGCTTCAACCGAGAAAAAAGGTATGATCTTTAGTCCCGGTTGATGGCTTCAACCGGGACTATACCATCTCTAGTCCCGGTTGATGGCTTCAACCGGAAGATATGCCATACCTATATATAGCAAGAGCCTCATTGGGATCCAAACACTTAGCCGTTTCGCACAATCGCATCGTCTTCCTCGCTGCCGCCGCCGAGCACAAGGACGCCGCCGCAAAGACGCCGTCTTCGCCGCCGGAGGACCGCGCGCGCGCCGTCTTCGCCGCCGCTCGCCGCCGCCGCCGCAGTTAGCCGCCGCGCCTTTTTTCTCCGTGATGCGCGCTAGGTTTAGGCCGCCGTCGATGCCATCGCCATCGCCGCCATTGTCGTGGCCGCCGCCGCCGCTGCCGCCGCCCCTCCCCCACGCCGCCCTCTCCCCTTTCCGCCCTCTTCCTGATCCCCACGCCGGCCGGCTGCCCCCTAAACCCTTAAACCTTGCCTTCCCCTCCACGCCGCTGGTCGCCTGCATGCTCGCCGCCGGCCACTCGCATCCTCGCGCCGCCGTCGCCCTCCTCCATGCCGCGCCTGTCGTGCTATGTTTAAATTTGCAAATTTTGTGAATGTGAATGAATGAGGAGGATTTGAATATGATTTCGATGTGTATGTGTAAATTTGTGAATATGATTTCGATGCGTATGTATAAATTTATATAGACTTTATATGTAAATGGATTATTTATTTAAATTTTAATGCATGAATATTGTGAATTTAGAATTTTGAATGTGTATTTAAATTTAAATGCATGAATAGATTTAAATTTGAATGTGTATGTGACTTGTGAAGTTTGTATTTTTGAACGAACGAGAACAATAAAATCAACAAACGGATGTGAACGGACGGACGGACGAACGGATGGACGTACGGACGTGGACGAACGGACGGACGCACGAACGAACACTCGCTCGTTCGTTCATTCGGTCGGTCGCCCATTCGCTCGCTCGTTCGGTCGCTCGCTCGTGGACGAACGGACGTACGGATGTGGACGAACGGACGGACGGACAAACGAACACTCGCTCGCTCGCTCGGTCGTCGGTCGTCCGCTCGTCGCTCGTTCACGCTCGCTCGTGGACGCAACAGACGGACGGACGGACGGACGGACGTGGACGAACGGACGGACGGACGAACGAACACTCGCTCGCTCGCTCGCTTTCTTCGCTCGTCGTTCGTCGTCGCTCGTCGTTCATTCGTTCGGTCGGTCATTCGTTCGGTCATTACAACGTACATAGGCATGCAATGTCCTCTCTCTCTCCTCTCCTCTCCACTTCCTCTCCTCTCCACCTTATCTCCCTCACATCATTCTCCTCTCTTTCTCTCCTGTCCTCCAGATGATCGTACTCATAGACGTCAACGAACATTAGAACGAACGGACGATAGTTTAGGATTTGGGTTTGGGTTAGGGTTAAGGGTCCGAACAAACGGACGTGAACGAACGATAGTTTAGGGTTAGGGTTGTGTTTAGGGTTTAGGGTTTAGGGTGAATGAACGAACGACCGAACGGAGACGTGAACGATAGATTGAACGAATGGTCTGGCCGTTCGGCGTTCGTTCGTTCGGTGTGGATGTAATCCAGAAGTGACTTCAAAAAATATCACTATTGTGGATGTGCACAATTGGATCTAGGGTCTATCGGATTTCATCTATTTTTTCCATCTTCTTCTTTTTGTCTATGTTTTTTTTACGTAGACATACATGATATTCTTGAATAATTGATACATGTATTAACCGAATAATTTTTTTTCAGAATTCTTTGATTAAGTCCTCAACCCACGACAATCAAATGGCGGATCGTGACGAGGAAGTTTCTCCTTGATGAGATCGCACGAGGAACATAATTTTACAACGAGGAGGGACACGAAGATCCAGATCAATACCTCAACGAGAAGGGGAACGAGGGGGGAGACGAGCAGAGGAACGAGGAGGGGAATGACGGCTCCGCCTCCGCCTCCGCTGGAGAGAAGAGGCCACGCGGCCTCAGCAAGAAAATAGAGGGTCGACATGTCATAACGGAGGTGGCACCTGACGGTCGACCAATTGCCCCAGAGGACGTCGCAAGGAAGTTTGTGGCGCACAGCGAATGGGTGATGAGGGATCATGTGCCCGTAAGCGTTGCCAACCGGAGGCGGTCTACAAAGGAGGAGATGAGCGAGCTATCTCCCGACTCGAGAAAAGAGGTGTTGTGGACGACAATGTTGCAGACGTTCACCATCCCAAACTTAGATCAGGCAAGGGTCAAGGAATGGATGTTGAAGAAAATGGCAGAGCTCTTCAGGAACTATAAGAAACAGTTACACAAGAAATATATCCTAAAGGGCCAGACACCACACTTTGACAAGTTTCCAAAGCTTAGAGATCATTGGGATGCTTTTGTTGAGCACAAGACCAAGAAGAAGCGCAATCTATCATAGAAAAGAACAAGGCCAACGCAGCAAAAAGAAATACCATCACAAGCTTGGGTCGCGGCTATAAAAAGCAATGGAGAAATGGGAAAAATGGAAGCCGACCTAGAAGACGGGATATCGTTCCAGCACGCAAACCGGCGGAACGATCAAAGAACTGGTTCTATGCTCACGGCGGCTCACTTAATCCCGTCAATGGCACAGTGATCTTTGGTGATGAAATTCAAGAAGTCGGATGGAGGTTAGAGGAGGCGGTGCAGGCGGCCTCGGCGCATTCAGCCCGATAGAGAGAAGGACGAGCTAACGCTCGTTCTCCAAAACCCGAGCACCGGGCGTACGCGAGAAAAGGCGTCGTCCCTGGAAATACGGGTTCCAAGCCGACGTCGACACATACAGAGCCGAATGAGGTCAAAGCGAGAGAATGATGCTAGATTCGCCGAGATGGAAATGAAGCTCTCGCGATCGATCGATTGTCGACGAAAGGGTGGCCCTAAGGTTGGCGAGGAGCGGAGCCGTGGATTAGCCAACAATGGATCCAAGAACAACCACACAACTCCAACAAGAATGCCAAAGAATGCGCGTCTACTAGAAATGAAGGCGAGCTGGCCCACAAGCTCAACCGGGTCCGCCATGCCCCGTGGATGACATCACACGCGGACCCGTGTGAGCCGCACATCCCAAAAACATAACAATAAAGGTATGTTCGTACTTTTATGTTGTATGTATATTTTCTTGAATAACTTGTCAATCAACGTTCATTACTAACTAATAAGCAATCTTCTCGAAGTCGGTCGCGTCGGGCATGGCTATTCCAGAGCCCGAGACGGCACCTACCACTCCCGGCCCGTTCCACCTTCGTACTCGAAGGTTGAAATTGAACAGGTGGAACACGACTATGAAGATCCGGAGCCGGATATCCCCGAGGTGACGGGGGAGACGACGCTAGGAGAAACGGCTCATGGAATATTTCTCTGAAGGAAGATCTTCATAAAATTCCCCGGACGGACAACGTCTCCTATCGTTCCACCGCCCTCCACGTGGGCCGTCTCCTCCGCCTCCTTCGCCGCCTCCGCCTCCTTCGCCGCCTGCGTCACCTCCATGAGCACCGACTCCTAAACGGTCGTCTCCAACTCCACCGCCTTCCAACCCTCCTCCGTCGCCACAACGAGCACCGACTCCTAAACGGTCATCATCCAAGAGCGCGCCGTCAATATCAAGCGGTCGTCCAAGAAAGACTCGAGAATTGAGAAGACGCCGCCACTCGCACCAAAGCGGTCTGGCGGTAGGGCGAAGAAAGCGGGCAAAGATGTACCCCGCTTGGAATGCAGCCACGTAAGCCTCGGAGTTTAGCACGATTCCAAATATTAGACTCGATTTAAGACAATTCATGCAAGAAGCTAGAATTAATATGGATCAATTACACGGCGTGCACCCCGGCGAAGGCTCCGCTTAAATACAAGTTCAACCTTAGAAAGCCTCTCATCAAGCCGGATCTCGTGAAAAGGCTTCCAACTCAGATGTATCGCTTCCATCAGTGGTACATGCAACGATCCAGTAAGGGTGAAGACATGATAACATGCAAATATTCAATTGACTACTTCTTCGATGGAGATGACTAACTCTATCTCCGATTCAAAGATATATTCGACCTGTACCAACTTGATACCCTCAACGTCTCACTTCTAACCGCGTGGGTTTTGTAAGTATCGCCCTGTTATTTCGTTTCTTACCTCCTTGAATTTAGCTGACTAAAGTTCTTTTTAACCGTTGTAGAATGGCGATCCAATACTGCAACAAGCACGAATGCACCAAGCATGGATTCATGGATCCACGCAAAATCAATGGCCCATTGGTTGATCAGTTTTCTAATGACACCGTGGACAACATATACAACACGCTTGTGAAGCAACACTTCCGGTCCTTCATCCTTCTGCCCTACAATACTACGTAAGTTTTTTCTTTCTTTCCGGACCAATTTCAATCCCGTGCATACATAAAGTTTCATATGTGTCATCTAAATCCATTTGCAGATTCCACTGGATTCTATTAGTACTTGACATGGGTCAGTCGAAGATCCATGTCTTTGACTCAATGGATAAACCAGAGTCCACGTCTCCAACATATTTGAACCGTTTAAGATAATGTCATCTTACTTTCTATTGCATATATGCGGTTCTCGGATAATTACGTGCTAACTTTCAACCGCACATAGGGTATGAGAACGATTTCGGGTCAATGTTCGCAGAAATTAGAAAGATAAGCTCTCTGTGCGGATGAAGTTTCCAGTGAGTAACATACCTGCTCCTAATTTGAGTTGAATCATTATTATGTTCTAAAATATGAAATGCATATTAAATCTGTCGTCGTTTCTCTTTTAGTGTGCAAAACAGTCGCAGGGCACCAACCTATGTGGATATTACGAACTACATTCACCGCTTTGTAACCGAAGTCAAAACTGTCGATGATCTAGATGTACGTATAACAAGAATTCATACATTACGTCTCGATTTCTTATTCACTTCATATATTTATTTCTCGTTTATTCTAATTAATAACACTTATGCGAGTAAGAGACGACCTCCCCCATGAGACTTTCATACAAGCCGCTCAGAAGATTTGATGGGATTTATTAACGAGCAGTCGTTGATCCCGCGGGAGTTCTTCATTAGTTTTAGTAGCTAAACCACTCCATCCATAGCAAAGTAGATTAGAGACAATTTTTTATAAGCTAGCTAGGAAACATGTATGAATATTGTACATATTTTGGTAATATATGTATATTTCCTTTCTTAAGTTTATTTAAATGTGTGTAAATTATATATTTATACATATATATGCATGTTGCATATATATGCATATGTGTAATATAATATATGTGTGTATATATATATATATATAGCAGTACTGCTGGAGAAAGGACAAATTAAAAAAAATAAAAAAAATCTTTAGTCCTGGTTGAAGCCACCAACCGGGACTAAAGATGGCAAAGCCGGCCACGTGGCTTCGCCATTTTTAGTCTCGCTTCAACCCGAACTAAAGATGCATCTCTAGTTCCGATTATTTAACCGAGACTAGAGGTCGCCTATCTCTAGTCTCGGATTCATAGTTCTGGTTTGACAACCAGAACTACTGAGGGTTATCAACCGAGACTAGTGTGGCTTTCTTCAGTAGTGGTTGTGAGACTCACCTGTTAGCCCTAAATTACATGACAATGTGTTGGAGAATCTCTTTATAAGTACATTCGGGAAAAAACATGGCAGAGAACAGACGAGATTCCAGCTAGCATGTTAACCTGTTGTCATTCTTAAAGGAGCAAACATTATTGTTCACGTAATCACGTTGGATCGGATCAGACCGTCAGGGTAGCACAAACCACGTAATCACATTATTCTTATCTGAAGTTTCAATTCACATCACATCTCTGGAGTTCTTTTTAATAAAAGAATGGCCAACAACAATGATAGATAGGACGGTAGATGAAGTTTCAACTCATATTTCGATTTTAGTCAACTATTTAAATTCGAAACAATTTTGCAAGCATGAACTTTTTTTAAAACAAAACGTATAAGATAATACATGTTTCATTGATATAAAAAAATACAAAAACACATTTCTGAAAGGCCATTGACAAAAAAAAAAGAAACTCATCCGATTAAAATAAAACATTAACACAGACAAACGCTCAAATTTAAGCCTTCACAATAACCCTAACGATACCAAATTCATCCCCAATATCTAAATTTGTACCACCATGAGCATAATAAAAAGGCTACTTGCCCATCCTTGGCTAGTTGTTTATTGGTTACCTCAGTGGTTCTAGTTGCCTCTTTGATCAGTTCCAAGAGCCACCTCCTGTGCTGGATTCTGTCCTTATTTTTCTTTCCTAGGAGGCTGGATGACAATGTCGACACTCGACACCCAGGCTACGGGCACTCGGCATTGCACATGCAAAATAACTGCAACAAATTAAGCAAATTGCGCATGTCAGACCATGGGTTTGTTGGTGGTTACAAATTGTAACCATCTTTTCATCTTTTAATGTAAGATGCTGTAAAGAAATATCTATTGGAACTAGGTGAAACTGTTGAAAGTTTAAAACCGACCCAATACAAAACCAAATATGAAAAGAATATCATTCCGGCTGTACTTTTGGCTTATTTAGTGTGCTACCGTACCATGCCAAAATATAGATAATGATAAAACCTAGGCAAATTTTGATAGTGCAATTCTTTTAGCAACTTGTGTTTGTTATTGATATATTTTGATGATAAACAAAAACTAGCCAAAATACTATTCAAAGCGCCAACAATTTGATAAGGTACATTTTAACATTCAAACAAAAAAATATGGTTTTAGGCAAAAACAAAAGGCATATTTAGATTACTGCCAAAATCAACATTTCCAAAATTTGGCAATGCCAAAATTTTGGCAAGTTAACATCATTGCTAATTTTTTATAGAATAAAATAAATATGTTATGCTAAAATTTCTTATGTTTTATCAATATTTGATAACAAACTAAATGAAACCATATATTTATCAATTTTATTAAACAATTGTATGATTTAAAATGACACCAATCTGAACATGCCCAAAACAACTACTACTACATGCAAGTATGCAAGTCAAAAAGGTTGGTCCAACAGGAGGAAGTAGCGTGGTAGCTCATACTCGTGCAGTACAAGGAATATGCAAACAACCCATAAATCGTGAGACAAATATAAAGTATGTCTTTTAATAAGAAGAATCAGTATCAAATATCAAAATTTGACTAGCCGAGTTAATAAGGCTATAAAATGCTCAGATTCTTTTCCTTTTTTACCGGTTGGGGATGCTCTCTGAACCTGTGGTAAATAGGCCATCTCTAGCACTTGCCAGCATTGCGCCAATGATCTTCACAGCAAAATATAATCAGATTTCGCTTGGATTCATGCCCGTGTAACCTGTCACCACTGACCACATGAACAGCATGTGAAAGCAACTGGTAC
Organism: Oryza australiensis; assembly: GCA_019925245.2. Taxonomy (NCBI): domain Eukaryota; kingdom Viridiplantae; phylum Streptophyta; class Magnoliopsida; order Poales; family Poaceae; genus Oryza; species Oryza australiensis. The sequence continues at coordinate 560,824 of JAIFGZ020000161.1, read as the reverse complement.
CATCTGCTGTGGCCAGATAGCGATGAGCAAGAAACTGCCAAGGAGCAGGAACGGATCCATGCCTCTCCCCGGTGATCCAATCAGCATTATGACCTGGATCAAAAACGAAAGAAAACATGGAGGCATCAGCACTTGACAGTACAGTATTTGTTTACTTGTTATTCCAGGCATCAACAGCTGCGACTCTCCACGGCGCTGAAGAGCTAAGCCGCCTTCGCTTCCCCTCACGTCCCTACCAATCTTCTCTCCTCTCTCCTCGCCCATCCAAGAGGCCATCTCTCTCTCCCTCTCTTGACCCTATCTCACTCTCCACGCCTTATCCTACCCATTTAAATACCTGTACTGTGCTTCTTGGGGAGAGAGAGGAGGCAGCAAACAGAGAGTCCGGAGGAGAGAGACAAAAATGGCATTGCTGCAGCAACCGGGGATGCTCGGCATTGGCTGCAGCAACATCTTGGCACGAGCAAGGGTGCAGCAATGTCTGGCAGCGGCGTCCCACTCCCATATGCCATGTCTACAGGTCCTCCTGCATGCCAGTGGCAGCAGCAAGAAGCATCATTCTCAGAAGATCGGCTTAAGTAGGAGGAGGAGGAGGGACCTGAGCAGAGTCGTCGTCGCGGAAGCGAGCGCCGCCGCCGGTGTCACGCCGGCGTCGTCGTCGTCGCCTGGCGGCATCAGCGTCAGCGATGTTCTTTGGCCCTCTGCCGGTGAGTCTGAAACTTGGTCTTCTTCGTCTCGTCGGCCCTCGTTGGCCGAGTCTCTGAATCTCCATGCTTATTGGCCAAGTGAATTCGAGGAGGGGTTTGTTTCTTCTCTGTGATATATTCTGATGAATGGTTGTGCAGAGAAAAAACGACTATTTCTTGCATATATATTAGTGGCAAAAGCCATCAAGAGTTCGATGGTTTTGCAAATAAATTTTCTAGAAAAGAAATCTCACCTGACATATTTTCCTCAAATAATGATAACATACAGGTGCATTCCTAGCAATGGCCGTGCTGGGAAGAATGGATCAGATGATGGCGTACAAGGGAGTATCATTGACAATTGCACCTCTCGGAGCAGTCTGCGCTGTGCTTTTCACGGCTCCAGGCTCACCTGCTGCCAAGGTTGCGTAACAGTTAAATATTTTTATTTAGAGCATCAACAGTGAAGCTTGAATACTATAAAGAAGTACAATGCATAGGAGTACTACCTTGTTTTTATGGGCAACAAATGTTGTATTATCCTTTTCTAAGATTTTTGGTTAAGTTAGAAACCCTATGATGAGCAGATGGATTAAACGCTGCCACTTACTGTACTGACTGAATCTAATGGAGACCCATATTATGTTGATTTGCAAACTAGTTTCTCAAATTAATATGCTCAATATGGTCAGCTAACTTTCACATTTTATTTAGAAAAAAAGATCACTACGATCTATTAAAAAACTCTGCAGCATGTAGCAAATATAATGCTTCTAAATTTCAGGGTGTTCATTTTGGCATCGACTGAAAAGCTATGGCTCATAGAGCTAAGTTGAAGGCTTGGAACCGTACCTCGGTTTTTCTTTCTGTAGTCATGACTAAACCACAAAAATAGATGCAAAGTTACGTAAGATTTTTCGCTGTGGTGAAAATCATTAGGTGTTAACATTTGGGTTAATTTTTTTAGATTGGATAAACACATTCCCGCTGTAGTCCTACAGTAAATCTAAATTTTTTTAACATCATAAGTGAAATCAATACTAATACTAGCAGATGACAAAATCTTGCAGAAATACAACATGTTCGTTGCCCAGATTGGTTGTGCTGCATTTGGTGTGTTAGCCCTTTCCTTATTTGGGCCTGGATGGTTGGCAAGAGGTGCTGCTCTTTCTGCATCCATAGCATTCATGACAATTACAGGCGCTTCACACCCTCCAGGTATATAATCTTTCTTTGAACAGGGACGTTGTTGTTTTAAATATGCTCGTCAGGGTTAAAAATTCTTTCTTACTGATATTATTTTTCTACTTTACTTCTTAAATGCATCATAGAAAGCTCACCTCTTCCATGACGATTGCAGCTGCAAGCTTGCCCCTCTTGTTTATTGATGGTCCAAAGTTTCACAACTTGCAACTTTGGTATGCCCTTTTTCCTGGAGCTGCAGGCTGCATAGTTCTTTGCTTGATTGTAAGTAAATAGGCCCTCTCAGCTTCCTGAAAGTAATTGAGATCATCAAATAGAAAACTAGAGCATTAACTCTCACACTGTACATGTTTCAGCAAGAGGTGGTGATTTACCTGAAGAAGAATTTCAAGTTTTGATTCAAGTGGTGCATGACTTCACGTAGCCATGACATGACTAAAATTTCAAGATTGTATCATAAATTGTTAGAACTGCATTGGGAAGAGATGGAGGAAATGCATATTTAGTCTCCTTGGTCTTATTTACTAAACAGAAAGAGGAGGAAAAGCAGATTGATTGGTACTTGATTGTGAGAACATGCAAATATGAAGTACATACCAATATCCCATTTAATGAAATCTGATACGTGTACAAATAAAAATCCTTCTTTTGTGATTCATACTTACTCTCTCCATGTAATACAAAATTTTGCCCCCCAAAAAAAGAGATAGAGAGAAAGGAAGGAAGGTCACAATACCTCTGGTAATCTGAGGGAGATCGAACCATTTATTCTGGGGCACGGTTGCAATTGCATGCACAGTTGCAATAATTACAGATTGCAAATGCGAGGCAACTAGAATAATGATTGAAAGGCTCAAAGTTGATTATATTATGAAATATAAGTGGAAGCACAGGACATAGCACCAAAAACCATCCATGTTTCTACAACATGGGCACGCTAAACTTGTAGAACCACAACAAGATACATTGCTGAATAAGTAATTACATAATTCCTCCTGCACTAGTCCTCCACCTGCTTCCCCACCTTATATACTTGGCTAATCAGTCTATTTGAGTCTCAGGAATAAAGCTATCCACTAGTATGTGTCACTATACATCCCAGCCATCACCTCGGCTGTTAAATAACCTCTTAGCAGTTAAATTTCCATATATTTCTGAAAATTTAGCCAGGCATTTGCTCCTAACATGATAGTGTGCTTGTGTGTTTCGGCTAATGGCTACTCCTGAGAACTTGGACATATCAATTGCCCAAGCTGGCGTTACATACTCCACTGTGCTTGTCAAGCTCGCATTTGCAAACAAGAAATTTAGAAGGACATCCTCACAATTGAAGAAACTGTCTACAATCTGTCTTCCTACCTCAGCTTCCTTGCTCCAATACTTCTTGAAGGCCAAATCATGGTCCACAAATGCTGCACCTGTTAGTACCATGTTATAACCCCCTAGTTGCCTAGCATACCTCTCATTGCGGTATACCAGCGGGCTGCCTTCAGAAAGGCGTGGATAGTACCCAATGATCCTGTCAGGGTGCTCCCTCCACACCGTGAACCCACGCTCTAAGTCATCACATGTCATCATAATATCATCATCAAGCTCCATAACAGCTTTTGTCTTAATTTCACTGTCTATTTTGAATCTGTTGTTCAGAGAGTTCCTATCCTCAACTCTGATCCTAACAGGAACGACTGACTTCAGTTCACCTTGAGCTGGGGGTTGCCCTTTATTCCAGACCACTACAATATCCCTCACTGATGCACATTTGGAATAATGCTCCACAAACATCTTCAGATTCCAAAGCCGGGCATCGTAGGTCATAGTCAACAATGTGAATTGTGAGTATTTGCCATTGATTGGATATGGTTCTTCTGCACCATTGCCCCCATAGATGTAATGAGTTCCAACACAAGTTAGGACCACTAAAATTAACATTACTACAACTACGTAAACTCGCCCTTTGCATTTTCTGTAGTTAATCCTTCCACCAATAAGAGATCCCAGTTTGTTCAAATTGGAGATCAGAGAGCTTAGCTTATGATATAGAAAGAACCTCTGCTCTGTATTGAAGAGCCCACTCCTTTTCTCAGCATGCGGGAGACACCATCTGAGTGGTAAGGCGCAGTTGATTGCACCAACAAGCCCACCGAGGAGAAGAACTAGTACAAGAACAACTCCATAAAGCATGTAACCTGTGATCAGACGTTGAAATGAGTCACCTGAAGGTACTCTGTCACCATCCATTACCCCAATCCAAAGTTGACCTGATGGAAGCTGTTGGACATCAAGGTGATGGGAGCGTGCCCCATTCCATGCATTCCGGCCCTTGAGTTGCTTGTTGATCACAAATGGAACCTCAACTTCTTTGTATTCATTTGACTTTAGGACTTCAACTTTGAACACTTGGATACCATGGTCGGATCCACCCCCTTGGCTTTTACCAACACGATAAAGATTGCCATTGTAAATGAATGGCCTGCCTCCATTTCTAGCACTTAACCTGTTGTCCGGGTTAAGTTTGTGAGGAATCCAAGGACCAAGTGGAGAATTACTGTACCAAATACTGAGCTCTCCATTATGTTTTGCACCATAAGAACTTAAATCTGTTCCAAGGAGCCAATTGGAACCCTGGAAATTTATGATGACTGAATCTACCAGTGGCTTCTCCAAAAGGATCTTTTCCAATTTCCACTTGAGTGGAAAATCTAATGCACGATACAAACGAAGATCTCCATTCTTACTGCTTTCAGGCATCATATAGACCTGTGCAAATAGGCAAGTAAAAGCATATATGAGAACGATTGCAATAGCAGTTTATACAACAAGATGAATTATTTTACCTTGTTTTTGTAGGTAAACATATATGGGTACGAAAGATGCCATTCCTCATCTAACACTACACCCAACTGCTGCCATGTTGCCCCGGAGTCCTTGCTCACAGCAGCAGCAATGTCACCTTGCAATGTTATGGAATTCTTCGTCTCAAAGAACATATAGATGGCATCCCCCTGAAAAGCAATTTAGTTTTACATCCATCAGAGCTGGATACAGACCACTACTTTGAAGACACACGACCACCATGATCGTGCAAACAGGGGCATGGGTTTAAATTCTAAAGTATCCAAATACACATAAGAGTGACATGGAAAACCAATATATTTACAGCGTCAGATATCAGATAGATAGCTGAGCTAGAGATTTGAAAATTTTAATGCCACTGAAGTAACCAAATAATGACATTGCTGCTGAGTAAAACTACTAGTATATCTCTAGAGATTACCAACGCGAGGGAATACTTGAAAATTGAGATGGCAACACAGTGAAAGCTGCTTCGAACCTGGAGGAAGAGGAAGGGCTTGGCGACGAAACTGCTGGGGAACCCGGCCTCCTCCACGTCGGCGCACGTCACCACCGGGTTGGCCACCGGCCACGCCGCGCCGCTGGCCTTCGTGATCCCCCACTGCAAGGCACAGAGATCGACCCAAGTGATCCGCTATCGTTCAGAACCAGGCAAACCACGCACACCGAAACCTAGCAGGAGGTCGCGTTCTACGGAGCAGTTACGTGTTCGATGGGCTCGAGGGAGAACGGGGAGTCACCGAGGAAGACACCGGCGGACCAGGAGCCCTCAGCGTCGGGGCGGCAGCGGCGGGTGGCGGGCGGGTGCGGGAAGCGGCGGCCGGCGCGGGAGAAGGCGACGGCGGCGAGGACGAGGAGAGCCGCCGCGGCGGAGAGGCAGGCCAGCGCGGAGGGCGGGCGCTGGTGGAGGCCCCGGCGCTGCGCCGCCGCTGGCCGCGGGGACGACGCCATTGGCGGCGGTTAGAGATGGCAGACGCCACGTGTGCTTCGCTCCCGGACTCTCTCTCGGGTCTCGGCTCCCTACTCTCCCCTTCGTTCTACGTTCCGTTCGGCTAGGCACGCTACGTCGTACTACGCGGCGTTCGCGAAGACGATTTTTTTTTTGTTTGAGATCTTCGCGAAGACGAATAGGACGCACGGGACGGGGACATCTACGGGATCGCGGGAGGACGTTCCCGATCGTGGCCGTTGGATTGTACTCCCGCCGTTTTCGTTTGTTAATGCACGACGTCATTTATTATTTTAATAATATTTTAAAATTATTTTGAGTATTGATTAAAGTTTTTATAATGAATAAATAAAACGAATGATAAATATATGTAAAAAATCAATGTCATCGTATACTAGAAAATGAATGGAGTACAGTAGATAGTATTTTCTTTGTCTTAAATTATAGGGTAAATTCAAACGTTATAATCATAATAATATATTATATTACTTGATTCATATTTCAAATTAGTTTCATATGATATTAATTTTATATTTATTGGTAATATAACATTAATTAAATTGATCAAAATATATCAATAAAAATTATATAAAAATTATAAGCCTTGTAATTTGGGACATGGGACATAGAGTATTTACAAGATTAAATGTGGTCGCTCACTTAGCGATTGGTTTGAGAATTGAGATAATGTCAGAAGTTTAAGGGATATGTAAAAGATGTGTGCATGATTGCATTAGATCAGGTTTAGGATGTCTTCTTTCCTCACTTTTCTCAACTCATTTTTTACACACGCGCATGTTTCTTAAACTGCTAAATACTAAACGATATACTAAACTTTTTTAAAAAAATTTATATAAAAGTTATTAAAAAAATCATATCTATACATTTTTAAAAGATTACTATTTAATTAATTTATGTGTTAAATGAGTCATCGGAGGGATTAGTTACCAACCCATAAACCGAACATAGCCTGTCCATACTAGTTGGTTTCTGAGCTCTTTATACACGGTTTTTAAAACTAGTAGATATATCCCGCCACGTAGCTGCGGGCTTTGATATATAGATGACTTAATACATAGATTTGTTTACTTAAATAATGATGAAACAGGGAAAGTAAGGGCCTCTGAAATCTCAAAATATTAGTTTACAGGGATGCATTACATCTATATTCAGATATGAGATATGATTGTCCTTTTACGTGTTCATATTGAAACAGTAAATACAAGCTGCGGTATGCAGCTGTAGTAAGTAGAAAAACAGGTTGCAGGTAGCAATAGATATCGATATCAAAAGACAACGGCTGAAATATTTTGATACTTTAAAAAAATGCCATAAACAGTTTCAAACATTTAACCACCACTGCAGTTAAAGATATTCAATTATATTGAACTTGCTCTTAGATATCTAAGATCAATGCAGTAAGGAAAAAACACAAATCAAATAAGGCAGTGGATTCTAAAATAAATAAAAATAATGGAATGGTTCTAAAATAAAGAGATTATGGTGGCAAATATGTACGCTGCTAATCAATGGTTGGTCAATTGATCTATTCCGTTATACCGTATCATTCATAAACAACTAACTAAGCACATAGATAATATAAATTTATGGTCATATAGAATTGAAAAGCATACTCATGCCTTTGATCAAACTGAGAACATAAAATGTTTTGACAATACATATCTCTATTAAAATCTAGACATGATAAATGAAAATATCAACAGGCAAGTGCGAGTAACTAAAGAATCCCTAGAGAAGCTAGACAAGCAGCACTGAACAACACTACTGGAAAGTGTAAAGTTAACTGGACAAAGACGTGCCAGCCTGCTAAACATGGAGGGCTGGGAGTCCTAAACTTGGAAAAGTTCACAAGGGCTTTACGGCTACGATGGCTGTGGCATGAGTGAAAAGACCCAACAAAGCTTTGGGTAGATTTGGAGACGCCGTGTGATGAGATTGATAAAAACCTTTTTCGACGGCAACAAAAATAACTATTGGCGATGGAAGCATGATGTGCTTCTGGGACTCTGCTTTGATGGAGGATGGCCGAAGACCAAAGGACGCGATGCTTCTAGTTTATGCAATATCCAAAAATAGAAGCAAGTCACTACGCCAAGGTAAGGAGAATGATGCATGGGTACAGGACCTGAATCTCCAAACAAACCACCCTATAACGGTGGACCTCGTTATCCAGTTAGTCGCCTTGCGGGAAGCGGTCTGAGAAGTCTACCTAAACAACACGGAAAGGGTCCAAATTCAGTGGAAATTCACCAGTCATAGGGCTTATACGACATCCTCGACCTACCAAGCACAGTGCTGTGGAACAACCAATACAAGCTTCAAGTCCTTAATTTGGAAAGCATGGGCTCCAGGGAAATGCAAGCTCCACACATGGCTCATTATATAAAACAGAGTCTGGACTTCAGGCCGGTTGGCGCCAGAGATTGGCAGAACAATAGTTAGTGCCTCCTGTGTCGCCAGGAACCTGAGACTGCCTTGCACCTGCTCGCAGAGTGTAGATACACCAGAAGGATATGGTGCCTGGTAGCGGCTTGGATAGGCTATTGGCAGGCAGAGTCGAATCGATGGGCTCAAGCCGACTCAGTATAACAATGGTGGGAGAACCTCACAAAACACGGTCGGTATTCCAAAGAAAGAGTTGTGATCCCTCATTCTGCTTATCGTTTGGGAGATATGAAAGGAGAGAAATCGGAGAATCTTCAATCATAAAGAGACTTCAAAGACATATCTCCTTACCAAAATCAAAGAGGAGGTTAGGCTATGGTGTTTGGTGGGGGATAAGCGCTTGAACGATTTACTTCCTTATACTGTATAGTAGTCTGTAAAGTTTATACGTCTTTTTCTTTGATTGTTTTAGGGTTGTAATTTACTCTTGCTTTATTTAATAAAAGACACTTTTGTGATGTTTTTGCGTTCGAAAAAATAAATGAAAATATCATCACATCTGGAAACAACATATATATGTTTTCTTGGGTAGTGGAAAAGGATCAATAATCATCCACAGTTCGATGTGGTCGAGAGGGATGGGAAAGCATGCAGAAGAATTGGGAATGCGTGGGTTGGAACGGAATGCAATGATGGTGAATTGGCGATTAAAGCCATGAAGCCTCCGTTGGTCAGTTTACTCATATCACTACATAGCAAGACTGACGTTTCTAGGTCTTGCGTGTGAAGACGGATTGGTTTCCACTACATCATAGTAGAAAATTGAAAAAAAAAAGAGAAGAGATGCCCTTTGATTACATCATAGTAAAAAATTACATGAATTGAAGTATCATGTTTCTTCAATCCTACGTGAATTGAAAAAGAAAGAGATGCTCTTTGATGGCATCAAAGGGAAGCTTCCAATAGATCTAACATCTTTCTTTTATTTTCCTATGAAATTGACCAAAAGAATAAAATCCAATAAAAAGTTTCTATTTCATATAAATCAAAGATGTTTTAGAAAAAATATCCTAGAAGAATTGAATCCTTTAAAAATCCTTTGCCAATTCGTGAAGATTATGGCAATCGGTATCTACATGACAAGCTTATCCGACCGGAGGTAGGGATAGATTGCGTCTGCCATATCTCGTAAACCGAACATGACTTGGGTGTTACGATTGCCGATAGAGATAAGGCAATCGGCCTATAGTCACGGTTTGGTAAGATTGAGGAAATCGAATTAGAATAAGATAGGGTTTCCGTTTGTAAGCCCTCCTCCCAAGACTATATAAGGGGGGTAAGGGGCGTCCCTTGAGGGATATCCTATGTTAGATCAGCTTTAAGCTTTGAGCCTTAGATCACGAGATCAATAAAGACACTCGGCGGATCGAATCCACCGAAACAGAGTAGGGTATTACCTCACGAGAGGGCCTGAACCTGTCTAAATCCTCTTCTCCTTCTAACCCATTGTGCTTGGCGATCTCGATCGCGACCACGAAATAACATTGCCGAAACCAAGTTTCGACGGTTGGCGCGCCTGTAGGGGCCCACGCGTCGAGACTTCTTCAACAATCTCGCCGACAAGCGTGATGGGATCTCCTTCAAGACTCGGCGACTTCGCCGCCTACTTCGTCGACGATTCCTCCTTCGACTCGGATTCGGACCAGTCGGAAGGAGAAATCCACTCGACGCCGTTCGGACTCCCGAACAGCGCCAAGATCTACAACGACGCCTTGAAGACCAAGATGCAATCTACTCTCTCCAACGAAGGACTTCACTCGGCACCATTCGGATTACCGAATATCGCCGAAATCTGCGCCAATCTTCTCGCCTCCCGACGGAGACAATCTACTCGGACGAAGACCTCTCGGTGCCGTTTGGGTTACCAAACGCCGCCGAGACCTACAAGCAAACTTCTCTCCCGAGTCGGCGATGACCCACTCGGAAGAGCCCGCATCCCCAAGCTCGACTCGACGGAACGATCCGCACCCGAGCTACCCAGATCAAGGGAGGTCGCCGTCATCCTCCCATCATTCGGCTCCTGCTCATCTTCGGAGCTCAATGAATACCTCAGCTCCGCCGGCTTCGACGACCTCTATGGCATCCCCTCCGACGAAGCCGACGACTCCGACCGCCGCATGGACTATGAGCCGAAGTGCTTTGATGTCCTCATGGCCGAGCCGGACGAGTCCGACTCAGCCCATGGCCGGGAGGCTTGTAAGAAGAGCGAGCCAAGATTGAGCACGAGCACAAGACGGCCGAAGAGGAGAAGCAACGCAAGGACGAGGCCGACAAGAGGAAGCAGGATCTACGTGCAGCCGGACGATCTGCCCAGGAGGCCATCCTCCAAACGCGGATTCGCAACACCAACATCTTCCAAACGCCACAGCAGAACGCTGTCGCCGCGCTCACTCTCTTGGACACCGTCATGGAGACGGCACCCGCCAATGTGACTCCGATACTCGACAAAATCAAGACCATCGTCGCAGCCACAACTAACGGCCACCCCACCACCTCGGTACGAAGGCCGACTGAGTCCGTGGCCGAAACGCCCGACAAAAGTCGACTCCCGCCTCTAAGGTCAGGAGACTATAAGAGGCCCGAACCAGATCGGTCGACAACAAGGCCAAGAGGCCCACCCCGCGAGTCCACACAGAAGTACCAGGAGCAAACGGCTGACTCCCGCGACAAACGAGGACGGACGTCCACCCGTCCACCATCACGTCCGCCACAACAATAGCTCCAGCTATCCAACCAGCCAACCAAAGACCCCGCCGAGTGATCTGCGGGAAGTCCTCGATCGCCGCTACCAGGAGCGGGACCGACGCACTCGGGAAGATCGAAGAGGATCACCCGATAGCAGCGACGACGGAGTACCAGCCTTCACTCGGGAGCTTCGCCGAGTGCACTGGCCGAGTGGTTTCAAGCCCACAGAATTGATAGGTACGACGGCAAGACCGACCCCGAGTCATGGCTTACCGTCTACACTCTCGCCATCCGCGCAGCAGTGGCGACAACAAGGCTATGGCCAATTACCTTCCAGTGGCCCTCGCCAACTCCGCCAGGAACTGGCTCACCAGCCTGCCAAGGGGCTCAATCGGCTCGTGGAGCGAGCTGAGGGACCACTTTATTGCCAATTTCCAAGGTACCTTCGAGAGGCCCGGCACGCACTTCGATCTATACAACGTCATCCAGAAGCCGGACGAGTCTCTGAAGGATTACATCCGCTGTTTCTCCGAGAAGCGCAACAAGATCCCCAACATCACCGATGACATCATCATCGCCGTCTTCCAGAAGGGAGTCCGTGATGAGCTGTTAATCGGGAAGTTCGGGCGTAAGCCACCGAAGATGGTAAAACAGATGTTCGAGACAGCGAACTCCTACGCAAAGTCCAACGACGCCATCAAGGCTGCCCATCAAGATCGGCCCGATAGGAGGGAAGACAAGCAAGCAGGAGGGAGCCGCAATCCTAAGAAGGATGACGGCAACAGCAGCAACCAGGCCCAAAAAGATCGCAAGCGCCGATCCGAAGACCTAGTGGCCGCAACCTCCAACACTCAACGCCGTCCCCGAGTCGCCGCCTACGACGCCATCATGGACGCCCAATGCACCCATCATCCCAATCATAAGCACGCGGCGAAGGACTGCTTCATCTACAAACAGTTCGCCGAGCAATACGCGGCGCAGCTCAACAAGAAGCCGATGATGAGGCTGGTCCGTCGGCGCCAAGAAAAACAACGCGGCTGAAAATGCCGAACCTTTTCAAGACCCCGTGGGAGAGCTTAACCACATCTTCGGAGGGCCGCTAGCCTATGAATCCAAGAGGAAACAGAAGCTAACCGACCAGGAGGTCAACGCGGCTCAACCCGAAGTCTCTCAGTATCTGCGATGGTCGAAAGTGGTCATCACTTTTGACCGCTCGGATCACCCCGACCGAGTGGTTCACCCGGGGCGCTACCCACTCGTCCTGGATCCCGTGGTCCGCAATATCAGGCTCAAGCGCGTCCTCATCGACGGGGGCAGCGTCCTCAACATCCTGTTTGCCAAGACCATGGATGATATGCAGATCCCGAGGGCAGAATTGAAGGCAAGCTCAGCACCCTTCCACGGAGTCATCCCGGGGCTATCGTCTACACCACTCGGGCACATCTCCCTCCCCGTCACCTTCGGGCTCGAGAGAACTTCCGAACGGAGAACGTCACTTTTGAGGTGGCCGACTTCGAGACGGCATACCACGCCATCATTGGAAGACCTGCGCTTGCCAAATTCATGGCGATCCCACATTACACCTACCTCTGCATGAAGATGCGGGTCCCAACGGCGTAATCACTCTTCGCAGCAATGTGAAGCAAGCCTTCACCTGCGATAAGGAGAGCTGCGACATGGCCCAATCTCGCGAGAGATTGCATGGCCCACAAGAAGTCTGATTGGCTGCATCAACTTCGGCAGAGGGCGAAGTCCCGCGAAGAAGATAGCCAAATCGGGATCCGCGACGCCAAAACGAAGAAGATCTCCCTTGATCCGTCGGATCCCTCGAAACCGCCGTAATCGGCGCCGACCTAGATCCCAAATAGGAAAGCGCGCTCGTCACCTTCCTCCAAAATAATAAAGATGTTTTTGCTTGGAAACCATCTGATATGCCTGGAATTCCTAGGGAGGTGATCGAGCACTCTTTGCACGTCAAAGATGACGCAAAACCAATAAAACAGCGATTACGCAGATTCGTGCAGGACCGAAAAGACGCTATCAAGGAAGAGCTCGCAAAGCTCTTGGCTGCCGGCTTCATCAAAGAAGTCCTTCATCCCGACCGGTTAGCCAACCCGGTCCCGGTCCGCAAGAAGACGGGCAATGGCGCATGTGCGTTGACTATACCGACCTCAACAAAGCCTCGTCCCAAAGATCCGTTCGGCCGCCTCGCATCGACCAAGTCGTTGACTCAACCCCGCCAACTTCGAGTTTCTTGGATTGTTACTCGGGCTATCACCAGATCAACTTGAAAGAATCCGACTGCCTGAAGACATCATTCATCACGCCGTTTGGGGCCTACTGCTACATCACCATGCCTTTCGGCCTGAAGAATGCCGGCGCCACATACCAACGCATGATCCAAAGATGCTTCCGCACACGATCGGCAAGAACGTAGAAGCTTATGTCGACGACGTTGTCATCAAGACCAAGCGAAAGAAGACTGATCGCGGACCTAGAAGAAACCTTTGCAAACATCCGGCCTTCGAATGAAGTTAAACCTGGAGAAGTGCACTTTCGGCGTTCCATCGGGCAACCGCTCGGCTTCATGGTGTCACATCGCGGCATTGAAGCTAATCCGAGAAGATCAACGCCATTATGAGCATGAAGCCCCCGAGTAACCAGAAGGACGTCCAGAAGCTCACCGGCTGCATGGCGGCACTAAGCCGCTTCATCTCTCGACTCGACAAACGAGGCATGCCCTTCTTCGATTACTAAAGAAGACGACGACTTCCGGTAGACCGCGGAAGCCAACCAGGCCTTTGAGGATTTCAAAGAGTTCCTTACAACGCCGCTCGTCCCGGCCTCGCCTCAACCCCAGAACCTCTGGCTCGCTGACGTTTCAGCCACTCACCAAGTGGTTAGTACGGTCCTCGTGGTCGAACGCGAAGAAGAAGGACGGGCTCAGAAGATTCAGAGGCCAATCTACTTTGTCAGCGAAGTGTTGGCAGGAGCCAAAATTCGCTACCCTCAGGTACAAAAATTACTCTATGGTGTTCTAATAACCGCGAGGAAGTTGGCACACTATTTTCAGGGTCACTCGGCCACCGTCGTCACTTATTTCCGACTCGGCGATGTCATCCACAACCGGGAGGCGACTGGACGCATCGCCAAGTGGGCTTTAGAGCTGATGCCGTTGGACTTGACTTTTAAGGCGAGGACGTCCATAAAGTCACAAGCCTTGGCGGACATCCTGGCCGAGTGGACTGAGCAACAAGAGAATATCCTCGGGAAGACCTCCAACACTGGACCATGCACTTCGACGGATCCAAGAGGATCACCGGCTTGGGAGCAGGAGTTGTGCTGATCTCCCCGACCGGGGAAAGGCTAAGATACGTCCTTCACCTCCACTTCTCCGCCTCACACAACGTTGCCGAGTACGAAGCTCTGCTACATGGACTGCGTCTCGCAGTTTCACTCGGAATACGTCGGCTCATCGTGAAAGGCGACTCCCAGCTGGTTGTCAACCAAGTAATGAAGGACTGGTCCTGTCTAAACGACACCATGGAGGCCTACCGGCAAGAGGTCCGCAAACTTGAAGACAAGTTTGACGGGCTCGAACTCTCACATGTCCTGAGGCATAACAACGAAGCAGCTGATGAGTTGGCACAGTTCGGGTCCAAGCGCGAAGCTGCCCCAACAGACGTCTTTGTCGAGCACCTCTATGAACCAACCATCACGGCAAAGACAACTTCCAACGAGCAAGCTGCGAACGAAGTCGCCATGACTGATGCCGACTGGAGGACGCCGCTCATCAAATTCTTAACCCAGCAAGAGCTACCGGAAGACCGGGATGAAGCAGAATGCGTCCGGTGTCGTTGCCAAGCATATGTCATGGTTGACTCCGACCTATACAAGAGAAGCCCCTCCGTAATCCTAATGAGATGCATCACACCCGAGGAAGGAGGCAGCTACTTCAATACATCCACTCGGGCATATGCGGAAGCCACGCGACAAGACGCACTGCGTCGGCAAAGCTTACAGGCAAGGTTTCTTTTGGCTTACCGCGGTCTCCGACGCGGACAAAGTTGTACGAACCTGCGAAGGCTGCCAATTTTTCGCCCGACGAGCCATGTCCCGCCAGAGCTTCAAACAATCCCACTCTCCCGGCCGTTCGCGGTATGGGGCTTGGACATGGTCGGCCCTTTCAAGAAAGCTCCAGGAGGTTTCACACACCTCTTCGTCGCAATCGACAAGTTCTCCAAGTGGATTGAAGCCAAGCCGGTCGCCACAATTACTGCTGACAAAGCACGGGACTTTTTCCTCAACATCGTGCACCGCTTCGGCGTCCCAAACAGAATCATAACTGACAATGGGACTCAATTCACGGGAGGCATCTTCAAGGAATTCTGCGAGGACTTCGGAATCAAGATTTGCTACGCATCGCTTGCCCACCCCAAAAGCAATGGACAAGTCGAACGAGCCAACGACATGGTCCTCCAAGGCATCAAGGCCCGCGTTTTTGATCGCCTAAACCCTTACGCGGGCGAGTGGGTCCAAGAGCTTCCCTCGGTCTTATGGTCTCTGCGGACCACACCCAGTCGGGCTACCGGCCAAACTCCCTTCTTTTTGGTCTACGACGCAGAAGCCATGTTGCCAAACGAGATGGAGTACGAATCCCTCTGAGTCTGCAGCTTCAACGATGAACGCTACGACCCCGACCGAGTGGATGACCTCACCCGATTGGAAGAGGCCCGTGAGGCGCCCTCATCCGATCGGCCAAATACCTTCAAGGGCTCGAAAGATACCACGCCGCAACGTTCGAGCGCGAGCTTTCATCGTTGGCGACCTAGTCCTACGCAAGATCCGACCACCAAAGATCATCACAAGTTATCCCCTTATGGGAAGGACCGTACATAATCGCCGAGGTGACTCGGCCCGGGGCATACCGGCTAAAGCGTGAAGATGGGTCTATGGTGGAGAACTCCTGGAACATCGAGCATCTTCGATGATTTTATGCCTAATTTAACTAAGGCTCCATGTTTTCCTTGACTCGCCAACCTCAAGCAAGATGACTTCTTGAGTTAGCGGATCGGGTATACATACGTCAATAAAGCTTAAGTTTTCCTTATCAACTTCGTGCATGATTTGGTTTATCATTGTTTAATGTTCTTCGATTCGAGTTCGGTGTCTAAGGACCGAGAGTTTTCGATGACCTAATCGAGCCTAGGCTTGGTGACAATGACGAAAACTACTTAAGAAATTTCACACAAAAACTCGGATCAAGGCATTAACATAAATAAAGTAAATATATCACAAGTTCTACATCAGAGCATCACGATCACACGACATTTACAAGACAATGTTCGAAAGATAAATCAAATCCGAAAATTGTTCACTACATCGACGGAGATCTTCTTTGCCGACTCCTGCGCCTCACTCAGCAAATCCAAGGCATGCTCATCTGTGGTCCCATCAGCGAAGCTCTCTCCGACCGAGTGGATATCCACTCGGGGGTAAAGGGACTTGGTCTGTGCAAGAGCCAGACCAGCCCCCATGTTGGCGGCTTCAGTAATGTTGGCCAGATACTGGTCGGGGCTAGCCGCAGCTTGTCAAAGACTTCAATCGGGTCCAGTGAGCTGGTCCCGATTCCATGGTGGAACAAAGATAGCAAGATTGGCGCGCAAAGCATTGGCGACCTCTTCCCGGATCTCTCCGGTTTGTTTGACCCGCTCAAGCAAGATGTCATATTGAGCTCGGGTCTTAACCTTGTAAGCTGCCAAAAACATCTGATCATGCAAAACGCTCGGAAATAAAGCAGCACGAGGAATGTTACTTCAAAAGGATTACCTTCAAACTCGGCCTCGCTCGGCTTTGTCGAGGCCGACCGCTCCACTGGACTTGGAGCGAATGAACCTCCGACGAATTTTCTACAAGGAAAGAAGATCATCGTAGCGGGGTCAACATGAGAATCTTAAAGAAACTTGGAGGGATGAGCTTACTCCCAATTGATCCTCGGAGGTCGAGGTTCGCCTCCCGAAGCTCCGCGATCTCCCTCCTTAAAGCCGCCTCCCTCGATGCGGCTTTCTCCTAAGTGGTTTTTAGCTTTCGCTGAACGTCCTCTAAGGAGTTCAGGTGAGGAACCAGCTTCTCCAACACCTCGGACTTCGTCATGGAGCGGCGATTTTCGCGCGTGAAATCCGAAGAGTGACCGACTGGAAAAGGATGATAACACAATAAAAGAAGAAGACTAAGGCTTACGTTGAGCAGCCGTAGTCGCTCGTTCAAGCTTTCGACGAGGGCATCCCTTTCTTCTCTCTCAGCTTGCCTGTCCAGGATGATGCCCTGCCTCTGGCCTTCCGAGTCCCGTCACTCGATCTTGATTGGGGAACCTGTGCTTCGAAGATCGTAACCCGAGGATTTCCTCCACCGTGGCCGGAGATAGGGAGAACAAATGAAGACATGAAAGATTCAAACCAAAAGAGCAAAGAGAAAATTCTGATACAAGACTCACCGGCTTCAGTGGCTGTACGCTTGGGTGAAACGGCCCGCCGGCCTCTTTCCTCCGGCTCTTCGCCGAGTGACCCTCGCCGGGCCGGCCGAGCCGCGGCCCGAGGTTTCCCTGTCGACCGGCTTCCAGTCGGGACTTTCCGCCGACGGTCGGGGCTCCTTCCTTGGGGCATCCTTCTTCGGAGGCGAAGGTTTTTGCCCGAAGCGCTCGCTCGGATGCGGGCTCCGAGGCTTCGGCTCGCAGGCTTTCGCCCTCGGGAGAGCGGCGGCGGGTCGGCCCCCACCTTTCCCGACAGGATCTATGTCCTGGGGCCTCCTGCGATAATGATTATAGCTGGGGTAAAGACAGAGAAAGCTTTCAACGAAAAAGTTCGGACTTCAGTCATGGAGCATACCTGGACGACCGACGGATCTTCGGCGTCGTCCTCGGTGATCGCCTTGGAGGAGGGGTCTCGACTGGAGGAGCCGGGACGTCATCGTCCGAATCCTCAATAATGAGCCTCCTTTTGCTCGCCCGCTTGTTGGTGTCCTCACTCGGGGTCGCCCGCTTTCCAACTGGATTGCTTTGGATCTTAATCCCGCCAGCCGGCTTCTTGGCTGGGCGACGCGGCGCGTCATCGTGGGACACCTTATATGGTTTGGAGGTAACAGAAGCATTTTCCTGCAAAAGGAGTTCGCGCAACACTAAGAGACAAGATATCAAGATTGCAAGATATTATGAAGCAGCCAGTCGGCTTACCGGAGGAGGAGGCCGGTGGATGCTGAATGGGAGAACCGGCAGAATGAGGGCACGCTCAACTGCGATTCCAGTCGAGAAGATCTTGTACATTTGGATCTTCAAGATTTCGTAGCTGAGTGGATCCTGATCTTCCCGATTGGGGTCCTTCCCACCTTCGTACTCGAAGGCCGGCTTCGACCGTTCTTTGATCGGGCCAGTCGGCACCTGATGAAGTGCCGAGTGATCTGTTCGCCGCGAAGACCTCTTTGCTTCATCGCTAGGATCTTCGCAAGCAGTTTATTGGCCTCGCCCCAATCTTGGGCTACTGGAACGGTGCTCCAAGTTGGCCTGGGGACAGGCGGAAGACCGACAAAAGCTGGCAGGCTGGGTTCGAGGTTGCTAATGTAGAACCAGCCGCGTGCCATCCCTTATTGGAAGATTTTAAGGGAAGAGAGAACTCCTTGCGGAGAGATCCGCGGAGTTGGAAACCTGCCCCGCCAACAACGCATGGGTGGTCTTTATTTGGATGTGGTTTAAGATAAAACATGCGGCGGAATAGTTGGAAGTGGGGAAGGATGCCGAGAAATGCTTCGCATACGTGAATGAAGAGGGCGATGTGAAGCATAGAGTTGGGGTTCAGATGGTAGAGCTGGAGACCATAGTAATCTAAAAGCCCCCGGAAGAACTCGGAGGTGGGAAGGCTGAACCCGCAATAGAAGAAAGAGGTGAATACAATATGCTCACCGGTGTTCGGGGTTGGGAAGTCCTCGCCCGCCGCCGGGCGCCATCCCACGATCTCCTTTGGGGGAAGCACGCCATGCTTCACCATCTCCTTGAGGGTATATTCCCTCACATCCGATGTGACCCATTGGTCAAACGGGATCCTTTTTTCCTCCGCCATGAGTGTGGTGTGGATGGGAAGTGGATCTAGTTGGAAAGGATGGCGATTTGAACAAGAGATCTTGGAAGATTGGCTGCGGGAGCTATTTGTGGCAAGAAGCGAGCTCTTGGATGGATGGATTTGGGAGCGCGCGAGTCTAGGGTTCTTCGCAGGGAACTGGTGAACAGTGCTGCGAAAAAGAGGAATCTTTTGGAAGATGAAGAGGCGGGGACGACCTCGAGCCTTCATAGAAAGATTTGAGGGTTGCGCTAGGTTTTCTCGTGACTGGGCCGAGCCCATGGGAAAATCTGCGGCCCAGTTAAGGTGTGGCCCGACGCGTGTCCTTAGGGACTTAAGCGGATGAGCTTAAACAGATTTGCCCTGACAATATGCACGTGTCCGAATGCCCTGTACCTTTGAAAATCCTTTCGTACCGTGGTTTGCTTGACTTCATGAGAAGCTGGCACGATGCAACGTGGAAGGTGACCAATAGTGAAGCTTTTTATAGCTGCCTTGATGACAAGGGTTGTTTGGTTTTTAGCATTTGATTAAGTGATTATATCGATGCTATTTTTCCACCTTGGTGAAGATCTTTATAGATTAAGACCAGTATTATGGCAAGAGCTATTTAATAACTTGGTCATATTTTTCATACGATTGAAAAAACTCATTTTCCCATGAGGGACGATTAAAATATTTGTTCCGGGATGACTCGGGCAGATCCACTCGGATAAGCATGAGCTTACCGAGTGCTTTTTACTCATGAGGGTTGATTGAATTATTTGTTCTGAGAAGACTCGGACAAATTCACTCGGATGAGTACGAGCTTGCCGAGCAATGAGGTTGCTTCAGCATGAGCTAAGCATCTACATGGGAATGATTTTTTATAGTTCTTGACTATAAGTTTAGTCTGTTTTTACTAATCACATAGTCGGGGGCTACACCTAATTAGGTGCATCAGGAGATGCACCTAGATATTTATTTTTGAGAATTTTTTAGATATTTTCCAGCCCTTCACAGTCTTTGGAGCCACTTGGGAAGATTCAGGCAGAGATGATGGAATCACTCGGCGCCAAAAGCACTCGGTCAAAGAGATTTTTGGCTGTGTGCTGTTTTGGTTTGAAGTTGAGCTGTCTCGTCGACTGAAAAGGACTCGGGGCTACGTGGAGATCATGGCAATCGGGTATCTACATGGCAAGTTTATCCGACTGGAGGTAGGGATAGATTGCGCCGCCATATCTCGTAAACCGAACATGACTTGGGTGTTACGATTGCCGATAGAGATAAGGCAATCGGCCTATAGTCACGGTTTGGTAAGATTGAGGAAACCGAATTAGAATAAGATAGGGTTTTCGTTTGTAAGCCCTCCTCCCAATACTATATAAGGGAGGTAAGGGGCGTCCCTTGAGGGATATCCTATGTTTGATCAGCTTTGAGCTTTGAGCCTTAGATCACGAGATCAATAAAGACACTCGGCGGATCGAATCCACCGAAACAGAGTAGGGTATTACCTCACGAGAGGGTCTGAACCTGTCTAAATCCTTTTCTCCTTCTAACCCATTGTGCTTGGCGATCTCGATTGCGACCACGAAATAACATTGCCGAAACCAAATTTCGACGGTTGGCGCGCCAGGTAGGGAGTACGCGTCGAGACTTCTTCAACAATCAAATCCTAGAAAAGTTTCTATAAATCCAATAAAATCAAAGAACGAGACTTCAACAAGAATAAAATCCAATAAAAAGTTTCTATTTCCTATAAATCAAAGATGTTTGTAGAAAAAATCCTAGAAGAATTGAATCCTTTAAAAATCCTTGCCAATTCTGTTTCAAAGGGCACTAATATCTACTACTTTATCGAACATGCAAACTTTATTCATCAAGATAATGTTTTAAACCTAACGGTGCCAATTTTTTTCTCATACATTAGTGGCAAAGCCAGAATCTAAACATGCGCGGAGACAAACTAACTTACAAAGTGATAACTATCGTGGTAACAAATGACCTACAACCAAATGTAACTATCATGGGGACGACGAGAGGGAGGATTTTTTAGGGAGTCAGGCCTCCTCTCGCCCTATGGATTCTCACTTCGTCAAAAAAAAATTCAACCTAAATAGGTAAATAGGGATGTGATCTCTTCTAGTACAACAAATCTGGACACTGTCCATATTATCCAGATTCATTATACTAGGAAGAGTCATATTTGAGTTTTTTTACAGAGGGAGCAGCTCACAAACTCATTCGTCTTTCAGAATCAGAGGCAATGTTTCTGTTTTCATCAAACTGAATTATTTCTTTAATTATTTCTTTTCTTCACACACAATTACTTGTATATATGCAAGGTTATTTTTCAATTACATGAAAGATGCACCCACCACTACATGTCGCATGCACACACCTATAAATACAAATTCTCAATACAGGTCTAAACATACATATCAACAAGAAAAATCAAGCTCACTAAAATCATATACACCAAAACTCAAGCTCACTAAAATCATATACACCAAAACTCAAGCTCACTAAAATCATATCAAAAGTACACCCACATATTTCTAACATTATAGGCATCTTCTAATATTCTCTCCATTGCAAAATAAACGAATCATTCCAAAATAAATGAATCATTGGTCTCGAGGAATCTTGAGTAGTGTGTAAGAGGAAAAGACCAAAGCCTATCATTAGTACAAAATTAGTACTGATAAGTAAGTAGATAACGCACACATTCACCCTTATACGAAGTCATTACAGATATCTCGCTTATTAAAAGAATAATTAACCATGCAAATACTCGCGCCAAGTCTAGCAGTTTAGGACTTTAAACCCGAATGGACAAGTTTCATCATAAAAAATCTAACTAATTGAACTAAGCACACTTCACAAATATAACTTCTTGATATATGAAAGACCAAGAGTACTATAAAATACCAAGAGTAGGTAAGAAAGTAGAAAACAAAAGATAAAGTTTAAACACTGAAAAACAATTTATTTTAGGAGAGGGAGCAAGGTTCAATCACGATGAGCCAAATCTTAATTACATGTGCAACTGACACAGGCAGCCTACACGAAAGTGAAAGCACAAGAATGGAAAATCCATGAGCACGTCAACGCAGGACAAAGGTGTATCCAGGCAAATATTTTCAAAGATAATCAGTAGTAACATCGATCAATCTAGAGTTACACTGCTCAGCACTCTCACCCAGTGCAGTCATGAAAGTCACCACGGCTTTAAGTAAGAGATGCGAACTATGCTCTTGGTGCTAGGCTGCTAGCTTCATCAGGCGCGCAGCAAACGCCTGGTCCAAAGTTCAGAATCGACACCCATGACAAGCATTCATGGGAGCATCAAAGCAATCTCATGAATCTGTACGTTCCCCCATCAATAGCTCTCCAAATGAGATCAAAACCGAATTATTTACAGTCCTAGGAGTACCGTATACTACAGAGTTTTACAATATCTTTCTAGCCTTTAGGTATGAGTACATGATGAAAAATCCAGCTACTGCTCCAACTACTATTCCACCAGTTGTCGCCCAAAATGCCCACTGCTCCAAAACAAACCCATCATCAACTAATGCTATATCGACTACAAGTAGTGCCAGTACGTGGCAGAAAGCAGAATTGAACTCAAAGAGTGCAATGCTATACCGCGTTAGTCTCCAGGTACGATTTAAGGTTCATGCCAAATATTCCTACAAGAAACAAACACCACGGTTCAGTTATAGCATTACTTCAAGAACAAAGAGTGACATATAGGAACTGACAATCACTAGATACAAAAGCGCTGACAGATTTTTTTTACCTGCAATTAATGCTCCTATGGCGACGCAAAATGTTCCAACCTGAAGAAGCAACTCAACTCTGCTTACTTCGAGTCTCCGGGAGCTGAAAAGATGCCCAATGTGGTAAGAATTAAGAAAACCCATAATTTATGAAATATTTGTGATGTTGAGCAAGTTCACATAAATTTCGCATCCGCCAAAAAGAACAAGATCCCACAATTCTCAAATAGTTTATTGGGATTGTATGCTACACAAACAGAGATGCAGGAAGACGCCACCTTATATCAAGACCCATTCTCATAATTTCATCTTAAATCAGTTGTAAAAAAATAAAAATATGGGAGTGCAATTTGAAGGACTCAAGCAGTCCCCCCTTTCTTTTTATCTGGTTATGCTTTGATAATTGAAACCCGAAACGTAATGCTGACATTTTATGTTACAAAGTAGACGCCACCATGGCCTGTGGATATCCACACACCACAGAGTACTAAAGGATGGAGGATAACGAAGTCATGCCCCCAAGGCCCCAACCCACAAAAGAACATTTGCAAAATTTTGAGACTAGTTCTTTGCATGTATGCAGTACATAATTGGTGTGCCCTCCAAGTAATTCTTGCATTTGCTTCCTTAATTTCATCTATGTTGGAGACTTAGAGTGTATTGTTTGCTCTTAATTGGTATTTTCTCACTAGTCACTACAATATAGCTATAAAATTTAAGAATCTGAAGTATCCATTTGTAGTGATGTTAATTGTAGTTTGGTTGTAATGCAAATATGTGAAAGATCATTTTACATTTATCTGATGGATATAAATTCCTTGTCCAAATTGGAGAATATGTTTCTCTTTATTTTTGCTGAAAAGCTAGCATCTTCTCGATGCATGCAGCCTAGCTTTATGATAAGTACAGTTGACTCAGTCACTCGGATGCAGGGTTCATGAAGAAATAATAGCTGCTAAAAACAGTTTAGAGGCAGCAATTAAAATGCAATGGCTGTTTAGATGCAGGGTTTGCAAAGCAAAGATCATTTTAGTCCAAGTTGGATTGACTTCATGGTGTTAAACAAATTATGGACCATGCACACGATTTGGAATATAAATATAGAGAGAATCAGAGAAGAGTGGAAAACAATGGTTGATTGTCTGGTTGAACTGATTGGTTGTCACTTTAGATCGTTTATTGAATTCAAAATACAGTTTCTATTACAATTCACACATTTACATATATATTGTTATTATCCAATTATATTCAGGAGAAAAAATTCACAAAAGTGAGCATTATTATAAATTACAAGAACACATGCATTGATGAAGCTAAACTTTTTAAGATCATCTCGTCTGTGAGAGTAGACAGACCTTAAGTTGACTGCAATTGAATCTTCCATTTCTCTTGCAGAATCAAGAAGTCTCTCTGCTTGACCATGGATCGATTCACATCTGACAGTAAGAATACAAAATGAAATAACAATGAAGGTCTGCAAGAAAGAAACAAGACATAAAAAAAAGATTGTACTGCAGAGGAATACCTTTGAAGATAATTTTCCAACAACATTTCGATTTCTTCCTCTTCTTCTGTTAAAACAAAAAAATTAAAGATGAAACAAGTAAAACAGAATCAAACAGTTAACTACTGACAAATAAGGGACTGCAACACTCCTTGTGAATTCTGCACATGCCATGTGTAACTTGGAAACAAAAAAGTCCATGAAGGCAGTAATATGTCTCCAAAATATACAATGATTATCTCAATCCATACCTTCAGCAATCTGCTTCTCTAAAGGAACGGAGCACTCCATGTTATCACTTAATTTGTCAAGCGTGCAATTTCTTCCCATTATGCATATTCGACGGATTTCATGAGGATCATCTAGGAGATCAATAAGCATTTGTTTGAGATCACCTGCTCGTGAACCCAGTTCAACCTTGACACATTAATAGAGACAAAATTAAAAATAAACTTGACAAACGAGTCCAGGAAATGATTCTAAAGCACAGCTTTAATACCAATGCTTGTTTGCTTAGACGAAGCTGCTCCAACACATCAGCTGTCAACCGATTGGGTAGAACTTCAAGCAAAGCACCCACCTGAGATGTAAGCCCAGATATCCAAATTAATTTTATTGCATTATAATTTGCAAATAGAGTCAATTTGAACACATGCATGTTCTGGATCCATACTTAACTGAAACACAAACACAAGAATACAAGTATACAACAACACCTAAACTACCGCATGAAAATGCAGGGTCATCTTGGTAGGGTTCTTTCTGACTGTTTCCATTAAAAAAAAGAGAAATTCTGCAGTGATCATGTGGCACGGTACTGGTCTATGTCTTGTTTGTGATTTACAAAGGACTTCAAGAAGGTCCTTAGTCCCTAGTGTTAAACTTAGTAAGTGCTCAGCAAAAAGCTAGGTACTGACAGTATCTTATGATTTGTGCAGTTGACTTATGTGAAGTCAGGTGCTCCAATTAGTCCATTTGGCAAAGGTGTATAGAAATATAGAGGAAGGCGTGCAACTCTGCAGTCAGGGACTTCTAAATGCCAAACGAAAGAGATAGGGTGCAGGATATGGAAATAAGTGGCATTATTATTGGTTGAGTTCTGTATATATGAACCTTGAATGAAATTTTCAAGGTTGAAATCAAGAAAATAGAGGCCAGGGACAGGAATTTGTAAGTGTCTTAAGTCACCTATTGACAATATACCAGACTGCTCCATAAATTGAATATGCACCAGAAAGAAGAACTAACGACACCAGGATATACAATCTTGTACAAGATGTAGAGCTAGCAGGGACTTTTCTGGCACTCACACGAGGCTCAATATGCATTAGCCTTTGCTCCAACCTTTGTATTCTAGAAAGCAGTGCAGCTTCAACAACCTGAATATAAGAGAAGGCAATAAGTAACCAGATCATCTTGGCCCAGCATTTGACAGGAGGATGGTACTCTCAATAATCAGGTGAAAATGCAAGCATAGAATCACATGTTGGCAAATGCATGATGGCAATAAAAATGAATTTTTGTCAGCAACATATGTTAAATGATTTAATATAATAACTAATGAGACCACAAAAGATATTGTACAATCAAAAAGAACTTTTAAAATCAATGATGATAATCATATTCTTGTTCAAGATTCCATTCGACCGTTAAGAGAAACTAGGAAAACTCATGGATGATAATCTTATTCCCATGTGAGTTGAAAACAAAGTAAACCTTCCATGGAGGCAAATAGAAATGAAAGCAAATTGACAAGGGAACATATCATCATATTAAGACTGTTCCAGACCACAAATATGGATTAATATGAGAATATCCATATGCCTGATACCTCAAGTTGAAATGGCATTGCTGGTCCACCATTGATATTTCTTGGATTTAACCGTGGTAGTAATGAGTCTAAGAAGGCCTTTCCTCCTGGACTACTCAAGTCAGATGAAATAATTGATAAGTTTGTAACAATAGTGATGATAAGTTCACCAAGTAAAATACAATTTATAATAAAATGACTAGTGTACAAACTGACCTGTTGTAATTGAATATAAGAACGCGTTCATGCATAGCAATTGCTCGCAAGGAACCAAGATTGACTAATATGGCTTGTTCACGGACCTATATGAAATGATACATAGAAGCAATATGTTGAACTGCTGTGAAGCAGGTTGATAAGGCAAAAAATAACTTCTACATAAATCTAGAATCTAGTAACCATGCAAACATAAAGTTCAAATATATTGATACGGAAGTTTACAGGAAAAGTTATACACATATATTCTACTGTATGTTATCAATTCACAGTAATGAACAGTGGCTGTCAAGATTACAATGCAGGTTGCCGAAACAGACAGCTAAACAAACTTGAGCTGGAAAATATTGCAGAATTAGTGATCGACTTACTTCTATCTTTGAATAAAACAATTTGTGAACTCTGTGATCAGCTATAGTAACATAGGTAATTTTGACAGGCAACCTGAGATACTTGTAACAGAGCAATTGTACCATCTTCAGACTCTTGCACACACACAATTATTAGCATCATTCGTTCCATTGTTTGTGTAACTGAAAATTGTAGGAAATATGGGCAACATATACAAAGTAAAGTCTACATGACTAATTATTGAAAGTATCTTATTACCAGCAAGGATGGCATTGAATTCATTAGCCATAGCGATGGGTCAACGCTTCTGGTATCTCGTAGACGGAGGCCTATAAGAAAAGGTTGACGATCAACATAAATACTATCAATGAGCTTGACATTCACAAGATTGAACAAAACCACAAGAAATGGAAGCATTTTAAAATTCTAAAATTGTTACCAGTTAATTATCACGTACATGTGGAGTAGACTACATGAGAGTTTGGTACAGACTACATAATCATATTAATTACAGTGCTTGAGAAACATATTCTTTCTACCTACCACTTGATTTCAATAGCTGCCTCCGGCTTATTTTTTTTGTAGACATCCTCCCATTAGATTTCACTTCTATCACCTGAGTAAAATTTGATATCCAGGAAAGTTAATTTGCAACAGCCCAAAAATATGTAACAGGCATTTCATTCCAAAGTAAACCTACCGTTACAGAAACATGCATCAAATTAGCATGACAGTTGCAGATTTATTTTAGATAAGGAAGACGATTACATCCCCAGCTTCTGCATCTAGGATGCACACAGCCATTTGAGTTTGCAAACAAAATATTCTCAATGTGGGACATAACTCCCTATGACTTGAAAAAAAAGAAGCAAATCTGAACCTAGTGAAAGATTTATTAAGCATGAAGTCTGCTAGTAGCTCGCCATCCAAAGTTACACATTTGGATTAACAGGGTATGAAAGTGTGTATTGTTTCTTTACATTTGGACTCACAATGATTAGATTACAATATTTCCATCTGGCTTGTTGAATGGACCTTATAAGACCGAGCTATTGCAATCATAATTCTTACTAAAAGCAGAAGTTAGCTGATCATGTCATCTCCAATTTACAGTTAACCATTACGAGGCGTTTGATCGGTTACCTCGTAGACGGGCTCCCTGATGCCGAGCGAGATGTAGTCCGCGGAGAACCGCCCTGACCCCGATCCCCTCGCCGCGGCCTCCCTTGATCCATCATTCCCTGGCTTGTCCTCCTCCCTCCTCACCTCCACCTCCCCCTCTTCCACCGCCGCCGCCTCCTCCTCATCCTTGGTCACGGCCAGCCCATCCTTCCTCCGCCGCCCGCAGCGCAGGCAGCGGCAGCAGGAACCCCGCCCCACCCCGCCCCGCTGCGGAGAGCCCTAGCGGCGTAACTACGGCATCCTCCCTCTTCTGCGAGCGGCGGTACCGGAGGCACGCGCCGCCCCCGGGCTGGTGCTGGTGCGGCGGCTGGAGGAGGAGGAGGACGGCCTGCGACGGGTACGACGGGGACGAAACGGACGCCATGGGCGCGGGCTCCGCGGGGGCATCCACGCGCGCGGCGGCGCCGGCGGCGAAGTCCACGTGACAGCTAGCTGCCGCGGCGCTTCTCCTGTTTCTCGCTTATTGTCGTTGTTGTTTTTTTAGAGGGGAGGAATCTCGCGCTTCTCGGCAGGACGAGGCGGGAGAAGCGAAGGGGGAAATGCTATCCAGTAGATGGGCTGGTGGCTGAGCGGGCTCACGCGAGCGGGGAGATATGGGCCGTCCGATCGCAGATCGGACGGTGCGGATGCTCCGGTGGGATGACGTTTGTCCGTTACCTCTGGCTGGTGGGGCCCAGGGAGGAGGGGATTCATGGTGGGGTGGGCTGCCAGCTGTTTACCCTGTTTCGTCGTCTTCTCCGGCCCCGATGCGGGGGAGAGAAGGTACTGGAGATCGGAGGACCATGTGGGTCCCACTGGCAGTGTCCGCCGGCATGAATCTGATCTGGCTTCTACTAGTTCTGTACGTCCTTCTAGTAGTAGTAGCGTCGACGTCGTATAGCGACGGCGGAGGGTCTCGCTATATTTAGCCCCGTCTACAAGATTATCGGCATGTATTTTTGGTTCATCGCTATTTTCAGCCTTGCCGATTTATTGGTAAGCACAAAAATTGTTTTTTGCTAAAATTTTCGGCGAAAAATAGCTATGCTTTGTCTGGTCTGCTTACGAACGTTAAGAAGTTATACTCCCTCTGGACATAATTAATTGACATATAGGACAACCAAATATCCAAATTTTACAAGGAAAATATTTTTTTGAACTGAAATTACAAAGAAAATAAGCCAGAACGTTTGTCTGAAACTACGAACAGAACTGGCCGGAGGTAGTATTTTGGTATTCAAGTAGCCCAAATAATTTGGCAATGCCAATTTTGTTGGCTACAAAGCAACCAGATGAGTAAATGTTAAGCGAAGACTACTTACTATACGCCATAAAAAAGTTTGCAGATTTCTTTCATGTTGTCAATGGCACATAAAGGATTTCATCTGAGAACTCATCCTCTTTTACCAACATGAAAGGCCGGTATTACTCTGGACAAATTTCTTTAGAAAAAGTTTACATCTCCAAAGAAATCCATCCACGACATGAACGACCACAATGTTATGCTCGATGGAGTACATATTAGCCCTAACAAAAACTACCCGTGAAAAATAAGCACTGGACAAGTGTTAGGAAGGGCTACAGCCTACAGGCCTACAGCCAAACGAAGCATCTGAACACTGGAGAGAACAAGAGGTCAGGGACTAGCGCTTCATCAGTGGGCTAGCAGCCGAGAACTGCAAGTAAAAGAAGTTGAACGCCTCAACTACTTCCATGTACCACATTGATTCACGGTCCGGCTGCGCGGAGAGATCGACTAGCTTATGCACCTGCAACAATTAAGTCCAAAGTCGTTAAAAGGAAGATGATGATAAGAGTCCTCACGAAAACTAATGCAGTGGGTAATGTCTAAGTGCTTGTAGGTCTTAAGGCTGAAGCCCAACAACAGAACTTAGTTTCTAGTTCTATTACGTTTTTGAAAACTTCATTCATAGTGACAACTACAGTAATTTGCCTAGATATGTTTTGCCAATGCCTAAATCTAACCCAAGGCAAAGTCATTAAAAATGTGAACAACAAAATGAGCCACCATCTTATCCTTGTCTTTTCATGTCACTCAAGTAGAAGAGAGCGTGGTTGGTACTTAATACATGCAGGAACAAGCCTTCCACTTGATTTCAGTAGCTATTCCAAGCCTGTCACATGATCAGGCAATACATAGTTCAGCAAAGATGACCATTGCAAGGGGATCACAGATTGCAACTTGTCAGTAATCCGTCATTCTGCTGCAACCCTGCAACTGTTGTTACCACCATGCTGATAGGTCAATGTCAAAGTTAGTTGTTTCTACTATGGTTATTTCCCTCAAATTTAGGTTGGCTCAAGAATAATGTTATGCAAAATTGACAGTTGGTAGAAAGTTCTTCAAATCTCCAAATCTAACACCCACTTTTGCAGACTAATGTTGGCCAAAATTCAGAAAGATTATCTCGAATGTAATCAACCAATAAAGCTCCAAATGCAGTACACAGTAGTATTAGTAATTCCTTGTTCTTTCAACAAATGTGTTCAGAATGTCAGGTTATGTTTCATATCACTAACTAAACCGAATGGAGCTTTCTAAAAGAAATCATGTATTCATGGTTTCAGGCTTTCAGCTACGATTATCACTTGAACACAAACAGTAACCAGAAAGGCATAAACCAAAGATTTGCATTAAGACTCCTTTACCTATTAAATTGTCTCTTCAATTAACATGAATACATCATGAAGATGGCAATTGCCTAGAAATTGAACACAGGGTGTTGGGAACAAAAGAGAACTGTTGAATACGCTAAGTTGAACAAACTAATAATCGAAAGAGATATGAGAATTGCATCTTATAGAGATCTGACAGAGTAATATATCATGGAAAAATTACGCTTCAAATAAGATTTTGATAATATAAATGGCTCCTACAATCTGATATGGACAGTTAACAAGCACAATGATACAATATGTAACCACTTTGTTTCTGTAATAATAATACCAACGAAGTCGAAGTAATACGATCCCGGATGAATCAAGGGTCTTCTTCTCATAAGCATCACCATTTTTAGGTTAATTAACTCTAATTTGGCACTAATTATCAATATGTCCGTGTGATTAGACACAGGTCTTGCTCTTCAACTCGTTCTTACTCCTAATGCTACAGAAATAGAGGTTGAAGGCTCCATCAAGTGAGACCACTAGGATGGATTAGTTTTTTTTTTACAAGCTAATAGGACTCTAGTTCTCTTTTCCTTTCTTTTTAATCATTTGACCAAGCAAGGTTTAGACTGCAAATGTTGGCTATGTTCAAACGTTGTAATACTGTATGGACAGAAATAACAAAATAAATATACTGTGTGGAAAGAAATATGCATGTGAGAACTGAGAAGGTAGGGACACACAAAGAATGAGGAAAGTAACTGGAACCTTAATCACCGGCCGGTTGGCCCGAGGAAGAGAGTCCTTTCCACTATATGACCCAAGAACCATCACATACATGCCTACAGAATAAAATAGGGCCATCAACTAGAGCAAATGAATCAGGATCCAGGAAAAGAACCAAAATGGCTATAGGTCTACAGCACAAAGAGAGTAAAAGGCTAAAAGCTGTGCAAAATATTAAGTAGCACTCCACTCCACTCCACTTTGCCAGCAAATATGGCAGTAGAGGACTAACAACTTAACAAGTATCCACTTGGCGAGTCTGGTTGGTGTGGCATACCAATTGGATGGTAGCATAGCACCACACAGCAGATGAGCAATCAAGCATGAAGCGCAAAATTATTTTGAGCAATATGCTTGTAAACCAACAGCATTCTCGTAAATAACACATGCTACCATCTAAGGACAAGCATGCCCTGACAATAAGTTAGGTTTTGATAGCCACCCTAATGGTGAACTGGTGATTAGGATAGTGTATGGTTCCAGAGTTGATGGAAATCTCAATCTGTCACGCCATGAATCACATGATACATCCAACTAATATGAGATCAACAACTGCATAACTACATGTGCATTTTGACGATTTTCTAACAAAGGGGACATCACGAGCAAAGAATAAACCTTCTCGCCATGGCTGCCCCTCGGCCTCCTTCGGCGTGAGTGTGATCTCGGCGACGCAGGAGCCATCATCCAGAAGAATGTGCCCGGCACCGACGCGGTAGTCCGCCAGCACCACCACTCCCTGCCTGCCGCCGCAAGTCGTCAGGGAGAGATGAAGCTAGGAGATGGGGAAAATACAGGTGAGGGGGGGCGACCTGGAGCCAGACGCGCTGGAAGCGGATGCCGTAGAGCATCTGGGCTTGGGAGGTGCCGTCCGACTCCGAGGGAGGGGCCTCGGTGGCGCCGGCGAGCTGGCACCCGAAGAGCTTCAGCGCCGCGAGGCTGTAGTCCATGTGGTTCCGCTTCGGCGCCGCCGCCGCTGCGCCGCCGCCAGGTTGAGCACCGGAACCCTCCATTGCTGCGCCCTCTCTTCAACACGCGGCGGTTAACTTGTTATTAACCACAGTAATCGCACATGGGCCGTCTAACTGAGCCTAGTTAGACCTATTTGGATGGGCCTAATTAGACCCAGTGTGATAGATTAGAAGGCCGGCCTGGCCCGGCCCGGTTACAAGGCCGAGCATTTCTTGCGAGTGGAGTTGAACTTTACCGGCACAAGACAGGAAACCCCAAACCCGCGTCGCCGTCGCCGGCACCGGCTCACTCGCCTCGGCGACTCGCCCACCCCACCACCAAAACAGCTCCGATGGCGCCCGGCTCCTCCTCCTCCTCCTCCTCTCCGGGAGGAAAAGCCGCCGCGGTTGGTAGCGAGGCGGGGAAGGAGGGCGGAGGCGTGCCCTCGTCGCGGCCCCTCACCTCGCCCGCGGCAGCTACCTCCGACCATGCTCCGGTGACGTCCGACGGTTCGCCGGGAGAAGGCGTGCTGTCGGCGGGCGGCGAAGCGGGGAAGGAGGACGAGGGCGTCGCCTCGACCGGCTCCCGCGCTACCACCGGCCACGCTCCGCTGGCCCCTGGCTCCTCCTCAGGAGAAGGCGCGCTCAGGAAATGCGGCGAAGCGACGAATGAGGACGAAGCGCCAGCGCCACGGCTCATCGCCTCGCCCGCCGCCACCACCACCACCACCGACTACTCAGATGAAGGCGGCGAAGCGGAGCAGGAGGGCAACGCGTCATCACCATGTGAAGAACAGGAAGAGGATGACGAGGATGAGGAGGCCCCGACGCATCTCCCCTTCGCACCCTCGTCGGAATCGGAGGTACATGCGTTTGCCCCCTCAGTTCGTACATCCCCTTTGTCTCTCTTACCCGTCTCTCCTACCCATTTTCCGTTGCATTGCTTTCACACTCTCGTCCTCGTGGGCATTTCGTCAAGCACCTGGTGGCGCTTCTTGTCACTGTCATTTAACTCGTGGGCATTTCGTCAAGCACTTGGTGGTGATTCGGTAGTCCTTACTGTCCTTAACTCGCAGGCACTACTGTTATTTAAGTGTTCTCACTGCCATTCAAGTGCTTTCCCGGAGCGTATGTACCATTTACAGTTGAAAATTTATGTATCATCTTTGCATGCTCAAATTTCCCGTAGGCAAGCGTTCCATGTGAATGTGAAGATTTAATCCACGATTCAGCATGGTTCTAGAAAAAATTAGTGAGATTTCTGTGCGTTCCGAGCTTCTGTTTTAGCCAACAGTTGAGTTATCAGAAAGGACTTCTGGATAGTTTCAATCGGTGTTCAACTGCTTTATTGATGTTTTATCTCCTGCTTGTGATTATATGCAGTTACCTGATGATACGTCAACAGTTGATCCCAGCTTCACCATCTCTCTCATAAGGAAGCTAGTACCTCAGGGACCAGATGTGGATAAAGAGTAGGTGCAATTTACTTCCAGAGATTTTATTTCAATTTAAGTCCTCTAAAAGTGAAAGTTGTCTTTTAGAGTTCATGCTGATTTCGTTATTAACTGCTAACCTCTGATACCATGTAAAACAGTGTGGAGCAGGGACGAACAGAAGAAAAGGACGCTAGTTCTGATGGTGGGAAACCAACACAGCCTCATGATAAGGATCTGTGGGACAATGAAGGTTGCAAACTGTGGGACCTTTCAGTTATTGAACCTCAGGCAGA
Organism: Oryza australiensis; assembly: GCA_019925245.2. Lineage (NCBI taxonomy): Eukaryota > Viridiplantae > Streptophyta > Magnoliopsida > Poales > Poaceae > Oryza > Oryza australiensis. The sequence continues at coordinate 526,978 of JAIFGZ020000161.1, read as the reverse complement.
ACTTATGGTACTTGTCTCTATACTTGACATAGTATCATAGTTGATAGCTGTGCATTGAATTTAAGTTCTATGGTGAGATATTCTGCATAATTATTGATTACGCTTGTGAAATTTTTGGCATGCCTCTATCCCAATAGCATGCCAGCATCAATCAACATTTGAACAGGAAGATTGGTATCTTGTACTAGTAACTAATTCTTATGTACTAAAATATATTATTTACAAGAAAGCTTTTCATGATCTTACGTGGGCATGTACTATTTATAAAAGATTGTGTAAGTGCATTGATTGCTTGCTGCTAAGAGCTAACTATGTGGATCTTTAATTCTTGCAGGTTAACAACCTTGTGCTTGAAGTGCTTTTGGCAAATCTTCATGTGAGACAATCTCTTCGAGTGAAGGTGAAGTGGAATTTCCTTGTACTACTGCCTCCACATTTTTGCTAACTGTATCTTAAAAGTCTTACTTCTCTGAATTTTGGTCTCTACAGGAAATCTGTATTGGGATCATAGGAAACTTAGCTTGTCATAAATCTCTGGCCAATGCAATCACTTCGCATGATGGATTAATTGCAACTGTCGTGAATCAACTATTTCTTGATGACCCTGGTTGCCTTACTGAAACATTCAGGTTGGTTAGCATGGAATATGGTGAATGTGCGGTAAATATGTACCCGAAACCTGAAAACCACCACATAAAAGTTACCAAAAGTACAAAAAGATCTCACCAATGAATTGAGTTTGATCTTAAATTTTTGTGTGGTTTTCTAATATCATCTTCACTATATGTGAATTTTTTCTTGAAAATTGTTGGAAACCTTTATGGGGTGGTTCTCACTACATATTTTCCTGTGCTGCACAGTCTATGCTGATTAATATTATCTACACAACACTTTCTTATTTGCTCTAACAAGGTTAAAAACACTAAGCGCATGATTGTCCCTTTGACTCCTTTAACAAGCTGTAAAGTATTGAACCTGTAGCAACATGTTTTTAGCAATATAAGTTCTTTTATCGCCTGAAATTAAGCACGTATCATGTGGAATAAATCAGGCATCTTACCATGGGTACGGTTTTTTTATTTACTATGATGTATGTGTTAGAAACTGAATCAAATTACAATAGTTGATTTGATTGTTACTGCCATAGAATAGGCTATATATATATGGAAGTAATTATTAATGCCATATCAGGCTATATATAGAATAGACTGTATAATTGGAAGTACTCCTGTAATTATAGCTGTCATAGATGGAAATAGGCTTAGCTGTCTATACTCTTTCTATACTGAATTGGTTGTACCATATGAGGCGTTTTAGCCACTATATAAACATGAAGGGATCGGAGGAGATCCTTAACCGCAAAAGAAAACTTTTCATGGTATCGAGCCACTCCTCAATGGCGAGTTCATCTAGTTCCCCGGCTATCGCCCCTAGGTTATATTGTGACAGAAAAACTCACCAAATCCAATTACATGCCGTGGAGAGCCCAAGTTCTTCCAAAGAATCCGTGGTGCAAGACTTCTCGGCTATCTTGATGGATCGGTAGCGGCACCACCAGAGACGATCCCTTCCAAGGTCAATGAGAAGGAGATCCAAGTCTCCAACCCAGCATTTGATCTATGGCTTGAAAAGGATCAACAAGTCCTTGCGTATCTTCCGTCCTCTCTATCACGAGAGATCTTGACCCATGTTGCCTCCAAGGAGACAATGCAGAGGTCCGGAAGACTATTGAGCGATATTTGCGCTCAAACACGCGCGCAAGTTGTCAATATGCGCATTGCCCTAGCAAACACACAAAAGGGCAGCATGATGATGGCGAGTATGTTGGGAAGATGAAAGCCCTAGGAGATGAGATGGCAGCTTTGCGGTAAGCCTCTTGAAGACGAAGATTTGGTGTCCTACATCCTCACCGGACTCGATCAGAATACAACCGGTTGTGACCACCATGATCGGACGATTCGATCCAATCACCCTTGGTGAAGTCTATTCGCACTGCTGAGTTTTGAACAGAGGATGAATATGCAAAGCGACAATCAATATCGCAATCCGCCAACTCGCCATGCGTGGACGAGGTGGATTCCGTATGGTCGCGGAGGACGCAATGGAGGTCGTGGCCGTGGAAATGGAGGCCGCACACGTGCTACAGCACGCAAATCCACAAATTATCGTGGTGCTGCAGATGAAGATCATCGTCCTACCTCGCCAACTTTGCAAGAAAAGGGGCACACTGTTTCAATCTGCGGCATCGTTTTGATGAGAACTATATTCCGAGGAAAATCTGCATCTGCAGCAACCAACTCCTATGGCATTGACACAACCGGTACCTTGATACCGGTGCAACGATCACATCACAAGTGAACTCAATAAACTAGTAGTTCAGGAAAATATATCGTTGGTGACCGGATCCACACGGCGAGTGGAGCGGTATGGACATTCATCACATTGGTCATACTATTGTTCATGCCCTCTCTCGTAATCTTCATCTCAAAAATATTCTTCATGTTCCCGAAGCTAGGAAAACTTAGTCTCTGTTCACCGTCCTAGCATCCGATAATCAAGTTTATCTCATTATTTACCCCAAATTCTTCTTAATAAAGGATCGGCCACGAAGAAAGTTCTTCTCAAAGGCAAATGTGAGGAGGACTCTATCCTCTTTCATCCTTCCCTTTCACTTGATCCAGCAAGCAAAGCTTTGGAGCAATAAAGCCATATTCTTCAAAGTGGCATCGTGCGTCTTGGCCATCCAAGCATCTTCAATAGTTCAGAGTTGTTAGCTTGAATAATCTCCGCTGTTCCTCGGAGTCCAATATAGAGGCTGTTTGTGATGCTTGCCAACAGCAAAAAGTCATCAACTACCTTATCCTAAGTCATCTAAGGTTTCTAGCTCACCCCTAGAGCTAGTGTTTTCGATGTATGGGGTCCAAAGATGTGAATCGTAGGAAGGAACAAATGCTATGTTACCTTTATTGATGATTATAGCAAATTTGTATGGATCTACATGCTTCGTTATAAATCTAAAGTCTTCCAAAAATTTCTTGAGTTTCAAAAGCTTGTTGAGCGATTGTTTGATAGAAAGATTATCTCTATGCAAACAGATTGGGGAGGTGAATATCAAAAACTTAACTCCTTCTTTCAAGAGATAGGCATCTCTCATAGAGTTTCTTGTCCTCATGCCCATCAACAAAACGGTGCCGCAGAAAGAAAACATCGACATATAGTTGAAGTCGGTCTCTCCTTTTTAGCTCATGCATCTATGCCCCTTAAATTCTGGGATGAGGCTTTCACTACAGCCATATACCTGATTAACCGAACACCAAATAAACTTCTTCAATTTTCTACTCCTTTAGAACATCTCTTCAAGGTCAAACCTGATTATGAATCTCTCCGTGTGTTCGGTTGTGCTTGCTGGCCTGATTTGCGTCCATACAACGCTCACAAGCTTCAATTTCGTTCCAAGCAATGTGCTCTCCTAGGCTATAGTAACATGCACAAAGGCTTCAAATGCCTTGATATTCAAACTGGCCGTGTCTATATATCTCGAGATGTTATCTTTGATGAAGAAGTCTTTCCCTTTGCAAAACTTCATCCGAATGCTGGTGCTCGTCTTCGATCTGAAATCCTCCTTTTTCCTTCTCTTTTTGGTCCCTTTGATCTTGGGGGTGAACAATTAAATGATCACTGTGATAATGTGCCACATCCTACTAATGCACCTGAGATTACTAATCCTCCTGTTTTAGAATCAGTTCAGCAAGAACAGGGGCAGCAGTTTGAACAGGGGCAGCATTTTGAACAGGAGCAGCAATTTGAACAGCAATCAGAAGCAAATCCACCTCCCAGTCTGCAGCAAGCTTCCCTAGTTCCTCAGTTTACAGAAAAACCACCTGTAACTCAGGTGTACAGACGACGTGTACAACCATTACAACCAACACTTGAAATAATGGCTGCTGTTTCTGCAACACCACAGGCAGAAGCTTCTTCTGACACCTCTGCAATATCACAAGAGGTATCTCCTCCATCCCAACGTCGTCTAGTTACTCGTCTACAGCAAGGTATTACAAAACCAGTGGTGTTTACAGACGGCAGAATAAAGTATACTGATGGGAGAATCAAGTATGGCTTCCTTGCTGAAACTGCTGAACCATGTAATTTGGAAGAAGCAATGAAATCTGAACATTGGAGGAAAGCAATGGATGAAGAATACATGGCACTTTTGAACAACAAGACGTGGCACCTTGTATCACCTGAGAAAGGAATGAATTTAATTGACTGCAAATGGGTCTACAAGATAAAAAGGAAGGCTGATGGAACTATATAGACAGATACAAGGCCCGATTAGTGGCCAAGGGTTTCAAACAACGATATGGGATTGATTATGAAGATACATTCAGTCCAGTGGTCAAAGCTGCCTCAATTAGAATTATTCTATCAGTTGCAGTTTCCAAAGGATGGAATCTCCGCCAACTTGATATAAAGAACGTGTTCCTTCACGGCATTCTTGAGGAGGATGTGTTTATGAGGCAACCGCCAGGTATAAAGATGCAAGGATGAAAGATTATGTCTGCAAACTGGATAAATCACTATATGGATTGAAACAAGCCCCTAGAGCTTGGTAGTCAAGGCTGAGTGAAAAACTACTCCAACTCGGTTTTCAGTCATCAAAGGCTGACACATCACTTTTCTTCTACAAAAAGGGAGATGTGGTTATTTTTATGCTCATCTATGTGGATGATATAATCGTAGCTAGTTCATCAGCTAAAGCTACAGAAGCTCTTATTAAAGATCTTCAAGCTGAATTTCCACTCAAAGACTTAGGCAATCTGCATTATTTTCTTGGAATTGAAGTCAAGAAGACAAATGATGGAATCATCCTAACACAGGAGAAATACACTTCGACTTGTTGAAACGTGTTCGATGCAACACCGCAAGCCAATGAATACTCCCATGTCTACCGTGGAGAAGCTGTCACTACAAGGAGAAAGGTTAAGTCCTGAAGATAGTACAAGATACAGAAGCATAGTTGGAGCTTTGCAATACTTAACTCTAACAAGACCAGATATTTCCTTCTCGGTGAATAAGGTATGTCAATACTTGCATGAACCGACAATTGCTCATTGGACAGCAGGAAAAAGAATAGTCAGGTACTTGCAGCACACTTTGGGATATGGACTGAAAATTGGCAAATCCCATACCATGCTAGCCTCAGGATTTTTTGATTCAGATTGGGCTGGATGTTCAGATGATAGAAAATCTACAGGAGGTTTTGCTGTATTCCTAGGAACAAATTTTGTCTTGGAGTGCCAAGAAACAACCTACAGTGTCGACATCTAGCACAGAAGCTGAATACAAGGCATTGGCAAATTATACAGCTGAAATAATGTGGATCCAAACTCTTCTTAAGGAGCTGAGCATTGCTAGTCCTCCTGAAGCTCGACTGTGGTGTGACAATCTTGGAGCAACTTATTTATCTGTCAATCCAGTTTTTCACGCACGGACTAAACATATTGAAGTAGACTATCATTTTGTTCGAGAAAGAATTAATCAAAAGTTGCTTGATATCAAGATTATTTCAACTGGAGATCAGATTGCAGATGGCTTCACTAAAGCTTTATCATTCAGACAACTTGAAGATTTTCGAAGCAATCTCAACTTGATAAAGTTGTGATTGAGGGGGGCTGTTAGAAACTGAAGCAATTACAATAGTTGATTTGATTGTTACTGCCATAGAATAGGCTATATATATATGGAAGTAATTATTAATGTCATATCAGGCTATATATAGAATAGACTGTATAATTGGAAGTACTCCTGTAGTTATAGCTGTCATAGATGGAAATAGGCTTAGCTGTTTATACTCTTTCTATACTGAATTGGTTGTACCATATGAGGCGTTTTAGCCACTATATAAACATGAAGGGATCGGAGGAGATCCTTAACCGCAAAAGAAAACTTTTCAGTATGCTTACAACATATGTTACATACAGACAGGTAGTCATACATTAGACATATACAGTGTCGCTATTTTAGTGCATTGTTGATTAAAATGCTTGAACCTACAGCTGTTCGTAAGGAAAAAAATAAGTAAGACATAACTGTTTTTAACTGGTTTTAGCACTTGGTGAGTAATGTATTTTTTAATTAAAAAAGAGTACAAAGAAGGGAAAGGTCTGCTTTTGCTTAACTGATTTCTTATTATGCACCTCTTTTTCTCATACACATTCATATTTTTACTTAATTTTTTATTTTGTATTTTTGGCTATAGTCTAGCACGACATGTGTTGGAACAAGAGTTCTGTTTTGAAATTTATTAGTTGTGCAGTTATAGTCACACAGTCTATTTGTATACAGGTTGTTGAGCACCATTTTTCAGAGCAATGCATCTATGTCATGGGCTGAAGCTCTTTTACCTGGTGCGATTCTTTCACGTATTATGTGGATAATTGGAAACACAGCGCATTCTACCTTACTTCAGAAGGTAAAGTTCCTGTCTATCCAGTGATCCAGTCAACTTGATCCTAGTAGTTTTATAACTTGTATTCGTCTTAGCTTGATGTTGACATTTTAGGATCATTTGTCTATTTTGACATTCTATGTAATAATTGTTACTTTTATATTAACTGTTTTGTACTTCATCCAAAAAGCTGTTATGCAATATTTGATTTTGATTTAGTATAACTTTTATATATTATATGAAAAGGCCTTATATAGTTATACGGTAAAATTGTGGTTCAGGTGAAATCATCTGGCCAACTGACTTGTGGCATTATCTTTTGAATCTTGTACATGTTCAAATTTGTGACTATTTCCTTTGTAAATTATTGGGTGCAGACCTTGGAGTTTCTATCAGCTCTAGTTGATGATCAAGATGTCATTACCATTCTTATTGAGCCCTTGATAAAAGTGGGTTTAGTTGACTGCGCTATTAGTTTGCTATTAACTGAGCTTGAGAAAACAATCGATGGGAACAATCTAGACAGGTATGGGAAATACTATTTCTGTGAATTGAAGTCTGGACTAACTTCAAAATTGCAGAAGTGTACAATTCATGTAAAATTATCTAAGAAATAAGAACTAATGACTATCAAATCTAGTGAAGCTCATCAAACATTTGAGTCTATACTCTATTTACAGTTTATAAAGCATACAACATATCCTCTTGCTAGAAATCTAATGCACGTTATAGGTCCTTAAATGCCATCTGAAATGTGGGCACTTGATGTTCGCCGATAATTTAGTCTGAGCATTATGCAGTTTTCATGTTCCTTCTCTTGGTCTGTTTGCATTAACCAGGAATTATGGCATAGTCATATTCCGTTCTAATCACCTTTTTTTGGTTTATAACTTTGAATGAACAGTCTAGCATGGGAATGCAGTTTTAGTACCTTACCTTTTTTTAACACATTTCAGGTCAGATTCTCTTGATTCAATCCTTCGCCTTATTGAAGAACTATCTGCCATAGACAACTGCTCAAAAGTAATGTCATCAAATGACCAATTGATTAAAGCGCTAAATAGTATAGTCAAGTTACCAGATAAATTTGAGGTGAGCATGAAGCTACTAACAGTTCTTTTCTTTTAATTGCATGTCCCATTTAACATGGTGTGCAGTTGTCCCTGCTTAGTGAATAGTTTTAGTCTACTGTGCTAATTTATACAACTCTCAAGGTATGCCGTTCTGGATTAAAACCATGAAATATATCTTTTGAGAATTTTTTTTTCTTATTGAATATATTTTGATATCATAATCAGGCTGAGCAGTGCTATTATTTGTGAGTCCTCCCAATAGCCTCAGTTCGTACCTGGGATTTTAGCACCTGAAAATTTATGCATATTAGATATATTTATGTTCCAGATGAGCATGCTGATCGTGTTATATATTCACAAACTCTGCTTCAGGTTGAGGGCTATTGCGCTTCTGTGGTGATCATATTAGCAAATGTTTTGTCTGATGGAGAACATCTCACACCTATTCTGTCCCATGGTATGCCACATTTTGCTGTGCAATCTATCATAATTCTTAACCATTGTTTGCAAGTTGAAAACATGACTATTTACTATTTAGGAATATACAGTGTCAGTGTTGTGTTATGTTCATTATTTCAGATTTACACTTACTGGAGGGCCTATTTGACGTTCTTCCATTGGTCTCTGATGATAACGAAGCTCGAAATGCATTTTGGTGTATCTTGACACGTTTACTGCAACAAGTAGAAGAACGAGAAACTGCCACGAACTCTTCAAAACTCAAGCAGTTTGTGTCTATCTTCTTGTCTAAGTTCACCCTCATGAAAGATGACATTGAAAGACATGGGATTCAAACAGAAGCTGATTCCTCAGTTGAGGGTGTTTCTTTGAAGAATGGGCTACGCACATCTGTATCCTTTATAAGAAAATTTAATCCTGATACCATCATGCCCTTCATGGAGATACATAGATCTTAGTTTGCATTCCCGTAATAAATGCATCTAAACTTAATATCATTGTTTTTCCTATGCTACAATTTTTTTTAACAGCTCAAGGCGATCTGCAGTATCACGGAAAGATGGATTGCGGATAAGTCCTTGGGCAAAGAAGATGCTTCACTGACTGAAAACACCATTGGAAATGCTAGGGAGCTGCTGACTTTCTGCCGGCGTGCAATGGGCACTAGTGACCTGTGAGTTTGCTGTAGAGGGCAACTACGTACGTGAAAACCTACTAAAGAGTTTTTCTGTATAGCACGAGATCTTCCGGAAGTACTATGTTAAAACCAGCTAGGAGTTTTGCTGTAGAGGATTGCATTGATGCATAGATCACCAGTTGCTAAAGTAGATCACAAACTCACATATAGTTCTGCCAATCTACATTGATGTGGTTGCATGTTGCATTATTGGTGCTAGCGATGTAATGAACGCGTATGAAAATGATACAGTGGACAGTACCAAAAGGTTTCTTATCAACTCTTCTGCTTATGGCTTAGCGAGATGCTGCCAACCTATTTTGTTGCGACCGTTGCCCGATTGCTGCTTATTGTTTCGTGAGGTAACACACCACCACGATTTTATTGATGCAAAATGAGTTCATGCAAACTCCGTGATGGTATGGGCTATGGAGGTTGAACTGGAAAGTTACTTTAAGTTGGGTATGGAAATTTGGGAATATTTTTTCACTGAATTTGATAATTCGCAGAGCTTTAGCAACTGCAACTACTCTTACAATCTCCAACTCTCAAGTAGCCCAAATTCTTAGTCCAATTGTGAGCAATAGACTATAAAAATAAACTAGATGCTCCCACGTACGGATAATAGTGTGAGATGTTGCATTACATGTAGACATGTGCGAGATCAGGATGGATCGGGCACTCCAGTGACCTAGCCGCACGCGCTTCCTCCTCCGCATCCTCGTTGTGGGGAACATGCCGCAGTCAGAGCACGCAGATATGCTATTGACACGGGAATCCGCCGGCATCGCGCTGGGAAGGCCTCGGCATCCTCTCCCGGGCCGTAGACTGGGAGAACACGGGACGGGAGGAGGACGTGGCCATGGAAGCCGCCGAGGCAACCAAAAGTGCAAAATGTCAGTTAAGAGTTAGGACAAAGGACCTGATCTAGTGGGAGGATGTTTCCAGGTACCTTTTTTCTTTTGCAAAAAAAATGTACAGACCGAAGCGGGCGGTTCATTGCAAATGTTGATGAAAGAGGTGAGAGGATAGGCCAAAGCAATCATGAGCATCGATACAAGATGCAACGGTGCAGATTGGAGTTTCCAAATTTTCAAAGCTCAGGTAATTTTCGCTGGATATGTGCTTTATGTGCGAATTTGTTCGATGTCGCCGTGGACCATCTTTTAAAATTCTTTTATTTAAGTATTTGTGTGTGAGCACTATGCAAATACCTATTTCCCGCTTGGCCCAGTAAGTCTTTGAGTGCAAACGTACCAATGGTTACGCTAATAGTATATACGTTAAGATGAGTTCTCGGTTATTTTTTTTATTAATTAAATATCATTTTTCAAATAAAAACTTTTATATAAAGCTTCTTTAAAAATCTATTAAATATATTTATTAAGTTTATAATAACTAATCACTTAATTAATCATGTGATGATCATCCGCTTTGGTTTCTGTGTTACTACTTAAACTGTTGTACCAAACAAAGCTAAATCTATAGATTTCATCGTACTTACGAAATAAAATTATAAACATATGCAATTTGCCTTTACAAAGTACTTTACACACGCTAAAAAGTACCAAAACTAACCCAAATTATAATATCTTGATGGTTGTAACTAAAAAAAGAGGTGGCCTTGTTTTCTTTTCTCGTGATATAGATGGTCAGATGGGCCGGGCTAAGGTATGTCGGTCCGGGCATGGCGACACTGTTCACCGGCCTGGCCCGGCACGACACAGGAGGCGGTGGGTCGTATCGGCATGACCTAGCGGCACGTGCCATGCCTGGGCCGCCTCCTGAGCCCGTGGACCGGCACGACATGGTTCATGTACCGTGCCAACCCGGGCATGACACGGGCCACGGGCCGGCACAACGTCGGACGACGGTGGGGACGTTGGGGAGGGGAGGGGAAGGATGGTGTCGACGCGGGCGTCGGCGCGGCGTCGACGACGACGGGGACGCCAGGAGGAGGAGGGACGGACGGTGTCGGTGCGAAGGGCAGAGGACGTCGGTGTGTCGTCGGACGACGGCGGGGACGCCAGGAGGAGGTGGACGGACGACGTCGACGACTCGACGCGATGGTCGCCGCGTCGGACGACGGTGTCATGAACGACGTCGGCGCGGTGCGGCGTCGATGCAGCGTCGGCACGACGTGACGACGTCGGCTGTGGCTAGGGAGTGGAGTGGGGGGAGGCGGAGCGACGGAGGCTAGGCTAGGGTTTGAGTGGGCGTTTGGCCGAACGGGCCGTCCTCGGCCCATGGGCCTTTGACGTGTCGTGTCGGCACGGGCACGACCCGAACATCCGTAGACCGTGCTTGGGCGGAGGACGTGACACGCGGGCCGACATAGCACGGCCTGTCACAGTAGCCGTGTCTAATGACCCTGTCATAATAGGCCGTGTCATAGCCGTATCCGGGTCGGGTCGTGTCGTGTCGTGCGACCTATTTGACCATGTATACCGTGAGACTGTGAGAGCAGAGCAGGAAACCGGTGACCTCGGCTGTGCCTGTAAGCCTGTTCAGTCGCATCGGCACACGTTACGCGAGCTCGGCCACCCACAGCAGTAAACACTAAACACCAGCGCTCGGCTCCTGCGCCGCATCACCGCCTTCCATTTCCCCATCTAGGGTTTGAATTCTGTTCAGTTGAGTGCCCCCTCCCCCTCCCCCCACCTCGCCACCGCCGGCCATGCCCGACGCGGCGGCCGCCCAGGACGCTGACGCCGTGATGCGCGACGCGGCCGCCGTCGCAGGAGCAGGCGGCGGTGGCGACGACGACGACGACGGGGATGACGGCACAGAAGAGGATGAGGAGGAGGAGGACGACGACGATGAGGGCGAGGAGGAGGAGGAGGAGGAGGCGCCGCCGCCTGCCGAGGAGCCGGCGGCCCCGGAGCCGGTCTCGGCCTTGTTGCCGGGGAGCCCGAACCAGCTGACGCTGCTGTTCCAGGGCGAGGTCTACGTGTTCGAATCCGTGACACCTGAGAAGGTCTCTTTCCCCCATCACCTGGTGTCGCTTTCATTCCGCAATCGTCCAGCTCAAAAATTCATGGGATACGATAAGGAATTTGACGTGTTAAGTGTTCGTGCGCCGCAAGCCCGCAACCGGATATACGGTTGGTGTTGTGATTTTTGTTTCGAGACATCATTGGTAGGATTCTTACAGTTTAGGAATTCTGGATTACCACTGCTACTCCCACGAAGTGTCTCCTTTTTTTTACACTTGAATCTCCTTTGCTATTGGAATCTACAATGTTGACTGTTAGATGCTGTTACACCAAAAAGAACACTAGGAATGCGTTCTATTTGGATAATGTGGTTAATTTGGTTTTAAGTATGCCATCATGTAGACTTGAACAATGGACATACCTATGTTAACTGTTACTCCGCAGCATAGAACGTTCCAGCCTCTGAATTAATGTAAGCTCACGGTTACAACAAGTAACCACTATTATCCTCTGGCTCATAGTTTAGTAGTAATGGGTTACTATGATAGATCAGTTCTTATTACTTACAGTTGATTACTAGTGACACATGGTGATGGGTTCTTATTTCCTACAAGTCTTAGTTCTTGCACTTTTCGGTTGTGGCAGACTGGCAGTTTGCGACCCAAGTTTTCTTTTTTTCTTGGTTCCTGATTCATGTAAACAATATATGATGGCTTGTAATAACTGCTTGCTATAATCCCAAGCTAAATTTATTCCAAGAGTTGAGTTTTTTTTCAAAATATCAAGAATTATATTATATTCATTTAGGTTTAGGTATTTCTTATGTTTCCTTTTATGGCCATGTCTTTTCATAAGCTGAAGTTTTTTTCCCAGGTTCAAGCTGTTCTGTTACTGTTAGGAAGCGGTGAAGTGCCACCAGGTTTAGCTAACATGGTTTTACCAAATCAACACAAGAACAGAGTATGTGCAAATAAATAGTTCCATAGTGCATTTGGCAATCTGTATTGTTTTCCTTGTTTATAGTTCATGTTAAAATTATCTGCAGAGTTATGATGATTTACTTCAGAGGACAGACATTCCTGCCAAAAGGGTTGCTTCACTTATTAGATTCCGTGAAAAGCGAAAGGAAAGAAATTTCCATAAAAAAATACGTTATGCCGTACGCAAAGAAGTGGCACTCAGGTTTGTATCTAGTCTGATTGAGTACTCACAATGTTTTGCAAATTCTACCACCGAAGAAGGTATAGATGAACCATGTGGATTTGCTAAAGTGCTTTTAATTTGTTTGGATCATCATCATCCTTTTTTATTCTTCTAATTAATGGAACTGCTTTAGTGCCCATGAGGAGTACATTAGGGTTATTCATTGATTTGATCCGCGATTGATGTGTCTACTGCTTAATTGGTTCCATGATCATACCATGAACATCGACCAATATGGTTTGCAAGAAAAAAATAATATGCAAGCTCAGCTTTTTATTGAGTCCCTGGATGCTACTTGCTCAATACTAGTATGTTCCCGCAATTAATTGCATTGGCTCCGTTAGAATAAAAGTGTAACAAATTGACTGACTTAAGACCAGGGCTGTACTTCTGTGTATAGTACACAAGTGATTTTAGCTGCAACTAAGTTCAAGATGTACCATATCCATCGGATCAATGAGCAATGGACAGATGTTATGGGCCTATTTGTGGTAGAATCATAAGGAACAATCTTGTGCTTTCTGCTGTCACCAATTAATTTTTGTGTCCAATTGTTTTAGCCACCACCATTTTTGTCACCTCAATTTTCCAGCTCCATCTCCTTTGTCAATATTGTGTTTGTCGAATACTGACAGACAAGGACGATTGAGGCCCTGGCCAGCGGTGATGGTACAAATGTTTTGTGTACATGCTAGGCACAGCTTCCATGGATAGAAGCTGGTCTGGAGATAGATTAGGCATGGGTAGGTGGCAGAGAATGGGATGATAGATCCCATGGACTACCCTGTTTGCAAACTCGGGCACATAAAATTCTGCGCATGAAACTATGGAACCAACTAGCAACTAAATTGTATGACTAGATAAACATTTACTGTCTTGAAAAAATTGATGTTGCTTCTAATTACTCTCAGGATGCAGCGTCGGAAGGGTCAATTTGCTGGAAGAGCAAATATTGAGGGAGAGTCCCTTTCTCCAGGCTGTGAACCTGCTTCCCAGGGCCCAGTCCAAGATTTTCCATCTCGACAATCAAAGTCTGTCTTATATTTTGATAGTCTATGTACTCGTTCTGTCTAATTATTGTTTAGTAGAAGACTTATCTTTTTTTCTCTACAATACTTGTTACAGGTGTCAGAATTGTGGCACTAGTGAGAAAATGACACCGGCAATGCGCCGTGGTCCAGCTGGTCCAAGGACACTGTGCAACGCCTGTGGACTGATGTGGGCGAACAAGGTATTCTCGCATGTTTTAACGACCTAGCTTATTGTTTATCTTTCTTTTTGATAACTAATAGGCTCAACTTCATCTTTGTTTTGAGGATTCTCTATCCCATTTCATAAATTGATAACATCATAACAAAGTAATATTCTCATGGAGGTGGATTTACATTGCTTGGTTGCAACTTTTAAAAACAATTCTTCATGACAAGCATGGCTCTTGTTATGGTGTTACAGAGCATGTTAAGGCAGTGGCCCTGTTTTGCTATCTTGCCCAGTTGATAGTATACTTGCAGGCTTGCAGCAAATGGTGTGTGTGCAGTACCAACTTGGGTAATATTCATGGTTTTTGAACCATATTACAAAGACATGGCTATATCTGTCATGATGTCCTGTATTTGTAGCTTTCCTTCTATTTTTAGTTGGCTTTGTAGGTATGCCATTCACTTCAATAGCTATATGTTTGAAATGTGATTATGGTTATTTGGAGATGAACAAAAGGGGGAAAACTGTATGAAAAGAAAATAGAAATAGAGAGCCTATCATTTCGTGTCATTAATTAAGCCACTTGTTTCATGTTATTGTTGCTGCATAGAAGTGGACGAAAATGGTTGCTGATTCTCTGTGCAAGGAACATATCTCAAACATCAAGATGTGACTTCTTATTCTGACATTTGTAATTTGCCTTTGCTGGCACTAGCCCTTGTGTCTGGTAATTGCCTAATTGGTATCTGCAGGGTACCCTGAGAAGTTGCCCCAAGGCAAAAGTTGAATCTTCTGTGGTTGCAACTGAGCAGGTTCATTTTTTTAATTATTATCAAAAGTTTGAAAATGAAATTATGACTTAGTTATTTTTATACATTTGTGAGCTGTCTATATTTCCATAACCTCAGAGCAATGCTGCTGTCTGTCAAACTGGAATTGACAACAAGGAACTGGTGGTACCAAACCCTGACAACATTACCTCAAGCCATGGCGAAGCGTGAGTGCCACATTCCCCTTTCCATATTTTGTTCAGGAAACTGATCGGTTCATATACTCTCCAGCATGGGACAGCGCTCTGGCAAATGAAGCCGAAATAGGAGTGCCAAAGGCGCAGTCACAAGAATTTTATATTTAACCTGTCATGATTGAAACCAAAAGATTCAGGATTCTTTGCCTATAGGCTATACAGCTAAACATCACAATAGAAGGTTTTTCTGATCAAAGTGTATTGATTCTCCTCAAGTGTACAATTCTTGCTTCCCAGCACATGTAAATGTAATTGTAATTAACATAAAAAAGCCTGATTGGTGCCTGTTGTGTAAACCAAACCCCTCATGACATCTGAGATAGCACATCAAGCAATCTGCCATGTACTGAAGGGGAGTTGTCTGATGGTTCATTCACCCTTTTCTGCTTTGTGCCCCTTTCTAACGAGGAGCGGATCTAGAAATACCATCCAGAGAAGACTAATTAATAAAGGGTTGTTTGGGTTGGCTGTAGGAGGGGCTACGTTGACGTTGGGGCTATGTTGACCTAAACGTCAGAGATTTTTATGGGTTACAGAAGACCTGTTTGTAGAAAATTTGAGATGTGTCTCGGGCTCAGCCCTCCTGACTAACCTGGGTTCTAGATTTGCCCCTGTTCCTAACTACACCTGTAAAGATGTACTGCCATGATCCTTGTATAGTTGTATTAATGTGTCGTCTCTGTCTTTTCGTTTTCCGTTTTGCTTTGTGTATGCGCCTCTATAATTGGCCTTTCGCTGTCACGGATGGGATGATGCCATGACGGATCCCCTCGTCCTCCTTATGGCAAAAAGGAAGGAGCCCCTGTGACGATGCGATGGTGCCTTGTGGATTACGAAATCCCTGGGAAAGAAAAGCATCCACTCACAGGGATCTCGAGCTATGTTTGATGCTGGCTGGCTGGCCGGCTGGCTGCTGTGTGTAGAGGAAAGCTAAATAGGTTCGGTCCCTGCTAAACGAGCAGAGCCATGACCAAATCTAGTGCAGGCTGCGTACTCTTATTTCGTATGTAGCCGTTTTCTTCCTGAAGCTTAATCGTGTAACCAATTTCGATGACGACGACATGGTAACACAGGTGGAAAAAAGAAGGAATAAGTTCATATTTGACCATTCAACTATTGTCGAAGTTTAATTTTGACCATCCAATTACAAAACCGGGTATCGGACACCCTGAACTACTCAAGCCGTTTACGTTCGGATATCCCAGGCGGTTTTGACTGTTTCCTTTGCCACGTGGCACCTAGGGCTGAGTCAACCCTTGCTAACTCAGCACTTGCCGTTACAACACCCGCGCACCTCACCTCAATCACTCTCTCACGCTTTGTTCTCTCTCTCGTTCTTACTCCCCAAAGCGGCGGCACTAGGGTTAGGGCTTGGAAGCTATCCGCGGCCATGGCGATCTCGGCCACATCGAGCAGCGGGAGGACGAGGGCTCGTGATGGTGTTCCAAGCTCGGCCCCTCATCCCCTATCGGGAAGGGCCCCTGGAGTACTCGCCGGCGGTGGCATGCAAGTGCGGGACCAAGGCTGTTCAGCTTGTGTCGTGGAGCGATGAAAATCCAGGACGGCGGTTCATGAAGTGCGCCAATGGAAGGGTGAGTTTAGGTTTTGATTCGTTTTGTTTTGAACTCGAGATTTGTTTGATTTGATCCTTGCCCTGTTTGCATGTAAATTTGTACCCCGTTTCATTTAGGCCGGCTCTGGAGGATGTGATTTTTGGATGTGGGTGGATCCATTGTCGGCGCCATTCGTGCAGGAGTTGCTCGTGGACTTGCGCGATGCGGTTAGGGAGCTGAGGAGGGAGAACCAGATGCTTAGCGGGGTGGGTGATGCTGTAGCTCAGGTGGAATAAAATGGTGATCGGCCAATACCTACAGTGAGAGGAAGACTAGCAATATTGGAGAAATAAATTAATTTGCTTAAGTGGATGCTTGCATTAGGTGTTGTAATTCTGACAATATGGTGGATGAAAATGTAGTGTTTTGGGTGATGTAATTGGGTTTGTGAAATGTTGAACCTGTGTGTTGTGGTTTGAAGGAATGGATGCAGTGAAGAATGTGGGATCTTATCTTGTAATTTTTTAACTGTTACCTATGCTTTGTGCCTTGTGCAATGGAAATGGAAATTAATGGAAAAGTTGTGCCTTGTGCTTTTCTCAGTAGTTGTTCAGTAGTTTGTGAAGAATGAACATATTTGCAAGTTTGCATTCCATTCCATTTCAGAACCAGGACAGATTAAGGCAGATTTGTAACACTCAATTTTCCAGTCCATTCCATTCCATTTCAGAACCAGGACAGATCAAGGCAAATTTGTAACACTCAATTTTTCAATCCATTCCATTCCAGCACAATGAAGGCAAATTCACCATATAGTTCAAAGCACCTGACAATAGCAAGTTTAATTTTGAACTGCTGAGAGAACATAGTGTTTCTCCAGGACACAGTACAGAACACAAAGTGACACAAAACACAGAACATTTAGTTTGTCCACGGCACATTAGAGAACATAGAGCTAAAAGTGACACAAAACACAAAGCTAGATGTCTCCAGGGCCATTCAGAAGAAGCATGTTCTTGCTGGTGCTTGGACTGGCTAGTTTTCTCCTAGCTAGGAGCTTTTGTCTCTTGGGTTTCTGGGCACTAACTTTGGCAAATGCTCTACCAGAAGATATGTTGATTGTCACACTTGATCCTGCCTGGGACATTGGCACATTTGCATTTAAGTTCAGCTGGGATGGTCCTTGGACATGTACATTTGCAGTTGCAGTGGCCCTGATCAAGTTGTCCTGAACAGATGAGAAAGCAAATGTGAATTTAGTGAACTAAAGTAGGACTGAAGCAAAAACAGATGATAATCATTACATTGACAATTGAAGATGCACTATGTTCAGACAAGTCAGTAGACATTCTGCTCCTCTTGGATGCCCTGATGCTTTCTCTTGATCCTGCTTGTGGACTAGCATTTCCACTGCCTGGTCCTGATCCTGCTTGTGGACTTGAATTTCCAGTGGCTGGTCCTGATCCTGATTGAGCCCCTCCTGCAGATGTACCTTCCCCATTTCTTTTAGCACAAGTGGACCTGTTGTGGCCTATTGCTTTACAGAGTATGCATCTGATCACAGTACCAACCTTTGAAATTCTTGTGCCTTTTGGTCCTTCAGTTGGTTCCCTTCTCCTTTCTTTCTTAGGTCTACCAGGCATTTTCACATAACCAGGAGCTCTAAGTCTAGGTTTATCACTCTCTGGCCAGCAACTAGCTCCATCCAATGGTATCAAACAGAAAAAATAGGTCTTCTTTAATTCAGAGACATGATAGCAATGTGCAATGTAGTTTTCTAGGTTCCTGCTGCTAAAGTAGATGCTAGAAACTGCATGAGCACATGGCAACCCACTAAGCTGCCAATACCTACAGGAACACTACATTCTAGCAATATCAACTGTGAATCTATTGTTCAAATGTGTCACTTCAAACTTCTGATCCCCATTTGCAATTGCATGGCAAAATCTGACAAAGTTATAATTGAATTTATTTTTTTCAAAATATTTGGGCAGATGAAACCTGTCCATCTCTCAGCCTTAATTATGTTTTCATGTATCCTCACCATGACCTTTCTTCTAATTGCCTCTAGCATTATTATGATTGGGTAAAACCTAGCCTCAATGATCCACTTATTGAATGATTCACACATGTTGTTATCTACACTGTCACAGCAAGATCCTTACCTGAACCACGCCCTACTCCAGTGGCATGGATCAATATTCATCAGTGCTTATGCACCTTCAGCTGTTACATGTGCCAATTTGGCCTTGTTGAGGTTGAAAAGACTTGGTGAAGATGCCTTAGCACAGTTCCAAAACAGCTTCTGCCACTCTTTGTTCTTGTACCTCTTCCTCTAGTTGGCATATATATGCCTTGCACAATTCATGTGCTTAGCAAAGGGAGCCCACTTCTCAACAGCAGCAAGTATTCCCTGAAACCATGAACATTGTCACATAAAGCATTTTTAAAAGAAAGTAAGGAACATTCTACTAAAAACCTCACCTTTTGTTGATCTGAGATGAAAACCCAGTCAGACCCATCTCCAACTCCTATGTCTCTGCATAACAAGTCACAACTCCTATGTCTCTGCATAACAAGTCACAGAACCAATCCCATGATTCCTTTGTCTCCCTCTCAACTATTGCCCATACAATTGGGTACATCTGATTATTGGCATCCCTTCCTAAAGCACATATCAGCTCCCCATTAGTTGCTCCTTTGAAAAAACATCTATTCAAACCAATCACCTTCCTGCAACCAGCCATGAACCCCTTCTTCAGTGCATCTAGGCATATGTATATTCTTTGGAACACTGGTGGATCCACATTTGGTTGCTTGACAACTATGACTGTGCTCCCAGGATTACTTCTCAAGATCTCAAGCTGATACCTGTACAACATTTGATATTGCCCTTTGGTTGCATCCAGGGCCTTCTGCATCACCATGGACTTAGCTCTTTTAAGCTTGGACATGCTCACATCAGCAAACATCTCCTCCTGGATTGTTGCCCTCATAGCTTGTAGCTTTCAGGTTGGATTGGCTAGTATGAATTTCTTATACTTTTCAGCCACCATACTTGCAGTAACCATTTTGTTATCTCTTCTGGGAGGGTATGTATGAACACTATTGAATGAAGCAATTTGCCAACTATTTGTCCTTGAGTTAGTTGACAATAAACATCTCCAAGGGCAGGTGGCCCACTCACATACAACTATCATCCTCTTTGCCTTATTTTTCACAAACTTTATGAACTTCCTCTCAGCCAAGCCATACTTTACAACTGTTTTCTTGAACTGATCCTTGCCAGAGAATTTCATTCCCAACTCAAATTTTGGTATTGGGTCCTTTCTACTAAATCTACTACTTTGACTGGTCCTAACTGTCACATCCCCACCATCACTCAAATCATCACTAGTAGCTTCATCTTCACTGCTGTCAGCATAGGGTGTACAATAACCATCATTGTCATTTTCATTAGGTCTTCTCATTGTACACATCTTGAAACTCCTAAAGTTTCTGTTAATCTCTTCAGATTCCTCATCCTCCTCAGAAGAACTTTCATCTCCTGGTAAAAAGTCACTGTCACTAGAGTCATCCTCTTGACCTGCAACTAACACTGCCTTGCCCTTATCATTCTCAATATTTTCCATATTTTCCCGGTCTCATTGCTTCCTCACACTACAATGGACTGTGCAGTACCAACTACTTCCATCTCAGCATCAGAATCCTCTTCTGAATTCTCATTACAGTCAACTTCCATCTCATCCTCATAATCACTGCCACTAGATTGAATAACTACTGGATTTTCAACATATATATCCACTGCTCCACCATCAACTACATAATTGGACATTGTCAAACAAGATGTGTCATCTACTAACACCCTCAAACCATCTACTAGTTCTGCTTCACGACACAACTAGTGCATCAATGCTCCAGGCTTGACAATGCAATGTTCAGCTAGATGCCCCTTTATCTCTGACAGAGAGACTTTGTCTCGCTCAACCCAACTCAAACCCTCAGATCCACCAACATATTCTAGGCTCCTACTACCTCTAACAAATTCCCCATTGAAATGAAACCTAACAGTCAACATATCTAGTGGATCCATGGCTACAAAATTAAGAAGGCCAACAAATCAAAATCTTTCTTCAACACATATCTATAGACACACCTATTCAGCTAGGGTTCTTCATGAGCTAGGGTTCATACCTTACTGTTGCGGCGCAATCTCAAGCGCCACAGCCACCTTCTTCCATCCCCTTGCGCGCAGCTACCGATTTCCTCCGCGCCACGTTTTTTCCCTCGAGGGCCTCTTGCTCCGCCGCAGATCTAGACGTTGCCGCCAGTCGCCTACTTCGGTCGCTGCTGCTTTGGAGAGGGGGAATAGGTGAGAGAACAGAGCGTGAGAGAGAGAGAGAGCGAGAGCGCGAACAGAGCGTGAAAGGGGGTAATGGCAGGTGCTGAGTCAGCAAGGGCTGACTCAGCCCTAGGTGCCACGTGGCAAAGGAAACAGTCAAAACCGCCTGGGATATCCGAACATAAACGGCTTGAATAGTTCAGGGTGTCCGATACCCGGTTTTATAATTGGATGGTCAAAATTAAACTTCGGCAATAGTTGGATGGTCAAATATGGACTTATTCCAAAAAAGAATCTCGTACATCTATCTGGTTGTTTGTTTTGCTATTGCCTATTGGCATGATTGTAACACGTCTATGCCGTGGTGGTTATTTTTTTAGCGTCATATGTGTTTGGTTTTTTAAAAATAAATGCACAGACGGTTGAATTGTGAATATGTTATGGTTTCTCGATATAGATCTGAACGAGCTCCAATCAGCTTCCTGCGCTGATATGGCATGCACGATAACGCCTACTTATTAGTGTGACCCACATGTCTCAGTCAAAATTAAAAAAACATCTTTTATGAGAAGAGAGAGGAGAAAATATGTTATTTTTATTTTATTTTTTCTATTTTGATTGACACGTGAGTTTCATTGACATTTAGGTATCATCTTGACATGTCACAAATACGCATTGGAGTCTATTTAAACCTATGTGATATCTAGAATAAGTTCGGTAGGCCGAAAATATATTTGAGAGATGAGAGATGTAGATGACACATCCGTATAAGTCTAGAGACCGCTCATGCATTTTTCAATAAAAACAGTGAATATATAATAATATAGATTACACAATATTTGTAGTTAGCATAAAATAAAAAAACTCCGTTACTTACTTTGTGTTTGAGCTATAGTTGATAAGTGTTATTAGCGATTTAAAAGCAAACAATGAAAATAGACTACGTGAAATAAATCAATTTCAAAATTAAATTTCAAAATTTTAATTTTGGTCGTGGATAAGCAAGTAAGCACAAAGAGACTTGCTCACATGTTCTCGATATTTGTCATTGTCAATTTCACTTTGTATCTCACTGTGGCTTTTATATTAAAAATGCAAATATTTAGAAGTATATCAACCCAATACTAAATAAGTTACACGAACAAAAAAAATGTACTTGTAGTTTGGCACTGATCTTAACAGAACAACAATGATGCAAAATACCCGAGTAAACGCGAAATAGACCAGTAACGAGAAACTGAAAATAATAACTACTCCCTGTGTAATAAAGAAAACAAGTTCCGAAAATAAATCTGGACAAATCTAAGAGAGAAACTAACTTTCTCGGATTCTCAGATAAGCAAATCTAGCAGAGTACGGTCATGCTGACGTAATTTAGCAGAAAACTAAACTCTTTATCTTTTTTATTCGAAAACTACACTCTTTATCCGATTACGCTGACTTTGGGATTATTCGTGAAATATTGACGTATTCCCGTAAGCGTGGTTACATTATTACATTTACATATACAAATCTCAAACCAACGAACCATCTTCACCTAAACCCGTCCGCACGCCGGGTCGCCAGCTCAGCGAGTGACCAGACGACGACCCCCACTCGCGTCGCGGCGGCCGCGCCCGTCTCTCCATCGCCTCCCCGCCGGCCATGTCGGTGCCGCCCGCCAGCCACCGCCAGGTTCCCCTCCTCTTCTCCACGCCAGGGTAGACTCCTCTCCCTCCGTCTCTGATTTTGTTGGCTGTAGGTGTCCCTGAGGGGGTCGAGCGCGAGGGAGATCACCCGCGACGCGCTGCTGCAGAAGGTCTCCGAGGAGCGCCAGCTCCGCAGCCACCTCCGCCGCGCTGCGTCCGCCGCCCTCTCCATCCAGGTACCTCTCCTCTCCGCGGCCTACCTACCGGCCTGCCGATCTTATCTGGAATCTCGTCGTTTCTCAAGAAGCGATATACTTTTTTTTTGGAGGGGTGGGAACTCGATCGATCGTATCGTGCCTTGTTTTTGTGTTAGTAGCAATTTTCTGGAGACTTGCATGGAATGGATTTGATTTGTTTGAATTAAGTGTGAGGTCATATGGAGAATTTTTGGGAGGTTTATGCATGTAAGTTATTGGTCCGTGAGCAGGAGACAATGATAACGAATTTCGGATGCTCATATCGATCTGAATGTAAGTGTTGCTGGCGTTAAATTGTGGTAGTTGGCAAGGTTTAAGCATGAGTGAGAGGTCTAACAGGTAGTGAAATATTGAGAAACCCATAATTGCTAAATGCCTTTCTAGATATTTCATTAACAAGGTTCTGCAAAAATATTGAAAATCTTATAATTAGTTTTTGCACAAATAATATCAGCAGTTAACCAATTCTGCGAACCACCTTATGTGGCCATTTCAAAAAGAAGTCCACAGAGTCATTAGGCATGAAGGCGTGTGGCTGTTGTTCGTATGTGGGTATGAGAACTGCAAAAATGACGGATGGTTAAAACATAAAAATAGGAAAGAAGTCTTCATGATTCTCTTGTTGCTTGATGTGGTTAGATTGGCAGGATCGTTTTGGTGCTACAGTTGTCTGTGCGGTGGAGAAATCATGGATGACTACTAGAGTACTAGACAGATTCATAAGTTCATTAGTGGCTTCATGTGTAATATATTTAATGATTTTTTGTTTGTACAAATTCGCTACATTAGGGATGGGACTTTCAGTTTGATGCAAACTTGTGAGGAGTTTGCGATAATCCCGTCTTTGTAGGTAGTCTTAACACACTATAGATGTGCAGATGGCCAAATCAAATGGATTAATTTATTGCAGGTTCAAAACTTCAAATTAGGTTTTTGTGTGCTTTTCCCTCAGTGCAAATAGCACCAGAAGTTCTCTGACAAGAAACTTGATGCCTTTGCAAGCTGGAGTACTTAAAAAATATCTTGATTATTGATTAACGTGTTTGGAGATCAGTTAGTCGATTGTTATCTCCTTTCTCTTTATAGACACAACCTCAGACAGTAGAATTTTTTAAGTATCATGCTAATCCACTATGTTTCTTTTTCCTGTGCATGGGTTGTTCTTCTGACCATTAAGATTAATGTAGAAATAGTTGTTTTTTTTATCATGGAAAATATACATATCCAAAGTAGACATAAAGGCCCTCTCAGTGCTCTTGTATAGGATCTAGATTTGTGTTGTACTTCGTTCAAACTACTCTACTGTTGCACTTGTACACTTATATAATTGATGCTTTTGTTTTTTGCTTTGTTATGCCAGCGTGTTTGGAGAAGATACTCAGTCATAAGAATTGTTTCAGAACAGCTCCATGAAGAGTGGGAAGCATTAATAAACCAGCCTGACATTAATCTGACAAAACAATGGATATCAAGCACGATGCTTAGACCATTTCTTTTCTTCATTACTCAACCATCAAGCTGGTACAAGGGACAACAGGACAAGACTCTAAACTCGATTTCCACATGCTTCAAAATCATCTTGAATAGCATAAACTCAATGGGTATGCCTTTTTCATAATCAAAGTTTTACTTTACTGACTTCCATCTTGACCTTTTTGTACTTTATTTTCTCCTTCCTAATGAAATGACACGCAGCTCTCCTGCGTAGTTTGAAAAAAGGTTTTACTTTACCCATTCCGCAGTTCCGCTAGTTGTGGTTAACTCCTATAAAATTTTATTCATGTAATACTTCCTTTTGTTGTAAGGATTATAATCCTTTATATTATTCAAGCCTTGTATGGTGATGACCTAGTTGTTAGTTCTAGAATGGAATTATGAACTTAACAGAAAATAAACTACAGTCGACGTGAGATAAGCGGATATTTGTTTTGATATATATTAGTACTGTTTGGTTGAGCAGTGCAATATGGAAGGAATATTACAGTAACTTTTGTCTTGAGGTTTTTGATCCACTGATCTGGCACAAATGATTAATCCTCGTTGAGAATGTATGAATATCATAAGGCAGATTACATTTACGAGTTATTTTAATGAATTTAATAGATTTTGTATCAATTTTATATCATCAGACAATTACTCCCACAATCTAATTGATATTACCTCGGTGAGATGTGGGGGTGGAAAATAGCCTCTAAATATTACTGTTTTAAGAAAAAAAGGTTCTTTGAATTTGAATTTAAAGTGTATGCTAAGCTTTGATAGACAAGAAGTATGAAGTGGGTCTACGATATGTAATCTTGAACTACTGATAGAAGCTCCCAACCAGCTGGCCTCCATTTTTGAAGATAATACAAATATTGCAACATAACTAGTTTAGAATGCATTGGTCCAGAACTGTCCTTCAATTACCATTTGGTAGATGAGGTTAAACACCAAAAGCTTGAACTGTCTTGGACGCTTTCCTTTAACCATTACAGTAACAATAATAACAGCCTTTAGTTCCAAGCAATTTGGGGTAGGCTAGGCATGATGAAACCCAAGTCAAACCACATGAACCACAAGAAAAAAAGGGGGGGGAACTACTTAACCACCAAAGGTGATTTTCTAGGCCATAGTTCTGGCACATGGATAGCTACTTTCCATAAACTCTTATCCAATGCCAAATCTTTCGATACATTCCAAGCCTTCAAATCTCTTTTAATTCCTTCATCCCATGTCAGTTGTGGCTGGCCATGCTTTGATTTAACCATTGCACCTTCCTTTTCAACTGACATGTATCTTTCCTCTGTAGATGCAAGCAAAAATTTATGTTCCTTTGCTGTGGGTACGCCAGAAGAAAGGTCTATTTGGCTTTATCAGGCAAAAAAGTTGATTTCACTGTGCTCATTCATTCTTGCCAGGTGTAACCATTCTTGCTGTAAGGATGGAAACATGGTTCAGATTACTGACACTGCTATGAGGTTGGCTGTGTCTTTAACTGATTGCAAAACATGGAAAAAAATTACAAGTGAGGATACTAGAGCTGCTGATGCATTTGTGGAGAGCTTGATTGAATTTATTGGTGCAAGCCAGAGTGGTACATATAGCTGTCTTAGGAGATATATATCAAATCTTGGTTCCCATGCCTTGGAGAAGAAAAATTCTTTAATCTCAGCAGATGATCAGTTCCTGATTACTGCTAGTGCAGTCACCATTGCACTACGGCCTTTCCATTCTATGAGAGCAGGGAGGGGTGCTGATCTAATTGGTGCTTCAAAGGAATACTTTACACTTATACTCACAATTCCGGATCTTTGCAAACGCTTGCCACCTCTGTTGTTGCCTGCTATAAAGCACATCTCTATACTACAACCATCCCTAGATATTTTACTGGTAAGAGTTTCAAGATTTTGATAGGTCACTCTATTGCATTTTGTACAGTGTAGCATTTTCTGCTTGGAAACCTTGACTCTCCTAGAAGTCAGAGGTTCAACAGATAAAGTCTTTTGCTGCTGACATGATAGTTGCGCACTATAGTTGATCTAATGATTTTCAAATAGTAATTAATTTGTTAATAGCAGGCATTTATTAGGTATATTGATGTACCATCGTAGGAGATTCATTCTAGCCCCCATTTTTGTTTGAAACTTTTTTTGGGTCGCTGGTTCAATGGTAAATGTATTTGTGTGAGATCATGAATGATATACTCTTAAGTCCTTAGGCCTAGAACTTCTACAGAATCAATATATCCTTTTGGCATCTAGATATAAAACAAGTCCTTTTTAGAGGAATATAAAACAAGTTGATTCCATGGTGTTTGTGGATTCTGAGTGAACGTCAAGATGCTTATTCTTATAGGGGCCAACAATTTGATTTAATAATTTTAGATGACAAAGCCATTTTTTTAAAAATATTGACATATTGTGAGTGCGAAACTGATCAAGGCATGGCAGGTGGTAGCAGATCTCCAAGTACAAAATATTTGAAGAAATAACTAAATTGGAGAAGTCAGGGGTTTCTAGTGGTGGTTCCAGTACCATTCCCTACTGTGGATGGGCTCTTGGAAATCTTGTAACTTTAGCTACAGAGCATGATGATTTATCCAATTCAGGATGCTTTGTTCAAGGGCTAGATTGTTCCCTATATGTTGATGCAATTAACTGTGTTTCCCAAAGCTTACTGAAATTTTTTGAGGAGAACAAGGAAATGCTTCATAGTTTTGGTGATACTGCTGATACATCTTTCATCAAGGAAAATGATACCAGTGACAGCTGCAGCAGAACACTGTTTATGGACCTTCTGAAGCCAATTTACCAGCAGTGGCACCTCAGGAAACTTCTGGTGTTGGCAAAGGAGGATGCTGTGTGCAAGAGGCAAAATAATCATGACCCAGATACACAGACCCATTCGCGTAGAATAAAATTGCTGGACATTGTATGCTTTTACTATCACATGCTCCGAATTTTCTCTTTACTGAACCCATCTATTGGTTCATTACCTATTCTCAACATGCTCTCGTTCACCCCTGGATTTCTTGTTGATTTATGGGCGGCATTAGAAATATCTATTTTTGGACAAGCAATCCACAAATTACAAGAACCAAAACATGAAAGAGAATCAGCTACAAGTAGTTCGGGTGAGCACATATCCTCCATGAGGCAAAGAAGAAATTTCAAGGATACATCAAACAAGTGGTCGAACGTGTTCCAGAAGATTACAGGAAAATCAAATGACGCAGAGGATACAAATTTGGTTGACAGTCATTTAAATTCTGAGCAGAATGGTGAAGCATTAATTTTATGGGATATTGAAGCCATGAGACAAGGATCTGAGTGTATTGGAAAGGATTTAATGCAAATGCTGTATCTGTTTTGTGCCACGTATGGACACCTATTGCTTGTGCTAGATGATATTGAGTTTTACGAGAAGCAGGTAAGATTGGCTCACAACCACAACCTACTTCACCCTACCACCTTTTCTGCACATCTTGGTTATGCGTTTAAACTTCTCTGAATCCACAGGTTCCTTTTACCCTAGAGCAGCAGCGAAAGATTGCATCTTCACTCAATACATTCGTATACAGTACTTTCATTCAGAATGGTGGAAGCAGCAGCAAAGCACTTATAGATGTGACTGTGAGATGTCTTAATCTACTGTATGAAAGGGACAGCAGGCACAAGTTTTGTCCTATTTCTCTCTGGCTGGCACCTGCTAGGAATGGCCGAATTCCAATCGCAGCGGCTGCCAGAGCCCATGAGGCAGCATTTGCTACATTGCCAGGAAATCAATTTTCTGGAATCCCTATCCGGAGCTCTGTACTTACTACAATACCACATGTATATCCATTTGAGGAAAGGTATCAAACTTTATTTAGCTCTTGAAAAAATAATCTAAACATTCTATACTCAATTAGTCATTAATGTATCATTTAGATACTTGATTATTGCTCCTAGTGGCTACTTTCATACACCATTTGTAGATCTAATAGCGATACTTGCATTTCCTAATTCCCACAGCATCAGTTCTTCTCTCTTGCCATGTAAATCTCGTGTTTCATACCATGTAATATTTTTAATTATTATTTTTGGAAAGTTTAGATTGCCAAGAGGCGATGTTTGATTTGACCAAAAAGTTTAGAATTTTTAATTATCATTTTTAGTCTTGCTACATCTGTTGGTTGAGGAGAGTTTGATAAGCCCATTTATTTTTCCACTAGCGATGCTTCATTTGACCAAAAAGCTCATCTCAATATCATCATCCTATCTGAACATTTTCACTTGCACAGCTGTTTCTAACACTTTCGCCTGACATTTCTTAAATATTAACTTAAACATTAGCCCTTAGCTGGACGTGTTCCATCATCGTAACTTATCTAGTGGCTCTATTTGCTTATACTACAGTTAAGCACTGGATGCAATGCTGATCTGGCCTTGCAGTAGTATTTTAATGCACAACACCTAATTTATTAAATATTTTCAAAGAGTCAATCCATAAGGATTGATTCCTGTGTCCAAATCATGCTATTCAAGTGAACCACCCTATTAGTGAGGTCCAAATGTGTACAAAACAGGGAACTCCATTAATATTTCAGCATTTTTCTCTGTTACAGAAGTGCTATTTGTTCTTAACAGATTTAATGGTTTTTACTCAGAGTGCAGATGTTTAGAGAATTTATTGAGTTGGACAAAGCATCCCGAAGAGTTACCGGAGAAGTATCTGGGCCAGGTCCAGGATCTATTGAGATAGTTATTCGTCGAGGTCACATTGTTGAAGATGGATATAGGCAGTTGAACTGTCTTGGATCAAAATTGAAATCATGCATTCATGTGTCATTTGTCAGTGAGTGTGGCCTTCCTGAAGCTGGTTTGGACTATGGTGGTCTATCAAAGGAGTTTTTGACGGATCTGTCTAAAGCTGCCTTCAGTCCAGAGTATGCCTACTGTGAAAATTTTAGCCCTTCAATATTTTAGTTTTCCACTTCAGAATGTTTAGATATGTTTTCACTGACTTGTTTTCTGTCCCCTCACATCAGATACGGGCTTTTTTCACAAGCATCAGCATCTGATAGCAGCTTAATTCCAAGCAATTCTGCTAAACTTTTGGATAATGGCATTGATATGATTGAATTTCTTGGCCGAGTTGTTGGCAAAGCGCTCTATGAAGGAATTCTATTGGACTATTGTTTTTCACCTGTATT